>JACXIK010000064.1:1480397-2228520 GCA_014737385.1 Bombus superbus | reverse complement strand
GGGATTAAATCTTGTTTCATGTCGAAGCTGCTCTCTACTGCAAAATTTTCATTTTTCTATTAGAAATTCAAACAGAAAAAATGAAGTACGTCGTTCGAGGTTTGAAGTCTTCGAAGTCTGGTCTCTGCAAACTTTCCTGCTTGTTATTAATATCAGCAATAAAATCTAAATTCGATTTTACTCGATATCAAAATATCTAGAGAAACACACGAAAACAGGAGCAAGACGCGCAATTTTCAAGAACGGAAAGGCATGATTGTAGAAATATTTCTTTCTCTAAATTTTCGTGCTCCTTAGCAACACGGTATCATGCACGCATTCATAAAAACCACGTTTTCTATCTTGTACAGTTAGCTGCATCTCAAAACGATGGCAAACGACACGTTTGCCAAGGTGCGGGTTAGCTTGTCGCGCGGTTGCAGACGGATTCAAAGAGCTCGTTAGTTCAGTGCCGTGCCGCCATCTGCACTGGCGCTTCAGATAGCCTACGCTCGATCCCATCGGCGTAACGCGCCAACGCGGTATAACTGCATCGACGCTCTTCTGTAATTAAGTTTATCTTCGTTTGGACAGTTAATAATTAATAGTATTCCACTTAAATTCGTTTATCTCAACCATGATAATTCGTCATCTTGTCCGTTCTAATTCTTCTATTTCTTCATCGCGACGTTGCCGTTGACTGTTACGTTGACCAAGTAAAACGGAATACGTGAGATGCGACCGTTTTTCGACATCATGCACGAACCCGTTAATAGATGTTCAACCAGCCATGGGATGTTTTACGACTAATATATCGCTACGGCGTTCAACACCGCTGGAAAGCGTAAGAATTTGAAACGATATCCTCAACAAACCCTGAAAATCTCTGATGATGCGTGTCACCCAGCCTGATTTTCTCTATACTGAGAATCGATGCAGACGAGATGCGACATCGTTGAGATTTCGTAGTAGTGATATTCTGTTATTTAGAGCCTGTATTCAAGACGTCCCATGTTTTTTCGTTTTCTACGGGTAATGTTATGTGCCGTGATGCTATAATCCATCCTTCGATCAAGATGGTGGACAGAGGTTCATGTTTATTGCTTCGTCTATAATGCTCTGTACTGTGAGTCAATTGCCGGCCTCAGATTTAGATTTTTAATTGCTGTCGAGGCACTTAATTCATATCATTTATCCTTCAAGTCGAGACGCTCGTTAGGGTTATTGTTCGTCATATTAAAACACGGGAAAAGGTTTTCCCATTTACGATACTGTGAGTGACGTCCAGCACCCATCACTAGTTCTCCTTATAGACCTTACCATCACCGAGCATCATGATCAGGAGACACTTTATCTTGCTGCTAACTCTTCGATCAGAAGACACCTTAACTTGCGCACAACTATTAGCTCTAAACACTTCTACATCCCTCTCACGCACCACTAGCAGACAATCAAGTCCCAAAATTATTGGAAATAAAAGAGTATATTTAAACTGTTAATTCAGTATTACAATCATTCAAATCACTCCCATTATCTTAACCGAAATAGGGGATCGGTCGATTCGTGGCGTCCATTACCATGTTGAGACCAAAATTTTACAACTCTGGTTGACGCGTTATACCGCGATCGCGTCATCCCGCGACACCGTCGAACAGTTGGAAATAAAAAAGAATTGTCAATTGTTACATAAATATAGGTCTTTTGAAAGATTATTAAAGAACATTACTACATCGACTCCGATATTAAAACACTTTACAATAAGTTCGCCTCAATATAAATAAATGTTATAAACATTATGTATATAGATATCTTTGTATCATTTATTTCAATATAGCATCGCTTCTTGAAGCTCGATTTTACCGAAATACATGACACGCTTACTAGTTGTTAAGACTTCGTCCATTGTATCATTATTTTATAATTATCGAACTTAGCAAAACACTCGTCACTTGTTTGTGAGATACCGTATTGTTTCATATTAGGTCGTCCGGAAAGTTCTTTTCGAGTTCGCCGATCGGGGCCTTATCTCGATTTGCTTAAGCAAACAAACCATTAGATCACTGTACCGTCAATCGTGTGGTCACTAGTTATCCTCTGGTAAGGCAAGAGAACAGTTCTCGACGTTAGTAGAAAGTGTATCAAGCGTTTCTTGCGTGATGAAAGATGGAAGATCGAAAGATGCATTTTCGTCACGTTATGTTTCACTGTTTTAAAAACAGTCAGTACGCCTAAAAACACTGCAAAGGAGGTTTTCGACGTTTATGGTTATCGGTCTATAAGTGTTCTAACAGTCCGGAATTGGTTTAGGAGGTTCAGAGCCGGAAATTTTAATCTGAAAAACGAAGATCGCAGCGGAAGTCCATCCATCACTGATCCTGACCTTATCGAGGCCTACCTTGATGAAAACCCACGGTCTAGTGTTCGTGAGATAGCGGATGCTTTAAACATTCCGCGAACAACGATTCACGAGCATTCAAGAAAGCTTGGGTACGTTCATCGCTACGAAGCGTGGGTCCCTCATCAACTGACGGAGAACAATCTCCTGAATCGAATCTCGACATGCGATTTGCCAATTCAACGCAACAAAAGAGAGCCATTTTAAGAGAGCTAGTTAATTACCGGGAATGAAAGTTGGATTCTCTACAACGCTCGCGATCGACAAAGCGATCTTGGTCGAATCGAGACAAGTGTCCTCCAACGGTAGCAAGACCTGGACTTCGTCCGAAGAAGGTGCTGCTTTCAATTTGGTGGGACTGGAGAGATATCCTCTACTACGAATTATTTCCGGAGGGCAAACGATCAGCAGTGAAAAATATTGCACCCAACTCGAAAAACTTAAGGAAGCCATTATAGCAAAACGTCCTGAAGTGGCGAACAGACGTGGCATCGTGTTCCACCACGACAATGCGAGGCCAGGCGTTCCTTTAGCGGTGCGAACGAAACTTCCAGAGTTTGATTGGGATGTTTTACAACATCCTCCATACTCTCCAGACCTTGCATCGTCGGACTGTTATTTGTTCCTCTCCCTAAGGAATTTTTTTCGCAATAGAAAATTCAAATCGGTAAACGAAGTGAAAAACGGCCTCGAAGAATATTTTAAAAGTAAGCGAAGAGAATTTTGGAGATATGGCAGTATTAGGCTCCCAGAGAGATGACAAAAGATGGTAGAAGAGAAAGGATCACACGTTCTTTAAGAAAGGTACACGGAAGGAAATATATTTTATACTTACCTCCTGTTTAAAATACGAAAAGAACTTTCCGGACAACCTAATAGAAATGATATGCGTGTCAGACGTTGCAATTAGCACATAAAAACCTCGGGAAACAGAAAAACGGCCTCAAGGATAAGATAAATCGTTCATAAATCGGCTGTACCGCCATTAAATGTAATTGCAGAAACTTTGTTGCGTCGTTTGCAAGAACTTTCAACGATACGTAGCGCTGTTTATCGCTTCGGATAGACTATACTTTCTCCGTCGCTTGAAGGATTTCGCAGCGAAAATATAAATGCTTCTTTCTCTCTTTTTCTATTGCACATCAGCGAAGCGCATAAATGTTACATTTAATTTTACTTAGAATTACTTGAACCGATGTAAAAAATTAAGAGATAGAATTCACGATTATAGAGTAGCCGCGTGTATCTTCGGAATTGATCAAATTTGTATTTCGCTTTCAAATTTACATTAAAATGTATAGTATTTATTCAAGTACTAATTTCGCGAAAGAAATGGAAAAAAGTCGAAAGTTTTAATTACTACGAGTTTCATTAATTGAAATTTCGCGAAGGTAATTGAATTGATAAAAGTTTCTCCGAGACTTACGCACGAGTTTGCAATCGATTCTGGTGCAGTTGTTTCCGCTTGTCCGCTCATTAAGCTCACAAGATCTCGCTGGGAATGGGACCTCAACGAGTAGATTCTCTCGCGTAAGTAAAATCACGATTGCTGTGAGCGTAGGTTCGTGTGAAATTATATAGATACGATTACCATGATAATCATACCGTAATAATCACATGCAGTGCCACTTTATATAACTTGATTATTAGAAACATCGAAGAAGCTACGCAGAATCGTTTAATCGTTGCATTAAATGACACACCCAAGTGTGTCCTTTAAATGCATCGTATTAAAGTATACGATTACTTCGATTTATTTATGCTTTGCGAATAAGAACATTCTAACAGTTTTTACACGTTGTTCCATTTACAAAATTTTTATTTAGATTTTCCTAGTTTCTCTTGCAATAAGTTTAAAAGGTATCCACGAGCCAGGGCATTAATTATTGCGTTAATTACAAACAACGTTATTCTTAAACGTGTATTTCGTTTCTCCCGCGCATATCAAGTGAGTTCTTGATAGGATAAGCGAAGCAACAACTGGATATTAGCGGTATTAGGATAAAACGCACTATGCTACGTTAAATGTGTACCTGATAAATGAATACCATTTTAATTAAGTTCAGAAATTAACGAATAATATATATATATATATAAATCTTCGATCGCAACTTTGTGATTGTGATTGAAAGAAAGTATCCAACATTTTAAAACTACATAATGAGAGAACGTGAAATTTCATCGACTGTAACGCGTTTAAATTCTTTAATTGTATCTATTTTAATAAATGTGGAACATTACTGATTACTGTGTGAAAAATTGCTTGAAATTGTTTTTGTAGCAATCATAGATGAAGAAATAAAAATACGAAAAGATATTTTTGCAAGTTTGCTATTTCGTGCAAGTTTTTTCGAAATTTTCCGACAACCGAAGATATCTGGAATTGAGCTTCGACGCTCGTTCAACGTTCGATAAATGCGAAGAAAAGGAACAAGCGCGATAGATATAAAGAATGCACCTTTGGATGGCCGCAAGCTGCACAGGAGTCCATTGAGATAGATAGTCAGATTCCTGGACGTTCGATTCGCTCACGAAATCCGGTCACCTAGCAGTGCATTCCCTCCTTTTGTTCCGCAACTTTTCTCGTACACATCAACTCTTTTCTCTCACGATCTTATCCAATGCTGGTCCACCCCCTTCTCCATTCCTTTGGCAACCTTTCTCGTAACCCTTTTCATCGACCTGTGCCGCACCTGAAGTGCCTCCAGTCGGCTCTTACGTAATCCGATTACTTGCGTAACGTTGTCATTACTCCTTTATAGTAATTCGCTGCTTCTTACATTCCTGCGTTCTAGGAAAAGATAATCACTTGCTCCCATAGTAGATTCAACGTCCAATTGACGAGACTTAACTGCGTCATGTAACACGTTCGTTCAAACGACACCGTTTGATCTAGGTCTAGAGAAATACGAAGAACATACGAGAATAAACAGGGTATATTCCAATAGCGATTTTCTGATAAATTAAATTACAGGGAATTAGATTATGCGAACATATGGACAGCTTGACAGACTTTCATATATGAACGTTTGGTTCACAGTGAAGATCGTCTATCAATAAATCATAATATTAATAATAATAATAATAATAATAAATTTGACCACAAACAGAATTTCCTTCTCCGTTTATTTAAATATTTTAAATAACGCTACAGTGTTTTCGAATAGATTGGACGATGATCGTTACGTCCCGTGACTATCATGTACTATGATCCATACGTCTGTCAAGATGGCCATCAACTGTACAAATATAGTTGCTCGGACCCGCAATAATCCTAAGGAACCGTCGTAAGATTTCGATTATTTCTTACTGTCAAGGGCCTTAATTGTAACAAACATCCTTCAAGTCGAGACGTTCCTTAGGGTTATCGTTCATTACTGTAAAACATGAGAATAGCGGCTTTTCCTATGTACGACGTTCGAAGGTCACCGTCGGTGGGGGCGGCCAGCACCCATCACTAGCTTTCCTTCTAAACATCACCGTAACAGAGCATCACTTGTTACTACTTACTGTACAGAAGACACGTCGACTTGTTTATAACTATTCGTTTTAAACATTTATACTCTTCAAAGTTGTTGGAAATAAAGATTATATTTAAACAATTAATTCAGTGTTACGATCATTCAACCACTCCCATTATCTTAAGCGAAATAGAGGATCGGCTGATTCGTGGCGTCAATTACCATATCGAGACGAGACGTTTCTCTTTTTACTCTTGTCGACGCGTTATAACTGCCCGTGACGAACGATGATCATGAAATAAATTCGATGTTGCCTACGCGAATTGCTTGGAAGGATAAGATTCAAATACTATCGGAAAACGAAAACATTTGAAACATCGGTATGATTGAAGTAGAACTAATTGTCGTCTCGAGCAATTAAACAGCCTCGAAAACAAACGCGCGTCCAATTAAAGCATTAAACGCTCGATAACGGGATAATTAAGGAACGATTAATTAGAAATATTCTCGCATTTGTCTGCGAAGGAACAGTCATTCGACGCGAGTCACGTGCCATGCGCTACCAATTCGCTCTCTTCATTTCTATTTTATTTACACTCTGTTTACTGCTGCTCTTCCCTCTCAACCGGAGAGTACGATCAACTTCGAGAAAATGCTTTCGCACGGCGAACAAACATTTTTCAGAATCGTGTATCGCAGAAAACATAGACACCGTTGGTCAATTTCCAATTACTCTTTCACTCCTTTGCTCCACTATACTTTTCTTCCACAGAATTTCAAGCCGTCGTTTCTCTCAAATTATTGACCTTTACGTAGCACGTGACGTGACGATAAGAGAAAAGAATTCCAAGCTAAGCATCTTCTTTTTTTTTTTCAATTCTTGACTTTTCTAGAACACATAGCGATCTCGAACTTTCGTCCATACTCCGTACAGGTCTCGAGATGATAGATTCTTTAAAACGCGATACCGATTTCGCCGCGGAGCAAATCGTGCAAACCGATATAACCTCGTGCAACCAGGCCGCGAGTCCTCGTACATTTTGATCGATATCTCGTTATTTTTTGCGATGAGTATTGAAGGTGTCTCGTTGAATAGAGTTGTGAGGTCGATCGGGGAAAGTCACAGCTGCGAGCCGGTTGGAGATGGCAGAAAAATCTACCGAGCTTCGATGCTCGGCGAGCTCGCGAGTGCTCTCGCTGGCTGACCCACATCTAGCCGAGCTGATAAATTTCAAAGCAACATGAGATGTACCCGGCTGGTTCGCCTCGAGAACGAAACGAACATCCTGGCTGGCTAGGGATGTTTTGTGCTGGAACGGGATGTACTCTGGTACCGATCGGTCAAACGATCGAAACGAAAAGTAATCAATGAAATTCAGTTACCTCTATACATTTCAACTGATTTCAGTTTTAAGCGAATCAGGTCGAATCGAATCAAGTTTAACTTTCAAAGGCTTTCAAACCGATGCAATTAAATGTTTCGTTATTATTCGATATCGAACGAAAGGTAGAAATGTTATTATCTGTAATACTAAAAATAACATTGCGACGAGGTCACGGAACGGTGATGTTGGAGCAAACTTCGCGCAAGCTGAAATTTCACTCACGGTGAACCATTAGAGATTAATACATCGCATCTGTTTTCTCGTTTTCTCCATATATTATTATTTGATTTGAATTACGTAGTACAGAAAATATGAATAGCGAATGTCGATATTGAAAAATTAGTATATATATTTGATAAATATTTGTCAATAATCGAGGATACATATATAAAATTGGCGAAAAATTGTCAGTAACTTTGATAGCGCTGGTGCAACATTTTCAGATACTCGCAAATGTTCACGAGCATTCTGCACGGCTAGTGGATGGATACTAGGTTTAAAGTTTATAACTATGATAGTTCATAATGATCCTGAGGAAACGTTTAAACTTTATACACGCTCTAATCTTCGCGCGGATCGACAAGTTGCGCGACCTTTTCGAAGGAATTCCATAAGATCCAACGAAGAAGACCTTTTCTCATTCGCGTTTTCTCAGCTCTAACGAGCATCCATCTGCACGGTGATATTGCATCATCGTATTAAGGCGGGTGTTAATGTCGTAACGACGTTACAGATAGAATTAGAATCCATTCTATGGTAACCCGAGCTGTTTTATCTCGATGGTTGGCCGTGTTGCTGAAAGTATGTATTTGCAAGTGTTCGAGGACAATAACTCGTATTCCAGACGCTACATGTGTCGCAACTGGGATTTGAAAAATAACGAAACACGATCCTGTTGGTATATGTATCTGCTAAACACTTTGGCGCCTAGAGCGAATTAACTGTCCTGAGATTGTGGTCACCTCCGATCAGATCGAACGCATTAATTCGCGCAATTATGACTTGTCAGCGATACGTAATTAGATAATGAAATAGTTGATAAATCGTACGATAAAATTGGACGTTTTCTATATAAATAAAATACGAATACCTATACGAAATGTATTTATTAGTAATCTTTATAAATATAATTTGACTTTTACACGTAAACTTTACAGGTATGCTTTTGACGTTTGTTTCAATCGACGGTATCATCTTTTGCGATAAATCAAATACTTTCAAACTTGATTCACGTGTGTTTATTACCCATAAAAAATGGGTACCCTACTATGAATGATTTTGTTCCATCAACCAGGCAAACGGAAGTAGAAGGCCTCGCGTATCATAGATATACTATGATATTCGTCTAATATTATAATAAGTTTACGGAAATCATTAAAGAAGAAAAATGTACGGGAACAAGTAACGAGTATAATATTTAAGATCACATTTAAAACGATCCTCTAATTATCTCGAATAGCGTATACATAATTTTATCCGGAGAACGATTCCCGTGAATCTTGAAAAGAATTATCTCAATTTACGGAGATTGCAACTTCGAGTCTGCTAATTACAGATTACGAGTAAGAATAATTACGTAAAAATGTGTATTCAGACTCTTCGTTTGTTTCATCGGCGTCAGTGAATTTACATATACGCGTTGTAAACAATTTTTTCCCCCCGCAAAATCTACGTTCCAACTGAATTTCCAGTTGACTAGAACATTTTAGCAACATATCGTTATTTATGAAATAGTACGACTAGCGTGATTCGTTAAGTAAAGCGAGGTTTAGAAAGCTCGATCTATAGAGGATTACGTTTCTCATGGCAGATGGTCGTTTTAACGCCATTAAGGGACAAACGAACGGTTACCCTAATTTCCAACCGTTATCCTAATCCAAATCTACGTGCAACTTTAATCGCTATTGGGATCGATTGCCCATTCCTGAGAACGAATGGATGCAGGCCAAACAATTGCACCGTGTATTATATCGTGAGTCGTGTATTGCAGCTGTGCTGTGAATCCAGTGGATTATTCTTAAAACAGCCTACGGGCAAATTAAACTTGGTCACTTTCCATTAACCTTCGATGTACGGACCATAGAGTTTCATTTAATTAGCGTTGGGTGATTGGGATTAACCATAACTGCGACGGACGTTTAATCGATCGTTTGAACGGTTGCCATTATGAACGGTTACGTTGAAGGGACGAGATAATAATACTTGCTGTTACTTACTTACTGGAGATACCGTAATAAAAAATGTAATGTCCATGAAATTACTAATGAAATGTATCGCAATAAAAAGTAATGTTGCCCGCGCGTTAGCGAAACTAGCGACTCGAATGTCCCGGATTTTTGTAATAAAAAATTGCAAATTACGTTACATCTTTCTGTAATTTTCTATTTCAACTATAAGTTAAATTATATATTAGATAACATTTTTGTTTTTTAAATCGCGTTTCTCTTTGTATATATATTCGTTTATTTCTCACAAATACGTTTACGTTAATTTAATTACGTAGCTTATAAAGTACATTTCACTTATAAAAATTATTTCTTGTATCTTATAAGATTAACGCGTCAACGAAAATAGAAAGGTACTAAAACCGACTGACATGAACATTACCGATTGTTGTTTGCAATTTAATCTAGTTTCAAGTTTCGCCTGGCAATTATGTTACTAATTAACATTCGCCTGCAATTAATTACATGCAAGCGTGTTTATACCCCGTAACCGTG
This sequence comes from Bombus superbus, assembly GCA_014737385.1. Classification (NCBI taxonomy): domain Eukaryota; kingdom Metazoa; phylum Arthropoda; class Insecta; order Hymenoptera; family Apidae; genus Bombus; species Bombus superbus. The sequence continues at coordinate 2,218,580 of JACXIK010000064.1, read as the reverse complement.
ATATTGGAACAGAGACCCATCGTTAAACATCCTGATAAGGAAAATACACTTTCAACTGCATAAAACAGTTTGGAGTTTCCATCGTGACATGCCAGCCGAGAGATAGCGAATTTCACGTGAGCATCGCGAAAGCAGCATCGTTGCCAGAGTTTCGCTCGTATCAGGGCAAAAAGTTGCTCGTTGCTGCATCGATTCGCGCAGTATGGAACAAATACAACTAGGAAATCGATGATTATATATATGGTCAATACCACTTATCGATAACTTTAAAATGAAAACTTTACAGACAATTCGATAACGCTGTTTGACTATTTTATAACAACAGCGTTCGATCGAAACTCGTTTCGGCCTTACGTTGAGGAACATCGAAGAGATTACATTTGACCTATACGAATACGAATGCAACCACGCCCTTAATGTAATGAATTTGCGATCTAGCCGAGGAGGAAACAAGAAACGCTTCTAGAGCAGAAGTAAGCGGATCCAACATAGGAAGTTATGGACATGCGATGTTTCGTGGAATAGAAAAGCATATATTACATATTAGGTAATTCTTGCGGAAAGAAGTACAATTTCTAGCTTCCAATGTAACTATCGTGCCAAGAAGTACGCGAAACGTTATAATCACGAGCAGGTAATTAGATCGTATATTTATTCCTCGACGATACTCGTGCTTCGTTCACTGTTACAAAATGAACAAACGAAGGTGTAAATTAATCTGCGAGCAGAAGAACCGCAAGTTTTGAAGATTCAGTGACCTTCGATAGCATAAAACAATATTTAAACTGGAGAAGGAACTCGATTAAAAGCGAGAAATATTTATAGAGAGAGATATTCGAAACATGTTTTATTTTGCAGTAGATAGTATTAGTATATATCAGCTATATAAAACACACATAGACAGAGCGCCAATACAAATTGAACATAATGTAACAAAGCCCGATAAGACGTCAAAATTATAATCAAGACCCTAAACAGATCTGCAAATTGTTGGTCAGACTCTTGGGAGTCTTCCAGGCTTCGAGCAATCGACAACCTCCAACGATGAATTGACCCATATCTTCTGAGCAGATCGAAACTTTCAGATGGAAAACTCGAACATTGAACGAAGTTCCCAGTTCAGGTTCCTGATACAACCTGTATGGGTCGAGGGTTGACATGAACCCTGGATGGCACAGATCCATGACACCTCCTGAGCGACTATGTCCTTGGGGATTCCGGTTTCCTAGGATTTTGTTGAGTATCTAATCGTAAGATCGGTTTTGCTTAATGTATTTTACTCTGCTTCTCTGACAGAGCTGGGAAGTTCGTAAGAATATCGGTATATATTCTGTTACCAAGTTTACAGTCTTTATTCAATTATTTTGTCGTTTATCATACGATTTTATTCAAGACTGTAACGACTTTCACGACTCGATTATAATGTATACGTAATAACATTTCATTATCTCGCTATTTCTTTAGACTGCCTAACTAATCTTACGAGTTAATTAAGTTGCTTTTTTTTTAAATATGAATAGGAATTTGTCTTATCTAACTAATTTTACACCTTTGAAATTTTTTCTCGCGTTTCATTGACGCGCAATGAAATACGTACTAGTCGCTTGGCAGTAAATCAATTTCCTGGCAATAATCAGCGCAAGGTGTAATTTAGCGGTAGCTATTAGCTACATAAGGCTATGATTAAAGCGATGTATTTCGGAACGCGGTTACGTGTAATATTTTCCCATCTGAATGGTATTCGGAAACGTCAATGTATACCTGCGTGGAAATTAATCAAACTGCGGAAAAGAAACTACGAATAGTTGGCGTCGCCATCGTCCTTAATAGCAGGTGAGTGCAAAACAGATTTGCGGCCATTCGTACGCTAACAAGATTTTCGCATCGTGCGCGTCGGCGATCGTGGATACCGTATGATTTACGGATCGCGACAATAGATCTGCAGGAACGTGGATCGAATAAATTCGAAATCGTCGAGTCGTGTATTCTTATCTATAACCTCTCTCCAGCCATCGATCCATCGAATCCAATTTATTTATCGGGTGAATTGTTCCGCGTAGCAACGATTCATGGGATTGTCACACGATCCCCTGACCTGAAGATCTCCAGACGCCCAGGTAAGACGCCAAAGTACGACCAGACAAAAACGCCCCCACCTAAGAGGAAATTCATATATATATATATATATAATGCCATATATATAACCCCAAGTGTATATAGGCCCTTAAAGACTGTAAACTCCAGTCATATAGCAATAAACTGAATTCTGTCTACGGATACGAATTTCTTTTCCTTGTCCCTTCACCCATTGTGTTACGTGACAGGATCGATGATTCTCTTCTTAGTCCGGCAAACTTCCGCGAGAGAAAGGTCGGTAACGACCAATTTCACGCTGAAACCTTCTCGAGGGTTCCGACGAAACTCAATCAGTGCGACATAATGCAATTTGCCCCGATGGTTCTGAACTTTCAGCGGACTTGCGAACTGTTGCTTCTACCAACCATAGGAGACACGTACAAGCGTTAGTTTCTCAACGACCGATACTATGCCTGCTGATTGTCACACAAAGCAATCGATGGACTTACGTGCGAATGTGTGGTACGATGACCTATACGTGAGCAAATATTTACGTTCTGAGAAATTGTCTTGTTTGCCAGGATTTACGACCAATGAAACATAATTGTTTGAAGAAATTGGAGAATGTTTATAGACTCATATTGACAGGCTATTTGCTGACACTATATAACGTTTTCTATGATGATGTAATTCAATAACATGGGTGATGTAGATGTAGATAATGGAAAATATAATTCTTACGAGTTTTGGAATTTCGATGGAAAAGTTTTCGATAAACGATTTATCTATAAAACGGAAATTGTGTTTCGCTTTTATCTATGAGATTAATCTATGGAACAGGAATTTCCTTTTGCGATGTATGAAAAAGTTTTAACGATAAGATTTTATTATTAATATTATTTCTGATTAATATCATTTCAAGATCAAAATAGGACATATATTAATCGTTTGATTCGTGTACAACTATAAAATTCTCTTTCGATATTCCTTTCCAAACATTTCAAAGTATCGGTATATACTTGCAAACCAATTCGAAGCACCGTAAATTATACGATTCAACTCGAACTATTAGGTCGTCCCGAAATTTTCTTTCCTTCTGTAAGGAAACAATAGATGCACAACCTCTTTTCGTTTTATTATATTTTATTCAATCATATACGATCCATTTTCTTCTATTTCTATTATTACGATCATACGCATGATTCGACAAAAATAATATAAAACAGAGAACGTGATGCATCCATTATTTCCTTCCAAAACGAAAGAAACTTTTCGGACAACCTAATGCCATCAACAGTCCCGACTGTCGCCGATATATCAACAGGAAAAATACGAACTCCACGTACGCATAAGTTAACCTGTCACACGGTATCTTCGGCGCAGAACGCTTACCCTCTTCTCGACAGACCATCATCCAGCGTGACCTTCGAAAGTTCTCAAGAAGAAGTCACCGAGAGAATGTTCGTCTGGGTGGCCAGATTTACTTACGACGAAAGAGACATGTTTTTCTCTCGTGGCTTTCCAGAGACGCAGAGAAAGGAGAGGGAAGATAAGCGTTCGCGTAGGCAGCGTAAAAACACAGAGGCGAGCAATGGTCCTAAAGGTAACGAAGTCCTCCGGCAACCACGGCGGAAGCTACGATTTTAAGTGCAGCTCGAAAGACATATTTCTGGACGCCGTCTATATTTATACCGCGTTGCTGGTGCGCACCTATGCGCAGGAGAGGCGGCGAACGATTTACGCGTCTGGAACTCCCGGCATTCCGCGTGACTTTCTTTGTGTCCGCGTCCCGTGAGTTCTCTTCGAACGTGAACGCCACGCGACGCTTGGGAATCTCGTTTAGACCCGTGTAGACGAGAGCCGCGATATACTGGCGATTTCGTGGCGATCAGCTAGGTCTATATTTTTAAAGTCACGTACCTACGAAACGCGCATTTTGCTTCATCTTCTTCACGGGTCACACCTGGAATTCGTGACTTTCTTTTATCGTAACGTATGACGAAGAAACGATCGGTATCGTGGCGATTTTACGATTCAACGTAAACTCGAATGTGATCCTACTGTTGCAAATACAAAGCTAGTAAATATCAGAATGTCGTCGGGAAATCGAAACGGTGCAACGCCCCTTATGAGAAGAAGAAACATTGACAGATGGTATTCTTTAAGATGACGAAGATTACTGATTTCTGTGTACGCGTTATCTTAGTTAAATAATTTCAAGTGGATAAGTGACATTCCGATCGAGGATTCTTAAGGATTCAGAAACTCAAAAAGGATAAAAATTGGATAATAGAAAGAGATCAGAGACTCTTTCTTGGTCAGACAGCAATTTCTGCTGTCCAATGTCGACGTAGCAACGCTGTATAATTTGACGATTTTAGATGATTTCTAATGGTATAATGCGCACGGGCGTTGTTTCATTACGTTATTAACAATATAAAACTGTCGAATTGGAAAACGTTGTTGGTGCGAAATCATAATGCCACGACGTTACGTTGCTTGTTGCATGCGTTGGCCCTTCTATCGTGTGCCCACGATTTTCACCTCTGCAAACAAGGTCTCGTCAATCTACGGATTCAACCACGCAGTACATTACGTCATATGTAGATCGTCCACATCGGATAATTTGTAACGACCGGACATGTTGCTTTCAATCTTGAATTTGCGAGTTCGAGCGATTGAGGACGGAGGTGTCGTATCAGTTGCGAGATAATTCAACGCTGCTTGCTGCGAGAGCCGCGTGAAGTAATTCATGAAACTATTAGGTTGTCCCGAAAGTTTCTTTCCTTTTGTAAGGAAATAATAGATGCACAACCTCTTTTCGTTTTATATTTTTTTATTCGGTCATGTACGATCCATTTTCTTCTATTTCTATTATTATTATGATCATACACGATTCGACAAAAATAATATAAAACAGAGAACGTGGTGCAGCCATTATTTCCTTACAAGACGAAAGAAACTTTTGAGACAACCTAATACATTTCTTTTAGGCGATGGGGCGTTTTATTATGTTCTGAAAACGTTTTATCAATCATGAGATGGTGATCGTATACGGATTCGAAATTTCCTTTTCCGTTGAGATGGATGAGATGTACAATTAAAAATGGAAATAATATATAATCTAAAAGTATACGCAAAGAGTAATGTAAAAGGTATGTCATTTGAGAGATCTATTCTATCAGAAACGTTGTTTCTCATATTTAATCGACTCCTCTATTTCTCAGAATAGAGATAGCTACCTCCTAAAACTTTATTTCTCTTTACAGAAAGGATTTTTTTTTTATAGAAACTGATATTTTATAATAAAGATAAAGCAAGTTCAAATTTTAAAAACCCATATGATGCATACTAAAGCCTTCGTGTATAGATTATCGCAAACAGTGAAAAGCTGAACTTCTTTAGATTCGCGTCATTTTAGATCTCTATACTGCCTATGTTAGGGAGAATTCTTACCGTATTTCGCATGCTAGTCCATGAATAATTTTCAGACATTCCTCGGTCACAGTTTTAGTTTTGACTGGTATGCTTCAATTAGCGTGACATCAGCCAATCTAGAACGGTTATTAGGAACCCAGTTCTTGATGATTTTATTTCTATGGCATCTGCGGGTGTTACCCAGTCGTTAAAATAGTTGAAATAAGGTTACGATTTAGCTTCCAACTGTTGCACTCCTTGCCTTCTCATTTTCTCAATGATATCGTTTCTGTAATGAGAATTCAATTTTTCGCCATTTGTACACTCCAAACAACTTATTTTTCGAGCCAGTTAAGACAATTAAGAAGAAACATGCATAGTTCACAGTATAGGTTTCCTTTTTTTTTTCTTCTCATCTAGCAACAACTTTAAAGATATTCAAGTCAAAAATTTAAATTTACTGTAGCCTAATATATAATTAAGTAGATATATTTCTTAATATATCACTCCATGTTTAACGTCGAGTTGAAGCAGACAGAAACATAAATTTTATTCCCAATCGTCCATATGTTACACGAAAATGCATATTTTCCCACGTCAAACACAGGAACCTCAACCGGTTCAATTATTCCTTGAAATTTTTACGTCGAATTTCGAAAATCATAAATAATCTCTGACATGCTGTCAGCCCGCAATGACTCACGTTAATCCCCAACGAAAAAGAAAATCGAAGAAACGAAGAAAACGTTCGAATCGACCAAACGTAGAACGACTGAAGCCAACAATGTCAATTTATAGTCCCCGCGTCCGTTTGCTGATCCCAAACGCAGAACAATATTTCACGAAATCACTTTACCACCCGCGGCTCGTTTCCAGGTCACTAGGCAGTTCTTTCCAATCGAACGAAAAGCAAACCTGTCCAAGAGGCAGACTCATCACGGTAATAATAATTCATACGTAACAAGAACAACTCGAGGCTTCCCCAACCCCTTCTACTACTCTCCACGTTGTTCTAGTTATACAAGTATGCGGCCCCTTTCATAAGTATTACGTCACATTCTAGTTTCATATGAAACGTGATAAACGATACACGTTGTTAGGAAAATAATTAATGGGTTAGAATTTTCTACTTGTACGAGATATTAATTTAAAATACGTACGTCGTGGTGACAAATTGTGAAACATATTTGCAAGAATTTTAGAGTTTTTGGTCAATTTTATAATTGACGAGTTCGTAACAAAGACGATCCTCGTCAAACTTTTAGATAATAACGCGCTTTGAGTCGTTAGAAGCAAAGCTCGCTATAAGGTGAAATGAAAAACGATTTACGTCCTGACTTCTGGTTAGAAGAAAGAAAATATTTAATCTCATTATACAAATGTATTTTTGATGATTGGTGAAATTTTTATTTTATTTTCATTTAACATCGAATACACGAATTTACAATTTAAGATTCCAAATGAAGCCTAATAATTTCCTAATGGCTTGCCAGATTTACTTTGCTTTTTACCTATGAACGAGAATTTACGTTGGAAAGTATACGGGAGCCGAATCGATCATCGCTCTTGTTTTTTAATTTTCTCGCTTTTTCATCGAACATCGTGAATGTGCCAGTCGGCCAGATTCTCCTGCGCTCGTGCTTCAGGTTCGTTATAAATGTGGTATTCGTTTAATGTTGCTGCTATCGTCACCTAATAGCAATAACCTCGGAAATCATAGGTGCCGACTGCGATCTTGATCTGGAGTTATTTGTTCGTGAAAGAACCGCTCGTTAAGAACTTGTAATAGAACGGGAGCATAAATCCGACAAGGATTATTATTGCTTTCGATTAATTGACCGGTTGATCGATCGATCGCAGTCGATCTTTAATTCGGTTTAATTCGAGTGTATTCTTCAAATTCCTCGTGATTTTTGCATGTACATATAAATGAGGTCAAATTAAATAAGTAGATATAAAAATTTAAAAGACAGTTTGAAATGAAATATTTTCAAAACACATGGTATTGGAGATATTTTGAAAAATATTTTTACCTTCTTTTCTTTCAAAGTATTAATAACTTTTTAATATAATTAGCTTATTATTTTATCAACTTTTAAATGATTTTAAATCTGATAATCATATTAGGTTGTCCCCAAAGTTTCTTTCCTTCTGTAAGGAAACAATAGATGCACAACCTCTTTTCGTTTTATATTATTTTATTCAATCGTCTACGATCCATTTCGTTCTATTTCTATTATTATGATCATACACATGATTCGACAAAAATAATGTAAAACAGAAAACGTGGTGCATACGTTATTTCCAAAACGAAAGAAACTTTTGAGACAACATAATACATGCATCTTTTCTTTCTCGACGATATTCGAAGCTACCTAAGAAAGATTTCAGTGTATTATATTTTGATAAATATCGAGTTGCATGTTTATAGATGTTACGTGTTTCATTCTGTATAATTTGCAACGGTATCGATATCGCTGTATCCTTCTGACATTTATACTATTGTGTCTCAACGAATTGCATATTATACGAGCTCGCAAACCTTGAAATTATCTGTTAGTTTATCACGTAGATAACATGGCGGACTGCCAGCTTGCGAATATTTTGCAAGCTTGCTAATTGCTCCCATAACGATCGCGCAGGCATAAACCGCATAGTTTCTATCGTGTGCATTTTGCTTCGCATACAGGGTAAGAAAATATCAAAGGCTAATCACGCCGTAGTCACAATCTCTTCCTCTTTTCGAAATGATGTTATACCTTCATTAAGCTCTATATAAAATGTATGACGGAGATATTAATTAAGGGTTCGTTAATTCGAACGGAAGCAAGTAACTAAGGTTTACGAGCGACAAAGGGATGCAGGTCCGGACTAAATAGAAATTCTAGCTAAGAACATACGTAGAGTTAGTTAACTTCTGTAATTAATTTCAATTGTGAGATTTAACAAAATTGTTAAATTTAATAAATCGACAACTGTTTTCATTTCCATTGCTTATCTTCGAAATCTGTCAATGTTTTTAGACAGAGCTGAAACATGTTTCGTAATACTTTAAAAATAACATTTTCAGTATAAAATCTAACAAAGCAAGAAGTTTAACATAATAATTTAAATTCTACAAAGATACAGTTCAAAAAATTGTATTTTCAGCATGAAATCTAACGAAATAAGAAGTTTAACATTTTTGCATAATTGCGATAAGCGGAAGCTGATAGCGTAGCAGTCAACCTTGAGATAATGTTCCATAAATCACAATAGCACTTCAAACGTTATTTCGCTAGATATTTATCTTAAAACATTTTATGCATCAAGCCTCGACAATTTCAACACATATGTCACATTATTTAGATACTTACCAAAATAATATATATCAAAAATACTCGTCCTACAGACGTCAAACAGATTTCAAACGGTAATACAACTTATCAGTTTCACTTAAAGGTACGGTGTTACTCGTTGATCTCAGGCACAAACAGGAACATCCTTATATTCCAACACCCACCCACGAGTATATGATTAAATAAAAAAAATTGAAAGAAAAAGAGATCGTCGCGTGAAGGAACATACTCGAATGGTATGAAATGGCCTCCGGTTCCACGGCCACCACCTGTGTATATATATGTATACAAAGGGTTCCTGGGGCTTGCGCGGGCGCGCGCGCGTTCGAGCATCCGTATGAAACCTGCGCGCCACGAGGTAAAGCCGCCAGTGCTATTCGTCGCCGCAGTGCGATACGGTCGATAGAAGAAAACGTGGCCGACAGTCTCCGGTGGTTGCAGCAGCCGCAGACACCGTCGCGTCGCCTCGTTCCCTCGAGCCACGTCGACATTCACAGTCCCGCTCCAACAATTTTCCTGGAAACGCCCTTCGACGCGTCTTCCCTCGTTTCACCCCTCGAGATCAACGTCGAGGGTGGCCACCCTCGAATACGCTTCAATCCGCTTCAGGATGCCGTGCGTACGGCATCATGACGCAGAAACGTTTGGCTAGGATTCCCGTGAACATGACGAGGTAATCAGTATTCTGGCGGGGTGTGTCGGAGAAGCGCTAACAGCTGGCTTCTTCGTGAGATGAACAGAGTGTTGTATTTGGCTCGTGTTCGAGACGATGGTTCTTGAAAATATTTTTCTTTCCGTTTCATTTTGAAAAAGGATGGATTACGTGCGAAATGGACGTCGAAGCGAGGGTTCTTTCGGGGTTAGTAAATGATCCAGGTCTGGCATGATTCGCGTCGCATGGATCGTCAATCGTCTATGTTATCGCCTCGAAAAATAAATTTCGTCAAAGATATCGTTTAATCGAATAGGTAAAATGAAAGCACGTTATCTTATCTGGGTATTTTAAATCGTCATTAAATAGTCTCTATCAATCCAGTACTACAATTTGTATATACGTGAACACGACGAATATTGTTTTCCGATATTATATGGCTTAATAATCGAAGCAAAGGGAATCAACGAGAAATAGTAAAATCGAACACGAGCCAATAACAATTTGAGATGGGTCGAGTGGCTACAGTCTGATATCGTTCCAATAGCTGTGCAGGACCACGCGATCCCGGGCACGATGGAGGGGTAAGACGAGTAGGACCGGCGCGGATGTGCAACGACGATTCCGTGGCCGAAAACGTGCGTGGCCGTGTCACCACTGGACTATAATTGTTCGCGCGAACGTAAACGATCGCGGAACACGGCCGCGTGGCCAGGCCGTGACATTGGACTTTCGTAGAATCTGTTTACGCGCGTGGCGATCCGTGACAGCGCCCAGTCAGCGGCCGATCGCGAACGCCGTCGCAAAAATCGTGCCACGAGGGATCTCCGACCTTCGCGCGAACGTTCATCAATCACTATCGACATCTGGAGTTAACGAGTTACGTAGTTAGGGAAGTGGTTCCCAGTCAGTCAGTCAGTTTGTAACAATCGCGTGAATCAGATACTACGACGTTGGACGGTCGCGTTGCACGTGGATCGAGCGAAGCTCGAAAAAGTGCACGATATCGGCGGATATCGTTAGCGATTCGTAATCTTACTTTGTATTGTTTGAGATCGAGGTACCATTTTATTAGCGAATCGCTATTAAAACAGGTGCAATCGCTGCGTTTCCATTGTATGATTAGTTGTATACGATTTAAAGTCCAGACATTCGCAAACGGTCTGTGTGAAGTTCGAAGTGAAATTCTGCCAGTGCCAAAATCCTAAGAGATACTCGCGCGCGTAACACCGAAGCAATCAATCGCCAACAACGTGAGGCTCCGTCAACGTGGCTGTTTTCCATCTTTACCCTCCCCATCGGATCATTTCCACCCCGTTGAACGATCGACGTCGCGATTCTCGAAGGACCGACAGTCTTGCAGTAGGTGGGTTGGCGCCACAGAGGTTGCCAATCGATTTCAGTCTCCTCTCGAGGATGTTCCGCCTCGCGACGTAGCGTTTCGAGTTTTTACGTCGTAGTCACGTGCCAAGAAGCATAGTGTGCCACGGTGGGGGACCAGTCCGTGGGGCTGGTCGCCGATCGACACATCGAAGGGGGACACAGTGAAGGGGATTTTTCCCGGTACCTACCTCGACATCGTTGTGGAAAATCGATCCGCCGTGGCAGCCAACCCCGTTGCAACCACCCGGCGCGGTGCAATGACCTCCAAACCGGGAAGGTCCTACAGCATGAGGTAAGAGGATCGTTAGGCAGGGAAAAAGGGGGAATAAAGAAAAGGCGAGGGAGAGACGAAACGGAGAAAATAGCCTCCCTTTTGCCATACGGTGCCGACGTCTACGACTTTCGCTCGACGTTTTTCTCTATTTCACTTCCGGCCGCATCTTTCCGTGGCTGGGATTTTAAAGCGGTCTAAAGTTGAAACGCCGACTCAAGGATCACGAAGAAGCCCGCAATCAGCTTAACGCCGCTGAAATTTACGATGTGTCGTTTATAGGGAAACGATCGTTCCATTTTCGAAAGCCGCCGCACGTTTTTTTTTTGGTCGCGTGAACGCGCGTAAACCAACGATGTTACACGCGTGTCTTCTATCGCTTTCTCGCTTTCTCTCCTGTATTCGGTCGCGCCTACTCGCCGTTCAAACTCCTAAGGGATGAGGAACGACCGGTAAAATCACGGTCGCGATACGCCACGTTGCTCTGGAAACAGTTCACGGTGCTTCCGTGTTTGGTACTTTATGAAATGGCGTCCATTAAACTCGGGGGTGAAGTTGGAACTCGGGAGAATAACAGGGACGCACAAATATCTAGTACACATTCGGATACATTATCGAAGAAGCGTCACGTATTTTTCCAAAATGCTAAATTCCTCTGTTGAACAAAACTGACGTTTTATCGAATAGGCCTGAAATTTGTCGTCGTTTTCAAACAGCACGGTCAAACGCGTTGACTGTGTGTCTGTTCTTTCTTCCTTTCAAGAAACCAAAGTTGTTTCGAATCAATTGTATCCGTATCCTTCTGTATACGGCTGGCTTTATTCTTCTCTCGGTGCCCATTATACGATTCCTCTTTAAAATTGAAAGCGCTATTCAAATAGCGAAGAATGGAAGCTACAAGCGATACTTGACGCAACTATGTTACAGATATCTTATTACAGAGGAGGCAATTTTCTCAGTATCCTGTTATTAGTTCCGCGGGGCATAATAACGAGTCGATGAAAAATACATCGTCGAGTCTCGTACCTAATAATCATAGTTTCACGTTTGCCAAATAGAGATAAGTTGCGAGACTTATAACTTATTAACGCCAGAAAGATCGATCGTTTCTTCTGTTTTCATATTGAGTCTTCAGTTTCACTAATCTCCCCCGAAACAGCTTCCTTATCATTCCTATGCACTATTTCGATTTATTTGAGGGTGGAAGCGCGTTTAAATAAATTTGAAGTCGCGTCCTTGATTTCCATTGTGGTCGTAAACTATCGCGAAAGCACAGCACCCACGCAAACGACGCTGCGTGAAACTTTTTAATTCGCTAGAGAATCGACCGGTCGGTCGATGCAACCAGGGGGAAATGTTGCGAACTGACTGACGGATAATTATATTTCAGTCTGAAAGGGCCTTTCATACGCTACGTGACGAGATTATTCCCCGACTAAGGGATATTTCTGACCAAGAATGTGCAAAACTATGCTCGACGACTCGTTTCTGCACGGAGATTTTATTCGGAGAAACGTACCGAGCGGAACAATAAACCCTTTTGTGCGGTGATCTTCGCAACGAAAATATTGTAACCCTTTCACTGTCGCAGTCTCGAGAGTACAAACGTCGAGCGTGTAATTTAACAGATACACGTACCTACGCACGTAAGAATTTGAAAGTATCATCTTACGTACAATACGAAAAATGCAGAGATCCAAACGTAAATCTAAATTGTTCATTTCGAGTTCTCCGTCGTTTTATGACACTGTTGGCAAGTTAAATAGAGTGAGTAGGTCTTTGGAAATTTTATGCTCTCCCATTAACATACATTCATAGATATTAAATAAAACTAACGCAGCAATAATTCTTTACGTTCGAATCTACTACTTTTACAAAAAGATACGCTTCGTGTTATTTCCAAACTATCAAGAACGTAACATTTTTACGCTCTCGTACAAAGCGTTTAACTTGTTTCACGATTTTTACTCCTTTTTTTCTCATCGTCTCATCCGCTACTTTCACCAGCGTCATGTTTTGACGATTAGTTATAGGTACTCTCGGCAGGTTTCCTTCTTTTCTTCTTTCTCGGATTCCCACTGAATCTCTCGCTGTATTTCCGGCTCCGGTGTTCCTACAGTGACTCGACACTATGATACACAATATAGAAGAGCGAGGGAAGAGGAAACGGGTGAAAAAAAAAAAGAAAAGATGAAGTTGTTTCTTGTTATTAGAGCGTTACGCGACTAAATCGAAAGATTTACAGCATCGAACAGGAACTGAAAACGTAGTTGGAATTTCGTTCCGGCCTCGCTATCTTCTTGGCTCACTGGTTGCGTGTGTTTGTTCCTTTTGTATCGAGCGTGAGTTCTTACGTCGAATCACCTACTTTCCGAGACCTTCGCTGCTAAGCTTACGTCGCTGGCTACATTGTGACCGTAAACAACTTGTTTCCTTCTTCTATTTCACCCTCTTTACGTGCTATCTTCGTTGAATTTTATGGGCTGCGAGTAAGTCGCAGTTTCTAGGACGCGCAAGCCCTTCGTTGTTTGAAAGGTTAAAGGATCTCGTCGATTTTTAACGTAGAGTTTGATTTATTGGAAATGTTTAATTGTCTTTCGCTTGCCATTGTAGGCAAGAAGCGATTCTATGAATTGATCATATCGAACGATCTTCGTTTCTTAGAAATATAATGGTCATTTTGATGCGGTATTTTTTGCAACAGAACTTACGTATTCCTTTTGATCGCTTTGTAAACTTTGCGCTGTACAGATTCATATTTCTGACGAAATTGAGTACGTTTAACCTTCCATGGACACTCGTATTTTTGTACTTTTCGTAAACAAATTGATCCGTGTATGTCCACGTTTATTTGCTTGTTTTTTTCTTTTTTCTTTTTTTACTGTCCGGTGCTTTAAAAGAACCGAAAAATTGTCTAGGGTACTTATAAAAACCTTTATTACGTTATACCATCAGTTTTTCGATCAAACGTTCGAATGACTTTTTAGAAACGGTAAAAATTCGCTTGGGAAAAATTGACGAGTGAAATTTCGTTCCTAACCTAACCTAACCCAAACCTAACCCACGTTGCCTATGAGAAGTTAAATAACCAATCTTCTTGCAAATTCCACGTACAGTATTCGCAAGTAATACCGTTTTCCCACGCAGTAAACGTAAACCTATCATCATACACAGGTCGAAACGAAACTTCCAAAACATTACCGACGTATCCTTAAGAAGAAAACGTTTCTACTTGGCACGCAAACAATAAGTATATTCATAGTCGTTCGTATATGCATTTATTGCTGTTGCTGCATCTCATATTCAAAGGCAATCTCCCGAGGAGAAAGGTGCGGCATGGGAATGGCGAGTTGCATTTCATGCATCTCGCGGTTCCCTTTCTATTACTTATTCATCGTTACTAACTCGTGGTATCGATCTTTTTCAATCGTTTATTCTAATTAACTGACATCTCACGATGAGGAAACAAACGAGGTGCAATTTATAAAGCACATTATTATTTCTATCTTTTCACGACTTTTGAAATATATTTTTACCATGATTATAATTTTTCTTATTACGTAGGTACTCGTTGACGTTTATTTTAACAGCAAGTCGTGACAATTAATTTTCCATTTAACTTTGCAATCACATTTTCGATGTTAATATACGAATAGCGTGTCGTTTGACAAGATTTTCGCTCGGAATCCTTTAATACATATTCTATCGACGTCACGATATATCGATTCTTCCATAATTGATACAATAAATCTGTCGGCTCGGTCAAAACAAGTTAGTCGTTCGTGTTTTCGTCCTCGCGACGTTCGGAATACCGAAACAAGCTTACTTTCAATGTGTCATCTTGTTATTAGCAACCATAACAGCGGTAACCTAAGACGGTAAAACGTAGTTAAAGTTTTAGTACATTGAACTTATTCTTATTTCGAAATAATGACGCGATTTATCGAACATTTTTATATTGGATGGTCAAATTAATGGTTGAATTGTGTTATATAAAACGTGTTTGATATTTTATTATCAGTGTAGTATGACACGAACATCATGATCGTAATAGTAAAATTTGGGACAAACGTGATCTTGAAACATTCGAACGATCAATTATCTGTTATGTTAATGTGTCTCGCTATAGTTACCTAGATCGTTCAGTCAGCGCTATTTATACGTTTAAGACAATATTCTATATTCATGTCGCATCAAATGCTTTTGTGATCTCTACAAAATGTATTAAATATTTACGGTGAATGTCTTGCAATTTCTGCATACAATTTCGGATTTGTTAAAAACCAGTGTTCACCAATACAATCATGACAGTCATGTTTTATTACAATGTTATTGATATGTTTCAGAATACTTCGAAATATTACACGTTATATATATATAGGGAAAAGTCGATGGTAAATGTTCAAATAAAAATGAGCCCTTGTATTGTATATCTTATAAATAACCAGTAACAAGCGCAATCAGCTTTACCTCATTCGAATTATATGAATCACGTTTGATAAGATGAATTACAAATATAACAGAGTTTTATTTAATTACGATAGATATTTCGTAAAAATGATGAATTTTTCATTTTAAAATCACGTGACTATATGTACATATATCTATCAATTCGTAGAAATGTTCAAGTATCGAGAAATTTCCTAGAACTGTGTTATTTCGTCAACGGTCGTTATCTCGATTTTCTTGTGTCTTGCTTCGTTTCTCCCGCAAAAGATCGAAATTGTGTGTCTAGAATAGGCTGATAAACGCTGTCTACCAGCGTTATCGGTTAAACGGTTACAAACAGGGACCACACCCTTTATACTTGGACGATATCACGATGGGGTCGAAACACGTGCTTGGGAAAGGAAACGGTCGAACCTTCGATAAGTTCAACTGCACAGACGTGGCTAGCGGATAGATATCGATATCAGCTCTCCTTCAACGAGAAGCGAGTTTATATATAGAAATATCGTAGCAGTCGGTCAGTTGATCGATCGAGCCTATTTTCGAGAAGGGTGCAGCTCCGTTAATGTAGAATAAAGGTATCCGGGTTAATAACACGTGGAAAACGTTGCCAATCTGTCTGTTCTCGAATTCCAATAATCTTGAGAACTTCGGCTATCGATCGGTTATGACGTCTACACGCCAAAAGAGGCGGGAACCAAGACTTTTAGAGCTTTTTAGGGATCGACGAAAATATACGACAATATAAATTCCTCGACAATTCTGTGTGGGAAAAATATCTATATAAGAGGATTTTCCTTAAACTGGGCAGAATTATTATCGCGATTGTAGCGACGTTTAAACGAATAATTTACAAACGAATGGCAGCACAAGCTGCAATACAAACCAATGGTACAAGTAACTGAAATAGAAATTGAAATAGAAATTTCAGATTGTCGATTAATTTCACATTCGATGTAACGCTTGTACTTATTCTCATTTCGAAATAATTACGTAATTTACCGAACACTTTTGTATTTGCTCTAAATGTACTGCGTACACGTAACATCATAAGTTTATTATATAAGAAGGAAGTGGCGATATAAGTAGCAAAGCAATTAAGAATTTTTACCGTTTCTATTTTTGTCGATATCTGTGAAATTATTTACGAGGAAAGAGCGTCCAATTTATTCTTACGTCATGAATTACCACAAATCACCATGTAATCGTTCGTCCCATCAATTACAGCAAAAATTATTATCGCTTTAGGAATAAGCCGCAGCCGTATAATAAATCGTACGATTAACCAAACTCAGCGATACCACGCTAATCACCTCCATTTTAGCCAAGAATTAATTAAGTTCCATAGGAATCTTTCGAGAGCTTACGTTCGCTACTCGAGTTCTTGAAATACCTATATATGTACGTAATACGTTTATAAACACGATTCGCGTTTTCATAGACGATAATAACGGCGAATCAATTTCGATCGTTATCGTCCATAAAATTGACATAACCGTGGTTTCGCCACGATTAAGAGCATACTTCGGATAACGTTACCGATAAATCGTCGATCGACAATTGCAAATCGATTACGCTTGTTCAAGAACTTGTGTTAGTATGACGAGTAGGCTTGCGTAAGTATAATCGGCCGGGTGTCTTGAACAGTGACAAGGTTAATTATCGTTAGAACAAACGTCCATTATCACGACGTTTATAATTTGCTCGGGAACAACTCGAAGGAAGTCGTGGAAAGATCGCGAATAATCGTACAATGCGTTTCATTTTGATTTATTCGACGTACAGTGAATTCGAAGCATTTACTATGAACTTGAAGATTCGTTTACCGGGGTAAGATAGAAAGTCGCGATGTTCTGTTTCGTTAGCCTAGTTTTTCAAAGAGAGACAGGGACTCCTGCGTTTGTTCAGGTCAAAAACGAGCCACCGACCATTTAACTATTTCACTTGACCCAAAAACGCCGCCTCGAAGCGTAAAGTGCGACGCTTTCGTCACGCGTTTCTGCCTTGCCGTGTGAATCGCGCAGCACGCGCCGTATCCTCCGCTTTTTAAAGGTACGTCATACTTCGATATCAGCTTATTATGTAAACAATTGCCGTGCGCGTCTATATCTGTCCCATCTGCATGTTCGACGTACCTGGTTTTCCGAGTTTCGAACATCGAACCAGTTTTCATCGAGTTTTCTTTTATTCATATTCTACTTGACAAACAATTCGGAAGAAACTGTTTAGATAAAATTCGCACCAATACTCTCAAGATATTTTACATTTCCGGTCTTTTACTTTCAATTTCTCTCACAGGAAACAGATATTTATTACTAATTTCGTTGCCTACGATGATACTTTTCCAAGAAAGAAACTACTAAAAAAGAAAAAAAAAAGAGAGAGAAAAATCATTCCTAGATTTTTATGTAGAATCTCTGATTTTATACCAGAGAAATGATATAATTTCGAAAGAACGTCTCATAAGCGTTTCTCAAAGAGGAATTTCATTCTGAAGAGAATTTAAACGTGTCTATAGTTCTTTATGTTCGTTTCGAGGCACATGAAAAACTAACGCGTTGAGCGTACACCGTTTTATTTCTTGTACAAACTGCTGATAAAACAGGTATGCGAAATTGGATGTAATCGATCGAGCACGTATTTATTTTGTACGGGTGTTATCACGTGCGCGAATACAAGGCCACGAAACTTTGATGTCGTTCGCACGCAATCCAGCCAAGGAAGCCGAGGTTCGATCGGTTCCTAACTCGTAAATAAATATGCAGCGAATGATTTCCCACTTAACCAGGAAAAAAAGTTGTTGCTTCGTCGATCGTGTAACTTCGGTTCGTGGAATTTGTATTTCGAACTTTAATCTTATCTGCTATTCGTGTCGTTACTTCCCAGATGATTATCTCTATTTTCAGTAAACGTCGTTGCAAAGGAAATACGACTCGAGCATTTTCCTTGAGTTAATACGCAGCCAGCGCGCTTTCAATCAGTCGCGAAAGTCTCCATACGCTTTTATGTGCGCGAATTATTCAGAGAAATTGAGAACTATAGCATTTTGTCACAGAGTCGTGTACATTTAGGCAAGTACATATCGGTACAGAAATGGCAAAGGCAAGCGTGAAATTCAACACGTAATCGCAAATAATTCAGTGTTTTTCTTTCTTCAAAAATTTGCATAGATCGTGTAATAGATTTGCACAAGTTATTTACGTGTAAACAAAAAACCTGTAGACAGGTCGCAGCATGGATCAGGAACGAATAGCAATTGATATTACAAAACAATGTTGCGAGAAATATTCTAAATATACGAATGGAAATCGTTGTGTTACGCAGATGAAGAAGTTGCTCGTGCCTTTCGATTCACACTCGTACTTTGTCGACAAAGACAAACACAAACACAAAGACGAGTTCCGAAATGTCCGGTTTGTCTTCCGCGTGGCGAACTCGCAGAACGTAATCTTCCTCCAACAGCTTGTCTGCATTATCTGACAATGGCGAGTTATGCAATCGACTGACTAATTATCGGTCATTACGTGGTGCCGGTGGCGCGTTCCTGGTTGCGTCAGTAGCCCATTTGCACGGTGGATCGCGAATAAAGGAGAAATTTCAGCGAAGAACCGTGGAATGAAGAGGTTTCGAGGTCACACGGAGAATACATAATTTTATGAAGGAAACGGAGGACCTTTGAGGGATTCTCGTAAACGATGGCATTACAGAAATTTCATAACGTAGAAACGATGGTCTCGCCAATGAAACTCCTCTTGCTTCTATTAGCAGGAAACTTTTCGCGTTACGAAACTTTTCTGCGGACAACTGAGGATATAAATAGAATGTATGGAAGAAATGTTGTTCGATTGGTATTATGCAATATCAAGGCCAAAGATCAGACGAATGGAATTAACTTTTGTGACCGAACGTAAATTTCAACATTAACGTACACATACGGGCATTGCAATAGGCACGTTGTTTGAAGAAGTTTTGACACGAATAATGTTTATCGTGTAAAAAACAGAAAGACAAATGTAAAAGAAGATAAAGCAGAAGTGGAGCTAAGCAAAGCGCATAACCCAGAAAACAGACGTTAACCTAATTAAGAAATGAAGAAGATTCTAATCTACGATGATGCTACCGTCTACTCGTAATGAAAATTCATAGTTCATCGTTTTCCCTTTCTACGTATTTCGCACGGCAATATTGTACGAAAATATTAATCTACAAGTATAATTTATTCGTAGTATTAAATTACTGACATTCTACCAAACTACTCCGCGTAATGCTAGACAGGGATAAAAGAATAAGAGTTTCATGCACACCGATCAAATTCCTTCTGTTCTTGTTCGATACGAAATCACATATATCAATCTTCTTCTTAATTTAAGTCACCTTGATTACGGACCAAAAGTCCAATAACGTAACGTAACGAACGGTTACGTAAGAACGTCTGACATTCGCGTGTAACTTGCAATATTTCTTCGATGTTTCGTCGATTTATCTCTCTCTCTCTCTCTTTTTTTTTTATTTACCATCGTCAATGATATTCCAGTATGGGTACGGCCTCGTGGATCGAATTGCAGTACCTATGTACGTAATGATCCGGACGCCGGAAGTCAAGCCGGTGATCTTGATAGTGCCATTCTCGAGAAACGCGCGTGCGATTCACGCGAACCCATTTCACGATTGTGCCGAGTTGTCACGAATAATTGCATCGAGTTGCATCAAGCGTGGTTTATATTCATCGTCGAAAAGACGATTGTTTGCATATTTTGTAATTGGTATGGAAAAAACAGTAATATCGTTGCACAATACCTTGTATATATAAAGAGAAGAAGAAAATGTTGATGCAAAGGAGAAATTTATAAAAGAAGATATATACGTAATTAAATCTTGTTTTTCGTGTGAAACTTGTTTTTTATCGTGAAGTTTGTATTAATCTAAAAATACGTTCTATAGAAGAAGATTTTAATACGTGTATCGAGGGATTTGACAAACAAGGAATATCTTAGTTGTTTCAAGATTTTAGAAACCTGTCGCTATACGAGGTCACCATCTGTTCGACTGCCATTTTATTAAAACATTTCTGCTTAACCACTTGATTACGTCTTACGATAAAAAACCAGTGGAAATATTATCTACGTTCCTCTCGGGAATATAGGCCATGACCTAGCGGCAGCAATGGACGTTTTAAATTACTTTCTGTGGCATCATTTTCCTATTTCTTTATAGGTATCCGACATTTACAAAGAAACATAATACAGAGAAAATTGTCAGACGTAAGAAGAATTTGCAATTCTTACTGCAAAATTACCGGAGAAGAAACGGGATCGAATGGACGCATTTATAAAATATTTGATAGAAACCAATTATAAAATCGAGGAAACTCGAGAGTCATCAGGAAACATAATTCTGTTGTCAAATTATTCTGAATAAGTGAAACGATTCATAAATAATTAATAGAAATCATTCATAGAACCTAAGAAGCAACGAATCATTATAAAGTGTAATTCTATCGCGCAATTATTCTGAAAAAAATTATTTTACTTTCCATGTTTCGGATAGTACACCGTTTCGTGCCAAAATGGCGTTATGGTTTTCTGGGTCGATCGAATTGTACCGGTAAAACACGTGATTTCGTTTTTTTTTCTTCTTCGGTGCACTGTTTTCTAACTTTTTCACGAAAACAACAACTGAGCTGGCATGTAAGAGTGGCGACCGGTTATCGTACGCTTTCGTTCGTGCCCTGACCGACAATGTGTGACATTGTAATGCAGATTGCAGTGCGCTGTCTACAGCGAGCGTACTCGGCCTTGAACGACCAACGTTATTCCATGTCGCGTTCTCCCGAACGCGGTTATGCAACGTTCGCGTTATCAACCCTCAGCTGTTTCCAGGTCTAATCGTCTAATCGTCTAATCGTAATCACACGATTTATCGTGTGAATGAGTATGAAACAACGAGCGCGCATTGTGTTATCACTGTTATGTTACCGGTGGAAGCGCTAATTAGTCTTTATCTAAATCGTGTTTCTATGACGTCGTTGGAATTTGAATCAGTCGGATGAAATGGAAATTTGTTTTTAACTGATTGTCATTCACGCTCGACTGCTTGCGGCATATTTTTGCTTAATTAGTAGAAAACCATTTAATCTCGGTGTTATTATTTTCAGCCATATTTCTGTCTTATATTCTAGGCACGATATTTAGTAAAATTATATATATCGTAAAATTTGCTAGAACGTCTATTTATAGAAAATTCTATATGGTTATTGTCAGTTTCTCAGAATTCATTCAATAAATAATTATTTCATATTTACAGTGAACCTACTCTAATTGGAGAAAATTCTATATGGCTATTGTCAGTTTCCCAGAATTTATTCAATAAATAATTATTTCATATTTACAGCGAACTTACTCTAATTGGAGACTCGAGTGAGATTTAACGCGAGACGTTAATAGCAATCTCATTTGCAGAAACTTCCAACTGTAAATTCGATCCAGTCCTCGATCTACGGTACTCGATAAATGACGTCGATTACTTTCCATTTAATATTAATGTACACAGTCGCTGTAGGGTGCAAAAAATATATCCGCTATCATTTCTTCGTTTCTGAATCGTACGTGGTTCCGACTCATTCTGAATTCAAGAGCGTCAGTGTCGGATTATCGATCGGGCACGGTGTTGTGGTAGGTCATGAAACATATTGCACGCGTATCGTTCGTGCGATGGCGTATAAGCTCTGTAATAAGTATGATATTTTATTTCTGCTAGCGATGGTCACGTGCGTCGCTTGCGGTCATGCAAATCTCTCTGAAAACGCACTTCCATGTCCGGTTAGCGTGCAACTGACGTTCGTTTCGCGCTCAGAACGGTTATATACTCTTCGTCTAATTGCAACGGCTCACGATCTTATCTTTTACGCGTTACTTCATTAGCTTCCAAGAACAATATTGTGCCTTTTATCATTGCGCGGAGACACTGCTTGCACATTTTTACACCAGCGGAGTAAAATTATCGTTTCGCTACTTTCGCTAAATGTTGGCAACTGGCTAGCAATGCATCGACTGTTTTTAGTCGTTTATAACTTTAAGTCGAGATAAGATACAGATTCGATTTTGAAGTTTCGACTATTAGTACGTACTACTACATCTTAGTGTGTGTTAGATGATTGGACGGGAGGCATTGATGATGCACGCGACAAGGAATATACTATCCAGATGTAATCGAAGGTTGAAAATGATATTGCAGAAATGAATACGTATAGATCCTGTTAACAAGGCCTTCGACATTCTCAGTGGTTTTTTTTTTGGGGGGGGGGGGATCCGGTGAAACTCGTTGCTGTTCCCGTTGAAGCTCAGCTGGACCTCATTTAGATAAGTTTTATATTTTCAGACCTTCGCTCGATTGAAATTTTATTCGCCGATTGAATCATCCGGTGTCACATTGTTGTTTAATTATAATATATGTTGTTTGGATTAACCGGTGCTCGGTTTCAATTAATCGTACAATATACATTTAAATCCTAAATATAAACACAGTACTGTGGATTCCATACAGAAACGTTCCTTCAGCCGGACAACCATTTCCATACGAACAGCGGCTGAGTGCTTACAATATACAAATGAAAGGGTGAGTTTATCAGATAGGTGAATTATAACGGAGGAATTATTGACGCAAAGTGTTTCAGTGGTCTCAGGTAACGGCATACAAACCGTTGCCAAAATTTCTTCGTTAGGACCTTTTCTTTCTTCAAGGTACCTCGTAAGATTTCTTCGTTAGGACCTTTCCTTTCTTCAAGGTACCTCGTAAGGCTTCCATTGTCCTCGTCGTAACAGACCATTTTGCGTTTCAGCGTTCTTCATGCAGCGCTACGGAATACCGCTTGTTACGCGATCGTACGCTGTGGTGAATAATGCTCACGTATCGCTAGTAAATTAAATTTGCCGATAAATTATGCAGATAAGAAAAGTGCGCGTATGGAATGGAAAAACGTTCGTTTGTTCGGAGTTTGGTTTTTGTGTATTTCATAAGCGTTACACAGAGACTCTTAATAGCATAATAATGAGTAAACATAGATAAGTGGTTTTGCGTGTTCCATTAAAAAAAAAAGGTCAAGCTTTCGAATCAGATTAGTGTCGCGTTATATCGTAAGTAAACTCGTTATATATTTAGAAACAATGATACATAACACGTAACTCTGTAAATTAGTTTGGAACGACGTTCTAAACACAGAGCAAATATTTACTTACGATCATATTTTATGATACAAGATATACTTAATCCACCCTTGCAAATATGAATCACGAATACTGTTATAAAGTCGTCCATAATGTATAATAAAATTAAATTGTTATCGATCGTCAATAAACGCGACGTCAGAAGCACAAATCACAAGAGGGCCGTAAAATATCGAACCGTAAAACATTCTATTCGCGACGACCTTCGAGTTTACACGGCCCATAAAACGGAAGTTTTTTTACTTTAAAGTGTTATTCCGGCGACAGAATTCCCGCTGTCTGCTGTTTATCATCGTAACCGTCGTCAAACGTGTTTTTGATGGTCGAAGCGTGCGATTAGATTAATTAACGGTGTCTCCGAGGCAGGATCGAGCGTCGACGATCAATGGTCACTCGAAGGAAAAGCACTCGGCGGTTGGAACAGGTGTTAAGCCAGTCGCACGTGTTCTCCGTGAACACGTTGATGCAGCGGAGACAGAGAAAATGAGCGAAGGAAAGGAGTACCGTGCTGTTCCAGAGCAGTGATTCCGGTCAGCCGGAATAGCGGTACTCGCTCGGCCGTACATCTTCGTTCTCCAATTATTACGCTGCTTTCCGCGGCGCGCACCGTACTTACGCCTTGTCGCGAAAGCGGAAGAAACCGCGCGCAGGATGCGTTTCGATAAAATCGTTTCAGTTTTTGTTTCTCTTGGCCGTCTCGATGCCTCTCTCTCTCTCTCTCTTTCTCTCTCTGTCTTTCTGTCGTTTTCTCTTTTACTCCTCGACAGTGTTTCCCTCCGGTCTGTGTAATTTAGTGGAACTCATTGCCGGGTTTCTTTTCTTGTCGCGACAAGAAGAGAAAGAGGAGATGGAGAAATTGCTAGAGGAGACTCTTTCGCTTTAAGCTCGTACGTTTATTCCTGTACGTGAAACTCGAGATACCGATCGGTCTGGAATTTTCTCGCCTTCCAGAAGAATTTTTACCGTTGCTGGAAGTATAACGGACAGCAGGAATTCGTTAAACCTGTGTTTTTATAGTGCAGAGTAGGTGCAGTTGGAAATTAGAACGAGTGAAAGGAGAATTTGGGAAACGGCGCGATGCAAAATGTAACAAGGCGTATTTCGATCGCGTTGCGTTTCAGCGGGAGAATCTGAAGCGGCGTAATTCGTAGCGAGTTTCGTGTATCGTAACGTTTTGCTTTAAGCTCTTATCGTATGATTTTTTTTTTTTTTTTTTGTAAATTAGCGAGTAATAATAAATAAATAGATAAGTAAATCTTAAAATAATTAATCTGGAATTAGAGATATTAATGGAAGGTCAATTATCTCAGTCACGAGTCAATTTCCTACGTGCAATAATTTTATGCAAATTATTATTATTTCAAAACTTCAGAAGTGCTTATTTTGTTCTTGATTCACAACTACGAGAAATTATAACCGTGTCCGGTTTTCTAATCACATGCTTCATTTAACTTACCGTAAAAACGTTTAACGTCTGTTACGTTTTAACCACGAAATATACGTATATCCTTAGGAGAAACACGATCGTAAAAATTTCAAATTAAAACATGAAAGATGGTCGAAAGTGTTTTTATAAATTAACGGTACACACGCTATTTTCTCGTGAAAATACCTATTCTGTTCTCTTAGTAACTTGATACGACGAAAGAGATATCGCTCGTTTGATAGAGAAGACGTGCGAAAATAATTAATACATGTATCAATATTAATGCACGCGCGTAACGTATGGCGTTCATTGCGAAAACAAAAATTATAAACTAACCCCCTATTTCTCAAGCAAAGAGCGATACATTTTATTCTCGTATCAGCGAACAAGCTTAAACTAATTCAAGCAACAATAGACAAATTACTTTACCATTTCGATCGAATCCATGGAAACGTCGCAGCACTTGAAAACTCGCGCGTCGGACGAACCACGAAACGAGGTGCATACATATTCAGTCAAATTCAACGCGAATAAATGAAAAACCAAAACAAACTACAACAAAACGGAATAAAAATGAAACCGTGAATCTTCTGGAAGGCTGCACAACGACGCGCGCAGCGACGCTGTATCGTGCGCGTTTATGAATGCGATTCCCTAGAAGCGTGCAGCGGCGCTGCAGCTGCGCCGGGTAGTTGGTTAAGGCATGTGCGCCGAGTAACGGCTAATTGGCCACCTTTCCTCTCCGAGACCGGAGAGGCCCGTCTCTCTTTCTCGTGGCCCGACTCTCGTACTCTCGTGCCAGTTTTGTTCGTTCTGTCGTGCGGTTTGTATCGAGAGAGCCGAGTTAGAGCGCCTCGACGAAAGGATCCAGTGCCACGGTTCGAGTCATGGAGTCTTGTTCACGCGCAGCTTCGAAACGAGGACGCTTCCTTTGATCCCGCGTTCGATTGTCGCGTCTTTTTTCTCTCCACCGTAGTCCGTGCCGACAACAGATATCCTGCTATTTCACGAAATCCACCACAGTGTCGTGTTTCGTGTTTCAGTTGGACGAGACTAACGATCTCAGGTTGATCGTTGATTTTGACGGGAGTATATCGATCTCGCCGTGAGAAGATCCTTGCTTCTGTTTTATAGACAGCATAAAAGAGGTCGACGTTCGAGGTTTGCGGTGAGTCTTTTTCTTTTTCCGTTCCCTTCTTTTTTTAGGCTCGTTTTCTTTGATATAGGGGCTCGTGATCGAACGAGGGAGATAAGTATAGGAATGCTCTGGTATTGGAAGAACGAGTTAGAGGTTGTGTCGCGGTTCGATGACTTAAACTGGCAAGTGTATTCCAAGTAATGCTGTGTTTTCCAAGTGAAATGTGTTTAGGGTATTTTGTAACGTGTTTACTGTTAAATCGAAGGTGAAAGAACTCGTGCGTTCGTCTTTGAGATAGAGATTGAGACCTGAGATGGTCGTTTGGCCAATCTGAGGTTATCTGAGGGCACCTCGTCGTTAGGACGTTACAAATATGTTAATGACGTATGTGTATAGTCGTAGTAAAACTTTTACGTTGAGAAAGATATAGTATTAGAAATCCTAAATTTGAAAAGTGGATTTCAAGTGAAAATGTTAACGTAGAAAACTGTTCGTAGTAACGAACGCTGTTATTTGGTATAAGCGAAGATATTTCTTTCTTTCTTTTTTTTCTTTTTAAACAAAAAAACGATATTTGTGTTTTTATATCGAGTGAAAAATTCTTCAAATTCTTTTAGAATAGAATCAGCATGATCGTAGAACTGTTTATTTTATTCGGCAATAATTTTTTCCACTCTCGGAACATTCAAAGTAAAAATGAAATTTTAGACAAATCGTGTATTTTCATTGGAAGAATAAAATAATGTTGTTTAATCTACCTAAGGCCAGTGTAAGTTTTTTATTCATCAGGTTTTTCAAAATGGGATTACATAATAAAGAGTAAGAACAATAAGAAGAGATGAAATTGAAAGTGATCCTCCTCTAATTTAAAACGATCAAAGCATCAGAGTATTATAGTAAACTATGTATATGCGTATAAACTAGATGTTGAATCAGAAGCGAATACGATCGTAATAAAACGATTCTGGTATTCTAGCTGTTTGAGAAACGCTGACTTACTGCAATTGTTTTTCTGTCGCAATGAAATGCGGGTCGAATCGCGCGACTCCGATTTACGTAACTTAATCGTCATTTTTTGCTAGTTCCTCTATACCTGTGCTATTTTATCCATTCGTTCCATTTCCATAATCCTTGGCTCTTTGAGCTAAAGACAGCGAAAAGCCACAGTTTACAAGGAAAAAGGAAGAAAGAAAAAAAAAAACAAAGAATTAACAGTTCCATTTAAAGTACAAATACAAAGTACAAATCACGAACCACGATGTTCGTCCACCTGAATCAATTAACTCTATCGCCTTGACACAATTTTTTATAACTGCAAAAGTAACCGATCGTCAGATATCCAAAATAAACGAAATCCATATCCATATCACTTTTAAAGAATCTACGCGCTTGTAACACCATTCACCGTGATAAACTATCAACTGTAATCATTGTTTTTCACGCGAGCCTCCTTCAAGTTTCGATATCCAATTCGGACTAAGCTCTTACTTCATCGAAGAAAGCCCAATACCACTTTCCAATGATTTACGATCGACGAGCTTTACTTTTTCCTCTGGCGAGTGCATCGGAGCCGAACATATCAATCGTCCGTTTCCAATCACTGATTCGCAATTTCACCGTACCGAGCACGGCCCCGTATCGTTCTGCGATCGTAAAAATCGTTGTCAAGCATCTTCTTCGGTCCAGTTTGTGCGAAACGGTCCCTCGAGTTTAACTGTACATCCGCAAAAACTTTACGACGCCAGAGACACCCACTATACTCGCCCCTTCGTTGATTAGACGTTCAACGGGAGAAATTCAGCCTTAATTGCCCGCGGAACGAGAATCTGACTACGCGTTAACGACGAGGTTAACGAGGAGTCAGCGGACGTAGTTTTAAAAGTAACGAGGTCCCAACAAGCAACCGGCTTAATCGAGTGGATAATTTTGGGTTGCAAGCGATTTCCCTGCAAAGGGAATTTCAAATTATTGCGGATACATTCCACATATTGTATTAGGGTGAACAACAAGCTAGGGTGATCTTCAAAATAATACAGCAAGATGTTAAAATTGGTCAATTGGTCAGGCGTTGAAATTTATGCGTTGGAGCACGCGAACGAACAAATTAACAGAAATCTAAGACGACGAGAGCGCGATGTGCATTTTAACGCTTTTTATTATTGTACGTATGGAGGATACCTTGGAAGTAATATCGTTCGTGTGATGTCAGGATATATCCGGTGTATATTTTCATTAAGACACGGGATATCTCGTTTACAGATTTGTACTGGCAACGAGAAACAATAACGAATAATATTTTTATTATTTTTTTATTGTATAAATCGAGATTTTGTTCACTGTAAATCGACTTTTCTTTTTATTAGGCTTTTTAATTTTTCATGATTTTTCCTTCTTTGTCGTTGAGATCGAAACGCTTGTTGTTTATATGGAAACTTTACAGGAATAATTGTTATATTATGTAGAATCACAAGAATTGGTATAGTAACGAGGCGATCTGACATTGAAGTTACGTATATCGTAGTAAATCAATCAGCTCGACAAGAATAGCGACTATTATTATGTAAATCCTAATGTAAACAAAGAGTTTTTATATCTTGGAAAGAAAAAGGTTCCCAATTTTTTTTCCGTCCTTAAAAGGAATGCGATAAGAAACTGTAGCCACTCACTTTATTTACATCTTATACACGAGGTGACACAAGTAAAGTGTCAAGCACCTTTTTTTCTCTAAAGGATTAATAACGACACTCGCTTCGTTTCTTTTTTATATGGAATGGTAACCGAGATTTGCTTTCTTATCTTTTAAAGTCTTGGTATACATATTTTTTGGAAAAATTTGTCGGTATTTAAAGCAGACGATGACACCTACCGTAATCATAAACAGTGCCAACGAGAGACTAAATTATGAACAATTGCTGGTCTTCTTTCTATGTGCTTCATTATACGTTTCACGATGGTGTTAGGTTGTTCACTCATCGCTATGAATACCGAGCTCATAGACCAAGAGATGCTATTACCACATTCGTCGTAATTAGACGTATCCACCTTCCCTCGGCACGCACAAAAACATATTTCCCGTTATAGCAGCAATTCTTGCAACAATAATTCGTAGCTCCGAAGAATGTTTGAAGAGTTAAAAATCGTACGAACCTCGATGAAAGTGAAATTCAGTTGAATGCTGTTATTGTATGTTTGGTAATTGTAAATTTAATTCGAAAGGGAAAACGAAAGTCTGTCGTATGAATCGAAATGTTTGACCGATCTGTATTGGAAGTTTGTACATTGTACATTTAATTCGAAAGGAAAACGAAAGTTTGTCGTATGAATTTAAAAAAGATAACAAGTGGCATAACTTCATCGGTTCAAGGAAGAACAGTATAGTCAATTAAATTAGAGAGTTAGAAATTTATTTTATATTATAATATTGTTTCTCATATTAAACACGTTACATTGTCTCTATTGTTTTAACCCTTAACCTGTGGAAAATGCTCCACTCTTATAAACGTCAAATAATTTATTTATATATATATATTAATTATGTTTGTCTATCAGGGATGTGATAATAGAGTTTATAAAAAAATGAAATTATTTATACGCTTTGATAGAATAACAAGTAAGGCTAGGAAATAATGAACGTACGTGAAGTATCAAAAATAGATCAAATTCCTATTGTTTTCAAAATAGGAAATTTTCATATTTGCTAAATACTCTGTAATTATGCCAGAGTAAATTATACGATAGTACGGAGATTGTCATTTAAAGTAAGAATATATACGTACATCCAATGTGTAAGAATTGCATGCACGAAACTATATCTTTGATTCTAAAACGCGCATCGATTGTCGGATATCATTTGTCGTATTATTATTCTACTTAGCGATTGAACCAACTAAATTGCATTACGATGATTCCTCTCTTTAATGTCGTTATGGCTGACGCCTACAGGCGCTTTATCATTGACTTTATCATTGTAACTTATGTCTAGAAAATAAAGGAGCAAGATAAATTATCCGATACAATGATGCTAAATTGACAGAGTAACGTTACAGAGATATTGTAAAATATTTTTCTTTTTGCTGCGATTTTTCCAAGGAAATACAGTTATCCGAGTAAACATATTCTGACTGCTGCTTTAAAGGTGCGTGTAAGTACGATAACTGCAATTCACGGATCGTTATAAATATATTTAACTTGTTAATAAGTCACGCAAAGCAGAGTAAGCATTACAAGTATCGTAAATATGCGTGTATACGTTTTTCGTATGGGATTGGAAAGCTTATTACGTTCCCACGAGGAGAAAAAATTCTTATAAGAAAAGAACATCGCGTAATTTATTACTTCAGGACCGTTAAATTCTTACCATAATCTTATTTTCTAAGCGTTCCATAATGTGATTTTGTAAAATACGATCGTCACGGTTCTCTAAACTGCTTCTCGAAGTGTTTGTTTTCACACTGTAACGCTGAA
Source organism: Bombus superbus (assembly GCA_014737385.1). NCBI lineage: Eukaryota > Metazoa > Arthropoda > Insecta > Hymenoptera > Apidae > Bombus > Bombus superbus. Next base: position 2,187,744 of record JACXIK010000064.1, on the reverse strand, counting down.
AAGTCGAATTAAGGTCTCGGTTTATTGCCCGATGTGCTAATAGGTTTCAAATAGATGACAAATTTGCTTTACTATGCACCAGTGAGAATAACATAACATGGACATGTTTAATTTGCAAACTTTGAAACACGAGAGGATCTTGTCAATAGACTGCAGATGTTAACGAATAGGTATAACTAAAGAAATTGAATCCAAATAAACATTTACTCCACTTATTAAATATTATCACGAGTACTTTGTTTTTGTTTTCAATATACTTTATATTTTTTCATATTAGGCACAGTCTGTAAATTTTTATACTTTCCAAGATTGCAAAATAATCATTTATTATAAACTCGTTTGAAATAACGGAATGTTAAATTCTGGTAAATGCTACCTATTAACCATTGTATGTATATAGTATTTAAGAAAAGAAATCCAAGATTAGTCAATAGAAAAGATGTTTTTCAGTGTATCAAATCAAATCAAATCAAATCAAATCAAATCAAATCATCAAAGACAGTACATCAATAATGAATATGCCAATATCGTTCTATATCGCTCGAACTTCGTCCGTCCCACTATAAATAGCCAAAAGGAATAGCGTATAAATCGTTTAATAAAATTCTAGCTCTTCTAAAAATATATCATCTTTAAATTTTTTTTAAATTTCGTTTACGTTCGATCTTTCGTCGAATCTTTCGAATTTCCAATATTATGATTTATGTCAATTGGAAAAAGTTTCATCTTGTCTCTTATAAGTACAAATACCAAAATTTCACTACATTGTTATTTATTCGAATGAATGAGGAAAGAATTTCCAAAGTAACAGATTCTCAGCACGCGTCTTTGAACAGAATCGTGTTTCATAAAAAATTCATCAAAAGAAAAAGTTGCGGACGTCGAGTTAATCGTAGCATGAAGAGCATTTTAATTTTAAACAGGGAGCATTCGATGCAAATCCCCTCACTCTGGAATCTCGAATAATCTGTTTCAGGTCCCCGCGAGTAGGAGGGCCTCTCTCTCAGTCGTTAGCGATGATTCCGCCAACGATGCACGGCCATGAATTCAATCAACCTCTGTCGAGGGTGGTTATGGTCCGTAAAACGGATCAAAGGACCTTCAGCAAGGGTAGACGGGGCGGAGAACCTCTCCTGGAAACGGTTACCAGGGAAACCGTCGAGCTTTTCAACGGCGGTCGTGCTGAAAGGAAATACACGTCCGAGACTAGAGACATCGTTACGCCAAAGTCGAACAGGTATGCGTCATTTTTTCTTAATTATATTGACTGAAAGGGAAAACCAGGAGAAACCAGACTTCCTGGAACGTGAACGGAGCGATATGTTCGATGCGTGTTTGCGAAGAAATTTCGTTTCGGTAATGTGCTTCCTTCTAGGTAGCGTATTTGCAACAGCGTTGTTGATACAACGAGAACCGGTTCACAGCTCTTAGAAACGCCGCGTTGAACGTATCGCTTGTTTCTGAGTAAAACTTCAGAAATGCAAAAGTAGTTTATGTATGTATTCTTCTTTATAGATGTATACTTCCTTCTTTTTTAAAGAATTAACAAATTTAGAGCCGTGTTTCCTAACAATTTTGGCTCCCGACTCTCTTTTACAATAGCTAAATAATCTTCTCAGGAATTATTTTTAAGAAAATATGACAATTTATTTTGGCCTACTATGACAATATTAAAATATTTAAGCGCTACAAATCTTTTTAACTAGAACTAATCGCGAGGGTCACGAACCATATGTTGGGAATTCGGAGTTTAGAAAATAATCGTAACATACACTTTGTTCGAAACGAGTAGAGAATCAGTTTTACAAGCGAATTTCTATTAGTCGATAAATTTTGTTATTAGCGTGTGTAGTTTGATATGAGATAGATATGGAATGAAATAATTGTAAAGTTCAATAAAATTAAGTTTCTACTGCATTTATAAAGAGATGAATGAACGTAATAACTGTAACTTAAAGATATATATCTCACTAATACATACGAGTATTCAAACATCTATACCTCTTTAGTGTACGAATTTCATTCACGTATTTATACTCGTTAATCATAAAATAATTTGTATAAATCATAGTAAATTTAGTAGAATTTATACAATTTTATGACCGTCGGCTCATTCGACAAATTTTTCTGTGTAGTATAATTATAAACTTTTAGTGAAAAAGCGTATTATGTGTAATAAAGTTTGCCCTTACAGTCTCGAAACACACGTAAATATCTGATTTGAGACAGATCAGAACTTATCAATTTTTTTTCTTAGTTACGGTACAGACTGCGTTTCCATATACGTGTAAATATACATACATACATACATAGGTACTTACATGTGTACATATTAGAACAAGATGTCCCGAGAGAAAAATGTTAAAATACGTAATATATCAGTGGGATTCGGATAAGGGATAGACGTTCGTTTACTTAGGATGTCTGTTGATTTTGTACCATGTCCGCTATGGGAGAAACACGAGTAAATATTTGCGTAGTATGCATTTCGATTTTCGTATACGAATTTCGTTATTCCTTCCTTAAGAACAACTTTTATTCAGTTCTTTTCTCGAGAACTGAACTAATAAAGTTCATCTTATTAAAATGTATCATCTTCTTACGTTCGATGAAATGGAAGATCTTTGTTCTCAGATTCGGAAGGATTAAGAAGTTTAATAAACAAGTTTAAGCGTGGAAGACCATTTTTATCTCTTAAAATAATCGATGGTTGAACCAGACGTTTAATTTATAATCTTTGTTGACGTAATCGTACAATTTCGCGAACAATATGATTATCGAGCAGATTTCGTTCTACAATTTCACTTGCTCGATTTAATTCATTTCCTATTTAATCATTCGTTCGATCTAAACTTCGAAAGCCATTCGTGCAAGCGATTAGTCTCTCAAAAGAGTCGAGTCCCAGCTGTTAGGTGTCACAGATCTCGTGTGAATAAGTAACTTTGCTGGAAACATGACCCCAACGCTAATTGATCCGCGGTTGTATGCGTTCTCCGCGTTAATTTCACTCGGGACATCTTGAACGATGTAGGCTAAAATCTAAGTAAAAGTCAAAGGATGTCCGGCTTGTGTATATCGTAAATCGTTACCCCTCCTTGTAGTATGCCCTCGCTCAGCGTTAACGGAACGAAAAAGAAGGTGGTCGGCTTTGTCGACCAGTTGTCGCCCGAAAGGTATTCACCTATGGTGTGCAGACTTGTAGCCATACCAAACGCCGATTCTAACGAAGCCGAACAGCGCGTGAACGAGAAGAGTACTCGACGATTCGATGGCGTTAGGGAAGAAAAAGACGAGTGAAAGAGAGAAGGAGAGTCCACCGTTTGTACTTTTCAGGGCTTCGTTAGGTTCGGTGAATGGCCTTAGTGTTTAATAGTAATGACGTAGTCGACGAATACGAAGCCGAGAGAAAGTGCATTTAGTGGACGAAATTGAAAGAAATATCGTCAATTGTCGCTGGTACTTTATCGAGTGTCCAAAATATAAATAAAAAAAGAAAAGAAAAGAAAAGAATCGAACAGATCCTCGAATAAAACATTTACTCGAAGAGAATTAAATGTAATAACATTTATCACGAAGAATTACCGCACGCGTAGAAGACGCTAAACCTACTAGGTGAACGTAAAATAGAAAGGCAATTGAAACCGATAGCATCACGGTGCAATCGCACGAAGCTTCTCAACACTCGCGCAACTCAATTCCCATTATTTCGTCCGCGATACTTAAAACTCTAAAAAAAAAAAAAAAAAATTCCTACGATTCCATCGAACGAGATATCTTTAAAAGTAACCGGTGAAAGTTTTCGATGATTCTTAAACGAGATCATCTCGAGCGCCGCAGCACGGGATCAAAAGCAAGATTCACGTGCGTGCAAAAGTCCGGCTGTCCAACTTTCCAAATTTACGTTCGCGAAGAACAATGCCCTTTCCATCCGTGCGTTCACCGTTTCCCCTGAAAGTTCGCGCTCGAACGTTCCGCGAGGGTTAATAAATCGTTGTCGACGCGCGAGAAGCAGCGGGACGCGAGAAAGGACGGGCAAACGTTTCTTCTGGTGGCGAGTGGCGACCGTGGCCGTGGTCGAGGAGACTCGTAGGAAGAAGGAAGTAAAAGCGTGCACGCGCGGAGGACGGCGTATGGAAGCGCGCGCGCGCGCGCGCTCGCGTGAACCTGAAACGGTCGCGGTGCGCGCGTAATTCTTGCCGTGGCATCTCGCGTGTTCCACGACGTTCTTGGTGTCCCACGCCGCTTTCTCTCGGCTTCTTCGTCGTTACTTCACCGCCTGAATGCTGATACTGTAAATACGCTGAGCTGTTGCGTGACAAAAGGAGCAACGATGGCTACGGTCACGTTGAAAATGTCGTGCCTCGCCACGATCCCCATTTTCAATGGAGGAGTCATTCACTGTCGCGACGTATTTGGACGCTTTGCCGGGTTTAATTGAGTTTAGCGCATTGAGTTTGTAATGCCTGCGCGGCGGTGATGTCGATTGCGATTGAATATCGAAGAATAGAGTCGTATTTTGAGATGGGAAAGAACTGGCGGAAGTATTTGATTATCCATGGCGAGGAATTTTTATGAATACATTATGTATATTGTGCGGAACTTTTTGAAATTTTAGGTGACGTCTGAGACAGGATGTCTAAGATTTTGATAAATTATTTTAAGTATTCCGCAATAATTTTTAAAGCTTACCTATGAAATCTTTACTAACGCTGAACCGATGCACCTGCAATTATCAAATAAACGTAACAATTATTTTCCCAATCGATTAGTCTCTCGCACTTGGATCCACTGACGAGCCATAAAAGAGAATTAGAACATATGTTTTACATATATCTCAATATATGAATCACTTCTTTAGTGCATTAAAGACAGATGCTCAATTTCACAGCGTCTATTTTTTTCTCAAGTATTATCTGTCACTAAATAGTTAGATTGTTAGATTATATGTATCTCCGTGTAATATTAAAAATTGCTCGGAAATTTTCTCAGAATCGAAATATAAATCGCTTAGAATCGTTCGTTCAATTCCTCGGTATAATACTAAGCCTACCAAGAATTTAATGATTCTTCATACGAGACTCGTCTCGCGTAAATCCATCGCGGCGACGAACGATTGGCGAACAAAGCCAGTTCCATGTCAGATACAATTACCAGGGATAATCCTTGGTCGGTTGCTTTTGTTGGGTCGTTTATCTCGCTCTACGGTACTCTAGACGATGCTATTCGTTAAAATGACGCGGTATGAGGCGCCGACCGTAAATTTCACGCGCATTTGCAAACGACGCGTCGGGAAGGCAATTGTGGAATAAATTGTTAGCAGATACTTGTGACAGATTCACATGTAACGTTATATTTTCGTGATAATAGACGCATAAATGAACAAAGAGACTCGTTAACGATGCTATATCCTGCCGGCGTCACAGTATTCAGCTCACAGTGGAAGATACACTAGAAATAGACTCGTAGAGGCACTCGTACAATTTCACGAAGCACGTTTAAACGATCTTCTTGTTCGACCGCTTCGGCTCGCGTTTTGCATGTGCCGCAACGATTTTTCCTTTCTGACGACGCACAGGGGCAGATCGCCGGCAGTTTCGCGCACGCTTTTCTCGACCTTTCAGCTTTTGGCCACGCGAGACACAAAAGGCTTCTGTTCGCAGATCCGTCGACGGAACTCGGATGGATCGTCGAGTTCCGGGCGAAACTGTACGGCGCCGGCTTTAACGCTGCTTACACTTGTTTAATTTCGTTTGATTCAGCGTCTCGATGAGCGAGAAACGAGGCTGAAGAGAAACGGACGCTAATTTAACACGTTCCCCGCCGTTAGCTCCTTTTGCTTGTATTCCTTAAGGAGCTGTTGAAGTTGAGAATTTCCGCTGGCATTTTTAAGGGAATGTTTTAACAAAGTAAATAAAGAACGTTTTGGCATTTAAGAGAATGTTTTAGGAGAGTAAATTGACGAATTTTGTAAATCGTCCGATCACGGTAATGGCACCTGGGTATTTTGATCCTGTTGCTTCGATTAATTTAGACACGTCCCGTATCGTTCTATTCGTAATCCATATATTTTTTGAGAACCATTCCTTTCGAAGCTACAACTTTAAAAAATTCGGAGAACGATCTGATCTTTAAGAACAGATTTAACGGGCCTGGCACACCGAATTGAAGATTTAATAAACATCTGGTAAAATTCCGATAAACGCAGCGAAATTGAGAGTTTATCGGGCATGTGTTAAGTGCACGTGAATCTGTGAGTCGTTCGACGATGGAATTTCAACGAACTATGAAAAGACGTGTCGCGCATATGTTGCAGGGAGCGCGAATGCTTTAAGAAAAACAGACAAGGATGTTCAGCACGTAGCGAAACTTGTGACGAATAATTGGAAAGGCGAAAGCGGATTAAGCAGAGAAATAGCAGGACACCGAAGACTAAACATTCGCCGCGAGAATCGAATAATTCCAAACGATTAAGCGACTTAGCAAACTTTCCATTTAAGCCTTTGGGAAAGATGGTATTTTGGGGGGAATGTTCGTCTACGAGTTTGCAGAATTGCTTGCCATGCTTTTCGCTTTGAGCGTTTGTCGAGTTGGCTGATATAAAAATAGCAAAAATTTATGACTCGTGGATTAATAGCCGGAACCGTGTTTCATTTTCTTTTTCATCTTTTCGCTTCAGCATCTTCGAAAGCATCTTCAATCGTAGAAATATTACAAGTAAAATTTCTAATCTAAAGAGGTTAATATAAACGTAGCATGATCTATAATTAAGATTTAGAATTAGAAGTTGACGCGATAAATAAAGTTGATTCGTGAATTATTTTAATTAAATTAATTATATTAATCTCATTTTTTGCTATATTAGCCATGGTCGTTTCTTAGATTATCGCCTTCGTATTTACCATACAACGCTATATGTATACTCGATTATCGGAATTTCTCGTGAAATTCGAACAATCAACTTTTCACTCCGATCCGGTTGTACCCCGAGAAGAATGGTTCTTTAAATATATCCAATCAAAGCCCCTTTCAATGCACAGCTGACTTGTACACTGCTACGAATACAAACGGTTCAATCACACTGCTTTTCAATCGAATCCATCGAGATTCGAGATACGTCGAAGTTAAATCACCGACAGCTTGAAACGTCGGCGACGCGACGCGACGCGATGCGACGTAACGTAGACCCGTTGTTTCCGAGGGACCTTTCATAGAAGTTGCTTGTCTAAATCTGTGCACCGCTAGCCGCGAGTGTCACTGCCTCAAATCCGAAAGGCTCGCTGTACTTCTGCATCGAGCGTATAATCGATTTAATGATTTTCAGGTCGAGGACGGATTCGGTGAGATCGAAATCTCCTTTGACAGCGTCGCCAGCGTCTCCAGGGCCACTGTCGAATTCCTTGCACGGCAGTTTCCACGGTAGTTTAGGAAGCGACGGCATGTCTTGCAGCAGTGCCAGGTCATCGTCGGCCTCCCCCGACTCTGCAAGATATTCGTCGACACCGGTAAATATATTTTTCTATGATCGATCGTGTTGCGATTGAAATGCTGCTTCGGAAGAATTTTGCGTTATGCAAGAAAACTAGAAAGTTACACGTGCACGATTTTGAAATACAAGGGTGGAATTCCATTTGAAGTGGAACTGCTTGTGAAACAAAATTTTAGTCAAGGTCCGATTCAACGAATTCCTGTTTCTTCGTTCCATCTATCCGACTGTGTATCTCTGTTGTACGCAGGAAAGAAATTTAATCAAATTTAATTTTCTATGATAGATCGCAGACAACGAGAGTCGATTGAATCTTATTATATGAACTTATTAACTCGAGTTATATGAACCGCTCGTCCTTCGATTCGGATAAATGGATTTCTATCGTATAGAAGCACAAAAGCGAAGTAAAAGTTGGACATTTGTTTGAAAGCGCATAAAATTCTTCTTGCGAGCGTCTCAAGCGGAAAAGTTCCCATGTGTCCGAGATACTTTACCTACGTATTGGTAGAAGAGTTACAGCGAGAACGTCAAATCAGTCCTTTTGACATATCTTTCAAGCCTACGCGGTATCGATCTAGAATTATCTTTTCATTTCTAATACATAATTCTCTGTATTTATATACCGTATTTATAAATCCAGACATTAACTTGGAAATTACTACATTTACATCCAGTTCGTTAATTACATTCCTTAAATCCGAATATTACTGCAACATATATCGCTTATGTAATCCATCAACTATCGATATATAAATCAGCCCTTGTCAGAAACAAAACCAACGGCGATTTCGTTTTCATTACTCATCGTCGACGTAGACGAGACGCGTGAAAATCGAAACGAAAAGGAGCAGGCGAACACGCACGAGTTACCGTAATCGGTTACCGTTTGAAGGGTTAAACGGCGAAGTAAATCATCGTCACGCGTTCACGCGACCACGTGAATGCTCTACCTCCGCGTGTAGACGAGCGAGCGACATCAGGGTACGTTGGCATCTGTCGATGACTCAGGATCGTTCCCTTTTCGAGAGACACGTCTAGTGAACGGCTGTGCATAACGCCTCGGGAAATCGTTACTCTCGCAATGATGACTAATCGTCTTCGAAAGACGAGTTCGCGTGCTCTGTTGATTTTTCTCGGCTCGCTTTTACACCTTGTGTCCATCGGCACCGTTCTTCTATTTGTTCTATTTAATCTTCTATTTATTCCTTCTACGCTCTCGTTTACTATGACTCGCGCGGAGATCGAAGAGGAACGAGTATAAATAGGAAATTGACAGGGGGCTGAGTTTTCTCTCGAGGCTCGTCTACTACTTGATTTCGGACGAGGTTTCTCGTTTCCGCGTGGGATAATCGCGTTGCACAGAGAGGTCGGAAAATAAACCGATCTAAGCGCAGATTAGAGTTTGAAGCTTTTGGAATTTTCGCGTTATATTTCGCGTTATATCGGCAGACGCATCGTCCAACTATGGAGGAACGTGGTATCTATGGTGGAATTCATTCGCCGCGAGTCGACATCAATTCGTACGGTTTCAATTGCCAACATTTTCAACGATAATACTTTACGATACGGTTGCTGTTTATTGTTTTATCGAAATATCATACTTTACTGCAATTTTATACCGAATCAAGGTAGAAAAATACTCGCAAGTATTCAAAGCCTACAAACGTGTTCCAAGTTTTTGATGTTACCCTTCTTCTTCGTAGTTGGATTATTATCTATTGATAATCTGCGGTGAAATTCGCCTTATTTTTCACTCATTTTCCTCCCACAAAATCAGTCTTTTATTCATCGTTACGAAATAGTATCGCTATATCGAGGAATCTTATCGGAGTCAAAATCCACTACGATCTTTGAACGTCTCGTTGCACTTCTTCTATTTACACCATTTGTCTTGTCAGCATCCGTGGCCGCATTTATCAAGTGGCCAACGAAGCGTCGCTTGACATTTGCGCGGAAATTAAAAATACGCAACGACCGGTCGATAGTGCCCGTTGGACAAAAATATATCTGAAGTTGGCTTTTCTTCCGGCTATCGAGCGATAAAATTAATTACCATGCCGCTGCTAATCGTATAAATCTTTCCGTTCAATCGTTTCAACTTGAAAAATTATATAGATCCGTGGATCGATTACCGCGTCTTCTTACACTTGTTAGTTGCGGAGGAGTCGAAGCAAATCCGAAGAGAAACGCGCGACCGGAAACCCCTGCGATAGAGGAGGACGTGCCGATTTCACGATAGCTTGCTTCCTGACTGTCGTGTGCTGGAAATGATCGCGTTACGATAGCACGATGGGAAATCATTTCTGCCAGTCAGTGTACTCCCCATTGGATATTCCGCATCTAGGTTATTAGGGACGTCACCGTCTTTATTACTGGCTGTATTCGTGCGATCGCGTGATTTCGCTTTGACCGTAACGTGCACGCGTGCACATATACAGGGTGTAACAAAAGATTGGTTTGTCGTGTTATTTATGAGATCGATTTATCTTAATTTAGATAAAGTTCATCTTGATTAATAGAAGCTTCAGGTTAAGCCGTTAACGCGATTAAGCCAACGTTGCATCAGTGTAATATTTCATTTGTAACTCTTTTCAGTTAATTTAGATTATTAGATATGTTATGGTTAATGTTATGGTTGTGGAAGGAAATTCCAGGTATACGCTTGACATGATAATTTTTCGTCGTTACTTCGTCTTTTTATCTAGGCTTTAGAACCTTGAGAATTTCCACGAAACCGAAGTATTTCATTATGCAACTTTGACAAATTATCTTTTGGTTTTTAATCATTGACATTTTCGTTTTTGCAATCGTAATTGCTACTTTTGTCATTTTGTTCAAGTTCCGCTATGAACTAACCGCTAGGAAACGATGCTGACGGATTAATACTTTCAAGTACGAGTATAACCGATGTGAGAGGGCTTCTTTCTTTCGTTTTGTACCCTGTATATGCACGTACAAGGAAAACGACCGCGATAAAACTGCGATCGTATTGCTATTCTCTAATTGCGATAGCTGTTTGAGCAAATTAAAGCGTAGGAGCGTTTGCTCCGAGACGATGGAAGAGCGCGAAGTTTTACGAGAAGGAATATTAAATTAGTTTCGGTTATATAAATAATTTCCGTGGGGTCAATAACCTCAGAATTAATTGGAGCAAATGCTAAACCGGAATAAGCCTTTTACACGACGATTTGACGTTACCGATCAAATTAGTCGTATAATTAAAATATCTTATTCTTCCTAATTCCGTAGCAAAGCATCGTGGACCCGATAATGGACGAAATTTCTCTCTGCCTCTTAAAATTGAAGAAAATATTCGATGTTCCCTTTGCTTTGCATTTAATTTTTTAAAGGTTTCACATTGTTGTCTTATTTGTATCGCACAAATCTTGTCTATCACGCGGTATTCTGTCTGTGTGTTGTAGATATCAAAGACTGACACACGTAAACCATCTGTGCGCAGATTGGGGCCTCCAAAGGAATTTATCAACGTTTGCATCGAGACGCACAATTTGTATCGCGCTAGGCATGGAGTACCACCTCTTCGTCTCAACAAACAGGTTATTTCCTCTTCGTGATTACCGATAAATAAACTCGGCCGGTATATATATATAGCTGATGAGTAAATTAAATCTCACATCAGCAGAATCTACGTTATTTAAAAATGTTCTTTATCGTATTAAAAACCGTAGCGTAGAATTATCTGAATCTATATTCTGTTTTTCTTTTTTAAAGATTCATTTTTTAAGAAGAATATTTATTAATACACCCTTTTTCGTTTCAATATCAAGCACAGTATGACGGTACAAAATATTTTAACAATTTTTTCCTCTATAAACTCGAGATTTTATAAAAATTATATATTTTGCAGTTATGTAAAACGAGTCAGGACTGGGCCAATATACTGGCGGCTAGGGGTAGGTTAGAGCATAGGGCAAACATAGATTACGGTGAAAATTTGTACTGTATGTGGAGTTCGAATCCGAAGACTATCGTAGGTGGCGAGGAGCCGGTAAACGAATGGTAACTATATAAAATTTACATTCAATGAACTCGATGTAATTGACGGTAACAATCGTAGTAGCGATGTGACGTTCACCAATTTAATTTTATATTACACATTTTATTCATAGGTATGCCGAAGAGGCGCAACATCAATATGGAAAGGAGCCCACCACCTTAAAAACTGGCCACTTCACCCAAGTCGTGTGGAAGGACAGCACCGAATTGGGCGTTGGAATGGCCAGGAATCGAAACGGCGAGGTTTACGTCGTTTGTAATTACAATCCAGCGGGGAATTTCTTGGGCAGCTTCACAGAGAACGTTCTACCTCCAGGAACTCCGAGTCCTACTAAAAAAATCACCTTTTTAGATCCTAAATCACATTACACGTTAGACGAACAAACGTGGCAACAAGAGGCTTTAGTCGTTCACAACGAATACAGGAGGAGACATCGTGTTCCAGACTTGAGGTTAAGCGTAGAATTAACCGCTGCTGCTAAGGTGACGCATTTTACACATTCTGTTGGATTGATCGTAATTTTTGAACTGTGATCTTGATACAATGGTTCATAAACATAAATCGCTTGTAAACTTCGAACTATTTTATAAACTACATATAGAATAGAGGTATAACAATTTCTCGTCTTCCTTATAAATTATAAAGGAAGATTTTCAATTTTTCCATTAATCGCTGCTCTGATAATCAATGTAATGTAATGTAAATACTTTTCTATGATTTGAGTTTAACAACTTTTGACTTATATTTAACAACGAAACATTTTTAGCAACGTTAAATGTATTTTAGCTGTATCTTTAACTATTAGATTTCGTATCTCTTTGTAAAAAGATTCAAATCAATTTTCATTTTTAAAACGTCCTATTGCAAAACTAATATTTTTCCCTGTCCAGTGCTAGACTTTATCAATAGATCAGCAGTTCGTTCATGATACTTTTAATTGTAATTTGTCTCCAACTCCATACGGTCATCACTTGGCTAGTTTGCAATTGATCGTGCACGGATGGGCTCAAGAGTAACGCTCGATTACGAATTTTTTCCTCTATCTTCAGGCGTGGGCGAACACGTTGCTGAACACGAATAAGCTGATTCCCCAGTCGACTTCTCCGTACGGGGAGAATATCTACTCGATGCAATGTTCCGATCCGAAGTTGATTGTACCGGCACGAGAAGTTGTTTCCAAATGGTATTCCGAGAGGAAGGATCATAAGTATGGAACGGAGCCAAAGGTCTTAAACACATGTACGTAGCACAACGTACAAAAGTAATTTATTAAAAATGTCGATCGATGAAAGCTGTCCAGTTTCTAAATAATATTATATGTTATCCTGTTGTTTAATCGTTAACGTTGTAAGACAATTTTTGCTAAAGTATTTTATTTTTTATATATATAATATATTTTATAAATTATTAATTTGTAATATTTTTATATCTAACAACAAAACTATGATATATGCTATATTTCTTGCGAGATAATAAATTCTTTACAAAATTTAAGAAATTATACTTTTTGATGGTACATCCTTTGTTATCGTTTCAATGGCAACGATCAATCCGTTTCAATGTAAATTTCCGCATTTTCTGTCGATTTCTTTTGTAATTTATAACAATAAATCGAGATATCAAATGCACAAGACAAAATTACGATTGTTAATAATTATCTATTTCTTTTTGTTTAGGCCATTTCACACAGATCGTTTGGAAAAAGACTGTCGAAATGGGTATAGCGATGGCTAAAAGGGACGGAACCTGTGTAATAGTGGCGTGTTACCATCCGAGAGGTAACATCGTTGGTCAGTTCACGGAAAACGTGTTGAAGCCTGTGAAGAGCCACTAGTTAATTCGTTAGACGAATCTGCCCACACTTGTCGATACTGTATTTAAGCGATGTATTTATAATATCATAAATAGCGACAATACACATAATATATGTATATATAACAACACAGATGTGCATACACGTAGAATAAAAGAAAACATTCCACGTACTACACGAAATCGAAATATCTCGTCTGTTTTATTAATCGTCGGTAACATACCATGGCGGTATGATATTGAATCCTAAGCGACGATGACCACAAGACGTGTATGTACGCGTTTAATCTTTGAAGATCGAATTTCGCTTTAAAAAAGCAGACTGTGACATTAATATCAATTTTTTTAAAAAGAATATTTCAATCTCACTGTTGTATAGGGGAAGAAGATAATAATTTGGTATAATGATAGTTTTTAGTTTTTTCTTGACATAAGTACTTTGAGTACTTTCATTGCTATTTTCATAAGTAAAGGTATAGAAATTATCTTTTGTTGAACAGTCGGTTGTCAAGGAACCGAATAGTAACGCGATAGTGATGCGTAATTTCTTACAAATAAATAGTATTAATGAAAAAGAAATTGTCAGAGACTGATCGTTCCTTCGCTGTTTACCTCAGAAACACTACGAAGCGAGACATGCCTGTAATTTTTCTGACAATACAACTACGGATAGAGTGCAGCAGAGCGAATCGAAAGTATCTTCATTATTTAAAAAAACGCATAACCATTATGTAACATTTTCTTTTCACTTGAAACAAACAAAACTCAAGTATTCAAGAACTATTAACTCAACATTTACATCGGTTAATATAAAATAGTTAGATTACAAGTTACTAAACACGTTTTAAGCACATTCCTAAAAAGAAGAAAATGAAACAGACATTTGTAATACAAGTTTTCAATCGATCTACGTTACTCTAAGCGACGAAATCAATGGAATTGTACGTTCACGAAATAAAATGCGACGTATCAGATGGAAACGATGTTACTGCTTTATAATAATTTATTTATAATAAATTTACATGCACGCGTCGCGTGACAACGTGTCACGTGGTATATATATAGATACATTCTCTCTCTGTTTTTCTGTTCTTCTTATTTTACATTACATACAGCCGTTCGTAGTTCCTTTCGTGGTCAAGGATTAATTTTTTAATTCTTATATCGTGGAAACGAGCTCGACGACACTGAAAACACCGGGCCCTCGAGATTCGTTCATTTCATGCTCCCCTTTCGATCATGACTGAAAGGAAAATAATTTTTTCACCGGAATTTCTATGCTTTGCGAATCGACCAGAAAAGGGAACACGTTCTTTCACGACGTATCACGTACGATACATCGAGTGGGAATAGTTTCTTTAGGTTCTCCAACGATTTTGTACAGTCCGAGATTTGCTTTTCTAATTAATTGACAGAATGATAACTTTGCGATTAAATTTTGGGATATTTACGAATGAAGTTTTTATGCAATTAAGATACAATAGAAATTAGTTAAATACGAGAGATATGATCTATATGATGTTGCTTTTGCACTGAATGTTCGAAAATTTTAAAATACAGGTAAAGCAATGTTTTAAAACGATAAAGAAGTTAAAGATATTGTTATAATTGTAACATTGAAAGGAACCACTACTTTGAATATTTTGTTTAGTATCTTCGTAAGATACTTACGAACAGATTTTTCATAAAGTACGAATATTTAAAAGAATATAAAGTATCAAATAAAATTATTAACTTCGACTTATTTTATCTTTATAACATTCTCTAAAATTACAAATACTCGAATATTATTTAGCACAGCACGAGATTTTTTCTTTTTTTTAATCAAGAATTAACGTAGCTTTTCATTCTTCATTCGTTATGAAAAAACACGCTCTTCATCGTTATTTCATATTGCAAGCGCAAATGACATTTTATAATCAAATTACACATATATTGTGTTATTCCATCGACGCTTATGCTATATTAAACGACGTCAATGTTTAAGAGAAAAATTTCATCGAATTTTCCAATTAATAATCTAATTTTTTCATAGGAATAAAAGATACATGAAATTATCACTTTTAAGATAAACGATGTCTTAATGACATTAATTTTCTCAATATATTTGGTTGCTTAAAGCAATGATAAAAAATTTGATATGAAAATATGAGAAAATAGCTCGTAACAAATATTTTCGTTCACCGTTTGTAAATTAGGTTTAGACATTAGATTTCAATCTTTACGGACTAATTCTTCCCACTTAACTGGAGAAATCATTTTATTTTCGATTACAAATAATAAAATTGTAGAAAGAAGCACGATCAACGATACAATAAAAATAGAAATAACCGATTTTGCAGAAAAATGAAAGATACTCTGCTGCGAGCAATCTCGTTAATAATTTCACCGAACCTCGAGGTGAAAGATACATTTATGAACAAAATTTCTTATTACAGTAGGCTTGATATTATTCGTTGGACGCGTAAAAATTTCACGCGTAATTCTATAATAGGCTCCAACGAACGTTATCCGCACGTTATGTCTTCGAGCTCTACGAACAAATAAAGAATAAAACTTTCAACGCAATATCCATGGAAAATCAATTTATCGCGGATGAATTACATTTCACATAAAACGATGGATTACTGGTCAAATCGCGCGTTGTGTATCGAAAAAACGAGGAAACGTATATCGTCTGGATGTCGCAAGCTCGGCAGTTCGCTTTGTAATTTAACTCTCAGAACCCTTACGATCGACTAGAAATCGAGAAGGAACTTGCGAAAGGGTTATCGATTCGAGGATTCACGCGCCGATAAATCAAAATTGTTCTTTGGTTTTTTTTTCCTATGAAGACAGGACGATAATTTTTTTTCTGATATATACTCGTCTGAAGTTTCTTAATATTACCGTAATATTAATCTGCATTGTTAACATAGCGATATATCCGCGAAATGTTCGTTCGCGTTCTCTCCTTATTTTATTTTACGTTTACGCTACCGTTTATTTTATTTTCCAATTGATCCTTCTCTCGTCTTTCTTCGTATTTCTCTTTTGTTTTTTTTTTTCATTTTTTCAAAGTCGCTTGTTAATAAAAAATTTCACTTGCCCATTCGTGGATACCAGAGTTTCGCGCTTTCACATCGTTGCTAATGTTTATACAAATGTTAACAGACTCATGGACAATCGGTTTTCTTATGTCAGACGTAACTAGGATTTTTCACATACACTCGAAGACAGTTTTACTTTCACATCGCTTTTGGTTGAACAACGACGCATAATAATAACACGCTACTCGCTTTAGTTTCAGGTCACATTGGTTTTCGATCGATCCTATGACAATTAATCTATGTACACCGCTGAAAGAATGTCCTTTCGTTAGTATCCTATAGAATTTCGATTATTTTTTTTTTCTTTTATTATTAAATATATCTTTCGTATTTTTTTTTCTTTTATAACGCTTTCATTGTTCTGTCTTTTTTTTTTGTCGTTTTCACTTCGATCGTTGAGTCGGTAAAGATACAGGTAATAGGATCCCTTTAATATCGAAAAATACAAGATTCACGGGAACTTCTCGCGCGAGAAAATTTCTGTCGTAATTTTTGTTTCAATCGTGTCTGTGTATCACGTTTCGCAATTTCGTTTCCTTAACACGAAGCTATTTAGTTCTTATTTAATCCTCTGTAACAATTCTGCATTTACTTCGCAAGTATTACCTAATGTCGAGCAGGAAAAAAAAAGAATCATTCGCATAAAAATGTAACAATTTCCTTCAACTTCCATTCTTGTTTCTCAATCACCCTTACAAACGTTTATCTCTAAATTTTCGATTAATCGAGCGTTCCATTAATTGATACTAATATTCCAGATTCCACCGCGCCACATTACAAGAAGATTGAACAAAAACTTCCGACATATAGATATTTACCACGAGTGCTACGAGCTTATAAGCATCCATCGATGTCCTCGATCTTTGAAAAGCTTGTACACGTGTTTTCATTCGTTCCCACGTTATAGTTATACCTTTCCAACTTCTACGTGCTTTCCGATTTTTATTAAACTAAACGTTCGTAGAATCGTTCGCATCGAGTTCACAATCCGAGCACGGATCATCTCTGGATTAATCAGGGACTCGTTTTCGGTGCTTTCGTTATCGTTACATCATATAGAAAATCATCGTTAACCTTGAAAAATACCACGGCTGCGTGTCAAGTGTGTACTAAACTCTACGAGCCATCAACGTCGACGAAGATGGTCGATGTACGTAGACGGGACGGGTTTCGTTACGCTAATCGAGGTGAGAAAGACAGAGAGTTATTAATGGGCGAGAGAAAGTCAAAGAGGCTGAAAAAACGGGCCAGAGAAATATATCGAAGAGAGTGTAAAATGCTCGCGGCCGGATCAACGATTGATCGCTACAGAAAATTCATTTGCGTACTTGGCTAAATAGAATAATGATTACGTGAACTATAGAGATTGACGGGGATCGATCGATTCGCTTCATTTATTTTTATTTTACTATTATTTCGTCATAACGAAAAACGCAGAATCTCTTTGGCTTTGATCGGGCTCGTGCCGGAAAACATTCCACGCTGGGCCTTTAACAACCATTGTTTTTGGTAAGTTGTTTCGTATTTCGATTTAGTTCGATGGATTCGAGTAGTATGCGAAATTGATCGATTATAATATATTGACGATATTGTTCGATCAAGAACCAGAAGGTGAAGCTAATCCGATCGCTGATAATCGAAGGACAAAACGGGCCGAGCGTAGCGGAAGCAGCATCGAAGCAGGTACTCGATAAAATGACGTTTGGTCGGAGAAACGTGTAAATTGGTCGAGAAACGATCGAGTCAAGAAATATAATATATAGATACAATTAAGTCGTTCCTAACGACGGCTAAGTATTCACCTAACTGATTAAACGGATTGTCGAAACTTCGCTCCCTTTTTTTTTTCTCTCTTTTCTTCTTGTTTCTCTTTCATCGCTAAGGACAAACAATTCGTTTGATTAAACGTTGTAAACTCGAAGGACTTCGATAAAAGATATGAACGAGGATTGCCTTGTTTCGAACTAATCATAAGAAGAGAAGTAAAGATCGTGTTTGCATAAAGGCGAGTAACCTTCGTTCGATCGAATGGCAACTACATTTTCCACTAGACGATTATCTTTTCTGTTTATTACTCGATTATTTCGATTACTTCGCAAACGTGGAACCAGGTTTACGGACCGTTACAATCGAAGAATCTTATCAAGCTTCGTTCAAATTGTTTTTATTTCATCTCAATTCTTGTCTGAATTCGAGCAATTGAAAAGTCATTTTACCAATGCGAGCTTGTCGTTCACGTCACTCGAAATATATATACTTTTCTCTACGTTCGTTCTCAATAGTCGTGTCATTTGTTACTCAAAGCCCCTTCAAGTTTGAATTCAAGTAGCGCGATTAATCCGAACGCGAAGCTTTATTCTCAATTCTTCGCTCTTTATAGGTCCTATCCTGTTCGTCTTCTCTAGACGCATAACGATCCTCCACCAATCGGTGTTTTTCTCAGTTCCTCGTATGATATGATTCAAATGGTCATGTATTTATATTTATAATCATATTTATAAGATATACTCTTGTCGTAAATTGGTTCTAGTATAAAATTATCTCACGTTCACCCCAAAACGTGACTCTACGTAAGAATCGGGGTTTGCACTAGGGAAACGTTCCTTTCTTCTTATCTACTTCTGTTAGCTATCACGTGCGACGAGGGACAAGAATTTATTTTCTTCAGTGCTGTATATTAAATATGATCTGTATATAAATTGTTCGTTTTACCGTATATGGGCAAAATTCGTATACGCTGACAGTTGTTACGTTACTTAAAAAATTCGTATTAGTGTATTATATATTTGCGTGTTTTGTCATTTCTCTTTATCTGATAAAATGATCGCAAATTCAGAATCTATTACGTATTCGCAAACTCATGATTAGGTACAAAATACGAGGTACAAAAGTACCTTAGAAAAGGTACAAAAATATTTACAAAAGTAAATGGTACGATTCGTCGTTGAAAATATTAAAAAATTTCACTATCGTGATCGACACTTGTAAAAATAAAAATTATCTTGGTTTCAAACCTCAGTAGCGGTAAAAAAAAAAAAAGAAAAAACGATACATAATTAATAACATCAAAGTGCTAAGAGGTTTTCGACGCTTTTGTGTCCATAAATAAATTTCTGATTAATCTGCATGCCTGTCGTATGTCCTAAATAGTTTTATATTCATGTACTTCCGTACTAATATAAATTTTTAGGTCTCAGTTTCTTATCGAATAAAAAGGAACTAAGCTGTTTTAAATATTTAACGATACAATTAATAATATTCCATTCAATTTTCAAATGTGTCATAGAGTCGTTAAATCTTGTCCATCGTCGCAAGTTTTTTTCTTCTTCGTTTTAATAATTTCTCGAATTGATTAACTGCGTCGCTAGACCTCTGTCACGCATTACCGCGGGGGTTTTTTTTTTTTGATACTCGTCGTCGTTTTGGATCGCTGAAAATTTCGATCGGATTCACGGAGGTCGGGACGCTAGAGTCGACTAGAGAGCAAGACGTTTTAAGAACATAGACCACTACACACGCCACGAGATATATCAATGAATATTTTAAAACGAAACTCGCAACAAATTGTGTTTGCTCGAAACGCGTGATTGCACTATCTATAAATAGAGAATTAGTATTAACACAGTATCGTACATTTGTTGAAGCAACTATACGTCGGTTGAACTGGGCATCGTACGAACGAAATTTTCAATCGAATAACGCTTCTACATATTCATTTTATTAGTCCCGATTCAAATAATTTAAATTTCGTGTTAAACTTGGAAATTTTATGTAACACTAAATCAGAAGCGTATATATATCAAACGAGAAGAAGTCGATAGATCAAGTCAGAGATCAACCGGTCACTTATCATTTGAACGAACGTAATTGGATAATCCGTTCGACTAATTACGATTATCACTTGTAACAATTACTCAGAACGAGTCACGTTAAAACGACTAACGCCCAGTTCCATCCAGATGTAGAAAACGAAGAATCAGCGTTCTGGCGTATCATAGTCGCGATTGTACGACGTCGCGACGTCCAGGTCCCTGATGGTTCGAGTCAACCATACCTACCATCGCCGCTAAGCTAAACTTAAACTACCAAAGTAGAACGGAGTAAAAAATTCGTCTAAGCTGTTCATCGTAATCATAAAAGTCCAGCCACAGTGTATCATCCTCCTCTGTGTCACTGAAACTCCTTTGCTCTCCGGCCGCCTCGTAATTCATCGTTATCGTCACCACCATTTAATCCCACCAAAATCATCGGCAATCAGGATGCTGAGAGTGAACATCCCAACTAGTGATCTTGACGTGTCATGTGGGAACGCTACAGCCATTTGTTTCGCACCATGCCGGAGAGCCTGCGTCCCCACATAAGGTTATATCATACGATCGTCCCCTGTATGTACTGAGGATCCTGCGTACCGCCTTGGATCTGCGGCGACTGTGAACCTAACGGGCCCTGAAGGTTTGGAGGATCGTATAATCCACCTAGAGATCCACCTAGACAAGGATCGATATTGGATCCCAGAACAGCGGTCAACTCTGGCATAGAAGGCAGACCCACGTCCAGGATTCCCGTGTTGCTAGCTATACCTGTCTGGGAGCCTTCCTCAGGTGGAGTTACTTCCAGACCAATGGATCCATTCAGCGCTATTTTAATCGGGTTGTGATTCGAGGGATGCGACAGAGCACCTAAACCTATGTCTTCTAAACTGCTTTTTCTTCTACTTATCGTCAGTCCTTGTCTCAACGAGTTGCTACGTCTCAGCAGAATGTCGTCGACCACTCTCAGAGAATTGGAACGACCACGTAGAGCGCCAGCCACCGTCGGACTGTCTGGTAAGGATAAGGAATTCGATTTGGTGGTGCTCAACGGAGGAGCTCTAGGTAGACCGATTCCCGATCCTCGACGACTTCCTGCCCCAGCTCCTGGTAAACCGGCCGAAGCCACTGCTGCGCTCATTTGCGATACCAGTTGGGCCGAACAGAAGCTGATGTTGCTCTTTCTCCTCGAATTGTGTCGTTCGAAAGTCTTCTGCGCGGAGAACGGACTTGGTCGAACTAAGTACACGATGTCACCTTCCTCGAGCTTCAGATCGCAGCTGGGATTGATGATCACGTAGGAGAGGCTGTTTCGCTTCTCGGAGACGTCGTCGTAATCGGCTACTGGGAGGTTCAACGACTCCATCCGGGAATGGACCAAGTTCGCGATCTCGGCTCTCTCGATCTGCTGGGCATGGTTGTCTCGTGCCTCGTCCCCGAGGCTAACGGAGTACTGCTTTAAAAGAAATGCGTGGATTTTAGTTTCGATCTGTGGAATGGCGGAATATTTTTAGAACGTACGAATAACACACTGTTAGTGCTTTTTCGGATAGATCATTGATTGATAAATTATTGGTGAATTGGACGATTTATCGACACCGTATCGTATCCTTTAATTCCCCAAATTATTCGATTCTATCGATTTCTTGATTCAAGAAGCCTGTATTGAGGTGTATCGAGTAAATTTTCAAGCCACGATAGTTTTCACGAATTAATTCATATTTCGGTCGAACAGAGTTCATATAATAGCAGTTCTATCGTATATGCTCGTCGTTGTACGTAATTGTTGGATCTTTGAAAGTAGCGTATAAAAACGAAAGAGTTATACCGAGTTATTTAGTAACGACTTCAACGATTTGCCAAACGTTTATCAATCACCGTCCATCCAACGTCAAAAGGTCAATCATCGAAAAATTGAAGTGTGAGCCCTCTCGATGGTCGATCGAGAGGTCAATGTAGGCGGTGAAGACGAGCAGAGAGTTCTTGAACGTTCACAGGCCGGAAGCCACTGACTGCTTTGGTACACTGGGCATGCGCTCTGCAATATGGTGAGTTCTTTTTTTTTTTTTTTTTTTTTGGCACCAGCGAAAGGAGAACCAAGGCGTAGAATGGAGCGATAGAGAAAGTAGTATACGTGATAGAACAGATAGAAAGGGGTAAACAGAGAAAATATAGATGCGGCGTACGAGGATTATATAAAGAGGAATATTATGGTGAACAATATACAACATAGAAGAAATCGATCGAGAGAATAAACGGCGACCAGACAACGTCGACTCTATACTCACGGCTGAGGCACCCTTGTCGCGGGTGGCGCAATTCGCAAGGCACGAAGCTGCCGCCGAATGACGCACCTTGTACGTCACGCCGACGCCGGCATCGCTCTCCGCGTCTGAGTCGCCCTGCCAAAACGATAAGCATTTCTACCCTTACTAATGATAGCCCACCGTTGAGATTTCGCACGCACGCCGCTGCTCGATCGTGGTTTTCGTTTCATTTCGTTTTGATTTGTCATATGTACATGATCGGTGGCTACTGTGCTACTATCGCGTACGTTCGTTGACGTTTGTCTGTTAAGCTTCGTTCGTGGGAGCAGCGTACAGGATGCCCATAACAAGCGATGGGCTCGGGTCGTGGATTTAATAGGAATGTCTTTTGATAAAGAAACAAGTATTTCGAAAAGAAGAAACAGTACTTTTTAAGTAGATTCGAGCCCAAAACGTGGTACAATTCGAACATTCTATGAGGAAACCTTCTTTGGGGAAATAAAGAAGGTAGCCTTAGATGGAATGAATAAAATAGATTGAACAGGCTCGAAACTGTATGAACACGTTGTTAGAGATTCTTCGTTCGCTCGAAGCTATCTATCTTTTCGGGTAATAACTTTTAGATGGCTAAAAGCGCAAATTATTTTTTGCTCTTCGAATGTTCGCTGTAACCGAAGCACACGTATGTTTCAACAATCCATTCGTATAAATATCGCAAATGGCTTCAAAGTTGCTAATATAATTGGGCAATTACGATATACCGAACTCTATCCACAAACTAATATCTAATAGTAGCAAATTGCAACCTTCGCAGGTCATTGTATATAGGTATTAAATAAGTATCTATTTGTATACAAGTATTGTCCCATACTTGGTGTGATCGTGTACATACACACGCACGCGCGCGCGAAAGGTATACTAAAAATTAATTTCAGTAGTCGAATTAACGCGTTATCAACGGAAGAAGCATTTCGATTTATAATAATAATAATATATATATAATATTTCTAACACGATGCAGGTTCAAAGAAACGAACACGTTCAGGATCGAAGGACGTGCTACGAGCATCGTTTCAACAAGATGCAAGAGCCCTATACTTCTTTGATTCTCATTGAAAGGGACCAAGTATCTCTAAAAAAAAAAACGCTGCACGAGCTGACACCGGGATAAATACAGAGCATAAGATAGAGCGGGATTACAACCATGCGCTACTCACAGCTGCCATTCAAAAAGTTGTTTCCTGCCCTTATGAATATGTATAGTACACGAACCAATCACTTATAGTTATAGTTTTTACTATCGAGAGGTAATAATGTTTTTTACTCACGTGAGACGTGTCTGACACTGTGGTGTCTTGCGTTCTGTAAATACCAATGGGAATTTCGCAAGTAGTCGAACACAGCTTTTGATACAGTCTACCATAGGTTCTGATCCACATGTCGTCCTTCGTAATTCTCATCTGTAATTAACCGGATAATGAAGCAATTTGAGAGGGTGGAGTTTCTTCCTCCCTTGGAAATTTAGATGTATTAGTTAATTACAGTTTGGGATATACGAGTAATTAGATTAAGTTGGAAAATGCGTCTAATTACGGGCGTAGTTGTGGTTAATTGGAAGTAGAATTATCGCAAAATATGTACATGTAGCGCAAGGTAATTGAGTTAGAAGCGTCGTTAATAGAGTTAAAAGTGTTGTTTTTTTAGCTCGATCGATGAAACCATCAATTAAGACGACGAGGTCAACCATATCTCTTTCTATCTCTTTCACTTTCCAAACTTTACGAGTAAGTTTTTGTTCAGATAATAATTAAACTTCGATCACTTTTGTCTTAAAAAAAAAAAAAATATGCAATATAGAAATTGGTCGATCTAAATATAAGGCAGATTTTTTTTAAGGTGCTCGTTCAAAATATGATTTCGCTGTATATTCGTAATTTTCATTTTTCAATTATTAGGCTATCATTATCGTATAGAAAAAAATAATAAATATTTGTATAAAATAGATCTTCGTTTATTTTCTCCTTTTTATACATATATGTGACGTTATGTACGTGAGGTATACTTGTTTGTGAATTTCCAATGCGAGCGGGATACTTTTGCGATGAACTTGATTGAGAAGCAAGGAAAGATGTGAAAGAATATTTTCGAATTTTTTACCGATGTTAAGAATCCAGACCCTGGCGCTTGATCCACACCCAACAGCAATCTCACGAACGTTATCATATAATCTTTAACGAATGCTTGATAAAGAAGCGTATCCAGCATAGAGGCGCTGAAGACACTGCCAGCCGCAAAAGGCAATCGAAACATGTAAGATATGTGCGAGCCTCTTTCCTTTTCTCTCTGTTAAAACAATTAAAATGATTCAAAATGTACTCTTAATTACAGTTAACAATTTGATTAATTTTTATACTGCACAGAAAATTATTCTACCTTTGAGAATTTAATTTTTCTTTTTATTATGGGAAAATGTTATTTTATTAATTATTCATAATAGAAACATATTTCTGTCTGACGTGTTTGCAAAAAACGCATAATGCACTAAAGTTAAGACGAGCTTTATCATTCAAGTCATTAACAATTTGTCAAAGGATGAAAGGATTAAATTGAGATAAAATAAGATGTTCTGAAGTTTTCAAGAACAAAATTATTTTAACCGTTATAATATACTAAGACACAAGCAAATTTATTACACAACACAATACTGTCATCGTTAACTCTATGTGCTGTTAAAGGAAGGTTTCCAAGATGATTGCTTTTCTACTATAGAAGATATGTTCACTCGTCTCGTGTTTGTAATGTAATGAAATTTCCTTTATACGTATAAGGTAACTAAGTAAAGGTCAAGTATACGTGCTTATGAACACTAAAGGCAAGTAGCGTTGTAAGGTAATAGGAGATAATCTAAGATAATCAATTTTACGTATTATCAAGTCTCATTGGAGATTAGTTACTTAATTCGGAAATCTCTGTAGTAGATCACATACTAGCAAAATACATGAATACATGGTAGACTTGAATGCAAATTGTCACTTCTATATTTAACGTTAAAATAATTTCACCATGTCCTTCTTTATTTGATGATATTTAAATTTTTCACACGACGCAGAAATAAGCATAAATTATTGCTTAATTGAATCTAATCAGTGAATTAATTATTATTGGAAGATCAAAGTCTGTTATTAATTACGAATTGCTCGAGTGCTTACAAAAATGAACATCTGAAACAATAGGAAGAAGTACCTTTTCCATTTTACTGAGATGAAGAGCGTACTTGTCGTGTGCCCTGAATTGCATGAAACGCATATTACTCGATTGTGAGAGCTCCGTTATGCTTTTTATGCTAGGAAAGAATCTGCAAATTCATAAATAGTGCTTTCAGTAAATATACGTATATGTATATATATATTCATCATATAATGTAATCGCAAAGGAATCAAATTGAAATCAAAATGAGACAAAAAATAGAACAAACTTGGAACTTATTCAAAATAATATACCAAAATATTGAATATAAATACTAAGTTTAGAAACGTATATGTTTATCAAGTAATACGTGCCCATAAAACATAAGGTAGTATGCGTATTAATTGAACATTCTCCACATTTTATACGTAATTTCCGTTTTTTAGTACAATAGTTATTTGTGAAAAATTTGCAAACGCTTACTTAAACATTGTCTGAACCGCGACGATGGTATTGCAGTCAGCCAAAGTATCTTCTTCTGCGGAATTACTGAGTTCCTTGTTTACGACGACGACATTTTCTGCTAGAGTGATACCAGCGCGAAGAAGATCGTCCAAACAATCGATGGTACCTCGCATCCAGTATACCAAAGGAAAGTAAGATACCGCGTCGAGGAACGCAATTTCCGGTGTCCGTTCCAGCAGAAGAATAATTGGGTTCAGCGAAGTTTTTGACCTGACAGAGACCGTTGATTAACATTGTGCAATTCTTCTACACTCAAATATTCTTCTATTTTTAAATGTAATTTCCAGTAAGAATAGATTAGAATAGTTTTGAAGTATAGACATTTTGCAAATTACAGACTTTTGAATGACCGTGTAAAGTATACATCATACATAAATTGTATATATAATTTTTTAAAGATACCTAAAATGAGCCCTTAAAGGAATGATGAAGTTATAGATCCCATTACTGGCGTAATCAGCTGCCAAGATTATGGTCTTATTCTGCCAATTGTACTCTTTCGCGTTTCTGTAGCTACAATGTTGGCACACCTAACAACCAAGAATATTTGCAATTATAATTTGAGATCAACATTCACTTTGCAAGTCTATCAAATATTCACCTGCGCCAGCTGAAGACAACAGAGTGGTTTTTTTTCTTTCAGCAGATAACATAACGTTGGCGAGACCCCTATGAAGGGTGAAACAGGTGGAAATCCTTTAACGATCCTATAATCACATCGACGTTGTATTAAATTGTTGTATAATTCATACACGGTATGCATTGCATTTGACTTTGTAAACAGGTGTGAGTTTCCGAATGCATGAAAAGACATTTTGTACTTTCTGTTTGAAATCTTTTATCACACTGAAATGTAAAGCATGAAGAATACTTGAAGAATCCCTGATATTTATAATCGAAACCATCTTTTGCATATGTTAAAAATTATACATTTTTTAATACATAATATACGTTTTTTTCCTAATGATATAATGATCAAATTGCAATTAATTAACATCTATAAGAATATTTTTCTAATGCTCTTTACAATTGTTTTATTTTTAAATAATATTTGAACTATTTTCGATATGAATTATTATAGACTGAAACGAAGAAAATGTATTTTTACACGATTCGCAGGTCTCAAATGCAATGTGTATCGTACTAATTATATCGATACAGTGATAAAATGTGATATTATACTATTGACGTGTACAATGTGACAAGCATGTGCGAATGTGTAGAACGATCACAATATTAAAAACATGTACAATTTTTAAGTAAAATAAGGCTATTAAAATATGAGTTGGCTATTAAGTATCCAGCTGTTTTTGAAAACTGATTCTTCAAATTATTTGAAAACAAATAACTGCATCACTTTCAATTTAAATGTTAAGTTATTTCAATTACAAGACCGTCAGATAAGATTTTCGTGTGTGATCTACATACATACATGCATTATGCAGAAACTAATATTTTCCACCATTCTGCTATTTTTGTTGCATCTATTTCACATAAAATCATTCTCAGTTATTTATAGATAAAACTAATGCGTGTCAGTGTATCAGAATATTTCTTATTATTGTCTATAAATATGAAACGGTACGAAGATCATTTTACCTCGAACTATTTATATATATATATTTAGTTATCGTATGATTTTTTGAAATTTCAATAAATTTCAATAAAATAACTTTATACGGAACAGACACACAAGGTCCGAATACATTATATAAGGATATATTAATGATGATATCGCGAGGAGAAAGACATTTTCAAAATAGGTAAATTAATCGTGCCACCTTCGCAACTCACGTTTAAATAATATGTGCGTGACTAAAGAAGTCACGTGGAATAACATCTTAATGTGTTTAGAGTTATCTAAAGAACGATTTGCATATGAAAAATACCGAGTAATACGCGTTCTATAATATTTATGCTTATATTAAGCAAATACTTGCTTATAGTAACCAAAGTGGTAAATGAAAATTAAAATTACGAATATGAACAATGATATTTATGCTTAGGATAAGCATAAAGCGCCGCGGTTGTTCGTACATATTCGAATGGAATGCATAAATTGTCAAAGTTTAAATGGAAAATACGCTTGGTATCTCTATATTGTTCGTTTCTATGGGAATTTCATTCATTCGGGTCAGTACAACATTAAAGGATGCATCGTAACAATTTTGCGACTGTTGCGCGTTACTCCTCTTTTATTTTTATTAGCTTTTTTTTTTCTTCAATTGCGCCACGTTTCGTGACAATTCTAGATATAGTAAAAAAAATTCTTTTTAATACGTTCCACGAAAAGTATCGTCAAAAACTGCAGTTTCAATAATTCCTAAGGAAACAGTGTTCGAAACAGCGTTACGAATTACAATTATTTATTTAATAAATTTATTTCGTACCACACGAATAACTTGAAAACCGATCGATCCAACCAGATGGAAAGTTCATTTCGGCTACGTTCAACATTTTCGTAACTTCATTCACCTTGCAATCCCGCGTGTTTCGTATCAGAATAACTTCAATTTCAGAGCTCGTTCCATTGCAAACGATTCAACGAGCCGTATTAAACAGCGAACCCCGATGCACGATGTAGATGACTAAAGTTTGCTCGAATCAGTTAATAAATTCCGAAGCTGCGTATCTACCGCGACCTCTTTATCAACTTCCTTCGCCCATTTTCTTCGCGTGTGTCTCGCGATCACGCGCCGCAACTTCCGCTGAAATATGCATGCTGCGGAAAGTGTCTGGCTAATCAATCTTTTAAGAGCATGAACTAATTCACGCTTCCCTTTTCTCTATACATAATATTACGATAGTTAATAAGCGAGGGAACGTTTCGAAATAAAAAGAATTTTTGCTATTAATAACGCGAGTAAAGCAACCTATTAATTAAAAAGAAAAAAAGGAAAACCGAGAATTTCATAACCCTTAAGAGTAAGATAAAACGTTGAATTCAATTAACAAAATATTATACACGTAATACCCTTTATAGAGGAAAAATCTATCGCATTGAAAATTATTACTAATTTTACATTTAAATCAACGTAATTCTTAATTGATTCTTAAAGGACTCTTTTCTCCTAAATTTGTAAATCTAAAATTTGGAGAACAGTCACTTTTGTACGAATCAAATGTAACTTCGATCGTTACTTCGTAATAGGAGCGAAACATATCGAAAGTTCGAAGCGATTCGACGTTTTCGTTCTGAACGTTTCCCCGACGCGACGCGAGGATAGTTTGTACGAAAGCATAAAAACGTGAACTCACCCTTTGAAACTGCTGGGCAAAGGTCGTGCGTGAAGACGGCAGTGCATAAAGACGATGCAAGAAGGAAGACATCGAAAACATCCATGAGGACATATAGGGTGTCAGGCAGGACAGCATCGAGCAGCGATTCAATACCATCGACGGTCGATTAGTGTGGCACAGGCATCGAGAGACATTCATACAGGACAGACCGACCATCAACGTAAACTTGCGTTTAATTGTATTTTAGGATGTTGAATGACAGGTTTCGCGTGACATCGACCTCTCGTGCTCCAAAACTTTTACCTTTTCCGCCCTGTCTGTCTCTTGTCACCGTGACATTCGAACTTTTCAGATCGCCCGACGTTACACGTTTCGAGATGGAAATTTCGTCGTCGTCGTCGTCGTCGTGTTCGTCGTTCGAAATAAAAATTCTTTCAATTCAAGCAAATTTCGTTTCGAATTTTTTATGTATTGTATCGAATGGAAACTTTATTTCGAAAGTGTTTTCAGGAAAGTGACGGAGGCGTGGAAAAGTGTCGAATGGTAAATACTGGATGGGAAGAGAAAATATAGATTTTGTATCTTTGAAAATAAAGACTACAAGCGAGAACACAACGAGTTACATTTTTTTTTTTTTTCGTTTCACAAGGAAGGAATTAAAAAATTGAAAGATTGTCACTCTATTTGATTTCGACAAATACGCGTGTTTTCACATCCCCTTTAAAATGTTCCAAATATTGATCGTCGTAATGTCGAAGCATCGAAATATCGAAGATAATCAAATGTTGTTTGTTTTAATAATTATAACTGCTTTCTACGAAACTTCGTCGTTTCATCAACTATTTGAAAATTATATTTTCCAAGCTGACAGGTTATTTCCATTTTTAATCGTGTCACGTTAAAATTCTTCCGTTTAATCGTAAATTCGTGTTAAAAGCAAAAAATAGAAAAGGATGTACTTATCATGTATTCCCCTGTGATCTTGAAACGCTACCAAATCATTATAAAGACAGAATGTGATAGGGTTAAGTTATGGTTACGTTACGTCGAATAGGCGATCACAGGAAATAACATCTAGGGGTGCAGAAACAAGATGAGCATGGTGCATAGTTTCCGTAGCGTAGCTGCGGAACGTAGTTTCCTATAATAGATAGTGACTCTGATAAGATAGTACAGATTTTCGTTTACTTAATTAACCCTTAACGACAGACGATTCGTCTCAGAGATGTTTGAACGTTTACTTCATTGCCACAGTTTAACGGAGAATTTCACGAGCTTCCATATTTGAATGTCTTTAATTGTAAAATGTTTCACCAAAGAAATCTACATATCACTGGGATAAAATCGAATCACGTTAATTTGTACTGTCGTACGAATGGACGTCTGTGATTAAACGATTGTGCGTAAACGAGATACCAAAAATGAACATTTTATCGACTGTACGATCCTACAGCGTATCTTTATTGCGTTCCAAAGAAAATACCGGCAATATTCTCATATACATAGATATATAACTAACGCTAAATAAGAATCTAAATAGTTTGACGTATAATGCAAAATCTAATATTTCAAGTAGCCAGTATGTTCTTCCTAAAAACTAGTATGTCGAGAGGTATAATGTACAATATTCAGAATATAAAAACAATGACAAACAAGGTACATTCATCCGGTATATATATAGATATATAAACAAATATAAGTATATATTCATATACCAATATATAGTACATACGGTACTAATATGTAGTATATAGATATGCATATGTGTATATGTAGGAAAAATTTATACACAGAATACGTTCGATGCACAAGAGACTGTGCCATGCAAGTGCCCGAGATGGTGCATGATCGTTTCACTCGTAAAGGATTTCACGATCGTGCTTTAGTACATAGATCAAAAGGATTTGTCAAAGAGAGGAAACCAGCTTTCTCATCTATCTAAGAAATGTATCTATAAATTTATAGCGAGCGCTAATCTTTAATCACGTCAGTTTCCTCACGTTCACATTGGATATACTAGGAAACCCTGTACCTTCGATCCTTCCGACCTCGGACGTAAAAAGGATAGAATGAATTGCGATCAAAAGTCGATCATACTCACGCTATTTTCTCGCTGGGCGATCTCCAAGGTACGTCGTCGTCCATTTCGTCCTCAGACTCGTCACCTTCGTGGTCTAAAGACTCTTGACCGGGAAGATGCAAGGTTGAGCTCGTTAACATGTCCGGGACTGGTAAAATGCTCGGTCTTCTACTTCCTGTAACGTTTTCATGTAATTTTTTTTATAGGAATTCACATGTTACAGAATTTTATGTCTTTTACACTTTGGTACACGCACGTTTATACAATTGTGTTTGGATGATTATTCTGACTCTTTCTAATATTTTAAAATAGAAATACACGATACTTTTCGTAATATAATTAGTTGAGTTTATGAGCAAGCAGTTTCTTATTTATACTTCGCCACTATATGTTGAGATTAATTGTTGATTGGCAGCGATTAAGAGAAAAATCGCCATCTTTTCATTTTGAACATTATTTATCAAATACATATTATAATAAATGATTTATTACACTAGGATTCTCGGTATCAAGTAGTAACTGCTTAGAAATGTATTATTTGACGTACACCATGCGTTTCCTTCAAAAATTGCAAAATTCTTCTCCTGTATCTATAATGGTCGACTTATACTACTTCCATGTTTTCGTATCTGTCTTTGTACATGAATTTATAGGTTTTAACTAAGCACGCGGAATAATATTGATTTAATTATTGATTTACCTCTTCTTTGTGTGAGAATTTCGGGACTGAGCAGATTGGGATTCGGATCTAAGGATCGCGGAACGTCCAAATGATTTCCGGTTATCGGTGTCTGCGGCGTAGATCCTCCATCTTTCAAACACTGTCGCGAATCTCCAAATCCTCCTGGATCTAAATAGGTGGCTATAAAATTAGAGGTATGTTACTAAAAATTATTTACACATGCCTGCTAAAAGTATGAAATAGTTTCTAATGAAAATAGAAATACAGTCCATTCATCATGATAAAAAGAGAAGTATAAAAAGATATCCTAATCTAAAACTCTTTATGAAGAAATATTAGTTTATGTGTAAATCAAAGAATTTTCAAAACGGCGTACTGTTGTTCGCTTATCTTCAATAGTTTACGTTTTCTGTGTATATCTTATTCTTTTCTCATCAATTAATTACGATACGTTTCTTTTAATAACTTTTTCTCCTTAATATCTGTTCAATTTGATAAGTGGTGTTGAAAAATGAATTGAGATTTTATATCTTTAGTTACCATTTTTCTATGTATCTAGTAATTTTATTATAATGCAAAGTAATAGCGGTAACTTTTATATTCTGATCGAAAATTATTATTCGCAAGCTGAACACTTTGCTTTTGTAACTTTCAACGCTGTTTTGTGGTATGTATGTTTATTGTGGTACGCATTGTATCTTAAAATAATGAGAACGTTTTCAATTCAAGAAAAGAAAAGAAAGTAGGAGATCAATCTTCGATATTTTAATCACATAGCATTGTTAAAAGATTTTATTCTTATTTATATATTATGTTAAGCATTTAAAATATTTTTTTATTTTGATATCCACCGAAATAAAGGAATTACACAAAATGTATCAGTGTCCTTAATTCGAATCAAATTATATTCGAAGTAAAAGCTCTTATACATAAATTTCAATTCCATGCATGCATATTTTTTATATAGTGACATGCATCTATAAGTCACGAGAGAAAAGAACATTTACATAATGCAAAAAAACGTTGCATTAAGTTATAAAGCCATGCTTCTAAGCTTAGATGTTTATTTGTTATCCTTATCAACAATATAATTTAAACGGTTAGTACAAGCAAATTGAGTTAAGAAAATAAAAATATTTTTAGATAGAAGAAGGCGTTATTTATTTAAAAAAAGGAAGTAATTTAGCAATTGATGCTGTAAAGCAGTCATTTATAATTTCGTACATATCAACTTTCTATCTGCTTTTATACGTTCCAATCTACTGCATGCAGAACTGCAAATTAGTTACACTGCGACAGAAATGGTAATTAATGAGAGAGATCAGTACCAACAAAATTAACATATTAAAGTTTAATGCAGCATAAATTCATAACATTTGCGTCTAATATATGTATTATTCATTTGGCACGTATGAAACCCTGTTCGATCCTACATTATTATACTACGTCGATAGCTCTATCGTTTTGTTGAAATTTATACAACATATTTTTTCATAAATGATACAAAGAATATAAGTGTATCGATTATTCTAACTATGCAAGTATAAAAAACTGACGCCAACTTTCTCTAAAAAGTATCCACCATAAAATACATTTAACGAATGTCTGTCTCTAACACGTAAGTATATCTATCACCCATAGAAAATTCTATAACATTAATTTATCAAGTACAATTTATCAAGATCTTTTATACTGTAACGTTATGGTATAAATTATATCGTTGTAAGTGTAGTTGTATGAAATGACGGAGTTATAAATTTTTGATAACCGTTGAATACATTTTTCCACAGAATTAGATAATAACGTGTTCGAAACTTCTTACAGTCAATCCCATGATTAATTTTTATTCAGTAAATATTCCCTAAATCTAATACTTTCTTAAACTATATCTATCTAAATTATATTAAACTATATTCTTCGACAAATTAATTATTTATAAATCCCAATATACAAAGGCACCGTTAAAACCAAATCCACTCTATCGTTCTTCATTATTTCTACCGCATAACGCGAAATAAATTAAACATTACCATCTTAATATCACAAGATACTCCTCTCATCTTTCTCGCAATGATAATTCATTAATAATCGTACTAACTTCATCCTGGCCTTCGAGCTTTCTTCCGATAACGTATAAGAATGCCCAAATATCCTTGCGTAAGATTAAATTGTCCACCGATATAAAAGAAGGTAAAACGGATATATCAAAGTACAGCTATAAATCGTATCGCCAAAATCAGATGAAAAAAAAAGACGAAAGGAACAACAACGAGAACCAATACCAAAAAGAGAGTAAGATTAAAGAAAAGAAGATAAGGACAAGCGCATGCGACACTCACGGTGGACATTGGATGCGAGTATGTTGTGGTGTTCGAGTGGTGTGGGCGTGCTAGGGAGGACCTGCAAAATAACCTGAGGGGCCCTGTGTGCCTGTGTACCGTGTACGTTCTGTCCACGGGGCCCCGTGCAGGTCGTCTCCTGTCTGCAGCAAGCTGTTTCGTTCAGCGCATTGTTACAACTGTTGAAATAACGATGGTGCTCGTTGGCACCGGGCTTGTTTGCAGTACCGTTCCCATCACCACCGACGATCGTGCAGCTGGTAGAGATCGTCGTCGTCGTCGTTGTAGTGCCTGCCCCTGTGCCAGAGTTCATCGTGGTAGTGGTGTTGTTCGTTGTTGTGTTACTGGCCGAATTACTGTTCATGTTTCCGGTCCCATCGGTCTTTGTCTCTACGACCACTTGCGTACCCTCCGCCACGGTTCCAGTTTGGTTGTTCGCCACCACGAACGCCGAATTCTCTTCCTTTGTAATGCTCATGTAGTAACAGGTGTCCGTTTTCTTCATTATATGTCGCGGACCTTGCGATACATTCAAGCGAGTTAGATAATTTTTGGGAATGTCAATCAATGGTAGATTTTGGTACTTAAGAAATTAAATTAAATATTGCGTGCGTTTTTTTCTGAGGGGGGGGGGCTTTCGGTATGATACGTTGGGGCTAGTTGTTATTTATGTGATTCTTGATTTTGAGCGTGGGAATATGTATAAGAGTGAGAATATCGTTGCGTAAATTACACGATATTTGAAAGTTACCAGGATTTAAAAGGATGGTATCTTCGTAAAATTCCGGAAGTTCCGCCGGGCGGACAGCGACTAATGCCACCCCGTATTTACGATGACTGTGAAAGGACGCGTAAGTGAAGGATTTACCCTCGTACTCGCCGAAAAATCGAGAGTCCCCGAGAATAATGTGATAAATCTCGTTTCCGGAACATTTACCGTACAGCCTGTGCCACTCTTCTTGCGATTGCTGTCCTTCTCTAAAAAATCAGGGACAGACCAATCATTTTCTTCCAATAAACTTTGGTTAGTTATCCGCTATGACAAAACACTATTTGATTAACTTCGGTGTAATTGTTGTAATTCAATGGAAAGACTCGCTTTTATACTTACTGTCCTCTGGAAGTGTGCAGTAGAAGAGTAACCAAGGTTGAAGCACCAGGGCACGTGCAATTATTCGCCAAAAGGGCGTATTTGAATTCGTCTTCGCACACCACGTGTTCCGCAAACTTCACGTGAAGTTTGTTCTCCGGACGGAAGATTTGTACGTATTGAGGAACGTTTGGTGCAAAATCCTTCACTGCCCACGACCTGTTGCCGATCATTGAAACATCGATAAGCCGCTCTTCTTTATTCTCAGTCAATGGGAAAAATTTTTGTATATTGTATGTTATCCACATGTTCTTCATGCGGATAAAATTGTTAAAGATTAATCGTTCGATGAGTTAATAATTTGTCAATATTTCTTGTACGATTTTCCTTATTTTCTTTCTTTTTTCCAATTTTTCAAACGGAACTGACCTGAGTATCGTGTGCTCGTCAGCAGCGGTTTTGTCAGCGTAATTTCTTGCAGCAAGAACGAAACAAGCTTCGGCCTCGTTCATTCTCGCCCTGGTAAGATCGCTATCTTTCAAACACGATCCTTGAATATAGATTACCCTTTGCGCCCAAATGGGCACTTGTAGAATCATTCTCATCGTGGTATCCAGCTCCATAGGTGACAATAATACAACGTAGTAGTCCTAATTGTAATTAAATTCATCAAACCTTCGTCAACAATATACTGAAATTCATAAGCGTCACAATTACGCATGAAATGTTGACATTGTTAAGATCTTGATTTAAATTTTACTTTAACTACTTAATAAAGTAATGGAATTTTAATTGTTCAAATCGAATTTGCGAACTTGAAAGCGTACGATGCCAGTAGAACAGAGGAAGATCGAGAAGAAAATCGAGGGAGTAAATTGAATCGGCCAAGAGTAATTACACGATCGAATTTCTCACCTGTAGAAGGGGATGGGCGTAAAATTCATTTAGAAAATCCATGATGGTGTCGGCTTGCAGCGTTGTACTACATACCACCACGTGTTTCTCGCTTTGCGCTCTGTGCGAGGAATACGAGCCACCCAACTTTTGTCTTTCCATCCACGTGAAAGCCAACTGCTCAAACTGTTAGAGAAATTTCGGATGTCACTAAACACCTACTTGTCATTTATTAGCTGTCTGACTATAATTATTATAGAACAATCGTATTCCCTATTTCTTCGAGTAAAATGCAAGGACAAATACTTATTTGGATAACTTTTATGGAGATAAAAAATAAATTTGGAAGCTACTTCTAGAGTCGCAGAATGTACAATAGCAAATTATATTGACAAATATTTAGAGTTTTCACGGAAAGAGGGATCTTATAAATCTTAAATTCCAACAATTTTAAAAGTTGCTATACTTCTTTTCTGTTTGTATGATTCTAGCGAAACATTTCTAATTTTCACTGCAAATCGTTGAATATAATTTCATCGAAAAGTTGCATTTCCCAAGGAAATATTTTTATTTCAAAATAAATGTCAAATAAAGATATATCATCGTTCTGAAGAATTATCGTAATTTTACAATTGCATTGTAACGATTATTTGAGATCAGTATAGAGCATTGAAAAATATCGATTAAAATAAAAACATTGGATTACGAAAATTACATTAAGTCGCTAAATTCTGTCAATTCTAATTCATCGTGTAGATGTATCTGTATCCTAAGGGTTCCTTTTATCAGAATATTCGCGTATTATGTGTCGTCGACAGACCTGATGGCTGAATCGCACGTTTATCGCTGTCATCGCAATCTGTGCCACTAACCGACAGCTAGCCTTTGATATCTCCTACTGTCATTAGTCAATGATTTCGGTCAACAAGTAGGATAGGCTATTTAGGTTAGGTTCCGCCACCATAAAGGATTTAATTAAGCGTTTGTTACCGACGAGCATTAATTAGATTACACGCTACACATCGAAATTTTATGAATCCTTGACAAAGGGCTTGTAATGGCAATTTTGTGTGCGACGCTATTTACTTGTATATCGTAGATTAATTACTGTAGCAAAGTCATTTATAATGATAACTAGCTGTAGCTTTCATTTACAATTACATTCGCAGTTATAGAAGCAGTATACGTATTATACATCGGTGGCTTTATATCATTGCAATCATTCGCAGAGGTTCAAATAACATTCTGTATTAACGGTTATTAGTTATTTGCTTATTCAATCATTAATTAACGTAACGATCGATGACACGATCGTGGAGAAAGATTACTTTTTACTATTAGTGTTTTATTTTACTGTCAGTTGAGCTTGGTTAAATTTAGTTTAGTCAAGATGTAAATATTTATTCGCTTGTTTTATTATACCGTAGCACACTCGTAAAAAGGATTACGTGTACTCGTACTCGAGAGATGCGTCGGTATCGCGCTTTAGTTTAAATTTGAATTCCAAACTGGAGTTATTAGATATAAATTATGTATCGTATTCCAATGACATGTCACCTGACACGTTGACACAACGACGAGTAGCTAACACGCGCTTATAAAATCTAGGAAAATTTCAATAAATTTAAAGAGATGATAAAGAAAGGGTTTAAAATACATCTCGATGAAATTTAGTCATTTGTTTTCTGTATTTTAAGTCACGAAGATCACCATTTTGTTGCATAAAATATAGAATACAAATTAGTATTTGTCGCTATGAAATACCAGGTAACATATAACATATAAATTAACATTAAGTGATTCAACGTAAAGCAAATTTCAACTTTTTATAGTCAACTATAACGCATTGATATCCGTCGAGAGTATCCCGAATAAAATTCAAACAATTAAAAGATAGAGTTTTATATTACGTATTGAATCTCGCAACATTAAGTTTCTGATACCTCGATCGTTGTATAAGAATTTGTGGCCATTAAGTTCAAGTAATTTCCCGACCATTAAGTTCCTGGATATAAAAGTCTCGCGCCATCAGCTGCCTTTTGATTTTCGTCAGATAGTGATCAGGGGAAAATCGATAGCACCTTTATGATCGTCAGCAAACGCACGCGTCGCGTCGTTTCTGTCGTAACATTCGTCGTTAAAAAGGAAATAAAGTTTCATGCGACTGGTTACTCTCCGGACGATAAATATCTCTAGAATAGCAGAAAGTAATAGTCGAACACTTCCTGTCTTTGAGACGTTTCGTACAGCGGAATGTTGTGTCGATTACCGGAAAAACGTTTTGCACGAATGCAAAATTAAGCTGGATAATTTAAAACAGTTATAACGTATAACGCGAGACACTAATATGAAAGTCAGCTATTGATGCGTTATTGTCCTATCAGTTTCGTCGCAATTAATTAAAAAATAGATGAAATATCAGCAAAACTATGATTCGTAAAACATAACACATACCTGAGTAGGTAGAACTATGAGAGCAACGCAGATCATGATGACCATGTAAAGCTGCGAGGGCCAAATGTCAGGTACAAAATCCCCGTAGCCGACCGTAGAAAACGTGACTACAACGTAATATGTGCTTTGAAACAGATTTAGATGCCTGTGCCCCGCTCTCTGGAAGTGTTGAATCCCACACACGCTGAAACAGGAAAATTAAAACACGCGTTCTACGAATCACCAGATTACAGTTCACCACTCATTGAAGTCACCGTGTTTCAGAGACGCGAAGAGTCCGTGTTACGGACGCGAGAATAATTTAAACCTTACACCGACCAATGTACGATTCGCAATCGATTGGAACCGATCGTACAATTAGTCGTATTTCTTGAACATCAAGGGATAGCATCGGATATCCTTTCATTCTCGAGAAAGCAATAGGATCGTTGAAACTTCGAGGATCGTTCGGTAAAAGCGGACTCTTTCTAACGAAGAACATGTACAAACGACGTCAGTTTGCATTATGCATGCGGCCTTGTTCTCA
The DNA here is from genome assembly GCA_014737385.1 of Bombus superbus. NCBI lineage: Eukaryota > Metazoa > Arthropoda > Insecta > Hymenoptera > Apidae > Bombus > Bombus superbus. The sequence continues at coordinate 2,148,247 of JACXIK010000064.1, read as the reverse complement.
TAACTGTAACGAGTTTATATTTGTGCGAATTGGTCTTTTCTCTTTCTGTTCGTGTTTAATCAACTATTTTTATACTATAACGGGGTGATTGTATAACGAGCCCCTTTTTATTTAGAGATACGTTTCAAATACTTTCTCATGTTTTCGTAAAGTGTTTCTTTTTTTTTTTTTATTAAGATAAATTAATAGTATCGCGTAAGATATTTAAAGAAATACTTAAGGACGCTTTCAGGCAATTGTTTTTAATATTTCACCGATAGGAGATTTCCAAAGTTTCATCTCCTTTATTTTTAGAAATGTTCCAATATTGTGTGATATAAGCTTTTCTGATTGGTTTTGTTTAACAGTTAATAGATGTACTTGATAGATGAACAATTTTAAAGCGTTGAATTCTTCCGCTTTCGTTGCATTTTCCAACGTTGTAAAACATTCCGTGTAAAAATCATTATCGAATAGAATTGAGGAATTTGGCCTTCAACTGACCCGATACGATATTCGCTTTATCTTATTTATCGAAATTCAAACGAAACGTTGAAACAAAATCATGTGATCCGCGCGTACCAATTTTTACTGCATATTTTGATCCGCCATTCAGTATTCCCATTCGAAAACGCTTCTTGGTGGGTCAACCAAAAAAAAAAAAAAGGAAAAACGAAACAAAGAAACGTTGAATAGCGAGAGGAGAGGAGCGATATTGCTTTTTTAATTGGACGACTTTCGTTTCGCGTTCGAATGCGTTGATGCGTATCAAAAAATATCCAAACTATCCTCACGCTTTCGGTCTTGTTCCTCGTTTCAAAACCGTATTGTTCCTCAAAAACGTTTGCACGTTTATTACGATTCTAGAGTTACTCGCACAGTGTGGTATCGATACCGCAGTTAACTTCGCGTCGATCGAGACACGGCCAGATTTTATATTGAGATATAATAACAGGTTTAATTTTCCAAAAGATACCTAAAATTTGTCAAGTTGACTTAAGTTACCGTAGATTCGTGCTCTGACGAACTTCAAACGTGTCATCTGTTAGAGCAATAGTTCCTCAGAACGATCAAATGTAGACATTGGCCACAAAAATTTCGCGAGCCTGTGTATGCATACTTAATGATGTATGAATTTCGATCTTCAGGCTTCTCAATGCACGTTGAAACGTAGGAGCGTTGAACACATGAATTTTTATGAACGTGGTTACATTGTACGCAGGTAGTTCGTTACACGCCGTATAAATTCGCGCCAATCGATTAAATTAGAGTTTAATTTTCGCGCGTGTTCCGAAAACTTTTCAATTTTTTAGATAATAACGTTCTACTACCACATTCATCGCATAATGGAATCGATATTATAAAAAAATGATCTATATTTTCATTTGTTACCAATATATCGAATACGAATCGATTGATTTTATAAAAAGATTTGCCACGAGATCCGCAACTTCATGATTTAACTAGATAATCGTTCTTCTGTCATATAATTACAGGATATATTTATAAGAATTATGTAACACAACATCTTGTTGCGTGTTATGCGCAACGCGATCTGATCGGTTTCGAAACAAAAATTCTGACCTTCAAAATCCGACAAACTTAAAAGATATTTTCACGAAAAATCGAAGAAACTTCATTACGGAGGCCGTAATGTCTTTATCAAAAGGATAAATGGAAATTACACGTTTTCCACCATTTAGCGATACAAGATATAGATATGGAATATAGATTTAGATAGTAGAATAAATAATGAACAATACGAACTTATTGTACGATTCAATAATTGCATAAAAACATCACGTTTGTAGAACAACCAATATCTTTAGTAAATTTTCCTTACACGAGAACATAGATACCTTTTCGTTGAACAAATTTTCGTCCAGGGTAACGACAGTCATTTATAGCGCGTTTTACTTATTCTATCTATTATCAAGAACGCAGACACGCTAACCCTGCCGCATTATCAATATCGATTGTGCAGAAGGGTTGCTCGTTCCGTTCAACTCCGAGAATGCAGCTTATAAGTAGAGCCTGTTCCTTGTAAACTCCACAAGTAGTCGTTCTAACGAAGTGTGGCGGCAACTATACATCTTCTAAGCGCGACAAGCCCATTCGTAAGGCGAACGTCAAGCGATTTTCATTGTGACAGTGAAATAGATAACGTCTGGTCCGGCGCAATAACTGGACCAGAAGATAATAAATTTCGCTCATTAACCGGCGCGTGCTATTTACGGATGTGTGCAAGCTGCACGCATAATTTCGCCGCGCTGTTACCAGGTTAACGTTATGATTTCGTTGTTCCGTACAAAAGATATAACGTGACAGGTTGAACAGGTTTTTCTGTCATGAATTGAAACGGATTAATTGAAACAGAACAATTACGACAAGAAGCGTTTGACTCTTTTATATTATTGGATTCTCTGTTCTTAAAATTTTTACGCAGTATTGGATTCTTGAAAACGAGATAAACTATTTAAATCTCTATCCTTTCTTATCGCTTGTCTCCGCTACTTTCGTTGTATCGTCTTAAACCTTGTTCTTTTAAAGTTAATTCATTACATACATACATATATATATATATATATATATATATATTGGAGATTAATTTGTTTCTTTTATTAATATATATATTAATATAAGAATTAATTAATAAAGGAACAAGTTAATCTCCAACATTAATAAAAAATTAATCGTTTAATCGACAATTCTTTGAATTAAAACAAATTCGATGCTAAATTGTAATAACTCTCAAGTACTAATTTGTACTCTTCAAAACTCGTGAAACTCAAGTTCCTGTATTGCTTCGCAAATGTTCGGAAACAATTCGGCTCAAGTGTCTTCTCCCTTGAAACGTAGCCGTTTCTCTATGCCATGGTTGCGTTCCCAAAATATTTCACCGTGGAACGAACGAACATAGGCGAACCGTGACAACGTAAGTACGTGCACCTTACCTCGTTCCCCCGTTTGAGAAACGACTTCCGAATAATGCCGTGATCGGCCAACAGATAGGGGACATCCGACCGAGTCGCGGTAGCAAGGGCGAGCTTACAAGTACGCCGTTCTAGAATTACACCGTAAATAATGAATCAGGACGATCGATGGCGATACCAATCCATCTGCACGAGCCGCCACGATTACTTATTAACATTTGTCCCACATTGCGATCTGGGTCAATCAGGCAAGTTTCATCCCTTCGTGGTGCGATCGTAATCCTTACGAGGATATTGCATACATATGTACAATAATGTGCATATGTACGCGTGTTAATATCTTTGCGTATCGATTTTACGTAGACATAGGCTTCAGCGTGTATTATCTCGGACAAATCTTAACTTTGAATTGACGTCGATGTCGGTAGATTTAACGACAAGGCTCATGACGACGAATAGTCCGGAATAAAGGGCCACGGTGGAATATACACTATTGTATTTATGTTACACTGTACTTATATAACATCCTTTTTGTTATTCGTACTCATAGGATATATTAAGAAAGCTTAGTATATACACTCTATGAACATTGTACGTATGTACGTGTATGTATGCATGCTCTATAAATCCAAAAGTTAAGATATCTTCGATATTTATTCTGCTTCCTTACATAACCAAATTTCTTTCAACCAACAATGGCAATTGTTGAATGATAAAGCAGTATCGGGGGTGCCGAGATCATCACCAGGTACTGAATAGGAAATAGCTATCCCACTGCTTGTTTAACTTTCCGTTTATCTCATGAAATAATAGAAAATACGGGTGTTGGATAACACGGATGCAGGAAATTTTACATAATTCTCAAGCATAGAATACTATCTGACGTCATTCGCATAATAAATACAGCGGCGTCAAGCTAACTTTTCGCAAGGAAGCGAGTTAATAATACACACGGGAGAAATGAAATTCTGGTGGTAGTCCGCTGAGATATCTTGAATTATCAATAATCCTACGCGGGTGTTATTATACACATCGTCATTCATTCTAAATGGATAAAACAACATACTGAATCCTCATAAGAGAATATCCTAGATAGATTATAGACTTAGTCTAGTAAGAGACGAAGGGAGAATACGTTAAGCTAATAAGTACGCGAAATTATAATTATTCTTTGTTTATTTTTTATTTGATAATTTTAGAGTTTCCTCGAATATTGACTTTTATCGTTTGAGCGACGTATAACTACTCGAACAAGTGCACTGCCTTTAGAATTGTATAATGAGTTTTGATAGAAAATTGGAAATTGCGTTCGTTAGATATAGTAATTTTGTATCGCACCTATATAAAAGTAAGAACAGCACGCTAAGAATAATTATTTGAAATGGAAATTAAAAGAGAATTCTAAATAAATGTCTTGAAATTTCTGAATTACTTTTATAATACCAAATTTAATATCTTTTTGCAATTATGTATGTTAATAATAAAGACTTGTCGTAAACTCGATCGAAGAATCTTTGAATCGAGGAAATTAAGCCTGGGATCGTTGTTTCTCTCTCTAAATCGTAACACCGTCCAGGAAATCTGAGAATTTGTAAATGGAGGCGTCTGTTCCTGATTGGCAAAGTTTCCTCGTTATTTGGATAATGTAATATGACTTGTATGCAAGCCACGTAACATGCGCTTTGGGTAAACTTACATAATTGTTGTGGACGGCTAAGGAACCGAGAGAAAAGTTGACCAGCGCGAAGACGGAATTTTAATTCGTCCCGTTAAATGGACATTGCGATCGTTTCATCGAAGAACACAGAAGTTATTAAAGGAAAGATGGAAACTATCTCGTTACACAATATGATTATACTTCTGTTGGATAAATATTATTTGTTTATAATTGGAAAACGAAACTTACGAATGTTTGTGGAGAATTTACGAAAGGAATGCGAATCGAGAAAATATTTTTCTTTTTATTATAGGCAAAAAATTATGTATTTAGTGTCTATCGTGAAACCTTTAAGTTGAATAAATCACTTTGAATCATGTTATATCCTATTTCACAATACGGTGACATTATACGTGTTGTTTTTTTTTCTATGAAAAAAATTATTAATTTGCATTTCAATTTCTAAATTTCTATTATTTAAAAATTTAGTATCCAATAACTTTCTAGAATAGTTTATAATTTTACTCACCTGGTAAAGACAAGGCACAGTAACGTAGCACTAAGGATCATAAGTTGCTGACTTAAAGCTGATTGGGATTTTTGCATAGCTCTGTGTAGATCGTTCTGAAATACGAGTACCGATGATAACGAGATGAAGATGAACAATTTAATACTAAGTAGCATATGTCAATTACTTACGAACATATTTTGCAATGAATGTTTCGCCAACCAGCAGTTTAGGAATACCGGGATGAATAGATTTCGCATTGGTGGATAAAGTAGCTAAAAATATAATTAGTAACTTGCCACTAATTGTAACATTACTTCGTAATAATTTACTGTAAATAACTAAATACTGCTTAATATAATTATTACCAAAAGGCTCTCTTGCAGAATCGAACTAACATTATGAGCAAAATTATGTCGGTATTAATAAATTTTTTTTTATATAGCAGCAACAAGTTTGATAATGAAGAAAAAATTTAAGAATGATCTTTAATCGTCTTGTTCAACATAAAGTCATAAAATTATAAAAACTCATTTGTTCCACACTCGGTACAACTCGCTAGTATTATTAGTTAATAAGTTGTTATGCAAGAGGGCCCAGATATTAAACTAATTTTAATCTGTACCTGTGTATAATTTGTAAACAGAAAATTTGTTGTGAAAAGCTGATTTAAGAAACGAAAGATTCAATTACGAAGATGTTCCGCTCGAAATCGATAAATTTCCGCTTTCCATTAGGTGTCTAAATTACATTCCATCGAATGTATATATATTTGCAAACGCAACTGTAAACGCACGCAAGAATAACGAGTTTGCCCATTGTTCTCGCTTCTCTACCATCGAAGAACAAATATGCTTCGAAGTGACACCAATTAGCGTCCATCACTCTTTTCGCGAGATATATCCATGTAACATTTCTTTGGAAGAACGAAAGCAAGATTACATAAGAAATTTCGTTGATGATGAATACAAATTTCGAAATAAAAAATGTATGATTTGAAAAGTTTGTAAGCTCGAATAAAGATACTATATCCAAAATTTTCAAATTATAAATATGTTAATATAAAATATGAAATGTAATAGAACTGGTAACTTTCACACTTGGAGAATTCAGTTGAAACTACATAAAAGTGTGATTAATGTTTAGATACGTGATTAATTAGACAGTTCGTGAGCTGTTGGCATCAGTTCATAAGTTAATTGAAGCTTATAGAGTACCAATTAGATGATGATAATCGTAAATGATCATTAACGTAAAAGGGAAAAGAAGTTCTCATGACAGACTTTTTAAAAATAAAACTCGTTAAAAAAAAGAGTGTTAGCCACGCTCGAAAGTCACGAATAGCTTGTCATGTGATGTAAATGCTGACCTAAAAAATGAAACTGCGTTTATTTTTACGTTATTTTAATGTTGTTCAGAATGCAGCAAAAACATAATTATATCGAGAGTCCTTATCTATTCAATCTATTATCAAATTAAGTGAAATGTTCCATACAGGCAGCATTTAATTTTCTTCGAATCTCCATATACATATAGAGAAAACAGTCGACAGAAATTTTATAGTATATAATGATTTTCAAGTTAAGATCATAATTTTTTATTTCGCAATATATATTTTGATATTACAGGCGTTATTTAATTTAATTTACACGGTATTTCTTAGAGAACAAACTTTTCATTTCAATTTTCAAATTTTAAAGGAAATTTTATATTAAAACTCGACGTACAAAAACTAATTAAAAAAATAATTTTATAAATTTACTCGTATGATAAAATTTATAATTATTTTAAAATTAAAAGATTGTGAAAATTGTTGACTGATACAGCGAATGATTCGATTATGTCTTTAAGATATACAACTTGGAGTAGAAAATATCACGTACCAGATGCATCGTTTTGTAAAATGTTTATCGTAAAATGGCTATTGTTAACGGGTTGCGTTTTTCTTAAAACCAGATTTATTTACGTTCCATAGAACAAATATTTTACGAGTGATTATAGTTATAAAGAGCGATGACTTGGGATTTACTGAACTTGCTGAAATGTCACCGAAGTGACACAATACTAATGAGTCTAAGCCAATTAAATTCCGTGCACAATCCTCCGATGTTGTTAAATCCTATTCGCTTTCAAATCAGGGTTGGTCCCAATAGGGCACAGATCGATGCACCAAGATCAAATCTAATTTATCCTACACGTTGAAAAAATACTATTAAATTAATACTACCAAATTCCTCAAATTGTGATTAAGAATTTTCAGTTTATTAAAAATTGATATTTCCGTAGCCATTAAACATGCTCGTTAATTTATTCGGTTAATATTGCAAATGTATTAATAGCTAGAAGTTTGTTAAATATCGACTCACTTTTTCTAAAGCTCTGCAATCAGTAAGAACTTTCCCTTCTTTCCTTACTCTCTTCTTTTCCTATCTATTATTAAATAATTCCATTATAAAGCGTGAAATTTCTCACTTCTTTTTAGTTACTTAAGCGACATGAAAGTCCAAAGATTGACAAAATGACTTATCACAGTTTTTCTGTGATTCTCAATTGTTATAAGCTTTTAGTTTCACATATGTAGTTCGGAAAAAGCGTCCATATATATGTATCTGTATATATCGACATTGTATATCGAGTCGATGCAAAGCAACAAGTTCTTTACTCTTTCGGTATGATAGCTCGTTAACATAACCAAGGCCGATCGGCTGTATATCGTGGTTCGAGATTCGACCAATGAAGCTCCATTAGAGTCTTTTGATATTGCGTGCAGAAGGGACGTAAAACAGATAGATTTTTATCGTTCTCTCGGTGGAATGGAATTCAGAAGGAATCACACGGCTGATATAATTCGTCTTATTGCCTGCCGCAGGCTCCAAATGCCCGGGAAATCTTTCCCTTCCTCTTTCTTATCAAGCCGTGTCTTAATAAACCGTTTTATGGCTTTATGTACTTCTGTCTCAACGCTTGGAAAATGTAATGGGCGAGTTGTTCAGCTGAATTATCGTAAGAATAGCTTTCTTATAATATTTTCTTTATATTCGTGAAATGTCTGTGAAATACGATTTCATTTTCTTGTTTCCTTGTAACTTTATCTTTGCCTCATTTAATATCTTTTAGAGGATCAATGTATCGTTGATTTTATATATTATCAAGTTTGTATAGTTATACGTTTCTATTATTTTCTTTTTAATTAAACATTTCTTTTAACTCTATCGGTAAAAAGTAAATAAGAAATATATACGCCATTAAAGAATAGTATAAGAATGTACGTATTACTATCTTATACCTAACATAAAGTATACAAAGAAAAAGGACGTGTTAAATTGTTAAAAAGCTATATCTAGGAAATATAGAAAGCGAATGACTCACCGTGATGGTGAACGGGATAGTGTTGACCAGTTCCAGGATGAAGTGGAAAGAGAGAAGCTGCTGCCAGATGTTTCCCTGTGAACATGACGAAGACAGCTCAAAAAACCCAGTGACAATTTTAAGAAAAATACAAGGTGCGGTGAAACGTTCCATGAACAACATCGAACAGCCGTCCTGCATTTTCTGTCCAGTATCCTACTATAGTAATTATAATATACGTGCGTGCGCGCGCCTTGTCAATGTTCTTGATGAGAATGTTACTTTAAATCAACAGGTGCCTAGTTAATTACCGAAAACCAATTTAATTCTCTCTCCGGATGTATAAATTGCCGGGTAAACTAGCATAAGTAAATATTAATTAAACCATCGTACAAATACAATAATTGCATGGTTTCGTTTAGCAAAATTATTCGAAGTGCAGCATTGGCGGATTTATACTTCTAAATATTTCGCGATTAGGTATATCAGGTTAATGTAGCGGCGAATTGTTGATCGAAATCAAATCGAAAGCTCGAAACAAGATGTAAACAATATAGAGAATATATAAAGATATAAAAAAGTAGTGAAAATTTTTCAGTGATTAAATTAAAAGAATTGCCCAAATGTATTTCGTTCGTCTATTATTTTATTTCAAAGTTACGTTTAGATTATAATATAGTATAGGCACAAAATTTGTATTATTCTATTATTCTATTATTCTTTTCTTATTAATTTTTTCATTTATTTCCGAAAAATTTCATCGAAACTGAATTTGTAAATAGCCGTGTACACATATTTATTATAGGATTAAATTGTTAAAGACAACTACAATTTGATTAAGTATTCAATGAATCTGTCTGAAAGCGTTCTAATACCATGTTTAATTGAAACAAACGACACGTTCATTTCAACGTGAAATCCATAAATCACTGTGGCACATCTCCGCGTACATACATCTTTTAACGTGACCTGTCAACGTATATCTGTTCGCAGGTAGAACACTGATCTGCAAGACAACATATCCTATACGATTTCAAGCCAAATAGTCATTTGGTTAACAGAGATGAATCAACATTTTAGCTGTCACTGATCTTGGAAAAGCTTGAAGAATTATTCAAATAATATACACGTCTAGTTTGATCGGTGAATGCCAATAACAGTTTAAAAATTTCTTAAAATCCAATAAACGATTGATTTAAATCTAATTGTCGAAACGTTGACAAATTTTACGTTTTAGATAATCATAATCTAATAAAGTAATGTATTTAAACAACTTTATTTTTATATCAATCAAAACTCAATAAATTACTTAACGTACAAACTTTATAAGTTATACACAATCCCAATTAAACGTTTATATTTAATTTAATTAAAAATGTAATAAAATAATTCGATAAAATCTTAATTCCTGTGATTAGTTAAGAATTACTAGAATAGGAAAGAATACGAAATGGTATTTAACAAATGTTGCTCGTTAATAAAGAATCTTTTGTGCAACTAAAAGAAACGATAAAATTCGCACGGTATTATAAAATTTACTGCTGTTTTGCCGTCGTAAAACTCCAAATTCAAACAATTTAATACAAAATACGATTCGCGTCAGACTTTATGCTCGTTGTAACACGCTAGTTGGAAATTTCCGTGTAAACCAAGGTGAATTTTACTCAAACGTAAGACTTTACGCAAATGCAGGGCATCGAACCGTATATAATTTAACATTTCTATCTTATCGTAGGATGAATATGTGTTTTCGCAACTTCGTTGAGCTTATCACGTAGCTAAATATTCTCAGAAACTATTAATGAATGTAAAGAGAACTGGTCGCTGACTATTTCGAGTTTTTTAATGAACAAATATAGATTGTTTAAAGATTTTAATTAGAATTTTTTCATGGAACTTCTCTGTTACGAGCATACAAAAATTATACGCTTGTCTGATGAAGAATTTTGGTAAGTAAGTTTTTCTTCGCATATTATATTCTTTTTGTAAATCTCAGAAAAGAAGATATAAATAATGTATTTGGTTGAAGACTATTTAATAAATAAACCTGACGCGCGAATAAATTTTGTTTCGTTTACTTATATAAATTCTACGACAATCAAAATTATACGATGGATCCATTAATGATTTTATTCCTCGAATGAAGACATTTTACCAAGTACCTTTCCGTTTTTGAATAATCCAATTAACACCATATCGTGGAATCATAACACACATGCGATAATTTCGTCTAATAAATCTTGCGTAAAATAATGTTTTGTAATTTTGAAATTTTCCTAATATTCTCTTCTTTTTTCTTTTTTGTTATTCGCGTTTAATATCGCTGAACTAAAAGATATGAGAAATTCCAAGAACGAAAATACGATGTACAAGGAATGTTTCGACACGAAACATTATTATTACGGTTCAAGTATTATGTTCAGTCCCTTTCTCGAAATTATCGTTATAAAATTTCAGATACGATCGAAATATGCTTTTCTTTTCTGGACTTATAGCAACATTTACTGTCTTGGAACAATAGGGATCAAAGAAACAATCAAGAGCGATGGGCTGTGCATATCTTTGAGATTTGTGAGGAAGCTGCAATTTTATCGCGACAGAGATCTCTTGATACACCCTTACGAGCGATATTACGTTTGAAGAAGGTTGAAAACACGATCTTCTCGAGACTTTCGTGCAACAACGGGCCCCTTTATGCATTACGGCTTCTTACGTGTTGCAATCTAAAGACTGATTAATTTGCTGGTTGAAAATCGGAATATGAGGCGATTAATGGTTTTATTGACGTACATCTGTAATTTGTGATTCAATAATAAGTGGCGAATAAAAATTATAATACAGATTGAATCTTCTAATTGTTTTATAAAATACAACTTTCAAATATAAAGTTGAAACATATCTTTATCTACTATTGTTAAAAAAAATTACACGATAAGAATAAATAATAAAAAATACATAATAGACTACTTTTTCTTTTCAAAAGCAGAAGATTTCAATTATATAGAAGACAAACAATAAACGACTCTACGGTTCTTTTGTTACCGATATAGAATCAAAAAGTAATGATTGATTGGAATCAATATACGAATCGATATAGCAATCGTAGGAATAGAAATTTCGACTCCTTATAATAATTATTCGGAATAAAGATTCTACATAACTGTTTCACAAACAGAAATTGATATAATAAATATTTGCAATGTTTTGTTTTTTTACAAAATATGGAATTGAAGGGTATGTTAATGATTTAGTTGAAAATGGTTTAGTTGGCTGTATTTTTTCTAAATATCTATAGTTCTATTTGTATCTCATCTATTGGTGAAAGTACTAGTAAAGAGCAATACAAAGTTTAGGTGTAGATATAAATAAAGAAGATCTAAATGTAGATATAAAAAAAAGCTCGATTGCATCTCATCTATAAGAAAACTGATAAATGAAAGTGGAAATTTTAATTGTAGGGACAGATAAAATCTAAATGTAGGTATAAATAAACAAATTCGATTGCCAAAAGCTGGTAAAAAATTTACAAGATATAAACAAAAATTATTATTTGAAATTAAGAGTAATTTCCGTTCGCAATCAACGGCCTTCGGATAAAATTGAAACGAAATAGCTAAGTCTGGAGTGTCTACGAACTAAATCAACAGCTTTCTCCAAAGCTCATCAAAGCTTTAAAAATCTAGCAGCGGTGCTCCCACACGATAACTGGATCAACCTTTCCTGCAGGATTTCGCAATTATTAATATCCCCGGAGATTTACGAACAGCAGGCGAATGCAATTTTCACGGTAGAAAAACGTCTATGGTGCGACGAAAGGAGTACCTTTCTGAAGGCTGCTGCCCTGAACCATAAACATCCTATTAAACGTTGTTGCGGAGAAATAACACTCTTTCGAGAGGAGTGCGTCAAGGGATCTGAGACGAAAATCGCGTCGCATATTTTTCAAAGATCGCTCGTGTACAGTCGCCGAAGTTTTAACAAAGTAAAATTTATTGGAAACAATGGACAGATTTTTGAACAGGGATTCTGATTTCGTTTCCAGTTTGGTCTTTTCTAGAGTTCAAACACTGTTCTTTTAACTATTGTAGGTAGGTGTGTAAACGGAAAGAAATTGGGGGATATTAAGGATTTGGGGCGGTTTTTGCTAATTGGTAATTTCTATAAAAACATCCGTTGACCTTAATCCTGTTTTTTCTTCTATCTTAACAACGAATAAGTGTACCTAAAACAACGAACAACGCGTGAACGAATTGAGTTTATAATTTAAAATAAATTGCGTTTATATTTTGTTAGTTATATTTTCGAATATTTAGCGAGTAATTTTATGAAACAATCTTTTAATTTCTATTTGCATTGGCTCGCAAACCTTCTATTAAACTTTTATATAGGATAATTTCTACACAATAATATAGGTGACATCAGAATCATTTATTTATCGATGATATTAATTTACACGAAATTTTTGTAAGTATCAACTGAATTGTTAAATATATACATTTACATCATATACCTAACATTAATGGACAAATTTGTTTGAACATCTATTTTCTGATGTCCAATTCTCTGAATTACTTTTATTCAGCTGATGATCTAAGACTCTCAGAGACTAAACGAAGAAGATACAAACATGTATCGCTACACAAAACAGTAAGCCACTCAACTTTCATTAGCCTTAGGCTGAAGTGAAACTTCCCTCGACGAGATGGGCCAAATACACGATTACCAATCGTGTCTGTGAACCAATGTACATGAACGAAATACAGCGTTTGCCCTCGAAATATCGCCTATTCCCTCGTATATGTTCTGGAGTGTTCGCGTGTGTCGAATGATATCCGAGCATTCACTGCCACTTGAAGTATCGAGACCTTACGCGCGCCCTCCTTCACAATTCCGAGGTAGAATCGAAAGCAGTGGAACTGTGTTAGTTCTCGGTAATCCTATTTTCTGACGGACTGTTTCGGTTAACTCGACAATGCGTCATACGAGAGATCACTCGTCGATTTCGAGCATGTCGACACTGTTTGAGAACTTTTCAAGCAGATTGTCCTCGAGCAACGTGTAACGATCACACGAAAGTGGTTTGTCGAAAGGTACAATCTTGCGAGTACTGCTCGTTTCTTTTTAGAGAGGCAGATACGAAGTTCGAATCTATGCAAATGCTTTGTGTCGGAGGACGCGAAAGGATACGAATAGCTGTATTGTAGAGTACAAAGGAAAATCACTTTTTAGAATATTTCACGAGATAGGAGGTTACGTATTAGATTCTACAAATGTTTACCTTATAATTACTTTAAATTGACGAAATAATTCTTACGTAAGTTAGAGAATCCAATGTATTTTTTGGTCAATTTGGTTTAGGGTCTTGAAAGTACATTTGAATGGCGAGACAATTGGCGATTGCGGCAAAATAATTTCTAGTCGGATATATACGTATATTTATGCATCAAACTTAGCTTAATTCACTTCGTAATTATTACCCGAAATAAAGATTTTGAAACCACATACGACCTTTAGGTCCTATATTACGGAAAAAAAGAAAGAAAAAAAACTTTCCATAATGCAATTATTTGAATGCAATTTTGAAATCACGTAGGACCTTTAGGACTTATATTATAGAAGAAAAAGAAAGAGAAACTTTCCATAATGCAATTATTTGAATTTGCGAGCAAGCATTCCCTATTCGTACGCTCACCACTCCAAATATAATCGTGACAGAAATATAATATCGACGCGACACTCGTTTAATTGTTCAAACTACAATAACTCCGCGGTTTGAAACCGCCGCGTCGGTCCATAAAGCGGACAATATTAAAAAGAAACGGCGGCCAACAGAAGCGACAAGTAATATCGACGAAACGCTCCCACAGAGGGTGGAACATGCGTAAGAGAATAAATCCGAAACTGTGACAATAACAGCAGGTGGTAACAATAACTGCGATAACAGTAATAGTAATAACGTAACAACACCGACTGTATCTTTAACGACGTCGCTAAACCATGAAAATGATGAAAGACAGCATTATGGAGAAGAAACAAAAGAAAAATATAGATGGACAGTCCATGAATAGGCAAAGAACGACCTACGTAGACTGTCAGAAAAAAAAAAAAAAAAAATGAAAGACTGTTTTCCTAATCCCGTAAAAGAACTTGTTATTTTATACGGTAATGACTCGGGAACGATTTTCTGTATGGTATCAGAGTTTTATAGAACTCTGTACGAGTACGTTTTGAAATTTTACAACCAGAGTGCGTATAGGTACGAGCAGCGGTTCGATCATCACGTTTTACATGATATCAACGTAGCGCTATCGAGTTTGTCGGTTGTTAGAACGTGACGAATCGGGTCGGCGGAATGTTCGATTAGCGAATGGCGTGCTACCACCGATCGGCGCAACACATCGTTGGAGATGTTATCGAGGATCCTGCACGTGCAAAGGCAACTGGCTTGTTACAATGCAACACCAGCGGTGAACGATAATTTCACGGGCCTCGATGACAGTGACTGCGTTTTATGAGTTTCTTTTCAATTTCTATGACTTTCGTAATCAACTTGCTTCCGCTTTATGTCTTCACACGGCAAGGTTGTGAAGTTCACGAATGAATTTGGTCGTTGTTTATGATGTGTTGGATTGGCCAAAAAATTTGTAACGATTTGATTATTAATTAATGTGTTTCGTCCGATATTGGAGTAAGTTGGGATTATTTGTTGAATTTCGCACAAGATAAACGAAAGCATCGACGTCAATTATCGAAGAACTAGAATTAGATAAATTGTAAAATTGATTAACGAGAAAGAAATCCGGGATTGGGCCTCTTATATCAACGAAGGGTAGACGAAGAACGTCGAATGTTAATTGTGATGTACAATTCCATTCTATTCGTTGTTTCAAGTACAACATAGATCCACTATCGTTTAATGTAGAACTCTATTTATCGGAAGAAATTTTTTGTTATTGTTCGATTAAATAAATTACTGCCGAATTAAATTTACTTATCTGAACGTAAACTACTATGATATGAACGAAAAATTATACGTCATAATATTCCTTGAATATCATCAAAGACATATGTATATGATACATAGCTTAACGACAGTTAAATACAATCGTATTTGGTATCATTTTGATTACTCCGCGACATTTAAACAAACAGAAATACAAGGCGCAGTAGTTTAGTAGACACTGCTAGATACTATATATTTGACTGATAGTCGTGACTTTGGTAGAAATTTTTATATTAAATTTGCAGTTTAGAGTAGAACTGACGTACTTACATAAAGGTAAATGGTATCGCAGAATCGGTTGAAAGTTGAGAAAAGGTGATAAAAAAAGAAATTAAATAGTATAACAAAGTTGAAACTCTTATTGCTGTAATCTTTCTTCCGACGTAACGATCCATGCAACCCAGATATACAAAATGGAATTTTCTCTCTTTATTACTAAAATTATACTTTGTACTTCTTCGTGCTTTTCATATGCAGTTAAAAAAAAAATGTTTTCATTTTACGCTTTTGACTAATAATATGGCTTTGAACTTTCAACTTATTATCATACATCTAATATTCTTTGTACATAATTTATTTCTCTTTATATTATTTTAGTTACTTATTGTATATGCTCTTGTCTATATATTATCCATCTGTTTGAACAAACAGGCATCGATATAAATAAGATTGCATTTCTCAAGCAATTTCGCGGAAGAAATCGCGAAAGGAACGAGAATTCGCTTCCTTCGTTAAGAAAGAAAGAATTAATTTCGTAAACGTAACAGTGACAGTTACAAAATAGATCACAACGAAACAAGTTTTCTCCCTTTAATCGTACAAGAAGTACATTAAGTTGACGCTAATTGCGTGACACGTTATATATATTTCTTATTTCCTCGAGTCCTAAAGCGAACTTTCAAATTTACGAATCTAATCTAAACCTAACCCAAATCTTACTAGCCTTAGCTTGCCTAACTCTGAATATTTCCTTACAACTACTTACGTATCAAACAATATTCTAATTCAAAATCGAATCTAATTCAATCACATCGGTTTAATTCAAATCACATCGGACCGCGAGAAAATGCACGAAGCGGTCGATATGGAATAGAAATATTCGATTTCTTAAATGTCTTCTTTCGACAAAAGTGCTCGCAGCCAGAAATGAAATTGGAATTTAGGTATAACTACTCAAGTCGAACTTTCATGCGTTCGTAAGTCTTCCAGAGATTTCCCGGTTTACTTTTGAAGCGAAATAAGGAAAAACTTTCGAATAGAAGCCGACGTGTTTTGTGACTACCGTCAAGTCGATTCGAAGTTCGCAAAATTTTGTATTGCACCGGTGAAATTGCATTGGTTTTATATTTCTCGAAGATCGTGCCTAAACTTTCGGTATGGGATGTTTACAACTCGATCGACTTTGACAGGCTAGAAAAATCGTTTTCACACTGATATTTATCTATTTATAATACGATAGTTCGTCATTGATTTGTCGAGTTGATAAATAATCAGGACGAAATTGCAGAACGACGAGAAAGCTGAGCGAGAAGCAGAGACGTGAAAATTTCGTGCTAGTTGCAGTAGAAAATCTCGAATACATAAAAGAATAAAAATCACATCAATCTTGTGTCACAAATATATCTCTATTACAAATATAATCTAAATAAACACGCACAGTCAGTCAAAAAATTCTGTGTACATCCGTTGAATTGTATGTGTCCGATTCATCGAGAGAAACGGAAAATCCATTTTGTCATAAAATCGTACGTAAAATGATTTCTTAGAAATGAAACCTTAGAACAAAACTACACCAGAGATCATGATCATTTTATCAACGGTTAAATTAAGTCTGTCTTCAAGATTTCTGTACATTTCTGTGTATCTTGTTTCTAGTATGTGTTATTTCTGCGTTATTTTCTTTTAAACATGTGACTCGATCCAGTATAACGTAGAATTTGATACTAAAAATGTTGCCAGAGCTGTCTTCGCTATAATATTTCAAATTCAACGAATGTATGCAAACGCTGTAAACTTTTGCGACTGACCATACATATATACACATAAGTATACAACATATCACAATAACCATTATATAGCAAAGTTGAAATTTTAAAAGCGAAATACATAGTCAGTCAGGAAGCGATCCTTATGATTGGAAAGAAAATTTCGTTGCCCGAATGGAATGTTCTCGAGAGCAACGAAAAGGAGACGCAAGAGGACTTCAGAAGGTTCAATCGAATTTTTCTTATTACGCGTAAAATAAAAGCGAGAGCTTCTCAGGAATTTTTCGTTAGAATACGTATAAAGAATCAAATATTTCGCGCTTGCTGCAAAATCTCTCCTTTCTAGGAAAGGTCTGTTTTTAGTCACCGAGCAAAGAGAGAGCTCTTTGTGAATTTTCCTGGCTGGCTGCAGTAAAAAAAAAAAAAAAATTATAATCCGTAGCAAAGTAGGAAAAAGCTACCCTCTCTGAAGCCAGTAAATTGGTTGGAAAAGCTTCTTCTAGCTAGTCAGCCAACTGGCATCATCCGTAACTTTCTGACTTTCGGTTACACGCACCGCGCTATTCAATGCCAGTCAACGCGAACCTTCGACTTCCGTTTTATTTAGTCTAATTCGTTCAGCCAGCAGCGGAACGGTTGGCGATTAGACGAGCACACACCGACCACCATGCAAAAGCAAACAATGAAAAGAGAGAAACACATAGAGAGGAAAACGACCAACAGAGACATGGGAAAGTCAGACGTGCGAAATAACTCGCTGCTTTGTTGTCGCACAGAAAAAGTCGGAAGGAAAATGGAATTCATCGACGGGTGTGTCTTGCAGGCAAATGTAATTCCGCGGATGGCATCTGGTCAATTAGGTACTAAATGGTACTTTACCGAATAAAATCTGTTAACATATTTACTTGAGCATCTTCAGTGAAAATTGATTTTCAGGATTAAATATAGGAAAAATAGAGCTAAGTGTTTGGTTGTGTCAATGTAGGTACCATAATTTTGAAATATTTGCAATTCGATTTAAAAGTCTGCCTTCATATTACATATATTTTAGGTCTTAAGATATAGTATCAGGATTATTTGATGAAAATGAGTGATTCCATTTAAAGTATGGAAGATACTGTAATTTCTATCGGTAGTTTCCTAATCTGAGTATCCACCTATATTTCAAATATATTTAGTAAAAAATACACAAGTGTTAAAGATGGTCCAACTGAATATCGAGGCTTATTGATAGAACGTATGATTAATTTGACGTACTTTAAATATTTTTATCATCTCTGTGAAATATATACTTGCGCTAAATATCTTGTAATTTCTGTATAGAAATTTGAGATTTGTTTCAATTTGTTTATCAATATAATCGCGATAGTCGGATCTCTTTGCGGTACTAATACAATTTTTTAATATTCTGTATAACGCACAATATATTCACAAGGGACGTCTACAAATGTTCTAATATTTTCTTTAAAATACCGAATGGCGTTAAAATAAGAAAAGTACTACCTAATTTAAAATTCGTACGTTTCTGTGCGACAATGGAGAAGCGAGATATTTCAGACGAGCGGCCGCATGTCCCATAATCGAGTATTATGCGTGAAATCAAATTTCCCGGGAATGAAAGGATGCGTACCTTGTAACCCAGATAGGCGAGCAGCAATGCTTCCGTAAGTGATACTATTGCCAGGATCACCTGGACGACCCACAATTCCAACGGCCTTCTCACCCATAAAATCGCGTCCCAGTTGATGGTCGGATGCTCTTGAAATTCCTCCTCGGTAAGATTCTGGGACGCGAGGAATTCGGTTTTGTTGCCGGGCGTGCAACCATAACTGAAAGAAAAAAGAAGGAAATTTGCCTTTTTTTTAGGTTTTAAAAGCACTACTGATGAAGAGAAACTCGGGCACAAAGGAAATTTTTTTAAAAGCGTACGCGCTATAATTTCACGGAAATTTTCGAGAGTAGGTAGTCGACTATAACGACGAGACAACTGCTTAATGCACACTGCAATGATATCTGACTAATTATGCTATGGAGTTTGAGAATTTGAAGATGAAATATGACGAAATAATCCGACTATGTATCGAATAAATTAAAAAAAAAAAAAACAAAAAGAGGCAATGTTATAATAATGCCAGTAATGTTATATTTGTCGTAAAGAAAGAACCAAAGAAACAGAGATCATGAAAGAAGTTAGAAATGCAACGTTAGAAGCATGAGTGGAGAAATATTGGACGCCGAAGGACAGTAATTTCGACAACACGACAGATAGGAGATAACGTAGAAGTAAATTGAAGATCCGTAAGAAGGTAAGAGGGCCAAAAATACTTAAGCAATATCGCGAATGTTAGAGACTTGTAGCAGGAAAATGGTATATCGACCCGCGAAGTCCAATCTCGGTTTTATTTTCAACTATGATAGCTCGTTTTCCGAAATATCATAATTTCGAATCGCGACTCGAAACGGTTTCCTTCGTCTTCGAGTAGAAATTCTTTCTCATTGTCGCATTGCAGTGAAACATTACCGCGTTAAAATAAAATGAGATAACGGAGACAATTTTTTCTTTGTTTGGTATACAATTTGATGCTGATCTTATTGCGATAATACGTTGATATTGTAGAATTATTTTGATTAAAATGTTTTTTACTTGATTGGCTGAAGATACGTGGTAGGAATTTCTTTCAAGAAAAAGAAAAGAACATACAATTTTGGTATCTTTTACAAGAGATAAGTAAGATACAATTAAAATTTATTATATTAAAAATATAGAATTCATCGTATAAAAGTAATTGATTGCTTCAACGAACAAAAGGATAATGTTTTAAGAAAAGCTGCAGCGCAAAATTGAAACGAGAAATCGACGTGCACTCATAACGATTTTTTTTTATATTGTCAGAATTTTAAGAAAATTTTTAACGATTGAAAGTGACTGGAAGAACGCAGAGTTAATTAAAATAACAACATCGAGTATAAAGCTCACCACGCTGCGTAAGTTGGATCGTTGTCGGTGATCACTCTGAATATGTATAAGAAGCATGTTAGTAGCTTGAAGAATAAGTTAGCCAATCGTATCCTCAAACCTGAAACACGAATAATCATTATTAATTGTAAATAAATACTACTGGAACTAACAAACTTCAGTTTGACTTTGGAAAAATTCGCATTTCGTATCTTTCTTCTGTAAAATTCTTCTAATTCTACAGTGGTGAAACATTTATTTTAACTTTTAAACGCGCAATTTAGCCGAATCCTTTTATCACGACACGTCAACACGCGATAGGGTAAAGGTACGAGAAAATCGGTAGAATGAATTTGTCACGGATAAAGAATGCCCGGGTGGAAAGGTATCGATATTCACGATCTACGAAGAACCGTTTTTAATTGTCCCCTCGTAGCGTTGTGGAACATAGCAGGGCATCGATCTTTCGTTAGGTATACGGATAGATGCAAACAATCGATACCAAGTGAGATCGAGCAACGATATCGGCGCGACATCCGCTATCTGCTAGTGCCAGCAGCTTCAAAAGATTATGTCTCGCTGCTAGACATCTGCTTGGTTGTCCGTGTCATGATGGCACGCCATTCTCGAAATTACATTTCTAGCATGCAACGAGCAACATGTCTCCGAAAAGAATTTCCGGTACCCTGAACTCTTTCACGATCAAAAGCCTGCCGATCTTTTCGAGCGCGTTGATGCAGACAGAATGACCTTTTGCGATCATTCGTCGAGTGTTTATTTTATCTCAGTCATAATATAATGTATAGCGAGTCGTACGATTATCTGTACAGCCTAAAGCTCAGCAAAGATTTAGAAATAATAAAATAAAGAACTTTTCAATCGTTTTTATTTAGAAATATAGGATAAAATTCTGTGATAATAAAATCGTGAAAGACATTAAAATAAAAATTTCAATTTGCATGTACGAAGGATCTCATCACAGTTATAACGCGAAAAGAATGCCTGTTTTACTGCGGGAAAGACGTATTACATTTCATATCTTTTATTACATTCTCAATTGTACAAATAATTTTGCAACTCACTGCAGATCTGACGTCTTATGAGGATTCGTATCACACGAACTGAAATATTACGCTTGAAGAAAAAGGATTAAAGATTTTGTTTTATTTCTTACAATTAGCTTAATCATTGTAGTTAGATCCACGAAAAAAGATATGTCATGTCATGTAGTTCGTTATTAATGGTTGCTCGTAGACAGGGAATTAATCACCCGCTAATGAAAATTTGTGTTTTTATGCTTTCTGTTATGTCTTAATAAAGTTAATGGAATGGTAATGTTAAGGAAGTAATTGTACAAGCGGAATTGTCAAAGGAGAAAAAGTGTCTACTCGATTACGTATTTGAAGTTAAGGAAATAATAAATTAATGGATGTAACATGTGTTTAAATGCGATACACTAACAAATTGCTTCACGTTGATATTGTTATTAATGAAGATATTTTCATAAATCAAGTTGATGTTTATGGAGAACGAGTTAAAAGGAAGTTCAAAATATTATATATATATGTATTATCTTTTCTCTGAGAACTGGGAACAAGTAAATCAAATATTCATAGCTGCTCCTGAAAGTTTTTTGAGATTTATCATGTTGAAATTCAATGAAATTCTACTCGAGTTTTCGAATTTTCGATGCCTAAAAAGAAAATTTTTGCTAATTGACACGTAACAGTTGTGATAATTAATTAATTTGACTATATTCTGCCCAATGAACGAAGAGACTAGCAAATTTCTAGTAATGAAATATTCCAAAAATATTTCGTACGACGAACAATGGAAGAAAAGACAAGCTAAAACTAAACTATTTTTAGACTATTCTGATAAAAGCACGTTCGTGATCGATCAGTTTTAGATGTTCCGCATTGTGTTATAGGTAAAGCGAAAAACGTAACACGATTTACGAGATGACATTGACACAATAGGTATATTCGTATGTACCGCTATAACGTGAAAATCTGGCGTTAGACCGAAAGGTCTATTTAAAACTGCGACAGTGAACTCTGCCTGCGAATGATGGTATAAGCTATTACATGGCATTTTATACGAAACGCATCAATGCATCCGAATAGAGAACACGAATTTACAAATAGGCTAAATCAATACAAAATATATTTCAACTGTATCCAAAGATTTATTTATGCGTCTAACTAAATATTTTGATTTCTGTTTGTGTAATTGCTCGAAAATATCGACAAGATGTTTGACAAACGCTTTAATTCAAACGTTTTAGTCCTTTAAATTTTGAGGATTCTTTGTAATTCTTTTCTTTTACAGCCGATTAATAATACTACTACCTTTTTGCAATTAAACTGTTTGAAATCAAAGGTTTATGTTTCGAAAAGAACAGGGTTATAAATATTTCTGAAACATCTACGAATTTATAATTTATTCATATACGTAGTTTAAAGGACCAATTTATCGGTTATTGATTTCGTATATAAAAACTATTCGGTATACTTACTCGAACGTTGATTTTTGATGAAGTACAGCTGAAGTCGTTCCTTGAACGTGTTTTCGTTCACGTAATATTCAACACGAACTCTGCAAAGAGGAAGAAATTAAAATTACCACTTGATGTTTCATAGGTTAAGTAATCCTAATTATTAAAAACAAATCCAGTATTATGCACAATATCGAGATTGACGAATTTTCAATTTTGCGCGTTCGATGTCACAAGCCCGGAATTGTCGATATCATTTTTATTTAATATCATCTGTGCAGGTCTCATAGCTTGATATACCGTCTTAACAGCAGGACAATAATGACCTTTGGCCTAATTCAATTTATAGCAAAAAGGTTATTGAATAGTATTCTTTCGCAAGTAAAAAAGTACGAACGAATCGTAGCAAGGTCGTTTTGACTCCTAATATTCTCATAAATCGTACAACGCTAAACAATCGGTAAACTTTTCCAATCCAACTTATTCAGCTAATCACGAGTCGAAATATCGTTGAATGCAGCGTGGAACAATCGCAGTTCGGTAGATTTCTATGGAACGCATTCGCGTCGAAAGTTCGACACGCCGCGTCGTGTCGGCTCTTCTCATTATTAAGCAACAGGACTCCTATTATCCTTTGTTAAATCAAAATCAGTCTACCAGACAAATAGTTCTCAATACTATTGCAACCGCGACCGTTTAATAGCCTGATCATTTCCATCGAGGTAACGTAACTCCGATTGGTAGTTATTTTTCAGGCAGTCGAAGGATGCGCTGCGATTTCACAACGTCGCGTGTCATCACTGGATCAACATTGACGACAACGACCACTGGCACGGAACAGGCTCTTCAATCGAATCGTCGATCAAGGGATGTTCACGCGGAAACCTTTGTGCCTTGGAGAGTCATGGTCGTGCTTTCGAGTGTAATTAAGAGAACGATGGCGTGAAAAGAATTCCATGTTCTAGTCGGAGCAGAGTTACGGCTTTTTGCTGCTCTTCGAGAGCTCTTCGTTCGAAAGAGCAGGATTTTGCAGGAAGTTTGATACTTTGAGAGTCTTTCGCGACGTTTGTTTGGCTAAGGTGAATATGCGAGTATTGTAATTATCGTTGGAATATGTTTGGTGGTATCTCCAGTTTAGATATTCCTTTTACTTCTGTTATGTTGTTTGAATTATTCTGTGGATCACGCGTGGGTTAATTTCTAATGAGATTATGGTTTCTTATAGATTATCTTATGGATTTCTTAAAGATAAATGGCACGAAGAAAACGCTATAATCGCAGAAAACGGATTTACGAATGTAGTATGTGCAGCGAGAACAGTGATATAACATATGCCACAGTACAGATGTTATTAACACGGTGAAAGAATATATGGTATAAAAATGACCAATGCCCATAATGTATTCAAGCTCTTGCCAAAAACACTTTTGAGATTTTTACTAGATCACAGTAAAATTCCTTTATTCTAAGTAATTTTGGAGTAACGCGTGCGATAATGAATAGTTTGTAACAATGTGTAATGTTAATATATCGACAAAATATGACGTGATATTATATAAAGCGGAGATATGAATGAAAATTATAATTTTATGCGATGGAAATATTTAGTTACCATTGTGACAACAGTCGTGTGAATGTTTATGTAATTTAAATATACATTTGTTTCGTGTAATAAGTATCACAAGAAATACTTGATATCTTATATTATGTGTATGTCTATACATTTTTACATCTTTAACATTTCTCATAAACCCATGAACATCTATAGTGTGCAACAAATGTAGGAATTGTAATTTTTTTGCGATCTTGCAATCTTAAACGATTTTGCAATCGAGATCGCAACACTGATTGATTTAACAGAACAATTTTCGCCGTATAGTTTAAGCTATATCGGTTATCGTATGTTTCACTCGCTTACAAACCTATAACTGACATTTTGGAGGGTCCCGGAGGAGGTTCCATTTCCTTGAAAGCGTCCTCGAGGATTTGTCAACTAGCATGACGTTGTCGAGAACATATTTATTATAGCACCGTTAAAGCTTCGCGACGATATCAATTTTTATATCAATTACGATCTTTCACATCGTACACTTTCTAATATCTCATATATTCGATTATTTAAAATACAAAAGTATCGTGAACGTTGACCATCCAGATGGAACTATCTCTTACACCAGATTCAGCTTTGATATGTGCATCAGTCGATTGAATTTTGTTCAATCTCGAAACGATCCATAGAGTCCAGTTACATATACGGTGTCAAAATTTAAATAATTCATTAGATACCTACGTCGAAATAGCTTCACTCTCGGCCAAACCCATCATTTACAGCATTATGTAAATCGCACCAGTTACAGGTTTAATCTCGCGCAATCAGCACTTCATTTCGATGCATTTAAACATTTTCCTTCGTAACCTTTGTATTCTCGATATTTTGCTCATTTCAATGTCAGAATCTTTCTACTTGTTTTTTTATCGTTTTACGAGCCTATCAGAAAGAAAGGCGAACTCCACGTTCTATAAATTTTTCAACTTCGTTACCCGAGTACGTGATTAGTTACTTCCATTTCGTAAGTTTATTCGTTGCAGGAGATATAAATCGCAAGCTTTCAGGTAACTTTTAAGAAATATTTGTAACTAACATTTTTCTGCTTCTCAATCTATGGAGTTAATCAATATTGCTACTGAACTCATACATTATGATCGATAGCGACGCGGGCATACTTCGTGTTTCGTTTTAACTTTAACAGGATACTTGGTCCCACTTATGGTAAGAAGATTAAGAATTCACAACAATGAAACGTTTTTCTAGAAGTGTTATAACTTTGAACGTACAAGTACGAATTTATTGATCAAATTGCACCAGGGATCCCCTACACGATCGAATTAATTTACAAACGTCTTATTTAAAAAATTTACGAACTACAACTTGTAAGTAGCACAAATACACTAATATCGCTAACTTATTGTACTAGTGCTATAATGTGTATATAATTCAACTTGGAAAAACTGCTTATGTTAGTCTGATTCTCATGTGCAAAATTACAGCAAAAGTTCCTGACAAGATCTATTGGTTGAGGCATGGGTGTGACTAGCCATGTGAAATATGCCAGAGAAAGCGTGTGTGAGCACGCACGAAATCGGAAACGGAAAGCTCGCGCGCCGTTGTACGCTTTCGTTCGTAAGCGTGTACTACCTTTGTGGCAAAACTTTCAGTTAGATTGCACTGCGTGATGCATCGGGCATCGGATATCCTCGGGCGAACGAATCCGGATTAGTCAGTCATGAGTGATAGCGAACTGAAGGCGGTCTAAAGGCGTATGCACTTAACACACCGTTCGCAAGATGTTCGCAAAGTTTTCATGACGATTTCACCATCTTCTTTCAAACTCTGCTTATATTAAATTCACGAAAAGTACATTTTATTATACGTTAGCGACGACCTATTTCTAAAGATTATCGAGCTCAGTTAGTTTGGTGTTATTTAGTTATGGAATAGTTTGACAGGTAATTATTAGACAGCGCATAGCAAAAGAGAGTTATATACGCTTAAACGATTTGGCTATACACAATATTTCGTACCACCGTATCAAAGATCCTAACACATATTCTGCGTCGTGTAAAAGTCCACCTACTAAATTTTGTTTTTACGAATGAATTATGAGTTATTTCGAACCTGTTGTACTAACTTGATTCGTGTTTAATTCAACAATTATTAGTAATTTGCTCGAAAATATCGATCGATATATTATTTCTATCAGCTTTTGCTCGTAGGAACTTCGGTTCCAAGAATTTATACTTCATGAACACATTCGCGAATAGTATATGTGGAAAAAGATAACGAACAAAAGAACTATTTGTGAATATCAATGACTGTGCGTTATAACGTGTTCGTAGCCATAGTGATCGATTTTATCGTTCATTTCTTTTTTCTTTTTTTTAAGCATCCATACATATTTTCCATCGTTTCGTTCGCTTGATTTATTGGTCGGGCAACGGCAACTTTTTTTCCTCTTGTTTGCGGGGCGGATAAGGAGCTTGACAGAACGATGAAGATAACGTTTGGACGGTGACGGCGTGAAAGTGCGAATAAATCGTTCGTTAGGTATATCGGCTATTTCTTTGTTTTTTGCTAGAATGTGAATAACGAGGATGGTGACTTGATAAATTTTTGATGGCGAGTGGGCTGACCGTTTACGCGGAAGTATATGAGTTATTTGTTTTTGAGGCGAATGTTGTGGCTCTATATTATAATGCTTTCGTTTAAAGTGGATATTAAGATCTATTTTTCTGACTATACCATTAGTTCATATTCGAAATGGAAGAATAATTTGTAAAGGTTTATCATTTCCTGAACTGTGCGGGACAAAAGTTTTCTGTCATATCTGTTATTGTCATTTTTCTATTAAAATGTTACTATTGGCATAATGTTACATTGTTGACTAGGCAGGTATTCAAATATGTTTAGGACACGATTAAAATCATCGTACAACGTTGTCAGAGCTTAAAATTGATAAACTGCTTAAGCAGCTCAAATATTATTACAAACAAATAATCAAATATATTATTGTAACCAGTACGAAAAGAATTTTCAAATAACATATAATGAGAGACGAAGTTACTGTGCGAATACTTTTGTCTCCACTGTGTCCATGTACATACATACGTATATGTGTATTTTTATTTAAATAGACGATTTAAAAATAACAGCGAGAAGAGCGATCAAAGTTGTGTTATATTTTTCGTAAACGCTCTATCCACCTCATAAACTATTTAATCAGTTAACTTATAAATAGCGAGAATCTGAAATTAAATGCGTGTATACCTTGCTCCGTCTCACTTTTTAACGATGGGAACCACTTTGAACGGATAAACCGTAAACTAATCATCCAAATGCAACATTCCACTGGCTCGAAGTCCATTTGTCAATATTTAATTAAAACGTGGTTAGAGAATTTAGAGCGTTGACATTCCCGGTATAATTGGAGTCCCGTATTGATTCGCAACCAATAGGACTAATCTGCATGCACGAGTGATTTCTAAAATTCCAATGCAATCGTCAACGAATCAGTCTCTTTGATCTTCAGCTGAAATATTCAGACTTACGAACCTCATTTCTCGACCTCTTAGTTCGTAGACTTTTACATTCGCTTTGTATTTCGCATTTCCAGTTGTTCATTGTTCTTGATAATGTTATCCAATGAAAATTGATCAATTAGAATTTATTAAAGAAGTTACATTATCTCCTATCGGTTTCACTTTTGACATGTTAAAATAATAATATTGCATTTTTGAAAGAATTGTCTTAAATAAAAGGTACACGCTTTTAATTTAAAATGAAACATTGTACAAAGTGTCTTCCCTATAAATTGTTACTTCTAAGCGTCAAAAATATTAACAGACGTTAATTTTACGAATATGACTACGGCCAATTAAGCTTTTATATCATGTATGGAATTCATTTTAGGAAAATTAAGTACGCGTTGCGATATTTTATATATGCAATAACAAGTTGTGCAAACGAGACTTCAAAGAACCGTTTTCAGTTATTTATGCACAAGCACCAAGAAATAAAACTTATATAGATTCTAAGATGTGGCAGAAGTAATCTGATATAAGCACGTGGCACACGCAGTCGTAGCAATCAAAGGAAAGAGGAAACTTTTTCGTTTTAACGAAATTAATGACTACGCTCCCGTTTCGGTCCTTGCTAAAAGGTCAATTCACGGTAACGAGTTCCAGGAACTTTTTCTTGTACCTTTATGTACTATCTATGTGTCACTGTGTTCAGTAAGATGGGGGTTTCCATCGCAAATATTTAGTTGCCTTCAAATAAATTATTGGACCTTTCAATAACCGTTTAATAATCCAATTGAAAGTAGAAAACTCGTTATATTGTTTTTCAACCTTTTGTTACAAGCGTAGGTACATACTTCTCTAGTTATTTTTACTGTTTGTCACTGGAAAGTTTTATTGTTGCATAACAGTTCATAGAATAAATTGCAATTTTCTTCTGTTATTAAATGCCATATTATGTCGTACGTTTGAAACGTCAATAATTTGTACTTTTTATCAGACAAATCTTTTCCTAAACGAAAGATATATCGCTGGAAAAAGACGATAATCATTTCTACCTATCAGTATCAACACCGAAACATCGTCTAATGAGATAACGCTTATACATGTCTACGTATCGTCTACTTTCCCTTCGACCAGCTCGACGGCTGACCACGTAATGGATTTTCCACTTCAGGAAGGAAATACTCGTCCGGCTACGGAATTGTACCTCGTTACTTGAACCCGAAACGCCACTCGGAGCAATCTATACAAATTGAGGGGAACGTTCTCATTCCCGGTCCATTCTCTTCGTCTTCCTGCTTCCGATCTCCGCGTTTGTCACAGCTTGTTTGCCTCTATTCCCTTCAACCAACGCTATACTCGCGTCGCAAAATTTCTTAAAATATATATATAATATATAATATAATTTCTTAAAATATATTCACGAAATAACGATGAAATTAGCTCTTCAAATAAATTAACCAAGGAAATCATGTTTGTGCGTACGTTTTTTTAATATTTTGAAGATTGACAAACTAATAAAGGAAAGTAGAGAGGATATTGCTTTCGATGGTTGCAAATAACGTGGCAATAGTGTTGACATCAAAAGAAAGCTCAACGAACGAAGGGAGTGAAAAGTGAAGAAATTCAAACGCATTCAAAGGACTGAAATTACTCCTCAATTTTCAGAATTAAATTGCTCTAACGATCGTGTTCATTCTTTAAGCTAAATTAGAACCAGCTTAAGTTGTTCACTTTAGAGTTCATGATTGTTTACTGTTTGTTTGCTGTTTTACATTATACTATATACGAGCCTCTTTGATCAGGCAAATTCCAATATAGCCAAATATTGAATTGATAAATTCCTTATTTCCAAATATCGCGAAATCCATT
The DNA here is from genome assembly GCA_014737385.1 of Bombus superbus. NCBI lineage: Eukaryota > Metazoa > Arthropoda > Insecta > Hymenoptera > Apidae > Bombus > Bombus superbus. The sequence goes on along the minus strand of JACXIK010000064.1, from coordinate 2,118,430 downwards.
CGAAATATAGCCAAACCAGAGTAAAATTGTACACGACAGCTACAATCAGAAAGAATTGTTGAAATATTTCATGAAAGATAAAAATTAATCTGCAAACAAGATTATCCGAACTAATTCGAAGAGATTGCAAGAAACATTATTTCTTCTGCAGATCTTCGTTGCGCCCTTAATTCTTCATTTAACTTCACCAATTAATGAACGAAATCGTTTAAGACTTCCAACTCCGCTAATGAAATTGCCACGCGATCTTCGAAACACAATGACGATCCCAGTGTTCGCCTGTTCAACACTATTCACATTTATTCGACCACAGAAATTTCTAGAAACTCATTTTCATTAGCCTTTGAATCCTCCGCTGACAGTAATTTCACAGTTTATGTGACGTTTATTGCTCATTACCAGGCACGAGAATACTTAATCTGATTCTATTTTCAAAAAGACACAGCAACGAGCTTTTCGTATTACTATGTAACGTAGTATTTTATATAGTACGTAGTGGAATTTATTAGCGATATATTATGTTTTGCAGGTTTATGAATACCATACGATTCAGTTTCTATAAGGATATTGAAATAAAATATTACATATAATGCGAACTTGACATTCGCTACTTTACTTGGATTTCTTTTATCTTTTTTCTCTCAAATAAAAAGGTTTTTATAGTATCTTTGATGATTAAATAATATTTGGGAGAAATGGAGTATTTCATTTAAATATAGGGATTAAATATAGAAAATGAATAAGATATTCAGCGCATTGGAAATCAGCTATCGCTTTTGGCTGCGAACTTGAATTTCCGCGTATTTATTCAAAATCAAAACCTGTCACTAACAAACGCGTTATCGAATCGTAAACTTTGATACTAAAGCAAATAAATTTCTGCGATTCGACAGGTGAATTCGACAAAACAATTAACCGCTTAGTTGGTTCGGTTATTGTCGTTATAGCAACAGAAACGTGTATCATTTTGAAAGCTTCAGTTAAAAATGTTCTTACTTTAAAAACAAATCAAATTGCGTACAATAAAATTCAATAAAAAGTACACTTTCTAATCTTAGAAATAATTTCATATGTCAACAAAAATCCAGATTATTACGAATGTAATTAATGAAACTTTTAATAAAGAACTTTTCCATTTGCGTGGAAGATATTTTCATAGACAAACAATTTTAAAAGTACTTGTAGCTAGAAAGCTAATTTTAGATCTTGATTTTCTCGTTGAACATATATTTCCGGTGGCTGTAAGCACAGGCAGAAGCGTAAAACTACCGGCCTTTTGACAGTTTCCTGAACTTGCATGCAACCCGTTTATTCCTGCCTTCAACAATTGCTTAACGCCTTTTCTAAACTCTCATTTTGTCCTAGTGCAGAAACTTTCGATCAAACGTTATTTCATTCTATTAGCTCTTACAGCCAAACCAAGGAATCACGTAAATTCTCGATCTTAAAGTTAACTTACGAGTTATCCATACCCATAACCTTTAACTGTTACCCCGAGGCTCTAAAATACTACAAAGGTCATAAACATTGTTACAATTCTATTCTAAATAACGTATATCGCAAAGTTCCATTAATTTTCAATTAAGTGAAATCTTATAATTACAGGTTGATATTAAAATTTTACTTCACCGTATCAGTTAAGAGTTAATACTCTAATTATCATAGGCGTCTACAGGTGCTACCTTCTATGTGCTCTGTAACTTAACTAACTTGACAATTTATAGATCTCGTTGCGTTTCATTTTAATTCATTTCAATACGTTGATTCGTAATACGAATTAAAAAAAGAACCCGGCAGAATTTTAACTTTTGTCGTTTCGTACCAATAAGGACAAAAATTAATAAAACTTCTCGACTCATTTTAGTCGCAAAACTCATCGCAATTCTCATAGGCGTCTACAGGTGTTACTTTCTATGTGCCCTGTAACATAACTAAATTCACAATTTATAGATCTCGCTGCGTTTCATTTTAATTCATTTCAATACGTTGATTCGTAATACGAATTAAAAAAAAAACCCGGCAGAATTTTAACTTTTGTCGTNTTCGTACCAATAAGGACAAAAATTAATAAAACTTCTCGACTCATTTTAGTCGCAAAACTCATCGCAATTCTCATAGGCGTCTACAGGTGTTACTTTCTATGTGCTCTGTAACATAACTAAATTCACAATTTATAGATCTCGCTGCGTTTCATTTTAATTCATTTCAATACGTTGATTCGTAATACGAATTAAAAAAAAAGCCTGGCAGAATTTTAACTTTTGTCGTTTCGTACCAATAAGGACAAAAATTAATAAAACTTCCCGACTCATTTTAGTCGCAAAACTCAATCACATCCTCCCCTTGTCTTCCTTTACCTGCGTCAAGAGGAGTAGCTTTTAACCTAAATTTGTTATTCTAAACGACACGTTGCATAATAATCTCTGACCGAAAAGACGTTGCTCCCGTAACGGACGGATTCTCGATAAACTCGAAAGCGTGGCTCGCTGTTCCGCAGTGCTTTTACGTAGCCTGTAACAGTGGGGGCGAAGAACGGGCTAAGAGAAAGAGAGAGATAGAAAGGTTTCGTGCAACATCGTGGTAATAACCCGGCTTTCCCTGGTTGCACGTAAGATTCGCCAGGTATTAACGGCCCGTAAAGTCGTCGCGCTAACGGTTGCTAATACCCCCGAGGTAAAGGAACGCTGTACATCGGGGCACGTCACGCAAACTACCGCATAAGCCGTGCTACCGTCGCGTCGGATAGATGGGACGTCACGACTCGTAAGCTGCCGCTCGATGTTCCGTCTTTCCTCGAAAGTATCGCTTGCGATCCTTATGTACAAGTATCCGATCCCATCGTCCGTAAATACTTGGACGTTCACAAATTATCACCAATATACGGGGTGTTCAATAACTGGCGATATAACCGAGATGTTTTTCATTAAAAAAAAAAAGAAAAAAAAAATAAGTGGAAAATGTAGAATAAAGTTTCTGCATTTGAGACTTCGTCTCGAAGAAGAATGATCTTGAAAATTTGCTCGGTACACGCGTATTAACGCTAAATTTCAACAAGTCTGATTCTCCCATATGAAAAACGAAATACGTCAAGTACCGTGTCATTGTTTTCTCGTGTGGTTTCGGATGAAACTCTTCGATCTAACTCTCTACTCTGATCCGATCTCTGGAAACCAGTTATTAAACGTCGATAAGTACAATGGTTAATATTAATTAGCGTATATAAGAGAGCAATGCTCGAAGGTGGATGAAAATAGTCACGTGACTCGAAATGGGGCCCGTTCAACGTTGAAATTTTAAAACCACAATCACGCTTATCTGCAAATAGAAAGAGTCACGTGATTAATAAAGTTTTCTCGATTTTCCTGAAAGCTATCAATTCCATGTTCTTCCGTGCTATCGGTGAATAGGCCGCGCTCTCTCCACCCTGGCTGATCACGAAATCGACGGAATCAATCGCAGGCCATCGTATTAACAAACTCCATTCAATTCCCCCGAATATCGATCGGCGTTCCATCCTACCGTTCAACGTTTCTTGCCGATATCTCGAATCGGTAGGGTGCAGTCGATGGACGATACGTCATACGCGTCCCGCGGCGATATTTACGAGCCACCTGACGATCGTAAATGCTTTTATATATCGACAGGAAATTCGAACGAGCGTAGTTCCGCGGTACTGAGCATCCTATCCCGTATCGCGGCGCTGCATGAATTATGCAACCTGCGAACCGTGTGCTCGTAGCTTGTTTAGCCGTCGATCGCTTTTACCTGCAGTAACATCGATCGCCTGGGAATGACCCACTATGCGACAACTTTCCGTTCACCGTGTACCGTTTCGATTGAGTAACGACGTTACACTCGTGTACTCTGCTGACCATCGCTGCGAGCAACGCTCCAAGGATGCGAGCAACTTGGAGAAACTACACCGAGGATCGACCAGCGATTTTACTGCTGTTGTTCCACGTGGTTGTAATAATTCGGGCATTTGATTTGTGATTTGGAAATGGTGCCGTGTTTGGACAGGGGAATTCAATTCTGGCAGGGTGCGAGTAAAGCTATGAAAAAGGTCCGTGGACAGTGGGAACGTAAAGATTGGATGACTCGTCCGTGCGAAGAACGTGAAGCTTAACTTCTTGGCATTCTGAAAATTTGTAGGATTTGATCGAGCAGAAACGATAACGTATTCTTACAGCGAAAGTTTGTAAAAGAAATGTCTGCTTTTGTACAGGAAAGAGGTTACAGATGTTTCCAAATTTGTTTAAACGGCACCCTTTCTTTCTGTTTCGCTTTTTATCGGTAAAAGTGACGTAAAGAAAAATATGTTTCGCATTATCATAGTACAGCGATATCACATATTTCCTAGAATATTGCGATTGCGCAGTTCTGTGCAAAGGCTTAAACGCTTCCGATATTCACAGATCGCAATGTAATTATTTCACGCGGATCCTCTTCAGTTGTGGCACCGATCGACGCGCCAGACCAATCAAGTGTTAATATGGAATCATGAAATAGGCGGATGACGTCGATGTGTGTGCATAACACGGAAAACGATAAGAAAACGTGCCGTTGCGAATGGATATTTATTTAAAGCGGATAAAAAAGAAATTAAAAATTGGTATTTCTATATATGAGAATTTGCAACTTACATTAAATATTTTTTATTACGTTGGTAGTAAGTAGTAAAACTATTCCGGTGACCAATATGGAAAAGAAGATTATAGAAATATGGATGACAGAACAAGCGAAAGAAACTAATAACACTTTAGACTAACAGTAAGTCATAGGTTACTATATATATATTTTATTTAATTAACTAAATTGTCCTATGATGGACTGACTGAATCTTTATTTGGTCACTTGTATTATTGTATTTGCCAGTGAAGTCTTTAAGTGACCTAAAAATAAAATCGAGCAAAATGAAATAGCGGTAAAAGTGAAAATTTAATACTTTTGTTATTATTTTAGCTTTAACTTGTTTTTCAGGTAAATATTTGTGAACGCGTTAAAATGTTTGATAATATTTTATGGAATCTATCGTCTTTAGTATGCCACAAAAATTCGTTTCTTTTTATTTTTCATGAAAATTATTTATTTAGTTCATAAAAGTGTAAATTAAATCTTCGGTATAAACAATGCAACAAGTGGTTTACTAGAATGTGATACGCGCGCAAAATCATATTCAAATGTCCAACTTGTTAGCTTCACATTTGTGCACGAAATTGTATAAAATATTTCTAGTAAAAAATATAACTTCGAAAGGCAACGTTGCCCCTTACGTTAACGTAACGTTTTATTTGCAAATTTTTTCTCTTGATTTACAATATTTGCATTCTGATAGTCGACATTACGGCTATTAAACGGAGAAGCCTAAAGATATGCTTAATTTTCACCACACTTTCTTACAATACATTACTACAATTTTATAAAATTTAAAGTATTAGGTTGTCCCAAAAGTTTCTTTCGTCTTGTAAGGAAATAATGAATGCACCGCGTTCTCTGTTTTATATTATTTTTGTCGAATCATGTATGATCATAATATAATAGAAATAGAAGAAAATGAATCGTACGTGATTCGATAAAATAATATAAAACGAAAAAAGGTTGTGCATCTATTATTTCGTTACAAAAGGAAAGAAACTTTCGGGACAACCTAATAGGATGATAAAACTGTTAGTGGGCTAAGCTCTAAAAATGAATCGAAATAAAATTTCTATTACATGCGAAAGTCGTATTAGTCTGCGATACAATCCATCGTGCCATTTTTATATTAAGAACAGTCGAATTATTAACAGAACGTCCATTTTCTTGTCAATTGAACGATGTTTCATCTTTTGGGAATTTGCCGAGGACTTGCAATTAATAAGTTTCTAGCTACGTTACTCCCTTCGATGTTATCCCCCCGGCAATGTATCGATTTGCTCTCGTCTACGCAAATATTTAGCAATGACAATATTAATTCGCCACGTTCTATTCCCGTCTCGTCTTGCCCCCCCCCCCATTGAAGAAGTAAAAAGAAAAAGATAAAATATTCGCCAACCTCGTATAATCCGGCACATTTATAGAATTACATTTTATTCGATCTGTTCCTAAATATCTAGAAGAAAATTCGTGATAAGAGAAAGTTACGCGCATAGTTTGGGAGTTAAAGGATTAAAACGGTCAAACAGTAAAAGTCGAAATATTCTACAAACGATATGTCAACCGATCGAATCGACAGAAATTAATTTATCATACACCTGGCGATGGGAAATCTTTCTGCAAACATTGTTCGGCGAAATGAAATCAACGAACGTGAAAACAAATCCGGGGAAAGGGTACACTTTCAGATACCCGTAAAAATATTTTTCCACCGCGCGATTCTGGTCAAATAGAGCTGAATGAACATGACTATTAATCGGCGGAAATCAACGTTCGCACACGGCGAATATACAGGACGCAAGATTCAGTTACACGATTAAACGATCGGTACACAAAGAGACGTTTTATCCAGATATAAAATATCGTGTTCCGATATTCACGCGTTTCTCATGATTAAATTATATCGTGCGCTGAGTTTACACGTTTCAGTGTCGTGTCCGCCGGATAAACAATTGCTCGCATGATTCGTTGGCAGAAACAGCATGCAGCCTATCGTCGAATTGCATTCATCAAACTTTTATACGCGCGAAAACTTTGCGAACAGGCAAATTGTAACACGTGAACGATCTAGATGTAAATCTAGATAAAAGAGACTTTAATGGCAGATATCGATGGAAATGGAATGAAACTGTTAGGTTGTCCCGAAAGTTTCTTTCCTTTTGTAAGGAAATAATAGACGCACAACCTCTTTTCGTTTTGTATTATTTTATTCGATCATGTACGATCCATTTTCCTCTATTTCTATTATTACGATCGTACATGATTCGACAAAAATAGTATAAAACAGAGAACGTGGCGCATCGATTATTTTCTTACAAGACGAAAGAAACTTTCGGGATAAGTTAACATTATTTGCGTAGCTCAACGAAGAAGATTTGTCATGTAACGATGTCTCGATAGTTTCGTTTCAAGCCTTTAACTATACGTAATATCACTTAGTCGTTTTTGAAAAAATTGTATCCTGACGGTATAAAAAAATGATGTTCCGTAAATGTGATTATATTTGTAATTATAATTTGCTGGATAACGTATATCGTATGATGCTTTGCAAAATAATCTTTTCGTAGAGATTTAAATCGTTTGATGAAAGAAGAGACGATAGTTGCTTGTCCTCGATGCGTGCATCGAATAAATTCGAAAATATCGATCGTTTAACGAGCTCGAAGATGCGAGATTACAGAATTTTGAATAATATATGAATAACTATGAATAACATATGCGTATAAGCTGAGAATATGGATGACTCACACATGGCATATGCATAAAATGAAAGACATAATATTAAGGGTTGCAATATCAGGTAACAGCGTGAGTATCGTATGATAGTATCTTTTCATATCTGTATAATGTGATATTTAATTTAACAAATACGGTTTTGTATTAAAACTTGTCACTTTATGTTTATAACGATCAAAGGACTAACGATCGTCAAAATCGACAAATATATTTTTATAATGATTCGAAAGTAAAGGGCGGAAGAAACGAAAGTACGACACGATCGACCGTAACGACTCGCGCGATTAATTTTTCAGTTGCGCGATTATTCTTTTCCGCGAATGTGCATTCGTCATCTGTCTCGTATAGGTTAATTATATACGTGTGTCTTCGCGTTCTATAAATAGAAACTAGCAACATGTCGATACAGATAAATAAAACTTCGCAACCTTGCATTGCATTGACTGGATTGTAGTTTCACAGCGAGCTTCGTTCGCTTTCCTCGACGCATTTCTCTCTATTCTTAGCCTCTTTACTACATTTCGATGAGAAATGGATAGTTTACGCAGTCGTTCGTTACCAACACGTACGAATATAATTTATGTCCCGATCGAACACATATGTGGACGTAGGAGAGATTAGACACGGCATGAATTATTGGAAATGCATGAATGATACAAACGAATGCATCGCAGAATAGATTAATATTAAATTGATTGTGCGTATGGTATTTCAATACGTAAATTCTAATTTCTTGTTTGTAAGGTAATCGATTGCTTAACGTAACTATAGAAATAAATTAGCGGAAATAAATTTAAGGACTGTGTCGTACGAAGTTTCGTGCACAATTGTTAATCAAAGTTAAACGGAACTTAAATAACGCGACAAGATAAAGGCGTATAGATTCGATGGACCAATTTCATTAAGGAGATTATATTCCTCCCACGAAACTCTAGCCCAGTATTTAAATGTCAAAGGTTTACGATATTGCAACACGCGGAAGAATAGTTTTGCGTCAATTCGCTTCTTTCCATTGACATATCTTGCGACGTTAATGTTTGATAATGGTATTAAAACGTCCTTATAAAACGTACGTAGGGCAAAAATTGATAGTACGTGAAGACCGTGAGAAACGATATAAGAAGATATTTCATACGAATACGTTGTTTCCATAAAAGAAGCTAATTAGCAAGATGTCACACCGCAACAAGTTAATACAGACCGTACAATTTTTTATTTAAGTTTTAATCCGAGTTAATAATTTAAGCGAAATACGCGACTTTTGTTTTAGATCGCGTTAAGACTTACATTTTAACTTAGGATCATTTGGTCTTATCGGGAAATTTATGTGTAGGTCGGATATAGAAGTAATACCTTGTGCAAGTCCGGTTGAACGTAAGCTGCGAGGAAGAAAACTGTGAAAAATCTTGGTTGTTCAACAAAATACTGTCGCTCGAGCCATGAAAATAAGAGAGATATGAACCAACTTTTTACGGCTATAACTTTTATGGACAACATACTTTTCAAAGAATCGTAACGCTTATAAGTTTTACGTTAGATTTTTTCGTAACGATTATTAGTTTCCGTTACAAGAATGTATATTAACAGTACTATAAACAAAAACAAAAAAAAAAAAAAAAGAAAGTTTCAGAGGTAGAATCGCAAATTAGCTATGCCGTATCACGTATGCATAGTTATAAAGCAAACAACGATAAATATTTTACAGAAGGAAAGCACTAGAAAGAGGCCTACTTTGGTGAGTAATGCTATGTGTATCGATCTAACAATGAGACATCTGCCATTCGCAATGATTCTTTTTTACGTCAACTGTTATCGCCCACTGTAATCATTATCCATAGAGTCGCAGTTTTAAATAGATATCAAACATGTAATAGCAGATGTACTCGGCAATTGACCATTTAATTGGCCCTTTAGAGTGCTAGTTAAGCTCAATTTACAACGCACGATGTTTAATACCGTCGATCAGACAAAAATTTCTATTTTTGACACAATAATCAATCTCTCAAGTTTTCTGATATCTTTGTCCACGTTTTCATCCGTCATTTGCCTATCATGCGATTAGATGTACAGCCTACGCTAGATCTAGAGTTCGAAGTAGACCTAGTTTTCTAAGTAGGTTCTATTTTTCATCGCTTGACTTCCTTCTCCAATGTTTTTATTGCACAACTAAATAAAAGCAATTACCATACAAACGAATAAGACAAAACAAAGGACGTAGAAATAATATACGATATAACGACGAGAATGCCGATGTTTATCCTATTGGACGAAACGTTATTGTCAATTTATTAATATGGTTAATCGATAAATTATCGTAAAACAAACGTCCGAGCTAATATTACAAATAAATCACAGATGCTTATGAAAATTCGTATTTTTATAAATACGATTGAAGAGATGCGACCTATGCGCGACTATTAATTACAAAAGGGAGTCGAGATTGAAAGAAGATTACGAAGCACTGCCTTGAAATGATCGTGAAGTCGATTCCAATCTTGATTTACGCGATAAAGCTTTCAATACGCGTAATATTCACACGATCGGAATAAGAGGCAATTTTTCTTCGATAATTTCTTCGTTGACGTGTTTTCTCGTTATTCCTCCCCTTTCAACGTTTCTTTCGTCGCGTTGTTTCGTCGAACGTACGTACAACCGGGTCGTGTCGCATTCCCTTGCAGACCCAATTACGGAAATAGCAGCCCGTTATCTTCATCGTGTTATCTGCGCGACTATTGCACGGAGGGAGAACTAAAAAAGGGGAGAAACGTCGTCAGTTGGTATCATGCGTGTTCGCAGATTGCGTGTGCTGGCGTGGTCGACCGTCGTTTCACCCTATCGTGTGCAAATAAAATAGTAGGCTGGAGGATGGCCGCAAGTGGGTGTCATAAGCGTTATACAATAATGGTAATGCTTCGTTGTTATTAAGATGATACGTTCTCTACAGCCATTGCAACAACTATCGCGAAATAATGCTCGTCTATATATACGTTCAATGAAATGCACCATACGATCGAGTGGGTAGCATTATGGGACTGGTATGACCGATTAACTACAATTTATGGAGGTCAATATTGGAGTTTCGTTTTCAATCACTTTCAATATGTTTCTATAGACATTGATAAAATGATTCGCGAATGTATATTTGTACACGCAGGTAGCGTAGACAATTTTTACGTGTATATCGTGTATTGTAGAAAGCTTCGAAATTTATTAATACGTAATCAGACACGTCTATCGTGATTCTACTTTGAAGATAATTTGAAGCTAATTTAAGCGTATAGAAGTATAAAGTAACAAGACATTTACCGCTGACATACGCTTGTTGAAAAATTAATAAAACGATTCTCTCGGATCTAATTTCCTTATGAAAGTTTTTATTAATGAATGGAATTTCGATCGTTTTTCTTTTTCATTTTTTAGAATCGCTCTCTGCGAGCGACGTTGTGTATTCCAGTTTTTATACAAGGTTTCATCAATTCGCATGCCTCTTTTAAAGTTGTCGGGTAAAAATGATCGATATGGAAACTACCGTACGGTGACATTCCATAGAAATGCATAACTTGAATGATCGAAGCTTCGCGCATTTCACACCTTCAAAACGTATGCACCGCGAAAATATCTAAGCGACCGTAAAACATTTTTACTCCTTTGATCGATCATATGCTAGCGTTATACTTACTTCCCTACAGATACGGGAATAGCATATGTAACATTGAAAAAGTTTCCTGACCATCGACTGTGTAACCGTGACGGTTGGGAAATGTGGATTTTTAGATTACGCGAAAGCAATCCAGTGGTCGTGCACAAAGCTAAAGATATTTTTAACAAATACGATGAAAAACGACAAACAGAAAACGATCCTTGTTTATGTTTGTCCTCTTCTGGGAAAGCGAAAGAATAATCTGCCCATGGATCAAGATATAGTTTATTTTTTATAATTTTTTCTGACTGCTAGAATGCATTATCGTCCAAGAGGTTGACACTTTTGGCAATTTGGGTCGTATGTGTTACGAGCCCTTCAATTGTAATAATAATGATTTGTCTACCGCAAGATGATCTACCGCAAGATGATCTTTCGTGGAGACTCGAGTTATCTTAATAAAAGAGAAAAACGACAATTTTGCTTTGACGAGTAGAAAAGCTTTCGAAAATATGTAGTTAGATATTAAAACTCAAAATTGTCAAAGTTTAAAATAGGGAAATACAATTTTGATAAAAATTTGCTATGTTTTGATAAACTAAAATTTATCAAGAAATCAAGAAATAAGAGAATATAACGCGTAACATGAGAATACCAAATCTACGTAATACTCACGAGTGCAAATAAACCTATGGTACAGTTTGTCAGACACTCTTGGGGTCTATTGCCACGTTATGTAATAAACTGAGGTCTGTCTCGAGACAGATTTTCTAGGTCCGTGTCCTACGATATTAAACTCATCACGAATGTTTATCGACCTGCATAGAAGTTTCTGAAAAATATGTACCCTGCGAAATTGCAATTCTGAGGAAAATATGAGAGCTGTGTCGCAGCCAAGTTAAATATCGTAGCAATTATTTAACACATATTTTTTATTTTACGTCATACATTTTCGTTAATCTACGCTTATATAATAATTTCACGTCATTTGATATTCTACCTCCCATAAACACAACGTTTCAAAATTGATTTTCAAAATTGGTTCATATAGTAATTTTGAAATTATGTCTAAACGAGGTTTCATAATAACGCATTTATGCAACGATATTTTCTAAAACATAATTTTCACATCGACAATTTTAATTACGTACTCTCCATTCTTGTTGTACAGTTTAGGTACAGTATCAACCTTTCATATAGCATCTCATACATAATTCTTCTACACATAAATTTACATGAAATTTCATATCTATGCATTTTTGCATCCATATCTTAAAAAATATAATTGCACCTATAAAAAATCCTATAATATTTCTTCGTTGTATAATATAATATGAAAAAATTTAAATTTCTTCTTTAATACGAAAAAAATATAAATGGTTTTCTTCTTCGTTCGTAAAGATTGCTTCGGAGGTGGGTAACGAAATACGACGAAGTGCAACGAACCAGGGCGAAATAAAATTAAGCTGGCGGAGACGGCCGATCTATTCATCGCGCGTTTCTTCTTAAATGGAATTTTCGTGTAAGCAGAAGCAACGCGTACGAGCAACTATAATCGATCGAAGACACTTGCTTCGTTGGATATCGGGCATCGACGCGAAACGTGACAATTGTACCGATATAGATTTTATGAAAATTCGATCGAAGACCACTGACTCGCGTGGACCGACCGACCCAGAAAACTGAAACACGCAGCTGGTCACGATAAACTTAATACAGAAGATAACGTGAAACGGTTGCACGCAATTAATTTTAATATAATCATCCATGGTTACGTGAATTCGATGACATGCATCGATGAGCACAGGAGACGGCACGAAGGCTATTCACCTACTCTTATTATATCCGAGTATATATTCCAGTCTTCGTAATCAGTCTTGTAAAAGTCGAATATACGAATAGTCGTACTTTGTCAAAAATACGGAGACGAGTGGAATTAATGCATTCTACGAATTACCGGTATGGATCGAAACTGTAGCAAAATGTTATTTCGTAACGTCTGAAACTTAAAACATCTAGAACTTAAATATATCAAAAGTATCGAATATTGTAGTTATTAAATTACTTGTTAGTTAGTATAATTATAATTCCGAATTATAGGTACGTTATAGTATTACGTTTTAACCATAATGTAATTTATACTGATGTACATTTGCACCGATTTTCAGAGTAAATAGCGAAGAGAAGCGTCAAGCTGTATAGGAGACGGGATTATTATACTCTGTTTCACTTCTAATCTCTACGTACAACTCACAATTATAAATCCTACGATGCTTTCAGTAAAATTAAATCGTCGACAAGCAGATTACAGATTATCCGTTGTAATTCGAATTTCGAGAATAATACGAAGCGAGATATTTCGCAAAAAAAATGTTTTATGTCTAGGAATTATTTTATTTTATCGTAAATCAAAATTCGAATACTCTTGCAAAAATTAAGTAGTATATTTAGGAACCAAATTACAATTTTCTGTCTCTGCTAGCATCGAATATCCGTAATTATTCTCCTGTCACGAAAACATGGAAAACACACACGGAGAAAATCTTTGTTTTATCAAAACATTTATAAATCAACCGCAAGAAGCGCGACTTGAAGAATTGCCGGGTCACAAGCGATTCGCATTCGCGTTTTAATGAACATAGCTCAGTGTGCTATGCAAGACGGATCTTAACCGGACCTTGCGCATTTTGGCAGGAATGTCATGTTAATTAAAGAATTTAATTACTAGCTAAGATGATCATTTTGAAACGCAGCTATTGAAGCTATTATTATTAAAAGTTTCAATAATTAAATAGTCCGAGTAAATTCCGAAATGTAGGCAGATTGAAAGCGTAATCGAACGATTTCTTGATTTGATTAAATACAAGGATTTCCTTCCACGAAGAACTTGTACAAATAACACTATCGAAAGGTCACGGTAAAATGTTATTTCCAATAGAACGACGAATGCAATAAAGAATGGTTATTAAATTTTTATGAAATCGCGATATCGTGTGTGAGAGTGACACGTTTATTCGCGAATCGGATGTCTTAACATAGTGCAGATCGTAGAATTTCAATTTAGGAGACTATATATCTGCTCGTAAAATTCACAGTGACGTTTTAGTATCGTGATTCTAAAGACGAATACAAAAGTGAACGAACCTTTTAATGACTTTTAATGTCGCGTGTCCGTAGATGAGCGTATATATCCCGTGCTAAATTTGGTACGATTTTCACGGACAGTATATAAAGAGATATTAATATAATTTTGTACGATTTTCTGATTCTGATGATTTTGATTTAACCCAAATGTAGAAATAAGGTGAATTCCTTAGAAACGATACTTATATATCGTTTAAAGATTAGTTCGTCTTTTAATAGGAATTAATTAAAGTGTTAGTAATGATAATGATAATAAAGAGTTAGCGACTTGATGAAATTAATAATTTATTTAAATGAAACCTTAATTATTAAAAGTCGATGTCACAAACAAAGGTTGCAGATTTTTCATTATCGCGATCTAATTTATTCTCTGATTTAGCAACTGTGTTTTTGTTCGAGTAATATCGTCTCGCTGAACACGAGACGATCATTGTTCTTCGGCGAACAATGGATTTATGGCAACTAGTTATAGAAAATTGCGTCGGATTGTTTCAATAGTTCGGATGTGATAGTATAATGCACGATAAAGTTATAAAGCTGTGAACGCGGTAAGCACAAAACGAGCAACTGATTGCAAAGGCACGTGGTGACAACGCGGTAGAGGTCGACAATATTGATTCGTAACCGCAGCATGGTGATACACTGGTCACGAATGGTTCTAACAAAGAGAAAACTGAAGCTAGACACGCCGCTTGATAACCGAGTTAAACGTTTCTAGTTACCTCGTCACACCTTTCAATGTCTAAAATCGATGTAAATGTACTGCGTGCGGTTCGAATCTAAATCGAGCTCTCCACATTTATATTTTCACCACCCGGTATTCCACTTTTATTTTCTGATAAAATTATCTTTTACCACTCATCGTTAACTACTACTATTTTCTACTAGTAAATCATTATTCTACATTTCTGTAAGATATATTCTTCCATACTTGACGTTATTGGATTCTCCATTTCTTAACTTTTAAGTACGAACGAACCATTGACCTTTGAAAGAAATCTGGATTTTTAGTTTCTTATGTGTCGGAATCTACTGGAGAATTGATACTGTGATACTGTAATACCAACCCTTGGCCTACGAAGGCTGGGTTCGATTCTGACTACAGATATTTCCCCTCATTTTGACAAATTTACTCGTCGTACGAAAACTAATACAAAATCATTTACATAGTCGCTCTTCGAGAATATTCTATTATGTTGTAAAACCGTTTGTTTTACTACCATCTTCCGAACGTTTAATTGGACGATACGGTGGATTAAGAATTCGAGTAGAATGGAACACGTCGAGTATCGCGAGATAAAATTTTAATTTGAGGTCGCATCTGGTCCGTGTACCTGTTTTACAGTCACGTGGACTCATAGAAACGGCTGAGGTTCATTCTAAAATTAGACGGCCGTCTCATCTTTTGTAATGACTCTCATCACCTCGAGAGCTCTTACTCGAACAATATATGGAACTAGGATTTCCTACATATTTACACGTGTGCATATAAGTACATCGTGGCGTGTCTAAACCGAGATTTTTAGCTAGAAATGCTCGTTACCATTAGACAAACGGTTAGGCTGTTAAAGAAAAAAAAAAAAGAAAAAACAAAAAGAAAGGAAGTAAAAATGAGGAAAAGAGATAGAGTGGAGAATTAATTGGAACGTGACGAAATGAAACATATCGTATGTGACGCTTTAATCGCGACGAAACTTGCTTTCTGGTATTAATGAACTCGTGAATTTTTTAACAGTTTTTTCTGTACTTTCATTACGTCGTATGAATCTTTGTTTCCTTCGAACAATAGAGGGGCGGAGATTTTAATTTGCATACCAAATGATTTGTAGTCTGTGTTTGCTGTAATTTTCAGTTTATGCCATTTAGAAACAATGCTTGGACTCTTCCAGTTGGTAGCAACGACTTCATTACTATATTCACACGAATGTAATGGGAATATAACGACTTGAACCAGCTTTACATTCATGTGATGCGAATATAGTGTGTAGTGCATTGTATAATTAAATTCTAATTAAGAACATCGAAAAATTCCAACTGTAACTGTACGAAATGCTGGAAATTAAAAATTTTGATATCTCAAAAATTAATAACGCAAATATGAAGTAACGTGGTAGCAACGATACTACAATAGTTCATTTTACGAAACAAGTATTCGACGAATGTTCCTTTAATTTGATAGAATTTTAATTACCTAAGACTACGATTAAACGATACCTACGATAATCATAATTTACAGTAAAATTTACAAGAAGCGTTAGACGCTGAGGGAACTCAATGACTAAACGTAGGAAAGACCAGGAAGTATCAGCAGAGAAGGAAACGAACCCATGAATCGTTCAGCGTCGTGTTCCCAAGCAGATTTAGTAATCCACAGCGGGGCGTCGATCGAGCTTAGGAAAGAACGAGCGGCGCAACGTTTTCTCGACTCGATGCACCGCACGCTTCTGAGAATTGCTTTTCTAACAGATTAACCGCGTTTCAGTTACGAAGTACGGGCTTCGTAAAGCCGACGTGACGGATCGACTTCCGCCAAGTGGTTGTTCCTGCTCCCATGGCGAGGATTCCGCCAACCTTTTATTGACGAAGAAAAAGGAAGGAGGAGGAGGAGAAAGGAAAACGAAAGAAGAGACAAAGACACGAATAAAGGAGAACGAAGAGAAACGAAGAGAGTGAAAGATGGACGAACAGCCGAAGAGAGGAAGAGGACGAAAGACACAAAGAGAAAGCTTCGGTGGTCTCGGTAATTTAGTGGAGGAATTTAGACGTCACACGTCACTAACACGCCCTGAAGCCAACAGGAAAGTCCTTCCACGTAGCTGGTGGGCATGTCGGAAGGACGTTTGATCGCTCGAGTGCCTGTCGAGACTCTTGTTTCCCTTGTATTGACGTCGATCCGTCGAGCAAATAACTTCCGGAGAAAGACAGTGCGAACATGCTCCCCTCCTTCTGTTCATATTTATGCAATTTTCCTTGGAATTCAGCTGCTCTCTGTGCTTTGATACCGGGGATATTGGATTTTCCTTTCTCGTGTGTTTTGATTAAAGATTTAAGTGTGTCGAAGAATCTTTAATGTTAAGTCAGCTGGTGTTGTTTAGTACGTAATTATGAATTGATACGTGGGAAAATATTGCTTATATTATTTGAAACTTGGTCATCAATTTGGAATATCGAAGCGAGATTTACTCATACTCGGATCATCGATATTCCTTCACCCTTCTTATCGTTCTTCTTTTCGAAAGTGAAATGATAATCTTCTAATGACGTAAGTTTGAACGATTTCGAGGATGATTTAAAAAGTCATCTTAATATTTGCAGTTATTTCAAGAAAGCCAGTCGTTCGAATACTGATTCGCATTAGCAGGAATAAATTCGATACGTTATTAAAATCGACGATGTGCCGATATTACGCGGAATAAACGTTATGTGCAATAAATATTCACATATCGATATTCGAAGCTGAAATATTTCCGATCTCAGAATCGGTTGATCCTTGATCTTTTATTTATACAACATCTGTTTCATATTTCTTATTTCAACGTTGATAGGTATTCCATTTATACATATATTCGCACTCTGGAGCGGTCCATAATTTTCTGCCACGTTTTTTACGCGTTCCTCCAGCTGCTTTTCTTGCGTTTCTAACCTTTTCACAGTGGGGCACTACTTGGCCAAAATTAATATCGACTTCTTTGGGCATAAATTAAAAAATACGTATGACACGCGCACGTATAAATAACTAAAATGTACCTGCTTATCTATGTAAAAGTATAATATAAAACCTGTCGTATTTTTTTTTTGTAAATTTCGTGATTTTACCTTCACAATATTACATTTGACTACAGGATCATTAAAAACGTATAAAGTTCGAAGCTTTAAAGGCTCGAAACACTTTTAAAATATTAAAATATTTTAAATAGCTTTTTTTTAATATTAAAGTTGAAAAATTGTACAATATAGCTATATTATATCAAAGTAAATTGACATATCTTATTAAAGATGCTTTTTTGCAACATATACAGAGAGAGATGATAAGTTATTCGGTTATTACAATTAAAAATGTTAGGAAACACCAACCTAACCTAACTTAACCTAACCTAACCTAACTCTAATCAGGAGAATGTGGCAAACAAGAAAAATAAATAACGGTGAATACGAAAATTTTTGTTTTCTATTTGACATTGTACCGTGCTCGAACGTTATATCGAGCGGAGAGATACGATTAATTAGAATCAAGGATTTTCTCGAGATTGAATGATGCGATTCGAACCAACGCTATTATATGACGTCGATTCGGATTTTGTGACGTGATAAAGTTCGTGGAAGATTCTGTCGGTAGATCGAACGCGAAGGAACAGTTTATAAGGAAGAGGGAGCACGATGTTACGATCGTAGGGAACGTTTAATAATGCGAAATAATTTCTGACGGATCTGGAATGTACGGAAAAATCACGCGCGATGCTTTCATGTTAATCCATATATATTAATATATATATATAAATATGGATTATAAAAATATTTTCGTCCATTTAAATGGCCAATCAAATATACGTGTATTGTATTTCGCTGTTATTTATTTTTTCGTATTTTTACGAAATATGTTATAAACCTTATTAAGCTAATATTCATCAAGAAACATAAACACGACACACATGCTATTTTCATATCTTTTTATTTCAACAGAAAAATTGTGGCATGAATTGATTAAGATTAATCTTTAATTATTAATTCATCAATTATCAAAAAATCTTCCATACGCTGTTATCCATATATCGTTCACGTTGCGACAAAATTCGAAGGCTAAATGATCAAGGACGAAGGAAAGCTGTTCGAGTTAGTGTCCGTTCTCGACTTCTTCGTTTATGTAGGAAAATAAACTTGCCAGCTAGAAACAAAAGCAACTGGACTCTTCTCGAGATTCAACTGTTTTATCGTACCCGTTGCACTTGACGTTTATGTGTACGTTCCTTGTCAAGGTATAAAGTTTTATGAAAATGTGTTCCTTTCTTTTTCTAAAGCCCTATTGTGCCTTTCGTTTAAATCCTCTCCTTATTATTATTGTTTCCTACTTCTTTCGCTGGAACAAATTTTCTGGACAACAGTTAACTCAGAAGGCCACTTCTGATCCGATTCAATTTGCCTGTTTTACGGAATTTTTTATTCGCGCAATTGTGCTTTATTTGTCTATACTTTAGATAATTTAATTAAAGTA
Source organism: Bombus superbus (assembly GCA_014737385.1). Taxonomy (NCBI): domain Eukaryota; kingdom Metazoa; phylum Arthropoda; class Insecta; order Hymenoptera; family Apidae; genus Bombus; species Bombus superbus. The sequence goes on along the minus strand of JACXIK010000064.1, from coordinate 2,099,066 downwards.
AAGTGCACGTTATAGTATTTAGAAGTCGAGGCCACATTTTTTTTGCAGGTTTCATTATTTTTAATCACGTTCGCCAAAAATATAAATTCGCATACAAATTTGCAGTCTGTTAATAACTTCCTCAACGAGTAAAACTAGTATAAAAATTTCACAAATCACATGCTTGATCTTAACCTGATTGTTCCATTTGTCAAAAAATTGTGTAACCACGAGAGAGTTGTCTTACGGCAAAAACTTGCAGAAAATTAGTGTGCAAGGGAACTCGTTAAATATTCTAATGTCCTTTAACTCGAAGCATATGTACGCCTCTGTTCAAACACCAGTTCAAACTAAACTAACATCATAGATCATAATATATCATCAAAATACATATATCATCCGCTGCAATAACTTAACGAAAATGAAATATCAGTCAAAAGCACATAACGCTACCATCTATCAATCTCCTTCTCAACATTGATATACGGTTTGTTTGATAACCCTTCACCTATCTAACGGCGAGAGGAAACGTGAAATAAACTTCCCGATAAGTAGAAATTCTGACCAGACGATTGTCCAAGGGTGTCAATTGTCCGGTAGGGCGTCGCAGTAGTTCAAGCATTTTCTGATCAGACAACCGTGAGCCAATGTATGATCGGCCAAAACTTATTTCCCATGGGTGCCATGATTCGATTCGACTCGAGAGGTAGTAGCGAGGTACGCGCAGTTTCGCTCCATAGCGCGTTCTTCTTTTTTTTTTCCTCCCCCTTTCTCTCTATAGGGTTTTCTTATCCAGTAGCATCAGTCTGGAAAAATCCTGCGAGTCTCGTGAGATCAGCCTTTGAGAAAGATGCGGTTGTTGCGTTAGGGAAACGCAAAACACCAACTTTCGATTATTTCATCGACGTTACGCGTGAACTTCGAATTTGAAAGTTACCTTTTGGTCGACCCTTCGATTTCACTTCGATGAAACGATCGACTAGAATACGTATTGGGTCATTGCGCGCGGTGTTTCCTGTTTGAAGACCATAGAAAGAATTTTACGTAAATTTCATTTCATTTCGATCGTGACAACCAGATTTATTTAATCGGTATATACCTGCAGTATTTTTTTTTTTACACCTTTTTTATATACCTTACATCTTAATGGTACGAAATTTGTTGTAGTCGTACGATAGAATTTCTCTTTTTCAGATCTAGTTTTAAGACAATTTATCACATTAACGAAGGATTGTTTCGAGTGTTCAAAGATAAAACGTTATTCGAAATCAGGAATACTGGAACTGCAATATTTCTTTATGCAAATCATTCACATCTTTCGGTGTGGGTATGTAAATTTTGCTTTCTATATGCATAGACCAACTCCCATTCTCTTTCCAGAGCGGTAATTTTATCCGACTAACTAAACTAAATTCAATTGCACTACACTTTTTCTTTCTTTACTAACTGACTAATCGATTAAAGTATTCAATTAATATATCATTCAGATTAACAATCATTTGGGAAAATTTCTCGTCATTACTCGAACAGCCAATATGAAAGATAAACCAAAAATTAGCAGCTACGAACGTTCAAAGTTTTGCCAAGGATCCATTTAATTTGCAACGATCTAATACACATCTACGTAAATTCCCCTCGCATCCTTCATTTGGATCTCGATTCCTCTGGTAAAATCGCAAACCTCGAAGCTAGTAAAATCTGCGTGTCTCAGCTTCTTCTGTCCACGGTACACGTCGAAAATAACATTAAATTCGGCGAAGAGCGCTAACTAAACTGCTCTATAAGATTAGAGTTTATAAGATTAGTAAAATTCGCAGCCTGTGAACATAGTTTTCCAGCACGGATATTCGCCGAAAGGTCTCAGAGTAGTCTGTCGCCGACCACTTTCGTGAAACAACCAGGGGCGAACGTGAAACGGGGTAGGAGAAGCTTGAAACTGAATCTGCGAAGGTGAAAAAGCGAACGTCGAGGCAGAAACATCGAATTTCGTCGCGGCTTTGCCAGCGAAATCTTTTTGGCCTGAAGGTGTTCTAACAAAATCCTGACGAAAACGATGTTGGCTCGTAAGCTCGTTCGCTTCTGAGACCACCATAAACCAGAAAATGGTACGCGTTGTCCCAGAGTTGAAGCGAGGATGTCGTGAAAATACCCGAACTTCAAAGATCTTGTCGAGATAAACGTTCGTGGTGATAACGCTCCGTAGACCGTCGCCACTGCCAGGTAATTGTGGTTAAAGAGAAGACTCTTTTATCATAGCGCTCGTGTTCTTAAAGCCTTTTCGCTACTCGCCGGATTTATTATCGGTCGGATTTATTATCGGTGTCATCGCGTACGAAGATTTTTTTGTGGTCGTTGTTGTTGGCGTTCGAATAAAAAATTTGAAATAAGAAGGAAATTCTAAATAGGAGGAAATAATATTTCGTCGATAGACTTTGTATCTTTTGTACGGATAGAATAAAGGGGTTGGATTTTCAAGTTGTTGTCGTTCGTGAGCTGTCGTAGTTTAAAAAAATCGACTGGTACGTGTTAATTGAGTTTTATCATTTTCGCAAAAAATTTTGGAAATTTTGGCTGTCGCGAATTCCAGGTAATCCTTATCCTTTTCGAATGATCGATTCTCTCGAATAAATTCTTTCACGGTCGTTGAGCACGCTTGAAATTCCGCATTTCACGCATTTCAAATCGTAGCGGAGAATATGGTCTTCTTAAACCAAACTGTCGAATAAATTCATCACGGTTTTAAGGAATTTAAGCGAGGACGATCCGAACTTCCGAATTGAAAATTAAAGTCTGGTTTAGTAGATCCTTTTCCCGTGGTCGTATTACAGAACAATGGCATCGTTGTTCGTCTCGCCCATCAATTTCTCTCTTTCATTCGCTATTATGTCCATGGAACGCGTTGAAAAAGCAACGGATAAAATTTAATCGAACGTCGATTTTCGATTATACATTAATTTGCGAATAAATTAAAGAGGTCAACTGTCTTTATTGAAGTGTCGCTAAAAGCGAGTGTAATTATTGGTGAAATGTTATTTCTTTCTTTTAAATCTGACTCTATTCCGCTCAAAATCAAAGGGCTTTTTTTTAATGACACGCCATACGATGCGCCACGAAAATGTTTCGCGTTTCACTATTCTACGATCAAAACGCTTGTATCGACGCGTGTTTCGTGAGCTGTCAAACTCGTCGACAATGAACAAAAATCGGACAAAAATGGAGGAAAGTTGAAAAAATTCTAATTTGTACGCAATTTTCATGAAAAGCTTTCGGACTTTTTACAATACTTAATCAACGACTCACAAAACATTGTCAAATGTATGTGCGTGTATATCTATATTATTTATGACATACTAGCAATCGTATTTACTTTCAAATTACGATTCGAGTAACAAAATCACGAACGATTAAATGTTTGCACTTGGTTCTCTAGATTTTGAACTTTTAACTAACGATTCGCGTAGTAACCGATAATTAAATAAATTTTGTTCGTCGAAACGAAATTTTCGAACATCTAACCTTATAACTGAATAAAAATGTGAAACGTATTGTTAGGTATTACTAGTATTTACGAAAATAAATCTAAGCAAAGTGGGGATAAAATTAACGTATACGTACATTTGATATAACCTGCTCGTTACCAGAATATTTTTTTAGGATTTTGAATTTCGTCGTTGTTTAGTTTATTTCTTATTGTGCAAAATCTTACGCGCATTAAATAAATGTAACTTCCATTTTCACTAACTAGAATAAGTATTCTAACGTATCAAGAAAAAGACCTAACTCTAACCTAACCTAACCCTAACCTAACCCAAACCTAACCTAACCTAACCTAAACTAACCTAACCTAACCTAACCTAACCCAAACCTAACCTAACCCTAACTAGAATAAGTATTCTAACGTATCAAGATAAAGAATTCAATAACATTGTTACAAATAAATATACAGAGCAATCATTCTTCGTGCTTCGTGATATCCAAATATTAATAACAGTCACTGTATCTGTCAGATTGTCAACAGTGAGAACGTGCTGATAGAGAACATGTTGTTGTAAGTTAGACACGATGTTTATTGTTGAGAGACAAGACAACATTAACGTACTGCAGAAATCCGAGATTACTTTTTGGCAACCTAATACGTCCAACGATTGTCGTTGGTAAGCAAATTGCCAGGCATATATTATTTAAGATTGTGCGAGACCCGAAGCACGAAACACAGGTCGTAGCTGAGATTGTAGCTTGATTCATGGACTTCGTTAGCAGAACAAAGCCATTGCACTTGTTGTTTGTCGAGCCATTCCCTTTTGAGAGATTCACTCAAGTGTTACCTCTGTTCCTCCCGAGTTCGTACCGTGTCCCAGAAATATTTTTGTTCCCGCTGCCCGTAACGGAACTCATTAATTAGAGGATAAATCATAAAATTGTTAAACAATTTCTCATCGAGCAGCTACCGCGCACAGATGTTATTAATAATTTACAATCTGTTCTCGTTCACGCGTTTGATAATTTCATCGGAATTACGATTTGAATATAAAAGTTTCATCAATACGCCGAGTAAGTACTAAAGTACTGATTGAGTGGCAGTCAGAGAGGATATAACTATTTAGGCTATATATATATATATATATATATATATATATATATATATATATATTTACGAACACAGAAGAGTAGTGGCTAAGCCGAAATTCATTTTACCTATCAAATGTACAATCTCAGAAATAGAAATACCATTTAGCAAAATATAATTTGGCATTGATGTAGATTGGACATACGTTTGTATATATTATAACGAAGAATGATAGAGACACAGTTAAAAATATTCTCCCCAGTTAAAAAGTCTCGTCCGAATATTCGACAGGTGGACTGTACAGACTGACAAGATGAAATGTACTTTTTACAACGGGAAGCATAACGTTACATTTTATAGCAGACTTTTATAGCAGAGTATACCTTTTTATGGTAACATCGTTGCTAGCAAGAAAGGGTTTAATCGAGTGCTAATTGTGAATGAAATGTTTATTAGCAAACGAAGGCTATCCCTAAGAGGATTACGGTTGGTTAAAATGTGAATATATGGGTGAACGAGTTTTTACAGATTGATATATTTTCAAAACGCCGTAGTGCTTGCAACAAGTATAACAGAGCAATTAGAAAACTTTAAACAATTTTTAAGGAATAAGTAAATATAAACATAAAGAAAGAACATAGTAAGTATAAAAATGAAACAGATAATTCCTTTAGATGCATTTTTAAAGTTGTTCGTGCAAAAATTATATTCCTTTAGTGTATTTAATATTTTCTAAGTTGTCTAACACAATTAATTCCATTGAGCACACGACAAAGCAATACTTTTCTGCAAAATTTATAAGAAATCTTTAATATCAATACAATCCTAACACGACGATATAATAAAGAATATGTTACCTTCGATATTTGACGAGTAAGAAATGATATTATACAAAACTGTGAATTGTCCTGCATTCATTTGCGTATTTCACTCGTATTTAGCAGTTTCCGCCAGAGAAATATTTCATTTCGTTGATCCAAGCAACGAATTTTCTTTGACGATAAAAAATTTAATTGTCTCGCGATGAACAAACGCAGACTGCTGACTTGTTAGGAAAGTTGAAAAAAAGAAGTTGTATGCGACGGTTTATTATGATATTTTAATACCTTCCAATTCCGCTCTCTGCTTTCCTTCTTTAGTATTCATAAATCATTTTTATTACTGCTATAACGGTTAGTGAATGAAAATGTAAAGTCGTTTCTGCAAAGGTTTTTTACTAAATTTGTATTACTTAAATCATATAATATTACACTTTTATTCAATAGATTAGCCATCAACCGTTTAATAAACTATCCTAATATTTTTAGGAAAACGATTCTTCTCGGAATATTTTTAAACAAATTTTATTTTAATTTCGATTTCATTATTAACTTCGAATAACGGCATTGGAGAAGCTTGCTTCTGATATTAACTTTAAATAATCTATCAGCATTTCCGGTAACGTTTCTCGGAAGTGTTTCGTGATTCGCTTCATGATTCCCCGTGGCAAGAGAAACGCGAACTAAAATCGCTTTAGGAATCTAATTCGTTTAAAGAAGGTTTAGACGTCGACCGATAATTTCACTTACGTGGTCGCAACAGGTGAGGTGATCTTATCGAGCTTTCCGTATTCGAAGCAAAAATGAATCGCTTTATCTTTCCTTCGAAGACTCGCAGTAGTTCAACCATTATTACTACATTATCGGAAAAAGAACAAATTACGTTTGCCGACGAGTTGCACAGACGAGCGAACTGTAAATTAAATCGCAGACAAATGAACTATTTACGTAAAAAGAAAAAAAAAAGAAAGAAATTATACGTACAACGATTACTAATTATTATAATTTTTTTTACATATTTTACGAATATTTAATCTCTGAGCGCAAAATACTTACGGACAAGAAGAAAATTGAACGCCGTGTAAAATACATTTTTTTTAATTGGAAACGCTCTTACCTATATTTGTTAAAAAGAAAATTCGCGAAACGAGTCAAATGTTAGAAAAAAGAAGGTTAGAGGAATGGAAACTTTTCCCTTGAATGAAATGAAAAGTTCCACACACTGATGGCGTTATAAATGAGCGACTTCTTGTAAATTTTTTGCTTGACGCGAGCAGAAAAATAGCGTGTAAAAGCACGTAAAAGGACATGCAAGAAGGAACACTTAGACCCGACCCATCGGCTATTACCACGTTAAATATCCACTCAAATGATGCGAATCATAAGATCATTTGCTTAACAGGAAATACGACACCGCACGGAACAAGATTATCCAGCGTGGTTATAACGATATTTCTGCATGTGACGGAAATGCGTTTCGAGGACGAGCACAGAGGAAATGAAGTTCATTTTTCTTTCCCCTAATGGGTTCCGCGTGTCTCCTTTTTCACGTTATGACAACGATTCTTGGAACAATTCCGAGTTGCAGTCGGTATTCCCGTTGTGAAACATTCTTCCTTGACGCTTGTAAATTTATGTATCGTGTACTTTTACTTACTTTACTTTTATAAAGTAAATTCTTTCTCTTGTTAATGATCTATTTGAATGTATTTGAAATTTTGATAAGTCGACGAGTTACTCGATTGTTACTTAAAGTTTGAAGAAGAGATTAGCAAACTTTCGAGCTCTACGATATTCCACTACATCTTCCAAATGCAAAACGATGCCTACGTATTCTTCTGATTTCACGCATACATACGTGATATATAGGAGAATTTTTGACAAAATTAATACATAATTTTATCGACATGGAAATAAGATCGCGTATCCATTTATTTACTTATATTATTACTTTCCAATATTATATCATATTACTCCAATTATAATCATCTACTTATAACACAGTAGCTTAATATTTCATTCCTCGTAATGTACTTGTATTTGGTTACTTCAAAGAACCAATTACACAAATGTTAGGATATGTAAAAGCTAACAAGAAATTGGTATTCCCATTAGAAAAAAAAAAAGAAAAAATGGTAAAATTACTAATTTCTGAAATGCATCCAATATTCACACGAACTACGATCACAATATGCATAAATTATTCCCAAGGCAGCATATTTCAGCGAAGTCCAGTACATTGTTTGCCACGAAGTGAATCATTTGTCTGAACAGCCTGAGTCCTTCCAACTCGATGTTTTATCGAGGTCACCATTTAACTGGCAACGGTTGAGCAATTCGAGGCCCCTTTCGTGGCATTCACCCCTTAATCGCGATTGCTGGCCCCTTCGCCGTGAAACACTAGGCCTCGACAATTAACTTGATCGATAGTGGTCGGTTTCGCAGATGGAACAAAACATCGAGCTTTCGCTTTCACCCTATTTTTCCTTAGCCAAACGGCGAACCTAAAAACCGGCTAAGTACGATCTATGGCAGAACGGAAGGCAGGATGAACTCGTAAATTTGGAATTACTCGTGGCCACCAGCGAAAACCTCGAACGAATACGAATTATCGCGGTATAATTTCAGCTGCTCGTTACCGATGCTAACGATAACGAGGGGATAAATCGCCTGAGATTGTAATTAATGGGATTGATAGAATTTCAAGGAGGGTTGGTTCGATGAAAATTACATCCTACGGCAGAGAAGTGTCGCCCGTGTAAACACGATCGCATAATCCCAATTGAAAAACGATTGCATCCGTTTCACGGTGATAAGCTTTACTCGACTCTGATAGCTGATTCGAGTGTTTTAAGCAATGTTTTTCGAAGCTGTTTGTTCACCGTAGTCAGATCAAAGCCTCCACGTTTTTCATTGCGATTCGATTATCTTTGTTTCGTTCCTTTTCTGCCCACCTTTTTTCTTTTCTCGATAATGGACAAAGGACATAGATTGGGAAAGTCTACAATGAGTCGTATAATTAATCGTACAATCCAGAATGCGAGAAAAAAAAGATACTAAATGACGAAACAGATAAATTTTTTCATCCTTTTTTCATGTTTAGAATCAATTCTGTAAATATCTGCCACATATTCTGTAACACCTTGCCTTAGTCGTTACATGTACGCGCTGAGTTTTTAATTAAGAATAGTACATATATAAGGTATAACAATATTGCGTTATTTTATCGCGAACAAGGCAATATTGCGAAACGGCGGAAGAAATTTCTTACGCTTTTGCCGTAATACTTTTCCGATCATATTATCAGAAATATATTTTTCAAAAGAAAATGGATCAATCTGGAATAAAATATATGTATTTCAGCGTCTAGATTTAATACACGCGTAATAGGTAACATTATACACGAAATTTATGTTAAGCGAGTAATAAAATTTCGAGTTTACATCGAGTAATTTTTAAAATAATCAGATTTCCCCTTTGATATCGTGTTCTTATCGAATTTTATCCAAAATATATCAACGTACTTTTGTCGTTTGGTATTGTTGACATAAGCGAATTAACATATCTATACGAGAGGCCATTCGACAATACAAAACGAGAGAATAATACATATAGGACGTATTTTACATTAAATGATCGTAGATCAACGGAGTAAGTACAAAAACAAATTTCCAATCGGAAAACGAAATCATACGAAGATTACTTATCTGGTTGAATATCTGATTTTCCATTATTATTAGCTACATAACAAAAGTTCACATTGGTTTACTTACGAGTACTGTATAAAAATTGTGATAAAAAAACACGTTGAAGAAATAAGAGTAGTTTAAAAAAAAATCACTAGTCGAAGGATCATAGTTCAAAAATATAATTGACGAACTTCTGTAAAAACCAAGGTTGTAACCGTCGAGGCAAACAATATTTCAGTATCTTTCATAATTTTAATATTGTAACGTGCAATCAGTGTATTTAAAGTCGTAAGAGGGTGAAAAAATATACGTTTACTTCTCGAAGTTACATAAAAATAGAGTTTTGGTAATGCAAAATTACTTTCGTACGAAAAATATGAGAGACTTTCATAGAAAATGTCACTTGTTATGTCACCGGTCGTTCTAAAATAAAACCCAACAACTTACATTTTTTAAACCCAAAATATCATGACATTTTTATGTAAATTCCACCAAGACCACGAATTTCCCGTTGAAATGCCAAGCATACATCCCACTCACTAATCTCATCTTCGCGACATGTCAAAAGTGCATCTGTCCCGTCGGTCGTGATACGAGAGCTACTAAGGAAAGGTCGAGCGACGAAGGAAGCAATTACGGCGTTGCGGGAAAGCAGCACCACATTGGCGGAACACAATCAGCGACTCCCATTGAATTAAAGCAGAGCCACGATATGTTAAGACTCGCGAGACCAATATAGTCTCCTAGATGAGACACACGCCAACACTCCGGCAATTAAACGTTGAGTCCAGGGTCCGGTTGATCGCTGTCGCTTTTATCATCAATTTACTGTTCCGTTGGAAAAGTCAACGGTCGACAGTTGCTCGACGTTCGACCGTGTTTCATTAGCGGTTCTTCGGAAGCGATTGGGCATCGACTTTCGTCGAAATACTCATCTGTTACTGGTATTGCAAACGAACAAGGTATTTCGATCAGTGTCAGTCCTTCAACGTCACTACGAGAGACTTGTGCACGAGCGGGTCCTGGTTTCAACCGAATTCGGCCACGTTCAGTCCCCATCAACCCGACTAACTGTGTTTCATGCGATCCGATGATGCGCGTTGCTTTCGTTCGAAAAAGTAAGAGCAACGATCACTTTAGAGTCGGATTGTATTACTATCAGGTCGTTCTCTATGAGCGTGGCGCTAGAGAATTATTAGGTTGTCCGAAAAGTTCCTTTCGTTTTGTAAGGAAATAATGGACGCACCACGTTCTCTGTTTTATATTATTTTTATCGAATCGTGTATGATCGTAATAACAGAAATAGAAGAAAATGGATCGTACGTGATTGGATAAAATAATATAAAACGAAAAGAGGTTGTGCGTCTATCGTTTCCTTACAAAAGGAAAGAAACTTTCGGGACAACCTAATATCTTGGTGTAATAAGTTATTTGGCGTAACTCAGTTCGCTATTTGTTTTTATACAATAATACAATATTCATATACAATACATAATGTATATAATATGGTATCCCGCTGGGGGTAACCATCCGCGTGTTATTTTGCAACAATGATATAAAAATTTACCAAATGTCTCGTTGGACAAATCGTAAAATGCAGAATAAAATAAATAAAAAAAAATAACGTATATAAATTAAATAAAAAAAAATAACGTATAAAAATCATTTTATATTTTATGTAAATAACGCCAGGACTTGTATCAAACTCGCGGAAGATAAGGTCTGCTCTGAATGAACTCTGCTTCGTAAGAGAAAGCTGTAGAATTTCCTTTGGACGGTTCCACGAGCTTCAAATAAATGTCATAACGAGTAATATTTCTCTCTGTGCCTGGTAAAAGGCGAAGCCTCTTCACATTTTTCCTCTTTCCACTCCTGTACATTCTCCGACAATTAACGAATCTACGCTATCGGCAAAAATAAATCCCTCCAGTTTATTGGGGATTCTGCATCTTCACTTGGATACTTTTCCGAGAGGTCAAATCGGATGGGAACGTTTTCAGAGAACGAGAAGGTAAATCCCGGTTGAAAGTCAAGTGTTTAACTTGGAGAGTTGGAGATTTGCGTTACAACAGCCAAGGAACGACTGATTTTACATCCGCGCGGTTAACTGCAGTTTCACTTGGCAAGAAAACTGTGCTACGATGGTATTTACAATCGCAGGAACAATACAATCTGGGTTAGGTTTAATTAATTAAGTCAAGCTTTCGATGTAACCGAGGAACTATGTTTCAACGACCGTGTTGGCGTTGCAACGACAGTTTGCGATTACTCTCTCGTTCGTTATGTCAAGTTCAATTTAAACACCACTACTTATCGCTGCTGTTGACATTTCGTTTCAACGAAAGCGATCGTGCTTTTACTGATTATGATCGAACCAATGGAGGTTTACATAGTTCACGACTATCGAGTTAGAACCATACGCAGAAATTTCAATCCTTTCGCTGCAATATGCCATGTACTACGCGTATGTCGTCCAGTTTTAATCTATAAATGCGAATTGCTGGCGAACTGTCATCAGTCAATCAATCAAATTGTTCTGTCAATGAATCAAATGGTTTTAAGGTAGGACACGATCTGTTGTAATTAGCTTTTAGACATTATTAACCTATTGAAGAATTATTAAAATAGTCTGTAAAAAATTATGATTAACGATTATCGGCGTTCGACGATAGTCCGCGAACAAAGCAGGATTTTGTTCCTTTCTATGTGTCGTTGTCAGAGGAAACAAGAATTCGGAAAAAGATCAAACATGTCATAATGCTATTTCTATTTGAGATTTTTCTCTATCTTCTGTTTCTTTATTTTCCTCTTAAAGCTGTTTAATATTAGGTCGTATACACGAGGAACTTTCAAATGCTAGAGTCCTCCACGCTCCCACGTTGTTATCAAACTGAGCGAGTTTGAAATTTTTTATTCTTGCAGTTATTAGAAACATGCAAGTGCCTTTGGTAAAACTAACGTTGACTTTATTAAAACGAGAAACCAATTTCATATTCCTACGTGTTTTCATTATGATACTCTAATTATAATTAGAGATTCAGAGCTATCGCAGACACAGTGTATTTAAGTTGTTCCAATATTAGGTGATCCCAATGTAAAACCTAGGCTCTGAATTTTATATTCGCATTAAATTCTTGGATCATGTAGTTACATAATACAACTGTATTAGTTTGTTATTTGGTAACGACGAGAAATTTTAATTACAGCGCAACAAATAAGCATAAATCAAAAAACTTTCGCTTGGATTCTTTCGTTACCAAAATTCATATAAAATAACACTGGTCAACAAAGCTTTGTCATAGCTGTTGAAGTGGATATCGCTTCTAAGAAAACTCTACATCTGACCTGTTTAGTTTTCTAGTTTTCTCAATCACCGAAGCCATCGAGAGTGTTTAAAATAAATCAAGACAATAGACAGGCGACGATGGCTTTTCGGGGATTCAGTTAGAAAGTAACATTGTCAGCGTGCGGATCTGGATCAGCTCAAACTGTATTCATATTTGTACTTTCGCTTCTTTGTTTAAATATATTTTCTATTTTACAATTTATCCACGCGTTCCTCTATTCGTATATCCAATAACCTCAACAATAGCGAATATATTCATGTATCTAAAAATGTTAAAAATACAATTTTCTCCCCGTTATTCTAATTCGTTGTGGAAAGAAGTTTGGATTGCTCTCAGAGACAAGTGGTCTGTAATTAAAGATTACATGGAAGGTTCTTTAATCAAATATTAAAAAAAAAAAAATCATTCGTTGTCACCATTTAAGCAATACTTCACAGTTTATAACTGTTTATAACTGAAAAATCTTGCACGACAGGGACAAAATTATTACGTTCTACTTCTTATTCAAATTCGATATAGGAAATGCAATATCAATATATCTCATAAGTCAGCGTAACTAAATTCAAATAAAAACCCATGAAATATTTTTCTTTCGCACCTTCCTACTAAATTAATATATAACGATTGAACAAGTAACAACATTTGCAACCGAAAATTACACTCGACTTGCCCATCTTACTAACTATTTCTTCCCAGTCTCGAGTGTCTTCGATTTCATCGCTTCGAATTTCCATCAGTGGCCGAATTGTAACTTCCTAACTGCGTTATCATCTTGTCAGAAGCTCGTAACATGCTAGAACATCGAGATGCACTCAATAGTGTTGGAAATCTATCGAAATTCTATTAACGGTAGGATACTCTTTGCGTCTTGTCAAAGAACTACGCGACAGTAGCCTTCTTAAAACGCGATTCGATAAAGGACAAGAGCAACTGGTCGCCCAATTATTCGTCTTGGGACACGGAATGCTTTGTTGAGACACCCTCTAAATTACTTCGATTATCTTAAGATCCTCCGAAGGTTAATCGAATAATCAAGCGCGGCAAGCTCGTTCAAAGCTTTAATAACTAACACGGATAATGCGATCCGCTTGCTTACTGGTAATAAGGCCGGGTCAATTATAACGTTATTAATTATTTTCGGGCTTATAGATTGTTATTACTATTTGTTGAGTTTCGTACGCGGCGTGGTGTAAATTTATTCGATATCTTCGACGTTTAATACGAGCGCGAATTAATACGCTGTCTGTGTAAATTAATCTAACGGTTAATTTAGAAGGTAGTACGAGTTGTAAATGATTCGCGCGTTGTTTATCGACGCGGTAGCAAGAATGATATAATGTTTTTCGGTTCATTAAAAGAATCGCGGAGGGTGGCGTGATTAATGAACGGAGCTAAATATGCTTATAGCAATCGGCCAGATTCTTTTATTTTAACTTGAATTTGATTGAAGGATTAGAACAGATGCGACAAGTAGGCGAGCCGCGAACTAAATCCAGCAACGTCGTACAATTTGATTTTTGAAAGTTATATTTGAGAGCTATTATGCATGAAAATCGCCCACACCGCTTTCCAATTTTATTGAAAAATTGTAAAATGTTCAAAATTTCGAATGCCTCCGATTGAATATGCACTTCATGCCTTGTTTGTTTCGACAACAGAAATTGAAATTCCATTATATACATGCTACGTATTGTTATCATCTTTGATAGAAAATAGAATCGAGATCAAATAGCGTTAAATTAGGATAGAATGAAATAATAAAGAAGAACCATGATAAGGGTTAAAGTAACATTTTCAGAATCCAGCATCCTTTGAATTCATTAGCAGATCTAACCATGAGCTAACCATACATGTAATATTACGTCCATGATGATAATTACGATGCTCTGTTTATCGATCCGTTTAATCATGCACGGTGTAATTCACTATCATTAATGACGATGGAATCGTACGCTTTGATTCGAAATTAATCTTGCTTATCTAGTGATCGGTATGATTAAAAAAATGTTGATTAACTGATATCGTTACTAGGTTAATAGAATATCGGCGTTATTCAAGAATTTAATCATTAACGCGTTAAAGATATTCTTACTTCTTACTGTTCGAAGTTCAGTAATGATAACTTTAATGCTATAACTTAAATAACTTAATTGCTAGCGTACCATAAATATGTTATTATACCGTTAGTAAGAATTGTCCATTTCTCTTGTCCCTAATAGGATGTCGATATTCATTGCGTTTTCAATAATTGCGGACAACAATTAAATCATGTCCACGTTCGAAACTGCGTTCGATTATCTTACTAATTTGTAGACAGTATGCTTTGCCGATTTAAGATGTTTTTATTAGATATAGGAAAAGATTGTGCGCCTTCAGTTTTATACTTTTCGTGTCTCCGTGAACGAACCGTATCTTTACTTTAGAAAGTAGAAATATCGTCTTCCCATTTTCTCAAACTTTCTCACAATCACTGTGACTAGTTAAAGGTAAAATCACATTTGAAAAATTTCTCATATTATTATTTACACGTTATACATACTGTAATATTCCCATTGAAAATAGAAAAACATTTTTTCACTTTTAAACGGAACCTCGTCGAGTTTTCATTGAGCTGAGATCTAAATAATGTACAATGTTAAACATGTAGTTTATCAACTGTCATTGTATTTATCTTTTATATATTATCGATACGTTAAAGGTGCGGCGAGATACCTGAATTTTAGCATAATAGAATATAAAACCAGAAGCGCAGAATTTTTCGCTACTTTTAATAATATTTAACTCTTGCCTGATAGAAGTTCCTCGATCTGTGTCTATGGGACAGAATTAAATCAATCTTCATCGTCCAAGTATTAATTAATTGCACGTATATTAACTTCCACGAAGAAACCTAAATGTTAATTTAATAACGATAGATGTAACAAAAATAGTATATTACTGCAACTGGATCATTAACCTATTTTTAATCTTCATCTTCAGAACAACATTGTATAATTCTACGTTCACTGTATTCTTATTATTATTCTTGTTACCCTCTAAACTGGTAAAAGCAACGTAATCGAACTACGATGCGCCTGTGCAAGCTACGAAGCACGTAAGAACGAAAGTTAGATAATAGAAGTTGAAAAAGTAACATAGCGCTCGAGCTGGTAACGAGTCAATTTCCAGCGCGAAAATTGAGACGCGACGCGGGACTAATTACATCGCACACCTTCGTTACTCTTTTCAACAAGCCTCTCATTGTTTCTCTCCATTCATATTTATTCTTAAGCTTCTCGCGTGTAATTCCAATAGCGTACGAAGGTTTAATCGGTATTTAATTGCACTCGGAAGCGGCAAGAGAGAGAGAGAGAGAGAGAGAGAGAGAGCTCGTTTGCGCTTTTCGATTTCTGTCGAATCATCGTCAAGATAGCGCACCGTGAAGTATTGTTTCCAGGAAACTAGCCAAAATTATTTTATCTTACTTTTAACGAACCCACGTACGCTTTACAAACGATAGCCGCTAATTACTTGAAATAATTCTAGAGTTGCGAAACGTCGATTCGTAACTCAAGATTGGCATCGGGCTGAGTCCCTTGCTCGAAATGTTTCCCAGAGACGTGAAATGTCACTATTGAATAAACGCGCAAGGAACGGAATTATGGCACGTGTACGAATATATGGATACGTGTAAATGTCACACAGTTGTTTCGTTGCTTGCAAAGAGCTCGTAAACCATCGTTGATTACCAATTAGCGGATTTGGGTCGTCGGTCGCGTAAATTATTATCTGGAAAATGTAAGACTATGAAAGGTCGTAAGGGTCGAACGTTAAGAATCTTTGGAATTTCATCGTCTATAATAATGTTGAAATTGCTCAGATTAGGGGCAGTATTCTTTGATCGACTTTACACAGCTGTGATATTAAATTTGAACGATAACGTAGTTGGTTGTATCTTGATTTTGAAGTTAAGTAGGAGTTGTAATAATCAGATTATTTGGTTATCACTGCTTCGAAGTTCAGAAGCATTTCCATTACGATCGGTTTAACCTTTGCCAAGAGATCGGACCTTTGCCAATTGCTTAATTGCAAACCAATCCTATTAACATGCTGAATCTCTTATAGGGATCCAGGTTTTAATTACAAGTCACATCCGGAAGATGCGTGAGAATTTTACTCAAATTAAACGCGAAACAATCTAAGCACAGTGTCAATGTATTTAGCGTTAAGCGGCGAGCCGCATATACAAAGAGCTCTTAGTTAGCCGAACCCGCAAATTCAAAATTAGGATTGCGCATCAAATATTTACCGACCACTTGTCCCACAATTGTGCAAGGTACCGTGAAAATCCTGGACTTGAGCTTCGTATACAATCTTTGGAGAATAAACGGACAAGGCTTCTTACGAATCTTAATTTAATAAACTTGATACGTTCGCGGTTAGATTATTGACGACACAAGGGAAGTGGAACGGAAACGTGGATCTATTTATAAGTTTGTAATTGGGATTTATAATTACAGAGGTACCGTGGTATTCGCATATTAATAAGGATCACTGTATATGAGGATCGTTCTCGTACGTACTGGTCTCCACAATCGTCTAATTTAGCCCTTTAAAAATGACTGAATTATTACAAGAAAAAACAAGTCATAACGTAAATCGATATACGGTGTACAGTGGTTCACGAAAGTATTCGAACACTTCAGACACATTTTACGTCATGAAACTTTCTAACGATGTTTAGTAAATATCTGGCAACGAAGATAATGTTTCTGACAGGAAGCGGAACAGAAATCTTGCGATTTAGATCTATGCACATATGCGCGCCATTTGCTCGAGTAATATAGCTATAGAAATAATATAGAAACTACATATTTCATATCGTATCTAGTTGTATTTGAATGGAAATTCATATTAGCGTTATTTCGAAAATTGTGGACATTACGAAACTAAATTTATTCGAACAGATCTTGATTGCTACTGTTATACATTATCTTTAGGCTTGTAACGAAAGCCTTGAAAAGTATCGTTACGAGGTAACAAGACTGGCCTGAAGACCGTCAAAGACAATTATTACTTGTTGCAATCCCACCCCTAAGTTATTAAAATTCATCCGCTCTCAAGGACTCACTTTTCCGTTCAAACAGAGATTAATCGTTGCAAAGCTTAACAATTTAACTTTAATAAACACCAATACTGATTCATATTATAATGCTACTTTTTTAATGTATGCTGGACGTTATCTATCAACGCAGTCCATGTAATTTGTTTGTATTTCGTAGATATTAATACCTTTGAAGAAACATCGTATTGTACCTTTTGATCGCAGAAAGCTTTCGAACAGAAAGATTTCTCGTACAACCTCAGAATTGCAGCACTGATTGGAAGTATAGAGATTGAAATATTTATGATAAATATAGGATACTGACGAACAATATAGAATGTTAATAAATGTGGTATACAAAATTACAGGATATTCAGGATAAACATAGGATACAAAAAACTTTCGATATCTTAAAACAAAGTTTATCGTTGCATTTCATTAACAATTTCTAGTTTCCATGTTTCGATCGTAGTTTGACGAACAATCGAAACCTTCTCCGTGGAAAATCAAACTATCGAACATGTTCAATACTACAATCTACTTTTTCAAACTTCTATCAGCCAACTGTTATTTCTACTGTAATATACACGAGTATCTAGTTCCTTTACAAATTCTTCATGCTAGTATTATATTCGAGAACTTCCCGGATTCGGCTGTTGTAAGAATTGATTCTATCAAAGTTTTCGCGACGAAGTTCACCGACGAAGAAACAGGGGGGAATCGAACGTGAAAATCATGCGACTGGAAATTGGTTGCGAAAACGATGCGATTGAAAATGAAACGAGACTTGTCGATAAAAATACGGATCACTGGTAATCGAATTCGTCGTCGATTAAACTATCGCGTATTGAAATCCATATTGGAAACACGTCAGATCTTTTGGATATAAAACTTCATTCTCTCGGATTATTTCGAGTAATTTGAAACCTCTTAATTTTCTTATTTGACCATTATTTGCTTAATTTGAAATATCCTTTCAAATTTCTATCCTCATTCTCGTTAATTGAGTCGAGAGTTGAATTTACGTAGTCTGAAACACTTTACTAATGCAATGCTATTTCACTTGGCTTGAAATATTCTTCCAAATTTTTACTCTCGTCCTCGTTAATCAAGTTAGTCGACTTTAAGTAATTTAAAATATTTTACCGATGTAAAATTTTCGTTTTACCTAATTTGAAATATTCTTTAAAATTTCTACTCTCGCTCTCATTGATCAAGTCAGTTGACTTTAAGTAATTTGGAACACTTTACTAATGTAAACTTGTCGTTTTACCTGACTGTGTTTTCCTGTAAAATTCAGACGATTCTAACAATCTCTTGACTTAAATGGAACAGTCCAATTTCGTATCTGCCAATGTCGACTTCTTAAACCAAGTAAATTTTTTCAGTTTTTTTTTTTTGCGTTAATTCATACCTTGTATACATCATTATAATTAATATCATAATAATTTACATACGTGCACAATTCCTTTATTTCCCATTCGATATTCGCTCGAAGCCAGGTTACTTTAACTCGGCTAATTTCAATACAAATAACTCGATCAATCTGAACGAAACTTTGAACATGTATAACTATCGAATAACTGATTTGTCGTGATTAAAACAATTGAATCCTTGATATTGTAGGAGAGAAAGAACGTACAATGTCTCCTGCGTACTCGATGTTAGTCGCGAGAAAAAATTGTTTCTGAGATCGAGCGTAACGCAACGCTTCAGGCGAACAAGATGATTAATTGTTTCATGGCAAACAGATTGTTTTAAATCCAATTTGTATTCGAGGCAGTGAAATGGGACGATAAAATTGACCGATTTGGATTGGTTATGTCGTCCAAAGTCGGTAATTTCTTTTTCACCCTTTACAATTATTACAGTGACAGCAGTTGTGTATAAATTTGACACTGATGTATCTTCTAATTCGTAATTCCTTCCTTCCTTGGTATTTGTCATACAATAACCAGTTTTATAAATTCTCCGAGGAACGATTTATAAAACTATAATATTCCAAGAAATCTAGAAAATACTAAAAGAAACCTTCATAAAGAAAATCTTTATAAACGTGCTTTATTCTGTCATATCAATTGATAAATCATCCGAGAGAAATGCGACTCGTGTTTTTGCTACAAATGCAATATCATAAAACGGTGTTCAAAAAATAGCAAGCGATTGAGGAAAAGAAACTTTTGAGTGTTTTTTTTTTTTTGGATCATCATTGAAGAATCGATCAAAGAAGTACCACTTTTGAAATGTGCTTCGCCACTTGAAATCCTAAAGAGTTACAGAGCTTTGTGCCTAGCTTTACTACATTAGCTTACACGAAACATACACGTGCAGTTTTATTCCAATAGCCGTTTTTCGTCGATAATTTCGCGAACATTGTCCCGAGTCATCTCCTTTTCTCCAGTGAAATAGCGTGCACGTCAAACTGTATGTCCCGTGCGTCCTGTTATCAAAGTCGTTGTTCGAGTTATCAAAGAAAAAAGCAAACAAGAAAGGAAAAAGAGACACGACCGTCCTTACCTAAAAACGAAATATATGCATCGTTTTTTTTTTCCTGATGTCCTTTTATTGACTTTATGTAGAGAAACAGATTGTTTTGTAATTGAATTACCATTGTTCCATGGTAAAAAGTATGTAATCCTGCTTAAGCTACGCGTCAGATTCGAGAGTGTAGCCGATAAAACCTAAGTGTCTGTGAAAATCTACGAGCTAATTTACATTCTTTGCCTGGAAAGATGAAAGAAACACGCTTGGGTCAAATGTATCGTAGTTGCATGAAATTTTGACCCGTTTGAAAACAAAAAAAAAAAGAAAAAAAATAGAAAAAAGCGAACACATTCACGGTACATCAACAAGGTTGAAGATTGCATGTTTCTCGTCATATTGTACTTTTAGTTTTTAGCAATGGTTCAATCAATAAAGTTTAATAAACTGTGTACCGTTCATTTCCTACAGTAATCATTTGGTAACGGTATTTAGGAATACTTTCTTTATGTTTTCATAAATCGTGTGAAATGTGCATTATTTATTTCTAAATTGACATTATTATACGTTGGAATGAAATATTTATGAAAGTAACAGGTATTCTGCGAATACATTGCATTTCGGAGGAAAATACATCGTAAATATATAGAAAAGAAAAATCTCAGCAAAATCTTATATTTCTATTCATATTCTCGCTTTTTTAAGAAATATCCTTTCGGTACAAATATTTCGATATATGTGGATAAAAAGATTCTCCCTACTCTGATCCTTATATTTATTCATTTTTGTATTCTAATGTATTGCTATTCCTAGATATTTATATATTACATATTCTGAAAGACTACAAATTCAAGGACCTCATCCGGTAAACAATATATTTATAATCGAAAAATTTGGTCGTACATCGTTCTCCAAACTATTCTAATATAAGTTTCTAAGATATTTTTCTTTATAATATACGTTTGCGTTCGGAACTATTTCATTTCGTAACCCAAATTAGTGTTCTCGCAGTTCCGGAACTCTGTACTATTAAAAACTACAGAGAACAAAAACGTACTAATTAATTTCTAATGGCAAATCGCAAATAAGGTAACAGTCGTATTATATTATATATATTATACGTAAACAAAATTAATATCCTATCAGTTAAAACTCAATCAGTCACGCTGTACTATCAAAAGCAGCGACAAGCGAAATATGCCATTGCATGTTGTTATAAATAATATATATATTAATCAATTCGGCAACTGTAACAGCAAGAAGAGAACTCGACATGGACAAGGCTAAACCAGGCTAAACTCGTTTCAATAATTCACGGCAAGCTCGGAGAAAGCATCGTTTTCAACGAGAATAGGATGTTCGTGGCGTGAATCATGTATCTCGTTTAAAAGTGTGAGCCATTTAAAACAAGCTAATCCCATAATGGAAAATCTCGTCGCATATATAAATTATCGTTCTACTACCTTGGTATTCTGTCATAGCTGTCCCAGCTGGTAAGACAGTTGTAACTGCTGTATCTGCTCGAGGTCGTCATAGCTAATGCCTTGCTCGATCACACATACCGAGTTTCTTCATCGATTTCCACGTTTCCTCGATCGACAGAGGGCAGACACTTTTTAAATTCACCAGCGTCACTCTGTCGTTCTTTCGTGGCTTTCCACGCTTGTAAAACGTTCAGTCTTGAATAAAACCAGTCTTTTTCTATATTCTCCTCCTCTTTTCTCGTTTCTCTCGCATCAAAAATTAGAGAGACGCAGCTCGTTCGTGGCCAATTCGGCTTAAATGGTTCGTCGCGCGCGACAATTTCACGACGAGATACAAACGACACTCGTCCACGGAACGGACACTTAACGATACAGGTACATATCTCTAGCACGTTTTATGTTTCATTCGCGAGACTTTTGGCGATGGAATCGTAAAAAATAACGTGTCTCGCCGATTCACACGAGGTACGATACGCACACAAGAACGGATTCCACGGAAACACGATCGATAAAACTATGCCACTACTAGTTGGACCGCGACGTTGAAAAGATCGTTTTCTATTCATAAGTTGGACCACGCTTCGTCGTCTTTTCTTCTTCGCCCTTCTTGAAACGGTTAAAACGTTAAACGTCGATTAAATTCTACACTTAATTACCAGCCACCTGGGACACGGCACGCACGCGTAGATATAACGCGTGCCACGCGCCTGCCTCTGTGTGTGTGTATTAAAAATACTCTACGTTTTTGGACCCGCCAACCAGCGTGCTCGATAATATCGTAATTAGGAAGAAAACGATGCGGCCGCCTTTTTATTTTGCCGCGGGACACGCACCGCCTTCAGGAATCTCCTTCGTCTTCTTGCAAAGACGGTTCTCTTCTCAGCCAACCGTACGCTTACTTTATTGCGTTAAGTTGGTTCAACGGGGGGGAACGGATCCGTCGCCACCCGTAATTCTTTGCTCTCGTTCCTTTTCTCTTCTTTCCTCTTCGCCCTCTAACTCCTTTTTCTTTTTTTCTTTTCTATTTTTTCTTCTCTTTTCGCTTTCTCTTCTAATGAAATCTTCAGTTACGTTAGTATGCCTGAGGGGATGATTGTAATGGATTGGAATGGGGTTTAGAAGGAGTCACGGATGACACGTTCCTGGAAAAAAGATGTCAATCGGGGCGTCGGGGAAAATAATAAAGAACAGCCCTTCTGTCGCGTGCTCCCGTTGCAAGGCCACGAATTGCTCCGATAAAACTGAGAGGAACCTCTCCAAGATTTACCAAAGCTCATTTCGAAGATTAAGGATAACGACGATTACGAGACTTTTCTTACACGGTCAATCGTTACTACTTGATATGTTGATCGGTGAAACTCGCTGCAACGACGACTCGAAATTTCCTTCGTCTTCTTAAATCGAATGGTTCGTTTGGTCTCATCGGAAGCCGCAACTTCGTTGATTTCTCTGCAACAACTGACGGCACTGTCGTTCGCCGAGCCAGGATCCAAGAACGCGTCGTCCTCCGGTTCTATTGGTCCCGCCACAAATTCGTCGATCATAATCCAGAATGCTAGAAACCCGACCTTCGACCGAACGACACTGTTCGTCACATTGTCTTCCTTTTTTTTGACGACAATGACCCGATAAGAACGATAATCAAAACTATCTAGACTGGCTCACGTTTTCTCTTGAATTTTATAAACAAGAAACTCCGATGGTGTCGGTTCGTCGTAACAGCGATCAACGACAAACGATTGAGCGACGTTCAGCGGCCGTTCAACGATGTCTCAGCCCTCTTAAAAACTTGTTCGATTTGATCGACGACGGACAGGTGGTCGACGATCACGGCCGTTGATGGTCACGGTGTATCTTCAGCTGGAGACAACGGCATTTCCTCTTGAGGTACCGCATCTTTTGGAACGCTTGGCGTGTCGCGAGTCTGCGGGCAGTTTCAGGCGGAAACGCGGCGCTCTCGAGGTTTCATTAGCCCGCCGTAGAGGCATCGAGAGGTTGCCGCGCTGGCAGCTCCTCTCGGCAAAGTTTCGCAACCACAAGGCGCTTCGCGTGGCGTGGCCCAGCGCCGACTAGCGGGTTCAGCCTTAAGCTTTCGTTTCGTTCGTCGACCAGCAAAGCTACGCGCAAGCTCGCGCAACTTCTCCCCTCCCGTTTCCTAACTCCCTCCCTCCCTGCTTTTGGTATTCGTAGCACTCGTCCTTCTCGCGGTAGAAGCCAGACTCTCCTGGCGAATTCGCATAATAAAGTATCAAGGGGAGGGAAAAGAGGTGGCTGGAAAAGCAGATGAAAAATAATAAATCGTTCGACGAGCGTCTGACACGCGTTTGCTCCCGCTGATTCGTTCTCCGTTTCGATATATTCGCCGAGTTCTCGTGCCGATAAATTGAGATCTGACGCGTACCGTTCTCTCTCACGCCTTGCTCGTGCGACCACGAACGCGAGCTTCGAAAGCGTGGTAGAGGCATCGTTAAGTCGGCTGATTAGCGCGATCTTTTATTGTTTCTGCTCCATTGTCTCTGCCTATTGTCTCATCTGTTCTTCCGCGATCCCGATGAATCGGGTCGTGGAATACCTACTTGATTAGGTAGATGGAGACTGGCTTATTGGTTATCAGCTCGTGGATATGGACGGGTTAACGACGCTGTTGTATTATATTGTAGCTTAACAAACAAAAAAAAAAATATTTTTCTAACTTTCCTTCGCGTTTAATAGGACGAGGATTGTCGAAGTAATTCTTACTTCTATCGTTAAGTTTTCTTAATCCTCGAAGCCATTAAGCATCGTTTTGTAATAAATCAATTTGAAGGATCTCGGCCTCGTAGACTTTTTGGCAACATGCCTTGCACAGATGGCGCAGCGAGGTATAGACAGGTCAGTCTTTGTAATCATATAAATGCCATAGGCCCGTGACTTGGGAGTTGTGCTGTAAGGTAACGTTGGGTAACGATCTGGACTAACACACGTTGTACTAATATTTATACTCAAATATATTTTTATTATCTATTAGATTCATCCACGCGTTCCTCGATCTAGATAACGTCAACAAGGATTAACACGCGAGATATTCAAAAACGGCGTTCAAAATGTTGTCACATTTTTTCTCTAAGCTATATGATTTTACCAAACGTCCTACTAGACAAATTGTAAGATTTAAATAAAATAAATAAATAAAAAAAAATGTTACACGAACGACAAATTCTGTTACGAGAGTAGCGTAAGATAAAGATGTAGAAAGAAACGAAGATTCTTCACATCCCTGGCAGGTCATCGAAAAGAGGAAACACGTAATACGAGAAGAAAGTGTTTAAAAGACGTTGGATATCTCGATGCCGACCTTGGATCGTGTTACTGTTGAACTATCGACTCATTCCTCCTCCTCCTTTATTTTACCAATGACAGGGCTGTTTCTGTATAACGTTACCGTTTTCATATTTCTCTGCTTCGTTTCGTATCACGTTCCTTCTATCTTTTTCTATCTTTTACACCTATATTTACGAAGAAAACATACACGATGAGATCACACGCGGAACATACCTACGTAATATATATTTCAAACTCCGACACTTGCTTCTTTAAACAAGTTTCCTAGACGCGGAACAATCTTAAAAATAATCTCCAATTTTTTATATGCGCGATACCGCTGCTTCTCCCTTCCGGGAATTTTATTTCCTACGCTATACTATACTATACTATATATGAGATTATATTATGTGTTCTTCAGCGCACGAATTTTCCCTCGGATATTAATTGGTTTACACTCTTCCTGTTCTCAGAACATAACTTTGAAATTTACGAGGCCCCCGTGACGCACATCGCAATCGGTTCACGTTCAATTTCAAAAATCGTACTCGGAAATCTTCGTCTTTAATTCCAGGTACGGAAGCCCGGGCTTGTAATTAAATCGACTAAGGTTTCCATGGTGTACAGAAACAAAGATACGAACGATGAAGAACACAGAGAACGCTTCCAGTCTTGCCAGCGTTCACCGCAACAATTTCTTTTCTTATCATACGATATTTGCAGTCCCGCGCGAATTATCCCCAAGACCCGGGAGTTCGAGGTTCCGTGTCTATCCACCTTGAAAGAACACGGTTTCTTCCTTTCTTGCATCTTTACGTAAATCAACGACAGTAGGCAAGATACAAAGGAGCAAGAGAATATTGCAAGTGGAAGAAATCGCGGGGCAGGATTGCTAAGCTCTACTACCACTTTCACGTTAATAGTTTATGTCTCTTCTGTCTTCTCCGTGGCGAATGAAGTTCTTCCTTGCCTAGTCATGATTTAGGTCCGGTAGAGATACAACGTCACGACGATTTTGTAGCGGCGATACTGTGCGATTCGAAAGGCTTGTACAGGTTGACTCTCTCGTTAATTCGGTCAAAAGCAGTGCAATTACGCCGTGGCGAGAACATTGTTTGGCTATATGTGATTTGGTATCGGAGACCGACATCGTGCTTGTATCAGAGCGGACACGGTTAACAGGGCATTTCAAGATTTTCCTGTAGAAATGTTGTTAGCGAGTCCTGTGGATGAACGTAAGAGTAAAATGGTACTAAACGTAGAAATAAGACGAAGAACGTAAGACTGTTATTAGCAGAATAAGAACGAGAATCGCGTGATATGTAGCGTGATTAGCGAGATTACAATTTCAGCCAACTAGCGAAACAATCGTGGTGTATTCAATCAAGAAACTAAATTACACGCCATTGTAAAATCCATTGTAAGATTTTATCTAAAGAAAAAACAAAAATATTGTCGATCTGCCTTAAAATAGTTGTAAAACAATTTCAGAATAATTTCGGAAGAACGCGGATTGTTTCTGTAGCGCATCCGTTTCCTCGAGGGATAGTAACGAACGACGAAAGGTGTGTGGCCAGAGAAATAAAGTTTGATGCAAAGAAGACACCGAGGGAGATATCAAAGGAAACGGGACGACCTTGTCCTCTACATTTCATCCATACTAATTTCAACGTCAGCTGTCCTGGAAAATAAGTCTGAAGAAGAACAATGTAAAAACTTCGAATGAAACAAATGGAAGATAGGTCTAGTCTGAGTATCCCGCCTCGAAATAAATGAAAGAAGGAGACATCCTAATGAAATAATCGATCTCCAGACACTAATTTATTCCAAAGTTCCAGAGCACCGGAAACCAGAAATCATATACGATTCTTCGATTCAAGGATTTGATTGACGAAAAGAAACTGTGTCACCACAGGATGAAACGTCTCGATACAGTGATTCGCGATTTACGAGGGAAGTTTTCCTTTACCCATAAAAGTACCCCACGTTCGTCGTAAACCTTTGAAACGATACGGTGATCAAATGGCGATAAAAAGACTTGCATTCTTAAAGTAATACATGATTGTGTATCCAGATCGTCAAAGAGCGGCGAGAGAAATATAAATCGACGAGTTACCTATTATCAATAGCACGCAGATCTTTATGCATTTATGGACAATTTAAAAGTGCAACAATTTGGAGAGTTCGTACACTATGCAGAAACATGTAAAATATATAAGTAAGCGAAGTAGTCATAGCATATAGCTCGAGCCTTCCGAAATATATATGCAATTATAAGTTCCTTAATATAGAAGAAAATTGACTTTTGAGATATTTTTATGGTTTCTACGAAATTTATGTTTTCGATAAATATGTCGTAGCTTCCGTGCACATTTTCGTATTTCTTTTAAACTTTATCGATTTAATTACGATAGTCGTATCTTAGTACAGCGCTAACAACATTTCAAGATGTTTCAAAATGTTTTGTATAACGCACATAATATGTTCGTAAAAGATTCCTATAAATTAATATAAGCGTCCTAACACCTTTTTGAACCATTTGTCTTGGTCGTTTTAAGATATGCTAAATTAAAATACGTTCAGCATAAATTGGTTCTGTTAACAGAAGTAGTTAAGCGAGATCTATAGGTTGAGATGTACGCTTGTGAGAATAAACTACGTAGATTATTGATATATGTTATAAATTGAAAAATTGCAGTAATATTAAAATGTACATATCAGACTCAATGTATAGCATTGCCTCGTTAACAGAAAAATAATTCCTGCTAAAGTTATTCGAGTAAATTATTTTTTAAATAATTTGTTAAATCATAAATTGTCGACTCCGCATTCGGTAAAAGATTTCATAGAAGAATATTTAAATGCCGAAATTTTTGTAAACGGATTTAAATGCTTGGCGAACATTTCCCAAATTCCGAAGTAACAAGGAATGTAATATAATATCTTTATTGATATATGTTATAAATGAAAAAATTGCAGTAATATTTAAAATGTACATATCAGACTCAACATATAGCATTGCCTCGTTAACAGAAAAATAATTCCTGCTAAAGTTATTCGAGTAAATTATTTTTTAAATAATTTGTTAAATCATAAATTGTGGACTCCGCATTCGGTAAAAGATTTCATAGAAGAATATTTAAATGCCGAAATTTTTGTAAACGGATTTAAATGCTTGGCGAACATTTCCCAAATTCCGAAGTAACAAGGAATGTAATATAATACCTCGCGAATATATAACTTTCAAGTTTCTTTCTTTCTTGTTTTCAAGGAAGCAGAGAATTCGTTATGATAAAGGAAATAAACGAAACGTATGTAGAAAAAAAAGATGTTACAGCATAATAAGCACTTTTTCCCTACTTCATTCGTCTGAACAAAAATTTAATCAAGCTTTATCGCCTAATATACTTTCTCGTTTCTTACCAATTCTCCGATATCTATTTTAATTCAATTTTCATTGAATTTACTTTAAACGCGAACGAAACGCACAGCTTCGAATATTGCACTATTAACGATAAAGTAAACTAGACTGAACTAGATCTTTACTTTCGTTTTTCTAAAGCGAAAGTATTGCATTTACACAAGATGGAAACAATCGATACAGTATTGTTCCGATTGAATAAAAAATCTTTAGATATCTTGCGATTGGTTGAATATAAAATCGAGAGTAGTCTTCGATCCATTTATTTTTGCTGCTTCATAATTGCTTGCAAAGTTACCTAACTTCCTGATGAATAAAACTTTGCCACTTTAGAAAGAACTTTCGTCATTTCAGTGTACGCAAACTCGGCTCCCTTCGGGGCAATTATTTCGCCGTATGAGAATTACAGTAGAATATCTATGTATATGTTACAAACAACTTGACAAAATAATAATATAACTCGTAAAATCGTATATTTTTGACACGATTATCTTCTGTATTTTGTCATTTTAAATTCACTATATACTAATAGAGTTTAATGATAAATTTTTGTAATGCAAAGATGTAATCTATGATGCCTGGATGAAATTTCATACGGATATTGAGGCGCACTAAATCTATTTCGTACACGTATAATAAATTTTGTATGATATATAATTAATTACATTTTATGTATGATTATAATAAGATAGAATTCTGTTACAACGTTCCATAGAATATTTTTACTGCAGAAAATTTTATATAATTGACTGTTTCATATAATATATTGTTTTATGTTCGAAGGCAAGGTATAAAACTTGATAATCTTCGTGGTAAAATAATGCATATCGAACTATTATTTCATAGTTTATTGTTTTAATAATTTATCGGCCACTGTTATGATTAAGCGAACGTACGTAATTTATTAGCACAACATTTTATTAAATTTATTCTATCGATAAGAACTGTGAATAAGCGATACTGATATGATCCGCGATATGATTAAATTAAAGTTAAATATATTTGAATGAAACAAAATTTATTATAGTATATAACTCTGATTTAACGCCACGATAATAGCAATAGTTTCATATTTTAACGTTACTTTACGTAGAACGATTTAAATTGTAATCATTTCGCATAATTAACATATCTGCTCATCTCGATGTTAATTATTTCATTCGATCGCTTCGTATTAATTCGATGAACACATTTTTTTCACTGTTCCCGTGTAAAGCGGAGTACGCGTTTTATGCGAGATTCGTTCTTTCCCTCTTTTCCTTTTTCATTCTCTCATTTATCCTCGCATACGTCGATGAATTTTCATGAATTTTAGAACCTTCTTATGTTCATGCATGGGGAGCCTGTTTGGACATTGATATTCGATGTATACGCAGAAGTTTTTCAAACGTGCCGCTCGAGAATGCTGTCAAGGCGATAGCGTCGCTTAAGAAAATACATGCATATTAATTTCGCGTATTATAGAGCATAATGTAGGCAAAAAGCCAAAAGCTGAAACAAATCCATCATAACGACGCGAAGAAAGAAAATTCTATGACTCTTCCAAAAATGTACTCTACATTAATGATTTTTATTTAGTCACGACTTTTATATCTTTAAACATCAATAGAGTAGTGTTATACCAATTAAAAGTACTGATTCACGCTGGCACGGAGTAGCGTATTTTTTAAAATTAGCCACAATCACTTTTGACTAGTACGAATCGATATTTCCTCCACCTTAAACAAACGAGTAGGATATAAATAAAATCTATTCGAACAAAATTTATTTACAGGCTACGCACGTCGAAAAAATCTATTTGTCAATTAGAAGCATGCGTATTAACTATTGATATTTGTACTGTAGGAATATTAATTACGTGCGAAATACTCAACAGAGAAAAATGTATTAATAGGAATAGTAAACAACAAACCAAAGAAGCGATAAACTATACTAATGTATCACAAAATCAAATTTGAGACATAAATATGTCGGATAGTCTTCGAATTAAAACAAATCCAATAAGAATAAAATACAATTAAGCAAAACGATATTTCATACGCGAAAACTTTATGGATAGGAGTAATTATCCGAATCTATTAATTGTTAGAGTCACGATCAAATAGTGTTACTACGCGTTACTGTGGAAACGTATTGCAGTTTTAGATATACTCTAACTTATGATGACAATTAACCATTTATTATCAATATGCAAACGAGGCACAGATTGCCATGGTATCTAGCTGAAACCTATTTTATGAACATCGTAAAGTTATAACGGGGAACCGAATTTCGAATCAAAATGTTATTGGACCTAAAACTGATTTATTGTTCTTTTGCTTAATTTAAACTACACGTGATGCCAGTATCACATTGCAGCGTGCAATATTCGAGCACTATTGAATTATCCATTCTGTTTGTGTCACTCATAGAGAATTCATCGTACCTGATAGTGTTAATAACGCGTTACTTTCGTGTTACCGAAGCAGATATGATACTATTCACGTTGATTATACAAATGATACTATGTTTATAATTTGGAATTAATGTTTAAGAAATACGTAAAAGTAATACTGTATGAGCGCACTGTATAACAAAAACTAGAAGCAGAAATAAGAATACAATATAGATACTCGTATGCATAAGTCATATTTTTAGGAGAGTAATTTCGAAATATATAAATTCTATTTGCTCATTTAAAATAAAACAGTTTCGTACAAGCATTTCAAAATCTCGTAAATATATCAACTACTTTTCAACTTCTAAAAAATTGTTATTGAAAAAATCTCAACGTTATACCCCCGGTAGGTATGTTTTTCCTATCGCCCTTAACCACTGAATATTTACAATATACTTCTTATATATTCAAACGTTCCTGTAAGTTACGAAACACGAAAAGGTTCCTAATGATAATTTCATATTTCATACAGCACGCGAATCAAACAGGACAGCTGAAATCTACGCTGTAACTCTTCTGAGTTTGCCTGGTAAAAGTATAATTTATCACGAAGAAACTACAAAGTTTCCAATCCAAGAAATCACACGTAGCAACATTAATAACAACCTAACAGGACATTGTCAGAGATATGGCGCGACAGTCCTCTTTAAATACTAATCAGACATCAGGTTCACGAAGTCAACTTACAACTTGCAGATTCTTAATCGCCGTTCGTGCGTGCCTACTATACTATGTTTAACCCTTTAGGTACAAGTAGGTTTTTATAAATTCATTCATTCGTACGACATAACAAAGCTAAAGAAAATATTTTACAGTTTATAGTGAAACAGCTCGTATAGACAGACGCGCAGTAGAATCGTCAAAACCAATTCACGCATCTCAAACTCTATTAAAATCTTAATGTCGCTCATTGACGAAAAAATTTTTATTTCGTCGTAGATCTACGACATCTATCGATACCTATCGAGTCGTATTTACGAGGCTCGCTATTTAGCCGTCTATTTAAACCAACGAGCGTTTTTAACGGTTCCTCCTGACTCTATGGTGACCACAGCGGAAATTCGTGCTACGAATGAGAGGATGGGATAAGAACGATCCGAGATAGAAGAAGGACCTCAGCCTGTAAACCGAGAGTTCAAGTCAAAATTACGGCGCAGCGACGTGCAAAGCGGAACGTCGATGCGATTACGGGTAATATAGTTGAAAGTCTACTTCCGCTGCATTAGCTTCCGAAGCGACGGCGACAGAGTATCTAAAAGAGAACGCGGAGGAGAGACTTTCGTTAGCGTAGAAGCATTAGGAAACGATTACAGCGTTTGCCCGCCTTTTTTCTTACTCCCTTTTATTTTCCATTCCTTCGATTTGCCGTTGGATATTCTTTCTACCGTTTCTTCTTGACTCTTTCTTGCTTCGAACTGTCTTCCTTCCGTCCTCCAAAGCCATCCCGTTGGCTAACGAGATTACTCTCGACGACCCACCACTCTAAACGGTTTGTCTATGTGTCTGAGAACGGCCTTTATGGCCCTTTTAAGGCCCCATGCAGACAAGCGATTTTTTTTCTTGCATGCCATTGCAAGCGAACATGTAGCAACGCGCACGTAGCGAGAAAATAACGCTCATCTTCGGGATTTTCCGAACTCGATTAATTAAAATTAAAGAGCGATAAACTTCGATTAAATTCTTGCTACACCGAATACTTATCCGTTAATGGTAAATACAATTTTATTCCTTCTTTTTATTTGTTCTTTCATCCAAATAACATTTTACTGAATCTGAACAGGATTCTACATATTTTATTTGAAACTCTAGACTTCTAGAGAATTTCTTAGTTCGGCGAACGACCGTCGTTCCTCGATAATGGCAGCACCGTACGCTCGTAGCGAGGTTGCTGGCAGCTGCCCCCTATGCGGCCAAATCGACAGACAGCTTACGCGCCGACGTCTGATCAGGCACGGTATCTTATTCTACTTCGCGGCCTCCTTCGTGCGGCATTATTCGAAGATCTCTCGTATGTCGCTATAAAACAAGCAAGACGACGACTTTTGAAACGATTTAAAAAGACGTGGATATTGTTCTTCGATTATTGTTGAAACTATTCCGATACATGTAAATTCTCTTTTCTTGCTTTTAGTCGAGATGGAAATTATACGGGAGGAACGAAGAGCTCTTTATAACTCGCATCGAATCGCTGGTACGAAGGAGCGTTATTCACGAAAGTATTCGATGACAAAGCATCGATAAACGAGAACGTGATTTGATCGTTCGAAGTAGCGAAGCAGTCATTTGGTCTGAATCGAAATGAATGTAGAGTTTGTAAGTTGAGAATTGTATACCGACGTTCTTCTATTTCGAATAGTATCGTTTCGGTATCAGTTTCTCATTTAGCCAAATGAAAATTTGATACTCCGCTCGATACGTGATTGGAAAAAAGATACGGTTTCATCTTTTTCTCGGCGTAGTATGAAAGAAACTCGCGTAAGTCGCCAAATATCGTACTATTTTCACATAATCATGCTCGTAAGCGATTACCAATATTCATTTCCTATAGAAGATTTGAAGCACGTACCTTTTACATCCGATACTAGAGGCGTAAGAACTTTTGACGACAAGAAATAATTATTCTCCAAATCGTTCAGTCTGAATTCTTCGTCTATTCTATTTATTAATCTATTTCGTCTCGGTCGATAAATGTTCATTTTATTTCTAACATTCGACCGAATACTTCCATAAAAATCGTCGAAATAGGAAATTCATTACATAAATAGATCTCAGACAATTCTTTTATGTTTGGGAACACTTCGTTTCTGCTTAAGTGAGACAAATCGTCCGGTATAACCAATTCGTTATTTCTATACAAGATTTACGGCAATTCGTAAAAGGAGCTTTTCGTTTCCATTTGCTTGGATATCATCGGGGAAAAAGTAGACGGATAATAAAAACTAATCGAGGAGCCGTGGAAGAGAGATTGGATTGTAATAGAAGTAAAACGCATAAACAAGTTCCAGCTTTATTTGCCTGGGAGTCTACTGTCCTAAACAAAGTCGACGGCCGTTCGTTTCTTTATATCCCTTCCGTCGGCATGGAAGGAAAGGGACACTGATTGGATTATCGAAAATTGAAGGACATTATCGTCACTTCGTGATTAAAATCTCTCAAAACAAAGTGAGACGATCCTGCGCGACATTTCGTGATTAAACCGGAAAGAATCGGATAGAATTTCGTTTGCACTTCTAAAAGCAATTATTCTCGGTCCTTTGACGCTTAATCAACGTGATTGGAATCTTTAAAGTTCTTTATCGCAAGAAAGGCACAATAAAAGCATTTCAATTGTTATATCGTTACATTTTCCATGATAAAAATGATCCTAATGAATCCTTTTAATTATCATCGAGGTTATCGCTGATACGTATGATGGAACGACTGTAACGAAAAAAGTTTCCGCAACCTTCCAATGAAATTATTTTCTTCTCCTTCCTTTAACCACGACCTTAGTAAAATTGCTATAAAAACACTCTAGACAGCTTCTCTTATCAACGTTACTATTTTATAGCTGCCTTATTATTATCTTCAGAT
This sequence comes from Bombus superbus, assembly GCA_014737385.1. Classification (NCBI taxonomy): domain Eukaryota; kingdom Metazoa; phylum Arthropoda; class Insecta; order Hymenoptera; family Apidae; genus Bombus; species Bombus superbus. The sequence continues at coordinate 2,064,887 of JACXIK010000064.1, read as the reverse complement.
CTTTTTTACTAGATTATGATTTTATTTTTCTTTTAAATTCCAGGATACCGAACCGGGAGATTGCTACATCGATCAATGTGTCTAATAAACATGTTTATTATATATTATATCCAATGTAAATGATGTTCCACGTAATCAGGACAGACTATAGCTCTGAAATGGTAGGGGTTAAAACAATTTCATTAGATTTTTTAGATCTAGGAATTTTATTAGACAGCCTGTATACCGTATAGCTTACATCGGTGCTCTAGTTTCAAAATATTTTCGCGTGGTGAACAGGCTATAAATCTGTTATCATACTTTGCTATAGAACAAAGATCCAAAAATCATTCCAAATCTGTTCTTTCAACGGACAAACGATAGTACAAATTTGTGTCGTCGGTGGTATTCGATTTTCTAATCAATTTTCCTAACCAAACAGTGAAAAGTTAATTTTCAAGACGAAGAAAGATTTTTTTTAAAGATAGAACCATAATCGAGTCGGAGATCTCGGTCGATCGCGCGAGATGAAATAATTCGGAAAAATTCTGAAAATCTTTCGAGCGTTTTCACGATAAATTTCGTTTCTTTAATTGCAATCGGCACATGGCAAAAGGTTCTGCATTTGATATAAATCTTCGGCGGAATTTTATCCGCCGGACCTATCTGCAGCGCTCGTTTCATTACGGACGCTTGACGAGGGTGAGGCGATCATCTGTCGCAGAGGTGCGATAAGTGGTCCGGGTTCACCGAATCTCTGGCTTCGTGTTTCACGCGAGGGGATAAGCTCTTCGATTTTCCGTGTCATGCCAGCGTGCACCTTGCTTCGATCCCGTTATTTTAGTTTGTCATGCGCGATCCGCGATGTACACAGTGTCTGGTAACAATAGTACAATCAGGCAAGCAGCGATCACTTATCAAAAGTTGACTCGAAAACGCAGAACAACGTTTCTTGACATTGCTCGCGTTTATAAATACAAACGGAAAGAGGAAGAAAAATCCGTTAAATCGAAACTTACAGCTATTACGCGTGTATCGGCCAGATTTTCAAAGTCGTTTTTTTTTTTCTTTTTTCTCGGAAACGAAACCTCGCACGCAGAAACTTTATCCTTCGTTTACGACTTTTCTTCTTTTTTATTCTTAAAATTATCCTTTGCGCGAACATACCACTAGGTACCAGACACCCTGTATAAACGTCGAATTATTCTCGTTTCGTGTCGTCATACCACTCGAAAACCCATTATTTCCCTTTACCGATGGTACAGGCATCCATCCTCTTTGGTTGGCATGCCCGAGACAAATCAACGGCCCATCGGATTCGACCATCGATTTATGTGCACTCTGATGTGATTTCGAGACGAGGAACGAGAAGTGATGTTAACGAGGGTCGGTAGCATTTCCGTTCTATAATTTCCCAGGAATCCCTCCTGTTGCCCAACTTAACCGGTTTAAACTCGATAGGACGTTGTTTTCTCTTTTCCAATGGGAGTTCCACTTACAGGTATTATATACAGACAGCGTGGATGAGCGACCTAATTTGCGCGGTTAAGTTAAATAACGAAGTGTCTCGAACATATGTATGTAAATGTCAAAATCGCTACCGGCGATAAGAGGTGTGTTTCAATTATGTAAAATCAAGATACGTTGGTAGTAATGTGATCTCTGGTAATTTACGTAGCTAACATGGTATTTGTATAATTAAACGAGGCACGTGTTTATCGGCGGAGTTATACTTACTATGTATAAATCGTTCGGGAAATAATTACCTGTTTAATCGCGTAATTTTAAAAGCAATAATAATAATCATTTTAAAGGGATATATTTACCGCAAAAAATATTCAGTTACGTCTGAAGATGTCGTATCCTTATCGAGGAACCTCGATTTGACGCGAAATATATAACACCGTTCTATTAAAGGGGCGTGTGAATGATTAATTTACACGGGAACGTTACCAATCGCTACGCTTTCTTCTTTTACTTTTTTACGACCCTCGTTTAGACCCGTCTCAGTTATTAAACCGGCAATTATCGAGAACGGTTCCTTAAATATCGTATAAAATACGGGTGAACAAATATTTGGTGGCTTCCATTAGAATATACGTTTTCGTTTCAAAAAGGGGGCTAAACGTTTTTAAAATAGCCTCTGGCATTTTGCAGAAAGCGAACAATCTCTACACTGTAATACGTGTACCTATAATTGTTCGAATACTTCATAACATTTAAGTTGATAATATAAAGGGCATTAATATCTTATTAAAATGTTATTAAATTTTCGATACTCACGATAACGATATCCGTTTTACATTAAAAGTATAAAAGCACTGCCATCCCAGCTGCCGAAGTCCGATATTTCCTTTATTTGCGTTTATTTCCTTTTATCACCTTTAACAGTCTCCCGTTCGTTCCAGTTCGATTCTAACGTTAGGGAAGATTATAATACTCCGCCTTTTCCTGCGCTCGTAAGAGTTTCTATAATTAGAAGATTTATTTCTTCTACTTCTCGAGGAAGCACGGAAACGCGATTAATCCGGAAGCGAGAATGCCAGCAACTTTAACGGAGTTTACGCGATTCAACTGCGCGCACGTGTTGAACGTCGACACTAAACTGTCGATAAGATGAAAAATTGTGAAACGGAACATTACGATATTTGGTCCTTACGTTGCAATCTGCGATCGATAAGGTCGAATGGAGCGAAAACATAGTTGATCGTAATATGTGAATAAATTCGTAATCGACATGAAGTTATCCCATAGAAAATTTCCAATTATCGTGGAAAGTATTACAAGAAGGTTGAAATATGTTCGTGTTAACGCGATAAACCAAAAACATGTCGCTCGTGACTGTCCTACTCTCCTTCTACAATTTAAAATGTCTAACGCCCACAACACCTCGTACATAAATAACATTCGTTGCGAAAACTAACATTCGAAACGTAACTCTTCTAAAAAAAAAAATTATATTTCCCCTCTCCCACGGCTCGTCGCAATTGAATTCGTTCAAAACCTTTTGAAAATCACGCACCACTGGATCCCACGCGTGTTTAATCGAGCTTTCGATAAAAACATCGAAATTTTCAGGGTCGAATCGCGCAAAGGCCGCGACCCATCGTGTCCATCATCGACGATTTAATGAAGCCTGTATTCGTCCTGGCAAGTTGCATCACCAAGCGACCAATTCAACGAAAGCCACAGCTTGCCTTTTCAAGTTGCGCTTCGTCTCGACCTTTGACCGTTTCGCGCGTCCCCTTTGCCCACGGGCCGCCTTAAACTTTTCATTTAACACGAGCGTCGAGACAGGGGGATAAAATCCGGACCGTAAGTGGTCTGAATCTGGTCCGTAAAAGTGCAGGCTTGAAAATTGCATGCCCCCGTCGATCTAGAGCGTAGAGAGTGCCCTGAGAATTGCAAGGGAGTCTGGCACGCTTCACAGGCAGGAAAAGTAATGTCCATAATTTATAGGGTAGAGATGACACGTCCATTAGGCGACAGTAGCCGATGAATGAAGAAGAACAACAACCCGCCAGAGTCGTAGTACGTTTAACTGTGTTTGATAAACGGCGTTACGATATCCGAGTGTAAACAATAAGAGCCGTTTGCTAGGTATAAGATGTGTTCGCAATTCAATCTCGTAAATTGCAGGCGATAAAAGTTATTAAAATGTTCCCGTCGCTTGTTTTTATCGAGAATATCCTGAGATCGAGAAGCTTCGTTCGTCGTTTCCGAACGTATTAATTTCGAAATACGATGTAATTTGATTTTTTAGTGAGTTTGGTAACAGCGTGTGAGTATAGTAATAGAAAAGAAATAATTTCCACGTTGTTTTTTTTTCGTACGTGGCTGAGTGATCGATGTATCTGTACTGAAATAACGAGCCGGTATGCTTTAAATTGTTAACCTTAATCGAGTGCAGAATGTTTGTTACGGAGGAAACGGAACAGGAATAAAAGTTTGACATCATACTCACGAGAAAAGAAGAAGAAAAAAAGACGAAGAAAAAACGAAATACAATTTCGCTCGTTCCTTTTCTGTCTTTATTGGAAATCTTTATCACTCTAATTGTTGTATTTGTTGCTTATCTTTGGAAACAGTAAAGCTTCGTTCTCTCATTGAATATAAATAGACTTTTTATAGTATTCGAAATATTTGGACATGTAATATTAAATACAGAGAACAGAGAATTTATAATATTATTAATTTTAATATTATTAATATCAAATATTATTAATATCAAATATTATTTCATTAAAATAGTCAAAATGTTAAATATATTTATAACATCGCAACGTTTTGCTTAAATATTACTATTATCATTTCACATCTGTTTAAATAATTGATAAATCCATGTAGGAAATGATTTCTCGGAAAATAAAAATATTAATCTATACATTAGAGACTTCAGTTATAATTTTATACAGCTAGTACAAATAAACCAACGTTACGTTTAATCCTAAGCTTCGCAAAGAAGATCAAAAGATTTCCAGATATTCAGACATACATGGTAAATAAATTCGCGACTAGTCCTAAATTGGGGGAGCAAGGAGAATATTTTCTTAAAATATCTCTCTTTGAAACGCTTCTACGTACGCTCCTCCTTCCTTACTGCACAGAGAGCCGCAAGGAATAGACGTTTTATTTTACGTGGCGTTATTTTATGAGAAAACACCTTCTCGATTTTCATAAACCTTCATATCCCTCCCCTTTCTAAATTGAGACGTCACGTGCAAAAAAATATAGATTCTTAATAATTCTACATTAAACCAAACCACATTATTGAAGAAAATAGGGAAGGAGATCAATATAGAAGCTCTTGTATAGGGTTTCTAAATTAGTTTTATTTGTTATATTTCATACTTTTATATTTGTCGTATCTTTATTTGTTTATTAATGCAGAATAACGTAACGAATGATTTGTGACAAATTTTGTTAAGTCATATTAAATTCATAAGTGGATCAATTAAAATTTTTGAAATCTTTTTTTAATAAGACGCGAATTATCGTAACAGACTGTGATAGACCGTATCTGGAACTGGGGACTCGAGATAGAAAACAAATGCAAGTACCCGAAATTAAGATTTCCAATAGAGACAAGAAACCAATTTCTCTTAATTTTATCGCTTACGTTTATCACTCGAACATTATTGGCTTTTGGCCTTTATCGCGTTCATAGATTTAGATTAAATTTAAGGACAGAATAATAAAAGGTATGTCAGATTAGTTAAATCTTAATTACAGTCTAATCGACATTTACAATCGCATCTCTATCCTGCAATAGTTCTAGAACCAAACCATATTCCAGTAAACATTTTATTTGGATCCTTTTTTTCTATAACATAAGATTCGAAAGTATATTTCTTATGCTTTGTAACATTACACATAGAAAATAATATTTAAATTTTTATTTTCCGTAGTAATTACAAATTACATCGAGTTAAATTTCCTATTGATATTTGTCTTATTTATGTCCTTGCCCTGTATACTTTTTTAACATATTCTGTCAGAATTTCCCCACTAGAGAAAACATTTCTCATTTTTTATTTTGCACCTGCGCGCGTCATTTATATTCATATTTCAACTTCTCCGTTACGTCAAAATCTACACATTCCTCACCCTCGACCAAAAATATTCTACGGAAGAATTTTCTAAAAAAATAAAAGAAAACGAATTGACAGTATGTATCATGCAACTGGAAAATGTTACCTGGGTATTTGAAAAGCTATTTCATCGAGGGAATCGCTGGGCTGCAATGGAGCACGCTCGAAGAGCTTGCTCGGGCCCCGATGGACCCTGTTGCAACAGTGCATGGATCCGGCTGTCGGTTGCGATTGGTCCGTAGAATTGGTCCCACGTTGACCACTTTGATTCGATCTTCCCTTCTGCCGCTTTTTTCGTACCTCCTCCGCCTGACGGCGCAGGTTGTGCAACCGGAAGAAGTACATTGACATCTCTGTTTCGAAGGGCGAGTATATACGATCAGAGAGCTGATGAACGGGACGACGAGAACGTACATCTACTCTTTTCGTGCGAACGAATCTTTTCTGAGCAGCTTTTTTTCCAAGTGAAATTGAATTTTCGTGCCACGAATGAACGTCGATATGATTTGAGTTACGTTTAGAGTAAAACCGAGGCTTGAAACAATTTTGCTAGAACCTTCGTCGTTCTTTTTTAATTTTTAACAACGTGCAACTAATCCGCAATACGAACGATCACGACTCGAAACGCTATTGTACCATATCGACGTCACACGAATAATTCAGAACGTCGCCTAGAAGCGACCTCTTTTAAAATGAAAATCGTTTAGTAGGAAAATTTCTTCTCGAGAAGGCTCGTTCGCATCGATCATCCAGCGAACACGTCTTCCAGCATAGAATCATGCAACGCAAATATAACGAAAACACGGTCGGCGATACACAGTAAAGAGCGAATAAAGAGCACCAAACGGAGGAAAAAATGGCAAGAAAAAAAAAAATGCAAAAGGGAGTAGGCGATAGATAATTAGCTGTAAACTGAGCGTGATCTCTTCGTGCACCGTGAAATATTAACATGCTAATTAGGGAGCGTATGTCGCACAAACGTACATTCGTTGTGGCTCATAACCAGACAACTTGACATTTCAATCCGTCGTGTCGTCGCATAGAGCCTCGAAAACACGCCGTAAATAGTACATACACGACATTCTGCGAAACATGCAACGGCGTACACTCGCTGCCAAACATTAACCACGGCTCGCCAAAATTCGAACTTCGAGTACCTGAAGTTTGACAGCGACGACCGAGTTCGAGGGCTACCGTTTTCCCCCGTTGACATCGGTGACCCGCTAAAATTTTAACAGACCGTAGACAATTAGTTCGTCCGACCGTGCTCATCGATTAGTTTCCCACTGTTTCGTACGTGCGAATGTTCAATGCAAGTGGCTTAATGCGATCTTGCAGAATAAAGTGGCGGCTGGTATCGAGGATACGCGGGGATCAGTTTCGGAGTACGTCCAGAGAGTTAAGGGCTTATTCGGAAATCCAGTGGTTTAGAGGAAATCGCGTAGAAATAAAATTAACAGCGTTAAATTGAATAAATATTTTCTCAAAAATATACCGTTACTCTGTATTTTCGTTAATTGATCGTTTTCGCTAATTAAAACTCTATGAATGTGTACGTTACGGTATATATCCCAGTTTATAAATATTTGTACACAACTGGTTTCGTACGAAAATCGATCTAGCGCAAGATAATGATAGAGAATGGAATAATAACAGTCGACTGAAATTGTTTGCAAGAGTCATAGAAAATTAATGAATTTACTATTATACGTCGACTTCGTAGCATCGTGATCTAACGTTCACAGAAAAGGTCTCGAATGAATTAGATGGAAGATTTTTTAATTAATCGCGTCATTGTCAACGAGACAGCACTAATTTTCCTACGACAGATATTTTGAAGAAGAATATATAAAATTAGTTTGAGATATTTGTTTATACTCTTCGTTATACGTTATACAATTTGCACAATGCGATATACATTGATCGCAATAAAAAACAAACTGGTTTAACCAGTATCGTCTGTGTAAGAGAAATTTCTGAAAATAATGTTCGCTTTTCAAGTCGTTACAGTTTCTCCCTCCTTAATACGATTTTCATCTCAAACGTTTGAACAACACACCTGTTTTATTTATTCTCTCTTCTAGTTTGTTCTCTTTATTTGATCTTTACATTCATTTATACTTCATTATCGCGTAAGATAATTTTTAATAAGTTCAACGTTTGTCTTTTTATTTGAAACTCTATTTCCAAACATTTAGCCAATTCGAAGCAAAACATAAAGGATTCCCTTTCGAACGCAAATGCTTCGTGCAAAACAAACGTACCGTAACAATTGGGTGTAGCTTCAGAAAGGAGAGCAACGTTTTCGAATGATAAAAAAACAAGCCTGCAAAAATATTTGTTCCATGGCAATTCTCCTTTTATAGAGACCAGTCATTTTCCCGTCACCATCGTGTTTTATACAATAGAACGGATCCCATGTACGTTCCATTTGCAATTGTAGTATATGAAATCGAGAACGTTTCAGGTAGGACGCTGTCACGCGAAAATATTTGATTAGGTATACTTGCTCGCCACGATTGGGTCGATCGAATGCCCGAGAATCTTTTCGCTAATAACCAGTTCTTCAGACACACGGTTAAAGTTCCTCCAGGACTATTTCGCGAGACTATTTCCCGCTTCTTTCCTCCACAATCGATATTCTTTCGGATCAGTCTCGAAACGGGATTCGTAGAAAATTTCTCTTTCAGGCAATCGTCGTTAACACGATTCGGTTTTAACAGGTCGATAGATATTGGATATAATTGCCTTTCGATTTTTTGTTACCGTGTTTTGTTAACATTTTTCCGACGAATTGCAACTTCGTTGTTATTACACAAAAATATAACGCGATGAAAATATTAGCACACTTACACAAAGTATCAGTATATTTCTTAATACAACAGGCTTAGTTGTTAGAAATTTATCTAAACACAGAGAAAATTTCGATAGTTAGAAACAGCAGTTATCAATGTACATATATGTGAAATAGTAATACGTTACTATTAATCAACGATGATAATGATACGTTATGGTTAATTTCGCGTTGAGCTTGAGTTACTGTAATTCGTGAATTTTCTTAACGATGCTAAATACCCGACAACGAGAAACGAAATGGTGTGAAAAAATCCTAAACGAAGATATCCCTTACGCAGCTTTCCTAAGGTTTCGTCCTTTATTTTGCCCGGCATTTCACGTGGTCTTATATTACACCGTGTGCACCGCCATAAATCGAGGATCCTCCTACATCTCTCGAAATTCTCCTATTTCTATCTACGATGCCGATGATAAAAGCCGGGTATAGCAGGGTCGATCCCTAAATACATATATCTTAAAACCACTGCAATCGTATATTCTTTATACATATATAGTATGTTCGTTACGTGATACATACTAGCGAAGACAGGGGCATTTTGCACAAGAAAGACGATATTTCTCTGTGTTCTAACCTTTTGAGAAAGCTTGTCGGATGGCTGTGTGAAAAGTGAGAAATATGCTTCTGAATATATTGTTCAAACTGTCGTTTTAAAGAGATGGTTTAAACGTGGATTTTTCTATAATTTCTTACATTATAACTTCTCTTTCTTTCTTACGAAGATTTCTGGATATAAATCGTGCAATTAGTTCGTTTAGGTCGTTTCAAAGGAGCATCAAGGATCGCTGTTTTCATATTATCGTATTGTCGCTTTTTTTTATATTTTCAAGATCTTCTAAATTTTCAATAAACTTCGTTCGTTACCCTTATTTTCCCCCTTACGTACGGTATTCCAGAAAATATCGAAAAACAAAAGAACTAGTTACGCAACTCAATATTTTGTGTCATGGCGGGCATAAAATTTTGGAGGCGACGTTTTATCGACATATTGATATGCATCTGCGAACACTGACATCGTAGAAAGAGGAGCGGCTCTCTGTCGTAGTTCTAGCTTCAAATTTCTCTACGTCACGGAAACACGAATTCCTGAACGTTCAAGCGGCCCTGCGATGTTTCTCAAATGTAGCAACGAAACGCTAAGCGAGTAAAGTGAAATCTCGACAAGGTGGATAGGTACGAGAGTAAATTGCGACGGATCAAGGTTCGAGTTTCATTTTTCAAAAATCGTCTTCAAAGAAAATTATTCAAACTGTACGTTACGATTGGTAATTACGCGAATTAAAAGTCCTGTAAAAGGGCAGGTACGTGAGTATAAAGAAGAAGAGAAGGATCGTTATAACCGGTTACACTGTGATCTATGATACGTTCGAGAAAAAAATATTGTGGCCTCGTTGTTCTATGAAACCGTGACATTTAGCCGCGGAGAATAAGGGTTAAATGCTGCATGCTCTCGTTCTTTTGTTTCAAAATCGTTACATCTCGCTACATCAAACGTCTTCTTCTTTCATTTTAACGTACTTGACTTATTTGCTTGCTGAATGCTGTATTGTCGTTTAACTCAAACGTTGTTTGATCGCGCCTCGTCTGGCACGATGAATTACTTAACGAACAAGCTGGAACAGTTGCGAATTGTTACAGCGATAAATCAATGTCATGGCACGTACATAAAAGAATTTTTCGACAATTTATCAATCGTCGTAACGCTGATCGTAATAGCCTAACCGTATCATTTTCTCCCGTAAGTATAATTAATTAACATTTTGCCATCGGTTGTTGCCGTAGCGACGGCATTTAAAATTTGTATTTAAAGGCGGATGGCGTCACTGTGGCGATTGTAAATATTAATATTATTTCTGGAATAAATGCTGCATCAATTGTTGCAAAGAGTTAACAAGCCGGAATGCGATTTTATAAAAATGTAGTTCGAGATTTACGCGATTGGTTGCTAATATCTGTCGTCCTAACTAAAGTATTCGCCTTCATCCGCCGCGTACTTTTCGAATACAGAGAAGAACGCTAAGCTCTGCAAATTGAACAGGATACAAATTGCCAATTGCCTACGATAAAACTCTGAGGGAACTCTGCAGACGATCTTCCCTCGGGATAAGCGAAGATCCCTTTAATTCCAGGTGTAAATATGCGACTGGCATCTGGCCAAATCGATCAGATAGAAGTAAATCGCGCCCGCCAATATTTAGAAAGTCGAAAAGCTAAATGCTGCCTCCCGTTCCGTGAAACAGCGCCTCAAAGATCGATGCCTGGCTTTAAATATGCGGCTGATGCGATGAGGTGTTTATCATATAGCTGTCGACGTTACGATTAACGATCCGAACTGAACTCTCGCGGCTCGTGAAACACGTTAACGGTTGGCTCGTCTGCATTGTTTCCGAGAAGCCTCTGATTCGTCGGTCTTTCGTAAAATTTGCAATAAAACGTGTTTGCTTCGGCTTCGAGTAAATTTGTGGCTAACCAAAGCAACGGTAAAAAGATTCGACGTATATCTTTCCCTCGTGGAATTATTCCGTTGTACTAGGATTTTAAAAAATTACTACGCTAGAAAATATACTGTTTAATTCTTCTACGATCGTCGAAAATTGAACAACTATTTATAGAATCTTATTTGATTAACCAAGACCAAGTAAATTTTCTTCACGAACAATTTTACGTATAATGTACGAAATGCGAAGATGAATTGTCTTTTAGCTTGAAATTAATAATTCGGCTTAAAAATTTGGAAAATGGATGCCCAGATATTTTCTCTTCTTTGCCGATATATTCTATTTTTGCATAAAATATACTACGTATCTAACACAGCCAGTACTTTTCACCAGCCAACCATAGCCACCAGTATACAAGACTAACTCTTGTGTTCTAACAATTGCGTTTCATACAAATTCCATTCTAAACCAAAATTACACCAACATTGTCAAATAAACCTCAGACAAATCCTTTTAATCTATCTCTTCATAAAATAAAAACGCGCATCTCGAAATCAAAGGATCGCCACAATGATCTTTATAATGGATTTCATCCATCTGCGGTATTAAAGACACAAATCCCTTCGCTTTAACCGGATGATCCTACTTTAAAACCATACCACGTTCAAAGACCGTGTCACGATAACCGTCTCTATAAAAAATGCAATGCCATGTCGTCCGGGGATGCAAAGTTCATGCGTGTCAAAGCCTTCCATCATTGCCAGCAACGGAAGTAAATTTATAGCGAGAACACGTGCGCTTCTCTGACATCAAGAATCCCGACACGATGGCACCGTATAGTAAACCCCTCGTAAGATAAAATGGCTGGTGGCAATCAATGCGATCCGCTACGATATTATGCAACCCTTAATTAAATCGGCTCGGATGGAATGGACAGGAAGTCTAGGTCGTCTCGCATGACTCTATTTCAGAACATTCCTCTATTTCTATACTGCGATTGCTTGACATTCTCAACGATTCACAGCGTGTACAGCGACTATCTTATCGCGAAAAATCGGTCACTGTACAGATCAACGTCGTGTGGCGCGAAATGCGTTGCAAAGTTTGCAGAAAAAAAAAAAAAAGAAAGAAAAGAGACACTTCATCGGGAAATAAAAGAACGTGCAAATATTTTCGTAGTGGAAAAGAAAAGTTACGAGCAAAAATAGGAAATAAAAATTATATAATAAAAATTATATAATAGAAATTAGGTAGTAGAGTATGGTGGAAGTTATAGCTCTTTATAACAGGCAGACGTATTAACACGCCGTGTGATTGAGGACGATTTCGTGCAACGAGTAACTCGGCCGCGATACTTGAACTGCAAGAATGGCCACTCGAAGTAGACACGACTTCCGGCGAAAAGTAACTTTAACGATATTTCAAGTAGTTCGAAGACCTCGAGGATTCACGTATATCCATATTCAAGCACCTGATATTAGATTCGTAACTATTGACGAGGAAGAAGTTACTTCGCCTCTTGTAACTTGTAAGGGTCTTCTTGCATTTTTTTTTTTCTTTTTTGTTACGCGAATTTCCAAGCGTAAGTCTATGTTTAAATCAAAACGGTCAACTTTTTAAATAATTTTTAACCCAGTTTGTATTGCGATCCAGTCCAAAGTAATTTTCTTCTAGATCTTCTTACTTCTTTTCCAAAGAGTAACAAGTCTTTCTTCTGACTGTCGTGCCATTATTTATCGAATACGTTCTCGTAAACGAAACTTATAAGATATAATCTTCTACAGGAAAAAAAAGTTGCAATATACACACGATGACTTTTCCTACTTTTTCAAAAATTATTTGTCTTGCAACTTTGATTTCTCACATACATCTTCTCAAACATCGTATCTTCTTACATGGAACTTTTTACATTATATTTACATATCACGATCAGATGCTAAAGTTATAATACTCATTTGCCTTTTTTTCGATATATTTCAGTAAAAAGAAACTGACTGACAAGTTATCTTTCCAGAGTTCCAAACTATGTTATGTAAGTAGATTCTTAAAAATTGATACACTCTATGCTTGAGGATGTGAACCGAATAATAGCCTTTGAAAGAACAAGAGAACACACTTTTTCAGGTAAATCTACTGTATGGTAGGTATTTCATGGAGAACAAACGGATCCCCAAAGGATTTTCGCGAAGATAGAACGCAACGTGAGCCGAGAGACTCTTTGTAGGACAACACTTTGTTTGCATCGAATGTAAATTTCTAACCCAGTTTATTGTAGTTGAATCTGCTGATAAGTTTTTTAGAAACGGCTCTACTGTTATAAACTGTTATAAAACGATAAGAATGTTGATATTATGATTGAAATAACTTATATTAAATGTCACAGGAAATGATGTAAACCTACGATCAAGATAGAACCTTTTTTTGATGTAAGCATCAATGTACGTGATTAGCGTGTAATTTTTAGGCAATCATACGATTAACTTCGACGAAGTTTATCGATTCGATTTTTGTGTAAATCAATTAACGTAGAAATGACTTCAAGAAAAAATAGTGACTTTATCGGGTGTATAGTTTTCCCGCAAACATATCTCTTGAAACACTATCATCTTTTTTTTTATCACCTTTTCATCTTCCTAACTTTTCTCTTAGTTCATTTTCTAATGAAAAATGATCGGTCTTGAACGAAGCAAATCTAGGTCGAACTAAACATTTACACAACCTCCTCCGAGTGCAGAATTTATGTTTCCAACTTTCACAGCGCTTCTACTAAGTTTAAAGTCGTGTATGAAAATCGCATAAATACGATTATTCGTAACAGGCGACAATTAATTTTGAATATTCCCATTATAGATTTTATTAACATTCGGTATACGTGAGTTACGATGAATCGCTTTCTCTGGAATGCGGTTGATATTCGTTGAAGGTATTGTAAAATTTAATAAGTTACTCTGACACTTATATTCTAAAAAAAAAAAAAAAAAACGATATTCGGTAACCGACTATGAGATTGATGGCAACGTTGAAAATTGATTATTGTGCAGCAAAACAAAATACTCGTTCACGTATTTAAAATTATAATTAAATACCTCTTCTGATACAGATAACAGAGTTAAAAACAAAATAACGCGTTCATCGGGTCGGACTTAAATTTCAATGGCAAATAAATAATTTAATCTCTTGTATCCTTTTCACGTAAAATCGTGAAATAATTTTTCTCTCCATCGGATTTTATCGTTAAACGAAGCAATGTTCCATATGAAGGGTCCACGAAAAAAGGAGGGAATGTTAAGCTTCAGCATTCCCCCGAAGACGAACGTTTATTTTTCCATGTACAATGTCACAATTTCATATTTTCTCAGAATAATATCAAAATAAAGCATTTCATTCTTCATTTTATGCTCCATCCTATGCAACGTTTACTTATAATTTTAACAAACATATAACACATTAAACTGTAAAAAGTGAAAAGTACGTATACGTTTCAATTTCTTATAACTATCGTAGAATTCAGAAAATTTTTATTCAAATTAATACAACACGATCAGCGATAAAGATTACACACGGCACAGCATTTACAGCAAGAACGTTAAACTCGAATTTCGTTAAAACTGACGTTCCTCCTTTTCCACGCGGAACCTTCGTATATATTTAACAGAAATAATTTGCAATTAAATGAACTATACGTAAAATGGATTTATCAAAGAGTAACGAAACAGTTATAAAAAAACGAAACAATAAATTATTATATAACACAGTTCTAACACAGAAAGAAATCAAGACGAAGCTTTTACGTGTGAAAGAGCGACGAATTCATCTAATCTCTAATTTCACATCTACGATCGTTATACAATCGATATTCGTATCGATATTCACATCGATATTCAGATACTCCTACTGCTAAAAGTCTTAGGACATTTCTTATTTTTAATAACGTCAGTGGCGTAACGTTACACGATATTTTCATAACATATTCAGAAATATTATACACTGCTTCCAAGTTCTCATCGGAAACACTTACAAGTAGTAAGCTATAAAACAACACGTCCGCAGTAGAGTAACCTTTCGTTTCAACACCGTACGTCGAGAATACGAAAAATATGAAATTGATCAGTCTGCCAGAAAGTTCCATCTATCTTAGCCGAGAACGAAATGATAAACGGCAACAAGATTAGGGCAACCTCTATGAAGAGAACAATATGTCCGTTGTACCAACAAATTCCTGCAAATTACTTCGTCGACGTGTCTACAGGCCAAAAACGACACGACACACGTTGAATTCGTTTCCACAACGTCGGACTGGGATTTAACGAAAAAGAGAAGAGGCAAAGTACGCGGCCTGAATAGCAGTCGATCAAATAAGCGAGAATCGCGAAGAAAGCCAATTTCTCTGGCCTCGTACAAGCTTTTGAAACGGTGTATATCTTCGACTGTCGGTGTACCATAGTTACTTCGCCTCGACGACGAACGCTCAACGATGAATTTCGCCACGGAACACCCGGGGTAAAGACTTAAAGACTATTATCCGACTTAACACATTTCACGAGTTTACCGTCGAGATCGGATAGCCAGAGATAAAGGCACTGTCTTTGTTCTTGTAGAAGGATTTATTAGAAGCTTGTTTCTACTGTTACGAAACTTTCTTCGTTTGGCGCGTAATATGTACGATTTCCAACTTTGTCACAATACGAGTCTGAATGTTTTATCGTTTTGAGAGGGAAGTCGATGAACGTTCTAAAGGACGCATAAGTCGGAATAAAAATCGTAATAGAAAAGATCGGATAAAAAGAAAAATTGTAATAGAAAGAAATTAGAAGTATTAGAAATTGATTTAAAATTATTTAGAAGTAGTGTGAATCCATTGCATAGGAATAATGGAAGTTAATTAAAGTTTCTTAAAGAAATTAAATAAAAATTAATACCATTGGCACGAATTGGTATGAAAGATTTATTATCTGACATTCCAATTCTAAAGTACGATACAGGAATTTTTATATCTTAAATGAAAGTTAGTTGAAAAGTTAGACAATTTTTGATTTACAAGAATGTTTAATGCGAATGTATAAAAGCTAGTCTATGAAGTTTTACAGCTGTAAAAAGGTTTTCAGATACAACCGAGAAAAGAGTGTCTTCTAAATCGTAAATCAAAATTAAGGAGCAAGATCGCTTATGATAAAAACGTCATCTGAGAAGAGAAGAAAATTCAAATAGTTGAATATTGATTCATATGAAGCTCGGATTCGCATAAAATATGGCCAGACTCGAAGAGTTTTCGCAGACTTCCTCTCGGAAGTTAAAATAATATTGTCTCATGGAAAGATTGTACGATCTTAAATCATTTCGATGAATACATTTTTCCGTTATATCATATTTTTTGCACTATTCTTCAGGACAGAATATCTAAACGTATAATTAATAAATGCGATGTTAACTTAAATAATTCCCACCGTAAAAGCCATTTTATATAATAAAATACCATAAGCTAATATTCTCCCTAAAAAAATAAAGATATAAGTCCGTAAACCGTAACAAAAGAGTCGCGTGATACGAACGTCACTATGTAAATATATCTTTTGAATTGTAGCGAATGAACTGAATTCTGTTAACGCACGTGGACAATTTAATCCAACTATACGTGATGATATTGAAAATAAGGGATCGGCTAAGCGAAAATAGAAACGTGAGAGGACGACCAAAAAGCGATGGTCACTTGGTTTAATGAATGACAGTATCACTGATATAATGGGTATGCCATTAGGTGTCAGGAGAAGTAGACATTTAGGCTGAAACGTTTCCTACTTGAATAGTCTAGGACCTATTAATCATTTATTCGAGGAGACTATTTAGGAACAAGTGGTTTCATACGTGGTGAATTATTCAAACGTTTATTAAATTTAATTAAATCTAAGCTCTCTTTGTTACAATTCATGTAAACAGTTTACATGGAGAAAGTTCCACAAGTTAATTAACAATATCCTCTCCATTTATAAATAAACATGTTTTCATAGAACAAAACACGTACAGATAAACAGGAAACGTTAAAACGAAACTAAGACTGAAAAAGTAGAGGAATTTAAAGTGAAACGAAAAAGTTTTTTTTTTTTCTAATCGAAATATACTAATGTTATAAGAATTGAAATAACGAGAAAAATCAAAATATTTTAACGCCATTTATGATAAAGCATTGTCGAGATTATTAAGATTATTAAACGTCTAGACTATAAAAGCTATAGATTAAAAAGCTACAAAAGTGTGCAACTATTTTATAAATTTTTATTCCGTGTATATATTTGTTTAATCGTTTTATCCAGAATGAAAGGAATAATAATTGTTTGTTATTCTCAACATTTCTCTGAATCAACCGTAACTTCAAATTAAATTTTTCTCTACGCCAAAACACGGTAACAGAGAGCGATGCGACCGTCCTGAATCACAAATCACGCAACAGATTGAAACAAACAATACCAATACTTCAGAACTCGCGCAACAACAAATAATTAACACGAGACAATTGTCACAGAACCATTTACAACCAAGAACAAATCGCCATAAGTTTAACTTTAATTATCGTGACAGTATTCATATCCAAGAGTCATTATAAAGCTAACTATGAAAACAACCGATACTTTTTATTCTTAAAATGCCGTACATTGGCAATTCTCAACCAATGGTACATGATACATGAAAAATTTGTACAATATACGCTATAGAAAAATTTACCATACAAAATTATTAGTCCTACATGCAACATATATTCTCTTCGTTTTTAGTTTAAATCTCCTATCTACCATTTCGAAACTGAAAAAAAACTGCGGTTTCATCATCTTCTTTGCGCAATCTTTGTTTTTCTTCATTTAACTTAAAATACTCGTTGTTAGTCATAATTTCGCAACAACCTGTATAATTTCACTGAGAAGACGAGTAATTTCAAACATTCCACCATATCTGGAAAGACGAATAAAATAAGATACTTTAACTAAGGAAATATTTTTTAATTTAATACTGTTAAGGCAGTTTTTTTTTTAGCGATACTAAAATTGTTTAATTTTGATTTTTGTGCTTGATAACGAAGACAACTCCCGCTATGTGTCATTAAACATTCTATCCTCTTCAAATTCTTTTTTACTTCCCATTTATCAGTCACAAAGAAATATTTCCTTGCTTAACGACAGGGATCAGAATTTCTATACGAGAGGAACTATATATATATATATATTCCACGGTAGAACCGTTTTCAGCACCAAGTAACACGTATCACCGCAACTGTTTCGGGCCATTTAGCCCTTGCCATCTGCCTCGGCCTTTTCTCAAGAGATAGAAGGGAACCTGAGAGTGGATTCGACCTATTTAAGAAGATTCTTACCACTTCCGGACGCTACTACAGGACTGCGAACTTTGCTCTTTCGACTGGCACGCACGTACTGTTCTATGTCCCGTAGAAATCTGCCCAGAAGGGATAAGCGTGCATCGAATTGTCGAACAGTCCATTTCGTGTGCCAACTCGCTATCTGTTTAAACTGCGTATACGACATGTTAGGACAGGACGATTCTGGTTCGCTATGCTACTGAAGATTAGATAAGATGCGCCGTGTAGAGACTCGGAGGCTCGCCAAATTTGCAATAAACGTTTGGACTAAATTTTCACGTTTGATTCTATACAGTGTGTTTTCTAGTTTTCCTACTTTTCCGACCGAACTGTAACGGCATAAAGTAATGGAAATAAGAAAAACATATTATATGTAGTTTTGCTGGAAACGGTTTATTATAAAGCGCAAGCCTAAATATGAGAGATACATTATGAAAAAAAAAATGTATATACTCTTCGTAGTATACAAGTTCGTAGAAACTTGTTTGAAGAAACGATCTATGAAGATATACTCGTACGTGAAGGGTTGACGCTGTCTGGAAAAAACATTCAATTTTTTTTTTTTTACAAAATTTCGATCCAATACGGTTTAGAGAGAACCGGCGAAATCGAATTATCTTTTCATAGAGTTTGATTTGATTTAACGTAGCTCGAACGGCTACCCTTTTAAAAATTCACGTGTGAATTTAACTCTTTGAAGTTTAAGTTCTTTTGGTATACTTTTCCTGAATTCGCACTTTGACTTACGTTGTTCCTGAAATTTAATTATCGACCGTCGGAGCTGTCTTCTTTTTATTCTCCATTTTATGGAAAAATTGCATAGAAGCTATTCCACGTGGAATAAAGTAATAATATCGAGTTTCGAGCATTTCATTCAATACATCGTATTAGAAAGAGTACTTCTCAATTTCATCTTCAATATGTACGTTAGTATCTATCGATCTCTTACTTCGCGTTTAAAGACATCTAACGTGTGCATACGGATATATTTGTATTTATAAGTTTACAAAATAAAAAACGTGCTGAAACGAATAAAAATTTCTTTCGAGATTTAGGTACGACGTGTCAGAAAATATCTTACTGTTTCTACTTCTGTATATTCTTCTTTGAAACAAATTTTCTATCTTTCCTTATTGGCAGTATTTTCTTCTATTTCTGTTTTCTTTCACGTCGTTTCTTTAGGAGCACATCCACCGTGTAAAAGTAGAACCAAGTGTAGCAACATCGTACGTGTCTTAATCAGTTAACTCGTCATTCTCTCTCGGTCTCTTAAATATAATCGTTTCTCTACGTATCAATTCCCTTTCAATAAAGCAATTTTATTTGAAAGCAAAAACTGACTGATCAATTTCAGCAGAGTTGGCGAGTAATTCGTTTCAGGCACTTGAAAAATTAATCAAGCTGAAACATCTTACTACCATTAATACAAGATCTTTCTAAATAGTCAATTCATAATCATAAAACAATTAAACTATTCACCCTCCAACTCTCAGATCTTCCTATTCTTTAGCGAGGGATACGAAATGGAGAACCGACGAATTCTTTTTTTCAAGCATCGATATACTACTCGGAGAAGCTCGCAGATGTCGAAAAACGTTTACAAGCATTCGTGGATGTTCGCATTTCGCATATTTACCAATCGGTTGTAAACGTTCGCGAGTATGGAATCGATCGAATTCAATATAATCTGCGAAATTTAAGTCAACAGTAAGATTCCAATATTCAAGATATCCAGAATACTAGAGAAGATTAGCGTGAGCGATTGCATTTACGAAATTGTTAATTCCAACAGGTTGATTTGATTAAATTTCGAAACTTAGATCTAGTAGGTAGTAAAATTTGGAACTGTACTTGTAATCGTTCGGATTGGCTGTTATTTCATAGTTAATGGGGCAATGTTAAACGCAAGATACATCCTTCTCATCCATCGGTATTTCCTCATTTATGCGTTCGCGACTGTAAGTACGTTTATACGAGGGATTCAGAGAAAATTCGACACAAGGGACGAAATTCACAATTTGAGAAAATTTGGATACAGTTAAACTTTGATAAAAGAAAGTCTGTATTTTTAAACACTGAATTTTTAAACACCTTTCCATGCGTGCTTATACAGAAGGAATTTGGAGGTTTATACCAAAATCCCTAAAATAAGTACGAATGTTACGTATCATTTTTTATGCTTATCTCGCTTCTGAAAAAAAGCATGCAGTAAGACCTTCTCCCCCGAGCTTCTTATGTACGATATTTCTCGAAGCTTTCGTATAATAGAATAGAGTTTACGGAACTTTATATGTATATACTAAGAGTACATTCCACGAAACTTCAATAACCTAACCTAACCTAACCTAACCTAACCTATTTTAGCACTTCTTATCTCTGAATTTATTATAAATAAAATTGGAGAATTTTCCGCATCGTATCGCTATAATTTGACGTATCTTTAACGTTATTCCCATTTCTCACTTACTTGTACCATCAGCGAATACGTGGCTTTAGACGTATCGCGTATCGCGTATGGCACGATAATGGAATTACCGGAATATCGGTTCTAAATACGTTCACCTCGATAATGGAGAAAATTAAACGGATTATACAGAGCCGTTCTTTGCTTCACGCTACATCGATTCCTTATAAGTTAGCGACAGTAACCTAAAAGTTCCACCGTCTAAACAAGTTCCTGGAACCTTTGACAAAGTGATCACGGAAGTCCCACGGTTAATTAGAACTTCACTTGTTTCGTGTGATCGTGCTGAGATATGTAACTTATCGACCAAGGAAATAAGAATTACGCGAAAGTGGCGATACATGTATTTATTGATTAGATTGGAAGGAGAACGACCATGAACGACGCAGTGGAATCGTTTGAGGCGAAGTTTGATAATTTTGAATCGTTGGATCGAATGGAATGTAAATTTCAATCGACGATTCTGTACTTGAGAACCGGATTACCAACTACGTCCATCTTCTCTCGAGTTGAATTACAACGAAATCAAAGAATCAAATTACAGCTGTAAATCACCTGCTTAACGCAGAAACTTTTCAGAAACCTTTTCAGCTATATTTTCTGCCTGTATTTCGTAAAGTACAATGATACTGCATACAGAGAATTATAAAATACATTGAAACTTTCCCAATTACAAGCTGTCGACATCAGCAGGCAAATTGAGTAAACGAAAGCTGCGAGAGAGGCATGGTGTTCGGTCGTGGTGAAATTAACATGTGTGTCGTGCGTTAGCTTCGAGCGCATAATAATAATGCATCTTCCAACGCAATGCCAATGCTCCCGTTTATTGACTCTTTTTCCAGAGTATGGTTGCACGATTATTCATAGTAAAACATTGACCCGATTCAGAGTTTTTGCTCACAACCGTTTATATTGAAGAATTCTGTTAATGAAATTAAAGCCCCGTTTGCGTATTCAACGACGTTGCATATTCAACGTAAATTATATACAGTGGAACCTCGATTACTATAACATTGATTAATGGAAAATTTGAGTATGACTCTTTGTAAGAAAGATCGAAAAATTCAGCATAGAAACTGGAAAAGATTGTTATATTTTTATTCAAAAGTTTTTGCATCACTTTAATATTAATATTTATAAAATAGCACGATATATCTATATATAAATGTTCTTTCCATTTTTTAATTAATTATTTACACTACGAAGCGAATTATTTACGCCGCATTAGCTACTACAATAATTAAAATCATAAATTAAGTATTATAATTCTCGAAAAAGGCTGATTCGTTTCAAGAATTTTAAAAGTGAACATTAATATATGAATTGGTAATTGAAATTTTGTGCCCCTCGATTTAGGCTATTTCAAAAATTCTAGAAAAAGTTAGGTAACAGCGTGTATCGTGATTAGCTCTGATAATCGATGTTTTTAATTTAAATTTTATCGAGATTTGATAGAAAGATTGCATAATATTCAACAAGAAACAGATTTTCCTTTCTTTTCCTTTCAACACGGAATCGAAACGTAAAACACGTAAAACTATCGTAAAATCAGTCTGAATGAGAATTATATGACGTGGATGCGCTCAACTGGCTCAATGCCTCGAATCATCGGACAACTGAAACAGGAATGGAACGCGCCTTGGTAACACGTATAAAAATCGAGATTGAGGGTTAAATAATTTCAATCATGCTTCTAACATTCAAGTTTCTGGAAATCCTAAGGCAGTGATCGAAATATTTAATTTCTAAAACTCCCAAAGTATCGAGGACAGTATTTAATTCCTAAAAACCTAAAAAAAAAAAAAAAATAAAGGATCGATCAAAATATTTCAATAAATACTTAAGTTGTGAATTAATTTTCCTGCAGACGAAATAAATATTTCAGATTTTAGTGAATTATATCCAAGATTATCGAATCACTAAATCTTTTTTCGTGCGAGTAATGGAAAAAAAAAGCTGAAATAAATATCGTAGTTGTATAGAGCGAACAAATTGCATTCTAAAAAAATGTATAGCGTATCCCAATCATAATAAAGCTTTCTATACGAAAAAAGGAACATGGCTGTTGTCGCAACTAGAAATTGCTTCGGGTGTTGTCAGCGTGAAATTTGTCAAAGTGTTTAACTACTGAAATAACTGAAAATCCTT
The DNA here is from genome assembly GCA_014737385.1 of Bombus superbus. Taxonomy (NCBI): domain Eukaryota; kingdom Metazoa; phylum Arthropoda; class Insecta; order Hymenoptera; family Apidae; genus Bombus; species Bombus superbus. The sequence continues at coordinate 2,042,050 of JACXIK010000064.1, read as the reverse complement.
TTAAACACCAGGTGAAATTCACCTCGCGGAAAATTGTTGCTTCTCGCGTAATTACAACTCTCAATGCGACAAATTTTCAACATGCAAAAACCAGAAAAGCTATCCAGCGGACCTTTAAAAATTGTTAGAAAGTGTAACGACATCTATTAACATACCACAAAGCCTCGTTGAAGAATCTTTGATGGAGTCAAATCGGCCAGAACGTCTGATATCCGTTATTACACTCCAGCAATGGACAATCTTCAATGATAAATTGCCAATTTTTATAAATTGATAACCATTGGCATTATTCCTTTGGTTCAAAGAACAATTCGAAGATCCAACAATTTATTCGTTTGTTATAACTACTGCTTTCTTATCACGACGTCAAATTGTTATGAAAGAACAAATTGGAATTTAATTTCCGATACCGCGATTAAGATATTGAGCGAGTTATTTCAATGACCATGATTGTCAAATTAATTCCCTTACAAATCCGTAATTCCTTCCCAATTCCTCCATCAGCACATCAAAAACAGGAATGAAATTGATCGATAAAATATCGGGTAAGACGTCAAGCCTGAAGAGCAGAGCGAGTAGTCCAATCTGTCTCAGACCTAAGCTGCTCGCACGTGCAAATCTAATCCAGCGATTTGCTGGAAGTTTCACGCGGAACGCTCAAGTTCGTAAATAACTAGTTGAAATTCCAAACTTCCTAGCCTCGAAATAACACGAAATCTCGGGCCTATTCTTACCCGAGCTCCTTCGAAATCTCAAGCGTTCGCATAATCGCGTTAACGATAGGAATCGCGAGTACAAGAGGGAAAACGTTGCCCCGTTACGTTTACGATGACGAGAAGCCACTGGCGTTCTATTTTCTCGAGAGCAACGCGAGCAAGAAGATTCGCCACGAATCACGCCTGCCATCGTGGACACGCGGAGATTTACGAGCGAGGAGTCTTGAGAATTCCCTGTAACGGATACGGGAACATCGAAACGAACCAGGCATTGTGGAACGTGGCGGAATACACGGCGAAAACGAGAAAGACGAGAAAAGCTCAACGAGTTTGGTGTTTTCCATACCGCAATGCAGGCGCCTAGTTGTTAACTGGATTGTTTGGTTCGAGTTCTTAGACATTGGAGAAATGCACGCAATATCCGTGTTCTCGCGTGTACACGAGAATTCGCATAACGATTCGCGTTTCGAGAATCGTGGAGGCGTTGTTTTTTAGTTTCAACGGGCATTGAACTGCGGTTCAATCGGTTCTCCCCATGTGGACGGAATATTTGTTATTTTTGAAACGATGTAAATTTCACATTGCGTGTACGTACATAGGTTTTTAAATATAGGGAGATTTTTCTGTTTTACAGATTGAAGTAAGTTTGTACGAGTGGACTTGATCGTACATCTTGTGATTTTATTGTTCGTTTAACAAATGTTCGATAAAATCTCGTTTATTTAAAGCGTATGGAACATCGTTTACGCGAATGTTATTGTTTGTTACTGGAAAGGGACTAGACAATTCTATTTTAATTCTATTTTAACGTTGTTCTTGCTAAACGGTATAATTTTACCGAGTAAGTACGACGTTCGTGCAAATAGCTTTTTTTTTTAACGAGAAGGAAGGAAAGAAATGGCAAAGAAATAGGTCACAGTGTGACAAATAATATAAATTCTGTAATAATACAAAATAATATAACGAAACGAAGATCGTGTTCTAGAGGCAGCGTACAGCCGGTCGAGAAACCGAAAAAGTAGTAATCGCTTCTAATTTAAACCACAGTAGAGAAAGGTCACGTATCGCCGATATCGAAGGATTCCATTTTAGTAAAGACACGAAGTAAAGAAACTTTGGAAATATAATCAATACTTGAGAGATTCGACGTCTCCTGTACTATAGGGTCTGACACATCGTAATATCATCCCTCAAATTGGCAAACACATACAAGGACAGCCGTAACAGTTCTCGAATTAATACATCAAATTTTCCGGACTAGTTAATACAGACTGGTTAATTAACGTCCGCCGTTGTCACTCTGTTTATCTGATTATTGACAGATGAAATATACTGGAGAACGCGTACACTGTAATAATCTGAGAATTTGTAAATGTTGAACATTTTCTAAATCATTCTAGTGAAACAATTTTTTGGAGAAAAATATGTTCTACGCTTAAACGACAAAAATGTATCGGATTCAGAGCACGATGATATTTTTACAACGAATCATTTAACGCGTAAAACTTGATTCCTTGTCTTTTCATTGCTGTGATATTGCGTATTTCGCAGCATATAATTGATCCGGTATTTTGTATTTTCTACGTTTCTCTATATCTAATAAATGTACACCTTGTACATATTTTCGAAATCTTTTAAGATGTGTTTATTGTTTTAAATACGTACTTGTTAATGAGATAAAGTTTGTTTTACTTCGCGTTGCTTTACGGCTGAGAACTTGAGTCTAAAAGGCCTTTGGCAAAGACTTACAAGTACCAAGGAAACAGTATATTCGTAGTAATTCGAAGAACGACGAACTTACGTCTGATAATCCCAGTGGAAGTTTGTTGCTTCTGCGCCGGCATAATTAGCGAGAAGCTAAAAGCTACATTACCGTAAGGAATGAAACTGTCGTGCTAAATTAGAGGTCAGAAATCGGAAACGAACGTTTGTCAAACGACGGTGGAATTGCGTTCTACGATCGTTGTTCGAACGAAAATTTACTATTTGTCAAATTTCAAGAATTTGGTTTCTTTAAATCTTTATTATAAAAATATCGTTCACAAGTTCGATTAGTAATAATTTTTATGAAAACATTATATGATATCGGACATAGTTGTAAAATCATTATACAACTAAGTACCCTTATAGCGTGTAGGTAAAGTATATTCTGGAAACAGCATGATCTTTTTATTTAGTTTTACGATTCGTAAATTCGAATAACGATACGAGTATTAAAATACCAGAAATATACATAAAATATCAGCCATACTAAATATAATAGATAGACGAAACGAATGCAAGTATCGCACGATGGTTTACATATCTTTTCGAGAAAATAAATTCCAATAACATCCAGATAACAAATACGTTTAAAAATCATTCGAAGTCAAGTATTTATTTACGAAAGCTCGATGATTTAAGCAATAATACGCGAAAATGTTCGACTATGTAAAATAAACTAAGTGACAATAAAATAAAAATTCTATTTGCCAATCATTTCAAATATTGAGATATTGAAGAGAAATATGTATTTATATTCAACGTAACAAATAGCGTTATTCAGATTCCACAAATATCGGGTATTTGTATGAAAAGATATTACGTAGTACAAAAATTAACAATGGAAATACCGGAGAATATAAATACAAAGTAATATAAAGGGCCTCTTAGAACATGGCGTATCTGTTTTAAGAATCAAAAATTAATATCTTAAAAAATGCGAAGCTGAAATTGTATGAAATTTACATTCATAAAGATGTATTTAAATCCTGCAACATTTATAATCGTAGTTTTAATATCAATTTTAACAAACCTTTAGCTATTTTAGCTATGTGACAGATTTGAATACAGTAATTATATAAAATATTTTGTTTATCAAACGTTATGGGAAATACGATAAATTGAAGATAAAATACAAAATTAATGAATTCCCTTTTAAAAATGAGGAAACGATCAATTCCTCCTACACGGAAATGAAACTAAATGGTTCCGTGGGAAAATCCCTCTACCTGTTTCATTCGTATAATATCAAACAACGCTATTTAAAATTAGAGATCAATATTGTACCGTGGAAAAAAGTAGATTATAGCCGATATCTCGTTCTTCTCGTACGGAAAGAAACAAAATAAACGTGATCAGAAAAAAAGTTCGCGGGTGCTTAACCTGTCGATTCGATAATATCGATTAGTACTCCGGTACACTGAGCAATGTTAAGCGAGGTTTCGTGTTCTCGTTACAGCGTAAACGTAATTTTAAAAACTAACACCAGTAGCGATAAAATTGAACGTTTCGATCAAATCTTGAGGAACCATGGTTTATAAAGGACGAAGGTTTGCATTTCAAATATCGATAGAGGAAAAAAGCACATCGTTCCTAAAGAACCGTCGATATTTGAACAGATGAACAACACAGCATGCAAAACAGACATATTAACCCTTTCGCGCACGAAAACTTCATACACTCGCATAAAATACAGCAAAAGTATCATAATTGAAATGTTCAAGGCGTGCAGTTCGAATTATTTCGAATCAAAGCGCGGGCTTTTTAATCGTATCGACTTCGATCATTCCGAGGAAAACATTTCCTTCCCCCGGCTCCTCCTCCAAAATAAAAAAACGAAGCATTAAAATCTCAAAGGAAGAAATTTAATCGTAAAATTCCAAATTATCTCGAATCTGATTATATCCGAAGAGAATACTCGAGAGTATTGCGAAAAAAATTCTTTAAATAAGGTATTAAAGCTTCGGAAAGCTCGTGCGTTAAATCCTTGATCAAAGAGCAAGCGAGAAAAAGGTGCTTGAAAAAGTGGCACGTGAAAGGGTTAAAAACAAGAGAACTTTCATTCTCAGTCTCAATCCATTTCGAACTGGCTGTTTGACGTGCACGCGTACAGCTGTGTGCGATATTAATTCAGGAATACACCAACTTACACTCAAGACATTTCGTGCAACAAGTATTATAACACACTTCGTTCTGAACGTGGCTGTGCACAATACCTGGCGATCGTTTCGCACTTAACACTTTGAACGCTTTGCTTTTTTTTTTTTATACACCGTTGATAATAGTAGAAGCAATTGTATTCGGGAGAGTCACCTCGGTGTGTCGTCTTTCAATAATTAATAAATATCTTCGAGGTTCGACGCTATCGAGTTTAATAAGCTCGCAGATAATCTTCAGGAGGTTCGATATTGGATTTATAAAGATTTCAAAAATATCAAGACTGCGACGTTCTTTTCGTTCTCTTCTTTCTTCTTCCTTTTCGTTCTGTCTTTCTCTTTCTATTAATTGACTGATTTCTTCTTTACAGAATGGCCCCAGTGAATTAGCAAAGGTTAGATACAGATCGGTATATATATGTATATATATATATATATATATATATATGTATATATATAAATCGAGATACGCTTTGATAAAAACTATGAATCCTTTTCTTCCGTTTTGAACAAATGTTTCTCTTGTCGTTGGTCCGTACGTTGTACCTTAGATGGTCGATCGTAGATTACAGCAGTTTGATAAAACGATGAAAACTCCTCCGAATTTAAAGGACTCGAAGGTCTCTTCTGATTGATCTTTTGGTTTCTTTATTTGCACTCCAACTGTAACGCAGATCATGTTCCCCTTCAATGACTTTATACACGTTGAAGATTCATCTTCGCCGTTATAACGCGCAACGTCAATAACTTATCGATGTATAACACGTTTGATCGAATTCAGAGAAAATATGCACATACGGGGATGTTAATTTTAGCTAACAGGTGGAAAGAAGGAGGCTATCTTCTCGAAAATTCTTCGCCAAAGTAATTACAAGCTCTAAAGTAGTTTCAATGATTCGTTAATCCGCGTCTTTTCGTGACTTGCTAATGCCAATTTTTGGATTGGTCGATGGTGCTTCCATGGTTAGAGCAACACATTAAAGTTAGATGCATGGAATGGATTATTGTCACGAACAAGAGAGCATTCTATGGAGAGCCGTAAGTGCAGGTCAAAGTGGGTAGTAGGTAGGTACGTACTCGAACGCAATTGTAAAGGGATGTTGTCAAACGTGTTTCCACTCGCCAAAAGGCAGGACATTCACGGAATACGTGAGCCCAAATCGATCGGAAACGCGTAGGAAAAGACAAACTGAAACTGTCTTTTCTAGTTGAATATTTTGGGGAAATGGCACACGTTGAAATCTAACTGCTATAATAGGCCTGTTAAGTTGCACTTAAATTAGATGGAAAAAATCGAATAAAATTTACAAATTTTTCTACGTATCTTTGGAGAAAAAATGCGATGTAGAAAGAAGATGTAGAAGAAAACCAGATGTAAAGATTCTTCGACGAAACGCAAGGGTCGCTGTTATTATTACTGTCTGTAGAGTTTTTTTAGAAATGACGAGTTCTTGTTATTATATCAAGGTATATTTGGTCAAGCGATTCTTAGTGAAATAACAGCTTCTAAAGAGTCGATCGAGATTCCCATTTCGAAGTCCCAAGAGAGAGGTCCGGATCAGAGAATGCAATACGATCAAAGAGTTATGCAATGCCAGGAATTACTCGCTTTTCCTAGGAAAGCATAACCTCGTCATCTTCGTTTTTCTTTGACATATACGTAACCGATGGAATATTTTATATAAATATAAAATACTGGACGTGTTGCGTTTGAGTTCCAGTTAGTTGAATTTCGCGGAAGAAACAAACGCCTCGTATGAGGTAAAAAATTCTTAAATATAGAATAAACGTGAAAAGAAAACAGAAGGTAGATAAAGTTTTGAGAGCAAACAATGATAAATTTTCACATAAAATAATCGCATTGAATGTAATTTCCTAAGTACCTTGAAAAAGATTAAAAAATAATGATTTCGTTGCTCGACTAAAATGTCCAAGTTTTGTTTCAGTCTAAAGCTTTATCCAACTCGTGATAGTACCGGTATATTACATGGATTTATTACATGGATATTTTCTTCCTATTTACGTACCACTGAAACGTCACTCGTGTTTTTTTTTTTTTTTTTTTTTTATCACTGAGCCGATCCTTCTATTATTTATCTCATGGAATTGCAATTACGAGAGGAAATACAAATTTAAAGCGAAACGAAAAAGGAGAGTAAAGAGAAATCAATAATAGGAGAATTTATCTTCTCGTAATATTTATAACGATAAATATTCTACGTATTTGCTATTAATCACTGATATCTGAACAAAACATCGAATTACATGTATAATACAGACGATTTGTTAAACTATCACACATCAGAGAAAAATTGATTGTTACGAACGTCGATGAAAGCAATTATTGAAAACGGTAAAGCAACAAAATATTTGGAAATTCATTTAATCGAAATTTTACTCTGTTTAAATCGGCGCTCGTTAAATTCATCACCTGCGGCCAATGTTCACAATGAATCATTGAAATTACCTTCAACTCAGAAATCAGAAAGATCCATTTATTTCTGTCAGTGATTACAACCGACCCTTCTGTTTCCACGAAGCTTCGTTAAATTGATCGAATCACAGAAAACGACGGATGATCATTTTACGATATGACAGATGATTTCTTGTCAGGAGGCTGTACCTAAAATGTCTTTTAATCCGCTAATAGAAAGTAGATTCGATACAAAAGCGATTCTAGTCGCGTCATTGCGATTCAGAGATAAAAATTTGTCATAGCAGCGGTTTTCCATTTGACCGATGAAACACGAATTTCGATTGGCAATACCACTCACAACGTTTTAGTTTTGTACGATCCAGCTGAAATCTTCGACATTGAATCGCGTTTACTCGTCTCCTTTTACGATTTATTTCGATGATTCGTACGACGGTTTGGTGTTTCTTAATTTATTTGAACAATTCGCCCGATTAAGATTAATTTGCTTTCTAAGCAGAGATGCCTCGAATCGGAGGATTGGTAATCAGTAATCTGAGAGATCCTTTTTTCCATTAATTTATCACTTTTGTTAAACAGTGTCGCAGTTACTTGATTTCCATTTAATTTACAACCAGTATGTTATTTTAATTGCGGTTAAATAGGGATAATTTATGGTTATACAATAACTTCCGGCTATTTATTTGTAGCACTGATCACCCTCTTTTCCGTCAAATACGAAATACGGATATTTGAAAGCATAAACTCGATGAAATTTTTGATAGTAGACTATAGCGTACACAGAAATCGGTGGTTCATTCGTGCATAGATTAGGCGAAGATTATCGTATCTAGATCAACGCTTAACACACTATGTTTATCTCGCATCACTTCTAATCTACAGCTAGATTTTACGGAAATGAATACGTAGAAGATATACGCAATAGATAACGCAGGGATACGCAAGAAACCTTCGTGTCATCGAATATTTATTTCAAGTGTTGGAAACGAAGCTGAAGTTCTTTAAGGACTTTAATTCTAAACTTCAATATCCACGGAAATTTGATTATCTGTATATCGTAGAGTCTCAGTATCTACTGAAATCTATCTCCAGACATCAGAATTTGGATTGCAGACTATTAAATCTCAATACTCACAGAAATCTGATTCAGGTCTGGAACGCCTGAAAGCTCCAAACGTCAAGGTCTCCAGGATTTTGATTCCAGATACCGGAATCCGAAGAAACACAACTCCGAAACCCAGAACTTTGATTTCAAGCACTAGAATCCCAAAAGATCTGATTTCAAATCGCAGACATCCTAAAATCCCGATTCGCGTATCATGGTGCGGATTAAAAAATGTCTGAAAACCGGAATACGCGCTCTAAACTTCAGACACTAAATCGACAATTCGAAAGGTCCGTGTTCATCTCGAATTGCGGATTCTAAATCGTGATTGTTTTAATCTCTGAGAATACTCTCGGAATACCGAATAACCCTAATACCGAAACTAGTATAATTGTTACAATCTCTGAGCTCCTGCCAGCAGTTCTTAGCTGTATCGAGTTTAGCGTTAAGAAATTACTATACCAAAATTACAGATTCTTTGCTTAGGATCGTATTCACTTTGGTAAATTGAGAATTACTTCGTCCCGTACCGTTTGTTTAGCTACCGCGTTTTACAGTGTTTCGCCAAATTCGAAAAATCTTTTATTTGAGTAGTATTGATTTACACGATGAATTTTAAAAGAAACGCAAGTTTGATTGTAATTTGCATTTCTGATACCGGCTTTCCAAGATTATGAAAATTTAATGTTCTTTTTATCATATAAAAGAAGTTCCTTGGAATCTCCTTTTCTTTCTTTCGATCTACTTGCATAAACGTTTTTATATGCAAACTGATCGCAATTTCATCTATCCACGACTGTAGTATATTTAACTATTTTAACAATTGCTTAATATAATATCGAAGCATTGATAACAATAATTCTAGTCTTAATACTAGTAATGGTACTAATAGTACAGTCAATTATAATTATAAAATGAACTCGACGCTTACATAGAAAAACAACGATCTATTCGCTTCTCAGCTGCGATACTTACGTTTATATATCGTGCAGCGTATACTAAATTTTCAACAACTTTTAGATTGTTCTAGACACGAAAAACCTCGTATCGCGTCATCAAAGTACCGCAATTAAAGAACTTATTTCGAAATTTCGTCTTGTCCCGCACTCTTATAAAATCTTGTAATATCCAACTTTCGCAGGAACCATTCTGTTAAGTACTTTACAAACTTCTGTCTCGTGAACTTCTTCTATTTTTATATAATAAAGCCTGCATCACAACTTTCAATTACCTCCATCGTGTTCCTTTTGTATCTTCCACGAATACGCTACGCTTCTCTCAAACACGAATATCACGCTTCTACGGCAACCGTTTCGATACTATTTCTTAATCCAACTCCGCGGTAACGAATAACGACTTACAGATGGTAGACAGTGTCCGATACGAAGTCGAGACTCAACCGGAGAAGAGACGTAATCACAGGATCCAAGTGAAACGGTACTGTGATTACGACGTTCGATCTGTTTTGCACTTTCCATGCGGCCTGATCAATCCTCTAATTACCGTGCGTCGCGGTACACCACAAACGATGGCTGTCTATTAATTTCGCGTAGGATATGCTATTAAGAAGTAATAGAAATGGAGAGAGAGAGAGAGAGAGAGAGACAGAATGAGATTAATCGTAAACCCTTTCATCTGACACGTACATCCTTGTATACTCTTGCACGAGGAGTAGCGTGAAAGACGACGCACTCGAGAATCCAAAAGCGTTACATTAAATTAAAGCTCGAGAACGAGCTACAACTTGGTCCTTAACGAACCTGTCTTGCACGACGATAGACGATGGACGAGAGAACGAAGATAGTTTTCAGATTATCTTGTTGACTTTATTATATTGTGCACGTTCCGGGAGCTCGAACGAGAAAATTATCGACACTCTTCTGGTTCTTGTTAGTTTAATTACATAAAGTTACTCTTTGTTGCTGTTCCTTTCTTATCGTTCCTGTTAATCTAGAATTTTCGGTTGACTGGATTGTAGTAATTATCTTAGTTCTGATACAAAATCTATGCTGTTAATCATGGAAAGGATAACTTTCGATACGGAATTACACCAACACCGAATCACGCTCTTCTGACTTTTGTTACTTTAATTACATAAAGTTACTCCTTATTAACCTTGGCCGACATACTTTAACGAAAGCAGTTCTCGGATTTATTGAAATGTAAGAATAATTAAATTCACCCTCTTCATACTGTAGTTTTGAAAAACGAAACAAAATCGGTGTCTTCTATACACAATATTGGCGTTCTTTAATTCTGAAATCTTTCTTTTAGACAATGTTTGATTAACAATGATAATTTTCTAACAATGACAGCTATTAATAAACTGTATTATAGAATAATACCTGCAGTGTGAATTCTAACATCAACAAGAATAATTTATTTAACACAATTTCTATTTATAACAACAAAGTTCCCACGCTAATATAATTTTAGTTACACCCTCAATAATCAATTTTAGAAATCGTAAGTGCGCTTCGGGGAAAACTTGCTTTAACGTGGTTCTAAACTCGATTCCTCGACATGGCCAAAAGGGACTGACCGATTTTAATTAACGAAGCAGTCATACGACACGAGTAGAAGGATCCCTCGATCAAACCGACAAATCTAATGGTACAGGAAATTCAGTTAATACAAACTTTATTGCCTAAAGCAATGTAAACAAAGGAAAAAAAAATTCAACGAATTGAATGTTCCATTTTCTTTTTTATCTCTGTCGAAGAAGTTACTAAAGATTTAAAAACGCTATCCGCATAGCCCTTGAGGAAACTAATGGAGTCTCGAGTGGTCATAATTGCATTTTAACTACAGAGAACCTAATTCCCGCCGATCCTCCGCATTCGTGCATCTATTTACATTTTTTGAAAGCAATTCACAACTTTTTCCATTCGTTTTCTCCGACGATACCGAAGGAAATAACTCGAAATATAATACGTAACGGCTCGTAAAAGCAAACGAAGTATGTGAAAATTTTAGACAGATAAGAATAGTGAAATAACGAAACAAATGAATATATTAAAGGGACTTGACTTAACGTATTAAAGGGGCTTAACTTTGAATCTCCAAGTTTTTTTTTATAATTCTTTGTAATGCTTTTTCATAATTCACAGTTGCATTTCCAGACGGAGACGTAACGATGGACAGGTGACAAACAGCGCAATAAATTCCGATTTCCGCCCCCAAAGAATAAATTTTTCGCAGCTTTACGACAGGCAACGTCGGATAGGAAACGCGTCGTATATGTAACAATACCCGTGTTCCATATTTTTAGTTTTTTAGACAAATAATACGAAAGCCAATTTTTAGCTGGACAAAGTGGTGTCAAAAATCAAAACTACTTTTCATATAAAATTCTTAATCCCATTATTCAGATTAAAAAAAAATCAGAAAACAATGATTTATTTTCATGAATTGACGAATCTTCCGAGGAAGGGCCTATAAGTCTATGATAGGTATATGTATGCGTAGATATTTGAGGATATTTTGTCAAGAAACTCTAAGAACAAAAGGCAGGTTTGATATGTAAATCGGTGGAATGTTTCTTAGTAAAAAAAAAAAAAAAAACGTGAACATCTCAATACAAATATCTATTATTTTGCATAATTAATTATGGTATAACAAATAAAATGGAAAACAATAATTTTATCTTATAATGTGCGTGTACATGATTTAATAAATGAATAAATTTCTCTATACTTCAAGGGATATACATACGGAGTTCGTGAAAATGATGAATACCAACTCAAACGTAATTAAAATTTAAAAATCAGCACTAAAACTTCCAGTGAAGTTTACTCAATCCATCACTTTGCTTTTTGCTTTATGAATCCTAGAAAACTCATCGGTTTATTCATCACAAGGAGATAATATAAATAATCTTAATAAATTCAAAGATGAATTTTCGAAAATAATATTTGTAATTCCGATTGTTCTTTGCATCTTAGTTTATAGAATTGATTGGCATAGTTTCTGACCGATAGATAATACGCGAATATATATTAAACGACGACAAGAAAATCATAAATGTCATCGATAACCATTACCTGCATCAGGGTAAAATCGTTTATAAATAATTGTATTCTAAAATTGCGCATTGCATCGAATACAAAGTACATGAATAGTAACTCGAAGTACTAATAAATAATTAGTGTAAATGTGGAAATGAACACGAAAATTGAAACGTAGAATCACAGATTTTATATGGGATTAGTTAGTACGAAACTGATTTAGCATGTATTAATGTTATAATTACATGTAACGATATTAGCAAATTAAAATAGTTTCTCGCGTATTTTAGTACAAGTTTCGTAATAGAAATTAACAGTTTCTAGGTATGTTAAAAACAGAGAAGTTGTTATATAAAGATTACACTATGTAAAAATAAAAGAAATATCTAAATCAGTAACGACAGATATAGGGAATTGAAGAGACAAAAACAACGGAGATTTTCAACGATAAGAATAAGATAATTGACAATACGACGAGACAACAAAGTGCTCGTAATATTTTTTCTTAGAAATCTACAGATTCTTTCGACGAATCTAACATTTAATTTTATAATTTAAAATCCAATATAATCACAATTAGGAGAATTCGAAATCTTCAGGAAATCGTTAAATTCAAAACTTACAGAGTATTTAGAGGAAATTATTCGCGGAGAAATTTTATCGTTAAATCGATAGAACATTTGTTGGACGTTTTTCTTCTAATTCTTTCAATTCGAATCATCCTCTTATTACCGTCATCGTCACTAAATCACGATAATGTAAAATTACTTAAACAGTAATTTTAAGAGTAAAAGTATTTTTAAACAAATTTGTCCTTTTCACGCTCATTATACAGTCTATCACGTAACCTGTTTAATTATCTGCATCGACTAATTAAATACCTGTTCCAATAACACAACACATCGCGATTCTAATCTTCTCAACTCTGTTTACCGTCAAACACGCCCCGACTTGTCGCGAAACAATCACCAAGAAAATCCATTAATTACGAGGACCTGTAACTCGTAATCAGGGGATTACATTTATATTAATTGACGTAGAACTCGACAGTATTACGATCGCTGCGTATTTCTATAAAATCGAAAGGAAATTAGAGCCCCGTAAAAATCCTCGAATTTAGCCACAGGGGAGTTCATCAAATTGGAACAGAACAAATGGAAATTTTAGTTTGCATTTCTGGGTGAAAAATTTCACAGTATTGTTTCTAACCGTTATCGCTTTGCGGATATTTTCTTTCTCTGAAATTTCTCTCTCTTTCGAATTTTTATTTGGACCTTTTCAGGTCTGTCATACGTGTCTCCAATTACAAATTAACTAACACATAATTATTTCAACGCGACATCTAACCAAATAAGGTGGCACATCGTACGAATAATTAATTCGCAAATATTTTATTTAAATAGCGGTTAATTTTGGTACGCGTGTTGCTAATTATAAAAACGATAATACAAGATACAGAAGCGTAACTAAGATTCTGAAATATTTTCGAAAACGCTTTGTCAAGCACGGATAAAAATGGGAATAAAGCACGGGACTGAGGCTCGAATCGCGGATTGAAATTAAACGTTCAAGTCGAGTCGTCGTTTATGGAAGTTTACAAGATCCAAACGGCGAGGAATTTCAATCTTCCGGCGCGATCGAGGGCACTTGGATCTGCTTACGTTACCGAGAGCAGTTTATTTAATACGCTCTTTGACACGATTACCAAAGCGAACGAAATGAATAAAGGTTAGGCACGGTTAAGCAACCCCCAATGAAACCGAGGGAAGTGTATCGTGCCTCTGTAAAAACGCTATCGAAGGAATTCGACTTGCCCTGCGATTAATTTGATTTTCACGGCCATTTCGTGATGGAAAATCGAAAGCTGTTGGGGAGAGAAACGTTTTATGTCAGCTAAACTATAAAAGCTGGATTTTAAGATTTTGAGGGTGAGAAAGGTATCGCGCAGAACAGAAAAATTAACGAGTACAAGTCGACTTTTTCTTTCTTTTAGAAGAATTATTCTGCGTACTTAATATCGAATCTAGATACGTAACTAATAATTAATAAAGTAATATAACCGAAGAATATCGAATTTGTACGCATTTTTTAGCTCTTAACTAGAGAACACTGTCTCTGAGAGAAATTTAAATTTTTATTTTCTCGCTACTTTACGCGTAGTGGAGAATTTTAGAAGCTTCAACATTAGGTACGTGTCTTTCATTTTAGTAGATAGAGTGCGTGTCCTTGTGCATTTTTTTTTTTTTTTTTTTATCATATTATGCGAAATTTAAAAACGTAAAAATGCAGATAGTGCGTAAATAACGCGAAATAATGATTCGGTAAGTAAAATACCAAGTAGTTTAAAGGAGTACGTTTCTGTTGAAGTGGCTAAAAAATGCAGACGTTTGTACATAAGAGTTAAAAATACTTGGTCGATTCCAACAAACGTGTACTATTTTTTCACGAAGACGTCCAGAAGGCTACTTTCGTACGCAGAACAATTTACAAAATTAAAGTCTGAAATGAAATTCTCTGGAATAACCTTTTGCGATTGCAGATTCTTAAGTATCGTTAAGGCGTCGAGGAAAGACCCTTCGTTAATTTCATGGACAGTTAAGTTTATTATTCTTGTAAATTATAACTACACTTGCAAACGAGTAGGCAGGAAACGCAGAAAGATGAAATTGATAAAATCAGCGAGCCGGAATATCTTGTTCCTGGGAGAATTCACAAATTCAAAACCGGATAGATGGCAATTGTAATGTCGAACGTCGATAATTCGCTTCGTTGAATCTCCATAAGGAACAATAGCTACTGTAAATACCATTATTATCGTGCATAAATTGCGACGATTGTTGTTTATATTTTCTCTCCTTTTAAGAAAAATCGGAAGTTACTTGATAGGAAGTTAATTTGATAAAAAATATCAAAGTATATAAAAGAGAGATCCAACTCGTTGAAAGAGAAAAACGTTCTTGCATTGTAATCAGAAATTCATGACTAATAATTAATAAATATGAAATTGCAACTCATTCGAACGTTTTGCTGCAAAGTAGCAGTGTGTTACTAGACGCGTGTCTAGAATATAACTCTATTTATTAAAAAGCCTTTTATAGACAGTAATATGCGAAGAAATCAATCGCTTAGAAATATTTTTTACTGCCCTATTATTGGCAAATTTTTGTGTCACATTACCTCAAGTTGCTAAAAGATGGTACTACTGATTGAGACGTTAATCGCAGAAACATATTTGCATGGGAAACATTTCTTGTCGAGAGATAAGCTGTTTATAATCGAGAATTGTACTTTTTCTGTATATTTGAAGCAGAAATAGGCAGAGATTGGAGGAAGCTCTTGTTTGATATTTGATTCGCTATGATGAATGCAAAAGAAAGATAGAAACTCTCAAGACATTTTTACATTCTATTACAGTATCCAATTAAAACGTTCTTAAGGAATTGAATTTATTAATTAGATGCTCTATCGATCACAGTTTTAAATTGATATTCCATGTGTGTTTTGAGTAACACGACGTAACATTTGGGTGGCCTACTTTGGATACCATTGGATTTTCTTTCCATACGATTGTGTCTCGAATAGAAATTCCTGTAGACGTTTCTTTTTCATTTATCGCCGAGAACTCGCGAAACTTTTAATTACGTTAATTGATTTGAAGCGTTAAAAGAATTTATTTGCGGCATATAATGAATTAAAGCTGCATGTAGTTTCAAGTAAATAATTATGTGATAAATAATGTTCAAAAATATTTTTATTTTCTATTTTATTAAAATATTTTGGTTTAACTTTGATGTAAAAAAAATTGATTTTGTTTTCAAACATTCTTATCTATTGCAGTAATTGTTTACCAGAGTATTTTTGTCATCTCATTGTTGGCTAAATCTCAACTGATCAACGTGTCTATTCGATAACAAACGTTAAATCGAATCTATTAATTAATCAGTATATTAAATAATCGCTCAATTTTTCGATTCTCGCAATTGTAATATACTTTTCCACATCATGACAATTCTTCAATACTTTGACAAAATGTATACGATTAATTTTTACATGGTTTGTTACGTTATTCGAATAGTTTCAAACAAATTGAACGATTCTTAAACACGGCTACTGTTTCCTCTTACTTAAGCTACGTTAAAGTAAATAATAACGAAACAAACATTTCAAATTCAATATACGTATAGCTACATGTATATTCTTCATAAAGCCGCATTCTACGAGCCATTACAGCAAATTCCAAAGATTCTCCGAAATGCAACAAGTTGCTCCAACCGTGCACCGTACCCTGAACATCTTCCTTCTCAACCGTATTTCAACAGCGGAATTTGCAACAGTTTCTCCTAATTGTCTCATCGTCTATTCAAAATCTTCAACTACGTTTATAAAAAAAATTCTATTTTCTACGAAACGAATTTCATTCGCGATGCGTTAAACACCGTCTACGTGACGGCGCGTGTTAAGCACGTTCACCGATGGTGCAATTAAAAAATCAATCCTCTGATCGGTATTCCATCCATAGATCGCTTAATAGTGCTTAATTATTTCGGTGGCCTACTTGACGTGTCATTATGATCGTCCGTGTCCAATAGCGCTATCGAAATTAATTCCCTGGTCGCGAATCAAAGTGAACCAATCGAATACGTTTGCGTATTGTTATGAATTAATGCGGATTCGATAGCTTTCCATAAGCTCACGCCTAAACCAATGGAATTCATTTATGTACGACGTTCGCCACGGTATTGTATCGTGGCATTGTTTCATTCGATACAAAATACAAAAGAAAATGTTGTACGACACGACATTCGTACAGCTATTATCATTTGTCACGTAATATGATTGTCATCGTCGAAGGCTCACTGTATGATATTTTAATTGGATCGGTTTCAGTTGGCTATCTAACGCAAATTGTATGAAACGAATCGAGCATTCCTTTTTCTACTTTTCCCTTTTAGCGTATATTTATGAACAAAAAAGGAAAGAATTGAAAGAAGGAAAATTCTTCTCGGAGAAAGTTTTGGAAAAAGTTCTCACTTTATGTTGGAAAAGCGATATTTAAACAAATTTCGACCAATGCTGGATATAAGGGCATAGCAAGTGAAAACAGTAGAACAAACAAACACTGTTATACAATCGTATAGTATTAGGTATAATTCTTTCGGATATCTCTTCTTTTTTAAATATGAACTGGATAACATCTGGTCAGGGGAAAAAAATCGATAGAATTTCTTTCTTTTTTCTTTAGAGAAGTTGAATTTCGTTCGATATTTACAGCGACTTTGTAAAACTATTACATATTTCTGAAGTTGAAGTTAAAGTTCAAAGCCTTGTTCCGAATATTGAAATTTATCTTATTAAAATTTTGCTAGCTTATTTTCATATATAAGTATCGAAAATGAAGAACTTACAACGTTGCTGTAAGTTTCTGTTAAAGTTATGTAATGTACGGGATCGTTTAAACACGTATCGCAGAAATCTTTTAAACGTGTAAATTAATTTTCTTATTATCTTATGCAATATAAAAGATCTTGAAATTTCATCGGCACGATATTAAAAATCGAAATTTAAGATTCGAAACGAATCTGAAAATGAAACGATAAAATCATTTATCGCAAATATATTAATTTTGTGAAAAATTAATATTCGACATTACATCTCATCCTATGAATAGAAATTGTTCATTAGCGAGCTGAGAAGGAGAATAAATTCAAAGAGGTAATCCAGTTTTTCGCCATTTTATTTCGAAATATAAAAGATGGTAGCGATTCGTTTTTCTTTTAAAATATTCAAAGGCTCCCTAAGCAATTTTCCCTTTCCGTTTCTTCGACCGACCTTCCTCTAAAAATTACGTTTTTACATTCAGATAAAAATTCCCACGCCGAAAGCTCACCGATAGTTGTACGGCTTTCAATTCTTTGCCCGTAGAAACACACGGAATTTCGTTCGTTCGTCCGTTCGTTACGAACCTCTCAAAGCGTAAATACGTCACGGCCACCTCCATATGCAGCAGCGTTAATTAACTTGGACTCGGCTGTAATTACGCAGTCATTCGATATCGGAATCGAACTTCCGCCGCAACTGAATTTAAAAGATCCGTTTAATTTCGCGTGATTGTTGATTACTTCAATCCTAGAAATTCGTTCCTCGTGGAACATCTATCCTGTCTCGGTTCGTTGTTAATGAAATAATCGTGTTACAGATACCGACCTGGTCGCTTATTCGAGTAAAAAAAAATCGTTCTCTTCCGAGGTCTCTAAGAAAATTGGTTGGAACTTTCCAGTAGAGAAAGTAAATAGAAAAAGAAATTTCCAGAAGAGTACGTAAAAGTACATTCCTCGTGGAACAGTTTGCAAATTTTCATTTCGAGTACCGACTATAGACTAAATTAATTAAATTTAATACAAAGCTTGTGCACGCACCCGCCACTGTATGTCATTTACCATATCTACTTGATTAAACGAATAAATCGTCGTCGGTATACATGGAGCCACCAAACGTCATCAACTTCAAGTTATCGTCGTTCCGTTATCGCGATACAAACGGAATTATTTAATTCGTTTTACTCGTTTTGATTAAATCAGCCCCCGCCTTTGAAATGCTTATTGCTTCTACCCATAAGGTATTCTTGCGTTAAACAGTACTATTGTTGATGTTAACTACGTTCCCTAAGTCAATTCTGATCGCGGAAATAGCTTTCGTGAGTTACACGGCATTAAGAACCATGAACGACTCAACAGGTTAATAACGACCGATATTTAGTGGATGTAGTGAACGTAATCAAACGACTATTTATTTTTGTAAACACACATGACCATTCCGATAACATCTGTACGATTAACGTTAGTCTAAGATTGACAAATAAATATAAGACGTACAAAAATTGGCAGTAGTCTAGTTATTAGCGAGATATATCCATAAACGTTCACATATTTCGTAAATAGGACGAAATTACTCGTAACTTACGTCACAGTTTTTGCTTAGAACAGCTTCTCGAAATAGGCTGGGAAAGTCTGTCTGTTTCACGATGACACGCCCGCTATTCGTAGCAAAAAATACTGGTTACGAGTATTGTGTTCGGGTAGGGTCATCGAGGGGCGAGCCCTATTATGTCAAATAAACGAATGGAACATATTTTCATAAGGGGAAAGACAAGAGGGTCGTTTGCCATGAATAGATGTACGAAAATCATGTTACGGTGACAAATAAGCCTAAAGTTTGGATGTAATCATTTATTAATTTTGTCGAGAGGGTTGAATTGTCCGACGTGTAGAAAATTAGGCGTTCTTTCACCCTGAAAAGCTATCGTCAAAGGAAAGTAATACCATTGCGGATGAAATCGTACGCTGATACACACTGTTTACTTTAGAAATCAATAAGAACGAACAAGTGCAATCGAACGTTTCGTTATTATTTGTTATTATCGAAGATGAAATTTTTTATGAACAAATTATATGTATTACATCAAACTCGTTGAAGCTTTGTTAGCGATGTAACGAGACGCGATTATCATGGTTATGTTGACAGAATTTGAAACAAATTTGAAAGTATATACATAAAAGTCGAAAATCACTTACTGCAGATATATACTTAGTAAAAATATTAGTTGCCGGCGTGAACAGTGATCTGAAACGCTTAATTAGTGCTAATTGATCGTTTGAATAATTTAACGATCCCTGTTTCAAGTCCATATGTTTGCAATAAATGTCTTTCAACTTCTATATGCATTTTCAGATTTGTCACAAATTTCACCAATTTCACCGCTATGATTGACATATCTCATTACGTAATTCCAAATGTAATTCCAAAATGCTTTGTACAATATACACGCTGCATTCATAAAATATTTCTATAATTAATTGCTTGCTTAAACATTTTCGCGAATTACGAAACAACTCTTCATTGTATCACGCAAGTTTAACGAAATAATCTCTTACGTATTATCTCACGATCAACGTGCGTATTACTCACGCTCAAACTTTCTAACATTTTCCCCGACACCCTACGCAAATCCTCGTCTATAAAATGGGCAAGAGGAAAATTTTTCCCCAGGAATAAAACTATCTTCAAGACGAACGTGATACACAAGATTGATATAGACTAGGAATTTAATATTCAGGTAACAGAAAAGGGCGGAGAAGAGAAAGACACGTTTGACGTATTTTTTCACAGCCGTTTCTGCTCGTACCCTTTAATCTTGTTTATTAAGAAGAACCAACGCTAGTTCGAAGATTTTCGAAGAGTGACGTGTTTACGAGAAAGCAGACGAATCGCCGCCCACCAAGTTCGATTAATTGCGAACGGGGTCTTAATTAACCTCGGAAACGATACGAATTCAATTTGTTGGTAGCCGTAGTGGTAACGATCCGTGGTAAAATCGATTTCGTCAGAGTCGAATCACGCGGGATACGCGTTTTTCGACTAGAAAGGAGAAACCAGAGATCGTGTGTCCTCGCGTGTCAATTTTCATCTGTTCCATGATTCTCACGAATTGGACGCTGATAAATCGTACGATTGATCTATCCGCCTTGCGTTGGAATTATGTCGCGGTCAAAGAAATAACAAGGGTGTACGCTAGAGATTTTTCACGGAACACTCATTCTCACGAATGAAATGTCGAACGAAAGAGAATTTTCCAGAGAATCTGAAACTTCCTTTCCATGTGATAAACTTTAATTTCTGTATTTAACTTGACTGCGATCCTGACATTTTTACGTTTCGATCTTACTTTCATTGTAGCAAATAAAAAAAAAAAAATGTTTGATGTTTCAAGAAAATGTTTCGTGTAAAATCGAAACAAGAAATCGTGTTTGTTAACAAACATTTTTTTTCATATTTTGCTTAACGTTAGTTAGTTCGCTTAATTTTCTTTTTCTTTTTTTCTTCTTTTCTGTAATAAAATAAATGTTTCTCTGAGATTTAGAGGGAAACAAGTTCAACCTTGTATTCGTAATTTCAAGTTAAATCGAGGAAAGAACCATTTATAACGTAAAAGAAAAAACGACTATCATCTTTGTATTCCACCTTTCTTTATCAGATTCTGATTTCAAAAAGTAAGCGCAAGTACTGTGCAGACTTTCTTTTCGAGATATTTTTAATTTGAAAAAGCCAGTCTGCTACTCTTTTCTCTTAATTCCATGTCACCCGTTCGACGAGAAGAGCGCAAATAGTAGATTTCAATGCCCTCGACTGTCACGAAAAGACTGCATTTTCTGAGAAAGCGTTTTATCCTGTAGAAATCGCGAATGAAACACTGTGGAGGCAGTTCAAAGCGATGTAAATAATTTTTGCCAACGAGATTCGTGTTGCAATCGTAATTCTGTCCTATGCGCGTTCTTTCAAGAATATTTTCCCGACTTACTACAACATTTTTCAAAACTACATATTATAAAGTGTTTCGCCGAAATTACGTTATTTCTCACAGTGACATGCACTGTAAATAACACGTGTACATTAGCGTAAGCAAAAACACGAGAGCTTCAAGTTGAAAATATCCTTCCTAAATCTTTGAAAATAGTTTTAGATTCACTTTGTAGCTTTCTGAGAACAGATATGCTTCAGCTGAGATATAATGTAATAGAGAATAATAGATTCATTCTAAGAGCTTTTCGATCGCAACTTTCCTGTACTTCGTTCCACCTGTTGAGTTCGTTGTTAGCTATGCACATACGAGTGCCAACGAGAATGCAAAAGAGTTATTCGATTCGAATAAAGGAATTATAAATTGGAATACAAATTAAACGGAAAGCATCTTATTTAACGCAAAATTTCATATCTAAGGAAATGAAAAAACCAGATTTACTCTAATAACGACACATCGAGTAAAAATTAAAAACTTGGAAGAAAATGCTATATTAAAGTACTACACTGCGAGGAAAAATCGCAGTTCGTCGATGAGAGGAGATTACTACGATAAGAAAATCTATACAAGTTAAATTGCGAGTCACGTGTTGTTTGGAACGTAAAAAACAAAAAGAAAAACTCGATGGATCTCTGTTCGTTTCGACAGTTCATTGTTTGACGTATCAGTACAAAATTCAAGAAAAACACCCTCGTTAAGTTTCGGCAAAAATTCCGCGCGATTAAAGATCGATTCGAACGCAAGATTCGACAGAACATTTTTCACGCACCTGCGATAACTGCGCCAAACGATAGAGCAAAAAGTATGCTGATAGATACGGGACTAATTGCTACGACGGTTTTGTAAACGAAATTATATATTTGAATTTGTCAGCTTAGGACGAAGTTTATGTAAATTGTGATTACGTACGAACAGTTTCGTCGATCGTCGTTCGTGCGTAGGGTTGGTGTCTCGTGTTCTTCGTTTCGCGAACGCATGCATCCCTGAATTGCTTAAGGGACCGTGTCTGATTTCCCCGGACGCTCGAAACGAAATCAAATTCATAATCCGATTCTGAAAGTTGATAGCAGAAAAATCTATCGGTCGCTTGTCTATCAAGCATATATTCTGCCCTTCCGAAAATTGGACGAAAGGACAAGGACGATAAAACATCTGCGAATTCTCTACGTTTTCACTGCAGAATGATCTTATCCTAACGATCATTCTGCGAGACTATTTCTAGAAACTATCCAATGAAAAAGCATTTCTCCGTTAAACAGATTATTTGAAACCTTCTTGTCCATTTTCTCTTCTTTTTACAATTATCAATCGAAATATATTCTTTTATCAAAGCAAATTCAATCTGCACGAACAAAATAATGTACGCGGTATTCTGAAGGAAAAGAGACAGATAGATAGAGAGATAGAGAGAGAGAGAGAGAGAGAGAGAGATCGTGAATAAAAAGCCCGTCGCAAGCTTTTCTAGATAAACAAACACGTGCTCAACGTAATTTACAAATGCCAATCCGATTTACAAATGGCATTGTAATTTTTTGAAGGCTTTAATTTACAGGCGTATTTTTGTGCGGAGCGGAGCCGAAGCATGGTTTACGCATGCGAGTATCATCGGGCGGAATATTTGCCGAGGATTGGGTCGAATTTCCGTAAAAATTTCTCCTCCTATTCTCATTAAGTTTGCTCTTCGAATTTCCGCTACGTTAATGCAAGAACGTATTAATGGTTAAACGTATAATATCCTTAGGAACGCCTTTCAGCTGAAGGTATTTACAACAACATTTTTCCAAGGAATTATCGTATCTTCACGAAACGCGATATAAAAACCCATTTAATATTTACGAAAATGGCTGTAAATTTAACGTTCCATATGCCGACGTCAGGAATGCAAAACAACGAAATGAAATTTTAACGGAAACAAAGTATAACGAAACAAGGTACAACTAATTCGAGTATTCTGTCTGCTATTGACAAAAGTGTCTCAAGAATAACGTATATAACCTTTGCGAATAGTTGGAAATCGAAATGTTTCCAGGCAGAGTATCACGAATCGTCCTTCTTTACTATGGGAAACCAAACAGCTTGAACCAATTACCATGAAACTGCTATAAAACTGACTTCGTCTTGGACAAATGCATTCGTAATTGGGCACTATAGCGAGCCAATGACGTCGTAATGCCAGAGCGGGATTGAATCGTCGTCAGGGGACGAAAGTGGCGTTGTTGTGCCCTGTTTCACTGGCATAAAATCGATCGTTATATGCGCGCCAGATTAATTGATTTCTCGATGAAATCGAGTCTCTTTCTACGACCTTTTTCAAAACGGTCTGTCTACTTTCGATTAAAGCTTCGCTACCATAAGCATCTTCAAGAGGATGACTCGTGTTCGTCCTCCTTGTCTTACTTCTAATTATAATTAACGGTTATCTTCTACATATAGATAAATACAAAACTATACTTGTATAGACCGTATGCGTATGTATACACGTATGGACGTGTTTTCGTTATTTTCTGATGTTTATAGGCGTGTTACATCCTAGGCGAGTATCGGATCGCATCGACGCTCGATTTCATTTCCTAGGGGACCGTCCGTCTCTTTGTATCACCTTGGCGCGTCCCGATGCAGTCAATTAGAAAACACTAATTAGAATAAATGAATTAGAGCGATGTCAATCGAGCTCGTGTCGTCGAGACCAGCGTCGATGTGGCCATCCGAAAATTTATTCGAACAACGCCACGATCCAGATTGAAATGTCTCGTCTCTTGGAAAGAACAGCGATTAAATCCTTCCGGGGGATGCGTTCAGAGACACGGCTAATATATACGATGCTGTACATAGATACGTTATACACGTTAGAAGTATAGCGCGGGATAGGTGGCGCCAAGTTCGCAACACGCAACAAACTCGAAATACTGATCACGAGTTCTCCTTTCTTCCTCCCCTCGTTGCTGCAAACTTTCCCGCGTTTCACCCGGATTCGAATTTTCGTCCAACTGCCGCGTTACGTTCGAAGACACTTCGCGCGAGGGAAATTATTCCGTTTGTCGTCACCGGTCCTAATTCAACAACGGTGTAACGAGCGATCGTGCACCGACTGATCCCGGAACATATTCTTGTTCGTTCTCGGAGGCTGGTTACTTTTCTCGTTATTCTAATCCCTCGGGATACCTTGAAGCCAGCGACGACCAAATCCGAAGATACCTCCGGAGAGCATGGAGAACACCCGATCTGTCGAGTTCACGGCCATTAGCCTTAGACCCTTTCCTTCTCGACTGTGCGAGTCTTCTTGCGATCTTGTTTCAAAATCACCGAAACACCGAGGAGACCCTCCGGAAACTCCTTCGAGGGAAAGTTACACCGTGAAGACGAACGCTCCAACGAAAAACGTTGATTCGCGTGTGCGATTATTTTCTTTTTTTCTTTTTTTTTTTTACGTTATACGGTAACTTTTACGCGATTGCGAGTACGTTATCGGCGAACACGGAGGAAATGAGAGGACGAGGGTCGTTCAGGAGGCGAGTGGGAAGCTCGAGGATAAAATGGACGATCGAGGAGAGATAAAAAGTGCACGAGGTTACGGTGATACGGAGGTTTTAGGAGCACGATGGCTCGCATCTCAACCGCGCGACGGCTCGGAATCGACTGGCATCCCGAGGGCTTAGACGCCTCCTGCTGGTCGCTCGGTGGTCCTCTCTTTCACCACCAGGCGCAGACGCCCCAAAACAATCACCCGCCACGATCTGTTATTCTTGCTTCACCTCGCGTATCTACTTACACGCCGCTTCGTTCCTTTCCTTTCGTTCCCGACTCTTCTCTTTACCTCGCTTAATTTCTATTTGCCAAAAGTTTGCCACGCGTTACGCAAAGCGTCACCTTTCATTTTCGCGATCATTTTTAACGCGTTTCGTTTCAACTCTGAAACGGCTTCCGTTATAGTCTTTCCGCTACTGTACGTAGTTTTTCATCTTTGAAACAAGTTCCATGTATTGCTCTTTTGTTTTGAATTTTCATCACAATGCTCTGTTATTTTCTTTATATACGCCACTGCTGAAAAGTATATGGATACTTGCTTATTTTTGACAGAATGTAATTTAGTTAGAGGATTACGAATGGGAGACTCAGGAGGATTTTATACTTTATCAGAGCCATCGTTGAATACTACGACGCGATTTATTTTTAATTGGCATCTGTAAGTGTCAAACGGAGTGGTTTCTTTATTTATGTTGTTCATTATCCTCGGATTGTTCGCTCGTCAAGTTATAAATATGATATACAGAGAAGATTCTTTTAATAACATAGTTTAAGATCCGTTAACATTTCAATCTGCCATGTATTGAATTTTAATATAACACTGGCAAACTCCTAAATAAACAATTTAAGTTTCATATGTTATATTGTCCGTTTGTATGATACGAAGATACAAAATATTTTTCTTTTATGTTACTCATTAGCATTATTCTCGTATTGTTAATACAACAGAAACGAAGTGTTCATGTATTTACGAGGCAGTGTACATGAAATTACATTCCTTATGGTTGTCTGAAGAAAAATTGATCGTTCAGTATGGTTGATTACCACCGTTCATAACGAACGTTTAAATATGCAAAAACAACTACATTTTGACGTAACCTTTGGTACATGAATATAAATGGAAATTGTATCATGGCTATAACATTTAACGCACATAAATCCTAGTTTATGAGAATAATACGTGTTTCCTAACAGATCCGTTAAAATTGTCTCCGGCATAATTACCTCATAATTCGGTAAACACTGAAAGATCAGTTACGCAAATAATTAACTAACCGTATGGTATCCAATTATACCTTAAATATTTAATAAACAAATTTTGTAATTTCTGTTAAATTAGTTGCATTGTATTTGATCTTACTAGTTAATATTTTCGTAAGTTATTAATGTTATACGCTATAACATTGTACGATACGCAGTGATACGTTCGACGTACTTGAAAGTATTATAAAGTAAATTTCATGGAAACTGTCAGTGGCATGCTTTCTCAATTCCGTTCTCCATTTCCATTTCGATTATTATTTCACAAAAATTTGCAACAACGTATCTCTTATCTTTAAAAGGCATTTCGAAACGTCCACTTTCCTTTGAATTTCCTTCCTCTTTATTAATTTTTTAATCCCTACTCGTCCTCTTTTTCCGCTTCAGGCACTCGTGCATCGTATGTAAATATGTATGTATATACGTGCACGGCACAGTTGCTTCATTTTTTGTTACCCGCTTCGTTTGATTCGTGTTGTCGTAGTCACATTCTCCATCTCGGATTTACCATTTTCACTCGCGTATTCGTACATACACGTATACAAACATACAGTTAGACATAGGGTTTACGATTTTAAATATTCATAGCGTTTATCGATTGAGATAGAATATGTTTAATCGACGTACATAATTTCTAACATCGTTCCTTTTAGTGTAAAATATAATTGAGCTTTACATTTAAAAATGTCGAGGAAGTAAAAAACGTAAGCGATGAAGAGAGAAACGGGTTGATAAAATACGTAAATAAAAATAACGTAATGTGATGTAAATAAAAGAATCTATCTAGAAATATATTAGTCGCATTTAAGAGAGAAGAAACGTGTTAACAGAAGTATTATTAGTAGAAGTTCGTTTATCCGAACCAATCGTGATACACGCTGTTTGAATGATCAAATTTTTCGACTAATCCACTAATTTGCATATAGGAGAAAGTATTTCGAACTGTTTCATAAATATTGACATAAAATAGAAACAACAAACAACAATTACAAAAATTGTAAAGATATCCTTCAGTTTCTATTTTTGTTTCACAATTTCTCGTTCTAGGTTCCGTGTCGATCAATTCTCTTTTACATCAATTGAGAGAAATTACCAGCTCTTCTCATTGACACCCTGAATCTCCATCGGCTTTGGAAAGCCGGAAAAGTGAATCGAGTCCCCCTTAAAATTCACTTCGTGGCTTCTCATTTCCGCGCCCCTGTAACTTTTATTATCGTATTATTTGAGTTTTTACCAGTTTCTATAATTTCACGGCTAGATTTTACTCGAATTAAAAAAAAAAGAGTTCGCCAACAAGATTTCATATGACGTCTGTACGATAATACGCGCGTTTCTAGAAATCTGAAAGAGACACAGATGTTCCTCAATTTGTTAACTTGAGAACTCCAAATCCGATGCAACGTCTAACCTGAATTAGAAACAGTTTTATTATTTCGTATTCAACCGTTTCAAAGAAATATAGGCGGAACTTGGTCGTAACAAAAATAGAAGAAAACAAAAAAAAAAAAAAAAGAAAAATACCGCAAGATATACATGATGCATCAATAATGAAAATATGAAATAAACGATGCATCGGTTTGTAATTTATGAATGCAATTAACGAACGTTTGACAACATTTTCCTTTTATTAAGCATTTTTACGATCGTCAATGAGTCATTTTATTCTTAAAAATTAGTATTCTTCCCTTCTTTTGTTTGTTCATTTGTTTGTTTTTTTTTTTACTTGTTCTTAATCCTCATTTCATTTTCTGAAACACCGAAACACCTAACGTTCTTGATCTATCTCGTCCTAATTTCATAAATATATAGTGGGTGGGGGGGGAATGTTGAATATTATCACGATGTATAAGCGTAACCATATAAATATTACAACCATAAGGAAACATGGCTATAGAAAATGAGCAAACTTATTCACGTAATTATATTCAACGACATTAACGCAGTAAATCTGCCAATAAAGTCTGCTTCTATTCATTTCGTTACTTCCTACGGCTACTTGGTATGTTTGATGTACAGTGAGTTTTCGTCTTTGTAGTTGTTCGCTGGCCCCAAATTAGCAGAAGTTACTTTCTCAATCGCTCTTCGTTCTTTTTCCTTTGGGAAACTTTCCGCATCACTTTCTAACAACGTGATCTTGCCTCGCTTTCATTTTTCCTTTTTGCGCATCGCAAAATTATTATCTTCGATTTTAGACACAGTACTGATCAAAAGTTTGCAATCATTAATCGAGCGAGTATAATTATCTCCAAAAATTCTTCAGTGAAAAGATCCGTCGAAACAAAGCGCGAATGTACGAGTCTTAACAGCAGAGTTTAATAAATGAAATTATCTCAAAATTTTCTTTTAGCAAAAAAGATTCGTTAAAGCGAAATAAGTTATTATTAATATTCACGATGTTAATTAAGATACATGTTAGATTCGACAGGTACTGTTTAAATTAGGCAAACAACGCTAACTTTTCTCGATACAATACATAATTCCTCACGTATTGGAGTAGTCTAGAGTTTTTATCGGATTTGTCTTTGAAAGCGGTCCATCCGTTTGCCGCTATCCTGAAAAATGCATAGAATTCTGTCTGGATACAAAGCGTCTTTGAATTCCATTCGTAGCCGAAAAGAATGTTTTAATATTTGATCGAATGCGTTTGTGTGTATTATATTTCATTTCATATATTTATATCGGACTTGTTCGATCTGTCAAACGTACAGAATATTTATGTTCTTGGAAAATAATCTAGAATAAAATCATGTTTTATATAGTTTTTATATTTTACGAGACAAATTCGATATTTGTCTCGAGATTTCACAAAGATTTGCGCCGTGTCCTTAGCGTTCGTTATTCCGTTGAGGTTTTATCGACAACCAAACTTCTGTCGTTTTTTAAACATCCCTGATCAAAATATTCGAAAAGATTGTCGCGATGTTTATAGAAAAAGCAGATTTCTATCATATTTAAATTTCCTAAAATTTTTACATTTTTTACTTTTATCTTCTCTCAACGCATCTTTTAATTCTGTTGTCACATTTTAAGCTTCGCATTCAACATTTGATATTTTTTAATAATATTCAGAGCCTCGAATTTTCAGTGGTAAAATAATAAATCCAGAACAGTATCGCGTGCAAGCTTTTTGTAATCACGGGGACATTCAGCAGAGTAACATTGTTAGGATGATGAAATGCGAAGAAAAAAAATTTGGGCTACATTGTTACCGAGAGCCACGTGTAACCTGAGGGTGATCACAGACTGCTAAAATACGAAAACAAATCCTGATCTACCGGCAAATAAAAATGATAAAATATTGATTTCTTTTTTTTTTTATTTATTTATTTCAATAACCTTATCCGCTCCGACCTTTCTCTGTTGTTTTTACGTGCCTTGATCAACAACTCGTAACTCCGATTTTACAATTGCATCGTAAATTTTATCATTTAAGAACTCTAGAGTTTCGAGATATCCTATGGGAAAGGATTTTTCACGAACAATGTTTAATACACACGTGCCCGTATAAAAATATTTCCACAAAAGAATTACACATCATGGCAGATAGAATTCAATTTCGAAGTACAAACAGAATTAATAAGCATGAAACGTGTCTGTCAGGCGTATTCCTTTTTAGAATAACGAGGTAATGCATATTTATAGATCAACGTGTTGACATACGTAGCTGTCATTTCCTTCGTATACCTCGTTTGCAAGTCTACAGGTGGAGCTTTTCGAAATCATATGCGAGAAATACGAACATTCGTTTTCACATCGAATTCATATTTAAAAAGAAGAAATAGAAAAATAATTGATAATTACGAATAACTTGCCTTCTGTTTCCAAGTTTTATCTTGCCCCAATAAAAAATTGTTAGGATGATGAAATGCGAAGAAAAAAAATTTGGGCTGCATTGTTACCGAAAGCCACGTGTAACCTGAGGATGATCACAGACTGCTAAAATACGAAAACAAATCCTGATCTACCGGCAAATAAAAATGATAAAATATAAAAATTATAAAAGAACGTACATAATTCTATTTATGGTATGACACGTTCCTTCGAGAGAAATTTCAAAATTAAAATGCTGCTTCAGAGGATTAAAAAATATCCTACGCGTAATTAGTTGCCAATGCAGTATGCGCTATTACATATAAGTATAATTGGCAAAAGGCTACTATGTACTCACTTTCGACATTTACATTTTTGTTCTAATAAACTGTACATTGTTAATAAAAATTCTACATTCATTTACACTTGCAAAATTCTATTTTCATTAATTTTATTTTAATATATGCATTTTAAATTGCCACTTTAGGACATTGGAATTTTATAATAATTCACAGAAATACACTGCAAAAACCGCGATATCGAAACAATGAAATTCCTAACGAGTCCTCTTCCTAGAACTCTTCCATCTCGAATAACCTTATTATCGCAACAGTTTGGTGGCAAAGGAAAGTCATGGACAATTACATATGTGCATACCCGACCAGATTTTATGATTTCTTATTTGTCTCCTCTGGATCTGTTCGAAGAAGCGAAAAATAGGAACATTCTCCGAAAAGAGTAATTTGTACAAAAATAACGACACGTTGCTAAAAAATTCGTGAAAAATGTTCCACAAGAAATTCAAAGGCTTTCATCTATCAAAACAATCGGAACGATTGATATTAGATTTTTCGATATATATATCAGCATGAAAACGAACTTATCAGACAATCGAACATTTAACTCTATGTCATAGGTTGTTAGTTCTAGCGTCGAGTAAACGTAGCTTCGACGAACCATTATACGAATTTTAGAAATACGAGAAACTTGTTTCGAGGGAATTCTTCCCTCGTATTGGTTCGTCCGATCAAGTTGTACACACCGGAAACGTTTCTGCTCTCATAGCAGCGTAATTCGTCAACACAACGCATTGGGGCGTATAACAGTTATAAAGCAGCACAATTTGCGATCCGAAGCCGTATATCTCCGAGATAAAATGTGTTATAACCGAAGCCGGTCTCTGTCCCAGTTTTTCCCTTTCTGCCTTCCGTTTCTTTTCACACCAATGTTCCCTAGACGTGTATGCACGTCGGTCTTTGTCAACCTTTGGATTTCTATCCCGTTGAACTTTTTAGGCTGCGTTTTCACGTCGCTCGATAAAGTTCGTAATATCGTTCGAACGATGCGATCCCTTGACACAGTCTTCGAATTGGATCGACCGTGCAAAAACATTGATCATAGCTGACGAAAATATTCGAACACCATTACAGACCTCTTACGAATATACATTATTTGTGCGCGTTGTACAGAACATTTCGTTTCTTAAAAACCATTTCGATGTTGAAATTATTTGTGATATTTTCTTACGGCGAATGAACCTACGGATCTGAGCCATTTGCTCCTTTAGAGTCGAATATTAATCGCGTACTTACGTAACGAAATTAACAAATTCGTAAAAAGAACAGAATCGGATCGGTTTCGCTTCCGAGAGGTTCGAGTATTTTCTGACTCCTGTGTACAGAAATTTTCAACCTGTACCATAATTACGAGGTAAACCCTCCTTTTCGCCAAACTCGCTCTCACCAGTTGTTTCAATTCGATTTCCGTTCGTGCGCTTTGAGGCTGGAAAGTACAACCGTTCTCTATGCATGAACCTCTGTCGCGGAATTAACCCGTAACGTTATAGCGTTTCGGCGGCAGACATTGTGAATAATTATTGCTTTCGGTCGTAAAAGGTAATGGGAACGTGAAATGATTTAATGCGTAACGATGGGGAAGACAAACGACAACGCTGACAATGCTGACGTTTGGATTTAAAGAGACGTCTGTTAATTATTGGAAAAATGGGGATCTTGCGAAGAAGAGTAGAATGTAAAAGCGTAGCAAAGACGCGTTTTTAGCCATCGCGAAGTGTATTTTTTCGCTTATGAAATTATCACAGGTATTTAAAATATTTTATTCTACAATATAGAAATGCGAAATCGAAGACTCTTTTATAATTGGTGTTCGCTTTCAGCTTCGTTAAGTTCTTTAAGTATTTTTCGACACAGTCGTATTGTTTAAGTTTGGGAAAACAATGAAACGATCGTTATATTAGGTTGTCCCGAAAGTTTCTTTCCTTTTGTAAGGAAACGATAGGATGCACAGCCTGTTTTCGTTTTATATTATTTTATCGAATCATCTACGATAAATTGTCTTCTATTTCTGTTACTACGATCATACACGATTCGATAAAAATAATATAAAACAGAGAATTCGGTGCATCCATTATTTCTTTACAAGGCGAAAGACACTTTTGGGACAACCTAATAAATATTTAGACTACGAATGTTCAGCCATTTATGGGGAAATTAAACGCATTAAAATACACGGAATGCTCATGATGGACAAAGATACGTGAAATATGAAAAATTAGCGTTACGATATTTAGTGGCTGAAACAAACCTAAAAGCGGGAGATTCAAAATAAACTTTCTTTTACTTCTTTTGCAATGGTAGGATATTTCGTAATTTTTCGTAATTTCCTTTGGCCCTTGTCGAAACTTCGAAATTACCTTCTAAAGTCTTTTCTATTCCCAAGGGTATCAAATCTCATTGATCCTGTAACTATAACGCTTTGTCAAAGTAAAGTTGAAAAGGAAAACATCGTTGATCATCTTCTGACCCTGCTATCTCGCTTAGGCAAATATATTTCAATAATTTAACAACAACACTTTATGTTAGGAATCGTTCTAGAAAATTCTAAAGATTTTAAAGATTCTATTTTCTCATAAGGGTTGAGACAGCAAAGAATCATCAATTTCACCTTCTACTATTATAAAAGAAGAATTAACTTTCGCTTCGTCCGCGATAACAATCGAAAAAAAAATCCAAAAATCTGGACCAATTGATTGTGAAGTATCTTTATTATGTATTGTTTAGTCTATTCTGAATTAATACTGGAAAGAACGCGCAGTCTGTTTATTTTACGACTTCGCTTAATTCAGCTGGAATTATGAGACGATTTTTTATGGCTTGCAACAGTCATGATTGCTTTCTTCGTTTTTCGAAACCACGAAATCATACAAACGAATTAAATTAAATGCGATGTCTCCTCTCTTAAATTCAATTAAATAACGAAGCAAGTTTTTTTAATCGCTTCATTGGAGCAATTGTGAAAATACGTAAATACGTTTCACGTATTTCATTTTAGACTAATTAATGCGAAATATTAATACAGTGCTGCAACTTGATTTCTCTTCAAAGAAATTGTGATCAACGGAATCGGCTTTCTACCTCTGCAAGAATTTTTTTTTTTTTTGCAACATTTCGATCGAACGATAATTTAAAAAAAATGTTGAAAAGAGACGTGGTATGTTAGGGATCGAACACTAGGACCATCTAAAGGAGGCTAAAGTATAAAACTTGCGGCGATGGAACTCGGATAAAAGGTATATGTACCTACAACAAATATATGCAATACAAACGAAGAACAAATCCTCACCGATAGATTTTATGCTCGCGCTCAATGTTTTCAAATGAATACATTCGCAGACAAATTTGCGAAAGTGCATCTCTGCCGTAGGTCCATACAATTCTTACGAGTTAATCATTTCAGTTATTCTGCTAATTCTACTGTTAAACTTTAAAACTATAGAAGTATCATTTTCATATAGAGGTAACATTTCGGTGATACTGCCTGAACAAAATTTCCAATACATCGCGCGAGAACGAAGGAACTCCGCGAGACAACGTAAAGTAAAAAAGTAAACGAAAGATGGACAAATCTGTGCGTATCTAATCACAATCGATCCGACGATTCAAACGATAAAACTTTTTTCAATTTTCCCAAGTTGTTGGTTCGATTCTCCTCTGCTTGCACCACCGACGGACCATGAATAGTATTTCGAATGTATAAAAAATTTCCAGACAAACAAATGGAATAAAACATTTCCTATAACGAAACCAGTTATGCGATGTGCCGTAAAAGGCATCCATTAAAAGGAAAGCAGCACGAGAAACGGAACCAATCTTCTGTTTGCCGTCGAATATTCACAGGACTTCACAAAGGGCAACACAGAACATGGATCTTGGTTCTCATTTCCCTACTTATATCCGGCGGGTACGACCGCTTGGAGAAACGGTGCTTGACGATTCTGAATACTGCATTCTTACGACTGGCGAGATCGGCTCCGCGTTTTCATCACACTCGAAAAGATCACTTTGTACGGAATGAAAAAAATTGTCTCGTCGTCATTGCCAGTAGTACGAGTAGATTGGATGTATGCTCGCGAACACCTATGTAGGTTTAGCGATTCGCTAATGACGACAAGTTCGCAATTTCTGCTTATAAAAATTTTATTTGCTTCTTTACTCGTGTGGATAACGAATCGCATCGTGTAGAAATTCTGCAACGAGCTATTGAAGTTTTACGAGGCTTTTCACCATGATGCAACGCTCGTTTTAAAAGTGTTAAACTTCATTCGCGAGCAATAATTATGTAACTCCTTTGGCGAAAGAAATTATTTTCGAATAAATTGACTTATCGGTGATAATATTCGTTAATACAACGTTGCACAGCGATCATTGTGAAAATGATGATACGTCGAAAATGCGATATGTCGTTATGCACATTGGAAATTTTTATAAGGTTGAACGAAATCGATCAAATATATCATTATTGGTTATTCAGCAGTCGAATGTTTCACGATAAGACGATCTGGATTTACTTCGCGCCATTCGAAGGGAAGAGAAGTCGAACATCGACTAAAATACAATTGATGGGTGAAAAGTCACGGCAGTCTAATAGGCGTCAGTAAGAATAAAACGAAATCGACAGGCGAGTGTCATACGAACAGAGAATTGAAATTGATCGATAGAAAATTCGAACATTCTTATTTGATACATTGATTCATTTTCTCCTTTTGCGTTGCGATATAAATGTCAAATATAATGCCTATTATCACGTTATAAAGGTAATATTATATCTTAAATATAATTTCGCTTTTAAAAATTTACCAGTTTACCTGTGATGTATCTTTTACGAGCCGAAATATTTCGTTTCCATTTGTTTCTACAATTTATAATAATTCGCTTCACTTGTTATTACTTTGCTGGCTTGCCGTTTCCTTGCAATTAAAGATGGGAATATGACGAAGATAATTTGAAACTGAAATCGTTCTCGGTAAATCATGGAAAACGAGGCGCAATATTACCTGAAACTGTCTTAACCGATACGACTTAGAAACGACAATTTTCCACTATAAAATTCAGCGTACAGTTTTCCTACCAACTTACACAAACGATATTAAATTCATCCTATAATACATGATTAAAAGATAAAATATATATTCTTCGTATAAAATTCAGCGTACAATTTTGCTATCGACCTACACGAACGATATAAAATTCATCCTATGATACATGATTAAAAAATAAAATATATATTCGCCAATCAGTCACATCGTTTTAATAGAATTTGTCCTTTCTCTCGTAAAATTAGAAGAATAGAATTTATTGTCTTAATTAAAAATTTGTTAAAAATATTTAATCATTTCCAATAATTTTTAAACTTTTCAACGATATCGTACTCTGATCGAGATATATTCCTAATCGTTGAACTTTGGATGTTTTATCACAGAGGAGAGATGATTTCGTGCGTATGCTTCCACAACATCCTGATTGACTAACACGACGGTTTCATTAATAAAAAAATATTGGTCGTAAATATTGACGCGAATTGATTTCATTTTCTGAATTAAAAATTTGCATTCATATTAAAACCTCGTTTTAAAGATTGAACTTCGCATAGAGCAACAATTTATCATTGTTTTCTGCTTTAAAAATATATTTTAATTTTCTCGGAAAAATTTGCCGAGTCCAGGATAAAAATGGCTTATGAACGAGAATTTACACGGTGAAACATAAAAACATTTCGTTTTATTAGGTTTGAGTCAAACGAAACAAAAGTTAATTATTTATATTCGAGTGGAACAAAAATTTCGAAAACGATTCTCTTACATATTTTAGCTTTCAGCGAAATGAAATCGTGGGACGATCAATGTCATCGTATCTCATCCTTATTACACGGGATCTTACTGAAGTGAACATTCAAGACTTTCATAATCCCTCTCCAAGATAAGTACATTGAGAGCCCCACTTTCGCTAAAATGGGAGGATAAGAAATTTGGAACTAGATACAGAGTGAAGAACCATCACCACGATACTCAAGAGGGGAGCCAGTCGCTGATAACAATCTCACTAGTGAGATATACTCGAAATAGCCTGATTACTGGGTCCATCATTTATTATTTATCTTCCATGTGTTTCTAGAACGGAGGGATGAATAAAGTTTAAAATTGAATAATATGGAACTGTGAAAATTGATTTTAACACCTATTCGCTATAAAATTGTTCTACATTTGAAATTTCATTGAACATTTCAAATTGTATTTGAAGGTTTCATTGCGCCATAAAAATATTTTACTGTGAATTTTAAATGGTGGATTGAAATGTTAAAACCTAAAGTAAACCCAAATGCACTATTTATTAAACTCAAAGTGGCATTTACATGACGTTAGTTTTAGATGAATCCAGGTAAACGATGTGTAACTCAAACGAACATAATATCACACAATTATTAAGTTTTAAAAAATATCCTAAACAGAAATATCTTTAAACATTTTTTAGAATCCAACTACGTTGCGCCAAGTGGTCGGAAATTCACCTTCAAGGAGCTTGAGAACTACCGGTAAGGTAGAATGTTTGAAATTAGGATCGTTTGCGTTCAGAATTAATCGAATGCAAAGTGAAGGAAGGATGTTGTCTGCGCTTCAAAAAGCTTCATAGATATCTACCTTACCAACAGGGGTAAAACAAGATTCTCCTTGCAAAATACAGAAATCGATTCGAAAAAATAAACTAGGAAACAGGAAGTACCTTCCGCTTCCAACGGTTGATAAATCGCTTCCGTTTGATAAAAGATACTATCCTTGATATCGTCAGCCGACAATAACGATTGCTATCAGGAATAATACTAGGAGTACTACCTATCGTTCAAAAAGCACTTGGAAGGAATGTAAGTCTGATTGATTATTTCTAATAGATTCGACACAATCATAAAAATAGCTATGCGTATTGACTGAACGTTTCACATCTACAAATAGAATAATATAGCAGCACTGTGGAACGATCAGTGAACCAGCGCATTACTCGTCTAAGGTAGCCTCTACATTCTACACTCTACACGATGAGATTTATCTCGAGACGAGGTCTCACGCGAGGCGAACTCTACATGATACCTATTCATAATCGATAGATTTGACGCAGTGAAATACGAAAAAAATTTTTTGAAAGAAGTTTTTATCTTCTCTATATTGAATTCGAGTACTGATTAAATTTTTAATAAATTGTATATTGTTCTCCAACGACGAAAAGTCGAAAGATTAACGAAACTGAACTCGTCGTATCTTTCCTGCGCGATCTTTAATTATGAATAGATTACCACGTGAGACCCAATTCGAGATAAATCTTATCGTGTGAACATATCGTCTCAAATGTCTCAAAAAATGCCATCTTCTTATACGAATACATTGTATGGATAGAGAATAGTTGATGAATGACAAATTGCAGAAGCAACAAATTTCTTCATACTATTTTTGAAAAACGAGACTGGATAATTAGCCTTTTCTATAATAACGATCGATACGCTTCCACTGGCTTTTTATACCGGAGGTTTTTCTGGGTCGCGTGCTTCTTTGTACCGCGTGGAAAAACTGTTGTTTAAGAACACGTGCGTTCATCGAAGAGCAATCGACTAAATATAAGCATCTACTACGGCTGAATCACAGCTTATCAAGTGCTATAAAGCTAATAATATTATGGCAACAGAATGCGGAAGGTATAGCTAATGTTGTTTAAATTCTTTGGGATATTTACATCATGAAACTTCTATGTAAAGACTTGTCATTTAGGTAGAACTTGTACTCAAAGACGTGTATGCATTTGAGTACTTTGCCCAACGTCAAAGCTTTCGACTGCGTTTAACGCCGAATGGTGTCAGAGCCATATTTTACATGAAAGCTTACAGTCACATCACGTATGAAATCTTTCCAGAATATACACGGATTCATGAAAGCAACTGAACTGCGGAAGATTGTTATGAATATAAAATTTTTGAAATTTCATTAAAATTATAATGAAACGAGACAATTTTTTTCTAACTATATTAGTAAAATTTTGAACCAATCTAAGAATGTATTATATGTATATGATGGCAAAATGGAACAAGAGAAAGCCTGTTGCGTAACTGGATTCGTTTATCGATTCCCAAACGGTACATATGAACGACGTTACTATCACTGTTTGACACCAATAGTCACTGAACTTTGACAGGAACTATGAACTCGTTTGTTCAATCTAGAACTTCGTTCAACCGTAAAAGCTGGTTTACCATGTAATTCAGTACTTACCCGTATCTAATTTACTCATTTAGGAAACCAAAATTGGTAACAAGTAGATATTGCGAAACTACTAACAACATTATCAAAGATACGTATATGCCGCAAACACTGTTTGAAATACGTTAATTATGAAATATTTACTAGAATATACTCGATTCGAATAATTTTCCAAATAACAAGATTCATCAGCATTTTTACGCGTGTATTAAATCAATCACAGGAAGGAATATTTTCTTAATTTTAAGGTTGCTGACTGGATAAACGAAATGTTTAAATAAGTACAGGAACTAAGTAGATTGCGAATTTGTATATATCTATGAGAAATCTATGAGAGATCTCTGCATAAGTTTGCATTCTTTGGAATTCTTAAAAATTTGAGTCTGCACAACTATCCACTGTCTGAAAATTTGCTCACAGCAAAAATAACGTTAATAGGGCCTTCGCGCGTTAGATAGATTTGAGTCGCAATAATGATATTTCTTTAAAAATTGGTATTTGAAAAGCTACGCTTTGAAACTGTGGTTTTAAAATAAAGGAAACCGATTTGTACACCTTCCATGTCATTACATTGAAAATCAAATGGCGCTAAGCAGAGATTGCGGTTATAAACGTAAAAGTATTCTAATGAAACTGTTATTTTGCGTTTCAGCAATTTAAATCCAAATAATAGGGCATACGAGGATACAATCTTACTGCGTACGCGTAATAAAGGGGATGATAATAAAAACTTATGAACTGAGAGCTGTATCAAATGGTGCAACTTGCACCTAGCAACTCGCTTTTTCACAAGATTTGTTTGCCCTTTTATAATGTGACTCGCAAAACCAAGATCATAATTGAGTTTAATAAAGTATTAAAGTTCAAAGAAAGAAACGATATAAAAGCTTATTATCTTCATTTCATATGTACATAGATTGAAAATTTAACATATCGATCTATTATGGATTACGGAATAGATGCATCAGACTCTTTTTCATACGACTACCAATTTTCATGATATTACAATCAAGGCTTATGGATATTCATTTAACTGCTTTGTTCCTTCTATGCAGATTATATTTTTATGTGAAATTATTCATTCCACACTTTTTGATAAACTATCGTTATATAGATTGAAATTTAATTACTTACTTAATATAGGAGTCACAACCTTTGAATAAACACTTACCTGAAACAAACAATTAAATACTACATAAATATCAATGAACTTCTTTAATTCGTTTTATTATTATATTATCTCATTATATCAAACAATATAGTTAACATCATTTCATAATATTAATGTTAGCTATATATTTAATACATATAAGTATATTATGTGTATATCAATCTATACATATGTAAATATACATATACATGTTGCTATAAACTTATTATCTATGACACTTCTTAAAAAATTATGAAACCGTGATTCAGTCCTTTATCAAATATTCCATACAATGTTTACTCTTGAACTTAATCTATCATTAAAACATTAAAGAAAATTTCATTTCTAGTTTTAATAAAAAAAAAAATCAGGAATAGGATATAAAAACAAACTAGAACGAACCGAGAAAGGATAATATTTTTGCATTTCATTCAATGCCTAAAATAAAGAAAATTTAAGCTAGAAAGCTTTAGAAAACAGAAACCATTATTGTCAGGTTTCAGCCAAATGTAATGCATCACACAATGATAACTAGGTTGAATCCGAGAGAAAGAAAGAAATATCGGCTTTAGGCATAACGTAGCACACAGCAAATCGCCAACATTCCAGGTCAGCTATTCCACAAAAAAGCTGCATCGATCTTTTCAAATGTTAGAATACGCACAAACTGAGAACTACAATATTCAAGTAATAAATTGGACTCTACAAACGGTAAACAAAAGTCTAAAACAATGCGCAATAAATCAAAGAATACATCGGAATTGAATTTTTAGATAATCGAATAACTTTGACACACGATAGATTATTTATTTAAAATTAGATCTATTATGTAGCGATTTAGGTAAGAAATACTTCTCATGTTGACTAATAACTTTTATGAAACTACGCTCGATACATTAGTAACCAATGTGTTAGTAATTATTTTATAAATAATTTGCAAGCAAAATAGGAAGACTCTGGCATCACGTCTCACCAATGCACGATTCATTCTACTGCAGTCATGGATAACCAACTCGCGCTCCATTCGCTCAAAATTTTATGTATAATAAGTACTTACGAATCCTATCAATTTTGCAAAAAGTCTTTGAGATTTATTGATCTTTATCGCTATCGTTAAATAATTTATACACCAACAAATTATAAGAACTTATATCAACAGCATGGTAAAAAGCTTTGGATATTGCTTACAGTAGTAGAATAGTAGAATTGTTAGTAGAATCGTAGTAAAATTTTGGTTATATCAGAACTAATCGGGACACACGATGTCCGCATAATTGAATGTTTAAATAATTATACGAGAAAATGTATTAATTTTATATAAGAAAATGATTTGTTTCCCATTTATATTACAACTATTAATATTAAATAGGAACAAAGGACGTTATAACATTCTGACAATTTTTAATTCGTTTCTGCAATAAAGCGTTTATTCAACAATTTTATGCGGATGAAAGCTATAATACAACGCAATACAACGCAATAACACGAACAAGGTATACAAATTCTAATATGAAAGCTAACAAAAGAGAATAAAAAGGAAGAAAAATAAAACGTAATGAAAAATTTAGTGGCACAATACGCTGTTTCGCTAACTTAGGGTTATAACACGTGTTTCATCTAAACGTAACAATCGTCCTCAAATTTTGAGACATCGAACAATTCAAAATGAATGTTTTAACAATCGACGGTTCTGGTTATCCACGTTCCACTGTGCAATAATTCTTACGAAAATCACGAATTCATCAAAATGACTCTGCACCACTTTTTTTACTTTGTCATTTCAACCGTAGAAGAGGCAATGTCAACACGGCTGTTATAGATGCACGAGAGGCAGCGAAATAACGTCCAGAATAATGGCTGTAGTCGTTAATCGTAATGGCACCGCATTGAAGTCTACTGAATGAGGTATAGAAAGGAATACAGAATCCGTAGGCAGACCCGAGATCGAGGATTAACATGAAAGAACCACTGGAATAGAATGTGGTCCTTATTCTTTCAGTCTATAATAGCGAGGATCAGCCCTTTAGCCTTTTTCCGACCTTGTACTTAACCGAGGTAAAAATGTATCGTGCAAGAATAACGGACTCAATCTCGCATAACATTGCGTAACAAACTTGCAGCTGTTAACATATTTAAGCTTCGAATACCTAAATGAAAGTATTCTATGCGAAAGTTAAAACGTCATTTAACTTTTATCGAATAATAGTGCCGTAGTTTCCGAATTGGAGTTTTATCACGTTCCAAGTGACTTGTATATGACTTCTATAATAAAATTACAATACCATGTCGAGAGTGACATACGACCGATAAAGGCTGAGAGATAAAGGTTTTATTTCCGAAGACAAAAGAGTGGTCACACGACGCTTGATAAATATTTACAAATTTAATACTATTTCTAGTACTATTCCTATCATAATATCTAAATAGACTGTACATGTTTATGCAAATTCATATATTTATAAATATATCTCAAAAAACGAGATCCAGGTAAACTTTCAAGTTTCGCGAAGATATAACAATGATAGTCGTTACAACGCTAATCGAATTTTAAAATGTTTCGTATAACATAAAAAATGTAATTTTTACAAATGTTCTTCGTGAGCTATTCTAATCTCGAGGGTTCCAGAAGTTTGGACCGACTGTTCTTGCGAGTCCTCGTGATCCGAACTCGATATTCGTTGACGTATGCTTAATGTCTCTGGTCTCGAGATATCGTTGCGAGATTATTCTTGTTGATTTATATGTCTTTCGTATGGAATGAGCTTCGTGCTCGTAATTGATACGACATTGATTTCTCTGTCCATATGTACCGCATGGACCGAAGCTTGATTCTGTATTGAAATGTATTTGAAATGATCCCTACCATGGATCTACGTTACTCTAGTGATCAGTAATGACGATCAACAGTAGATATATGTACGATGCAACGCGTATCCTATAACTATCAGCGATTCGGTGATACGTTTCGTGTATTACAGTTATTAACGTGAAACTTTCGTTACCATAAAACGGACTAAATTTCTGTTTGTTTTGTTCAACTTTCCGGAAAAACCACTGACATTTCTCCCAACCTATTATTTTTATCCTAATATCTCACATAGTCGCAGTTAGTTATTATACGTCTAAACGTTACGATAATCTCTTTTATAAATTCGAATAAGAATTTGCAATTTACTTATAATATACTATTATATAAAATACTAAATAGCAAAATTGGTCGCAGTGTACCGAGTAAGTGTCCTAATGATGCATTTTCCAAAAAGCATTTTACGCATAATTTGTTTCATACGTTCCTTTATACTTTAACGATTTCCATTAGAGCGGTAGTTTAAAATGTGTAGTTATTATGCACGTTGGCAGGAACACATCGAAGAATGCAGCGGCAAATTGGGACATTCACGATTTTCTATTTGTCTCGGCAGGCAAATTGAACTCTCCTGTTGAATTCGCTCGCTATACAGACAATCCAAGTGAAATAGGCTAGCGTCAAAGTAAACATGACCTTTACACATGAATACCCTCGCATTTTCGAAGAAATGGTGTGACACAAATATTCATACTGAGCAGTCTCATTTACTCGAATTAATTTTAACGATACCTTTCATTTAACGAACGTAATGTACACTTGAATTTCGTGTCATGTATGGGCATAAAACAGACAGGAGATAGGAATAAATTTCAATATAAATGTGAAAAGGAAAGGTATCGAAAGTTTCACGTTACCGTTAATTCAATTCTCGATATTCTGATAAAATTAGAAATGTTGTAATGTCTGATATACTTTCTTTCAAAGCCTTTCGTAAATTACGTAAATAACTACATTCTTCTATATTTTATTGAAATATAAATACTACACAAATACATTCAAAATCACGTTGTACTGTCACTGTTCATTGTTGATAAATATAAATGATTCTATGACGGAGTGCACTCGTATAACCAAAATTCGGTAAGTGTATGTAGATTTCTATAGCTGACTATATGTCAAATAATTATTTCATACAATTACATTACGAATATACTACTTTAATTTACTACTTTGTGTTTCACCAATAAACGTTTCATCCCGCAAACTAAAGCTCCCACAAAATTACTAAAGCGCGGTTAATCGTGGATCATAAGGTACGTTAACAAGGACGGATTTATGGTAATAGCCAACATGGAAAACTGAGATGTCCTATTTCACATTTTCTCCATAAAGCAATTTGTAAACTAAAGCCCCTCTAATGCACGGCGTAAATGTGTTATGGAAATCTTGTACGATATAGAAACAATAACTTTTAATAGATACCATATAACGTACTAGATAACAGCGTATATTCAACTAAAATTATGGCAGATAATCATACTGTGTTCCAATATATTTTCCTAGATAATCTTCGTCCACGTTTTGTTACAGCTTCCATAAAGAAAAATCATGTTATGCATGTTAAGCATATTTATAGGAGTATTTATTTATAATTATAACGTTCCCCCGGCTCGCCTATAAAGTATAATTATCCATAAATCGTCCATTGACGATGCATGAACGCAAAGATTAGTAAAGGAAGTTGCGGTGTTACAAGAACTTCGTAAAAAGGTGTATCTCTTTGTCAGGGACCGTTCTCGACTTCATAGCAGTTTGGCTGGTATAAAAGACAAGGAACAAAGTGGACAACCAAGCCATTCGGAAAGAAGTACCATTAATATTTCATTCTGCAAAAATATGAGAAAGTGCACTTTCGAAATACACACGCTTTGCGCGAAACACTGGTACTCGAACGTAAAAGTTCTGAAAGCGTCTCACGTTGCAGATATACAGAAATACGGGAAGGATAAGAGAGTTGATCCTTTCGTTTCAAGCGGATCTTCGCCAAAGCCTTTTAAGAGGTAACGTAAAATTCAGGCCTAGACTAAGGAAAATTGGTCTTCAGATGAAATTAAAGCTGCTGAATATACATTTAAAATATCTATATAGAATCATTTCAAGAATTAATATTCGTCAAATTTTCTATTCCGTGTTTCTGGATT
This sequence comes from Bombus superbus, assembly GCA_014737385.1. Taxonomy (NCBI): domain Eukaryota; kingdom Metazoa; phylum Arthropoda; class Insecta; order Hymenoptera; family Apidae; genus Bombus; species Bombus superbus. The sequence goes on along the minus strand of JACXIK010000064.1, from coordinate 1,997,165 downwards.
AGTCCCAATTTGTTATATAATGGTGTGTTTTCTTAAGGCTCGTGTAGTAGGTTTAAATTAAAATATCTATATAAAATATCAAAATTAAAAGATGTTTATATCATCTAAACTAAATTTATGAATATAAATGTTTCATATCCCATAACTAGTCGTCTCAATATTATTATTCCGAAAAGAATAACAATTTACAGACTGTAGAGATATAATCCGTAAATGGAAAAAAAACATCGTAGGTATCAAAAGGAGTGCAAAGTTTGTTTAAATTTTTCATATAATTTCTGTTGAAAGAAATATTATTCTTCGTTATATACGTATGAGATAATATTGGAATTTTCCTATTATCGAATGGTTTCGCACTTTAACATTAATACATACTCCAAACTTTCCACGTACAAAATTTTTCCTTCTCTTATCCTACGTATGGTGAATTCTGATGTTAGCTGGTAGCTCTAAAGTACACACAAACACACACCTCGCATAGCGCTTTCAAGCATTCAAGAACTTTCACAACATTCCTCGAAAGTAAATTTATATATCTTCACGCGCGATGCTAATTTAACGAATACAGCGTTAAAAAGAGAAATAAGGGAAAAGCGTGTTGCGCAAAGCTCTTGAATAGCGTTACGTTAAAAATAAAGATGATGGAAGTTTAAATTATTTTATCCGTTAACTGACGAATATTTTATTCGTAATTTTATTCATAATATTATCTTTTTATCGCGTTACGCTTGTATATTAATTATACAAGACGATTCGGTAATATAAGGAAAAAAAGTGTCATGAGAAAAAATTTATTCTATATTTGTCTTCCTGATTGTATCGTTATTACTACGTGACATCCTACATTTAAGAATGAAAGCCATAATGTTCTCATTTCTCAGAAAAACGTACGTTCAAACGGCAGAGGGTGCTCCAAACTTTTGAGCGAGAGTCTACATTTACGAAACATATCCGCATCATAAATAATGACGATAACAATATATATTCATAGTATCAAGAAATGCTTATATGCCAAGAAATCCCAAGGTGCTTTCGTTACACAATATATTTCCCTTAGAAATTCTGATATCAAGTCCGTGTGATATTATATGAAACATGTGTCGAGGTTTTTCTAGTTTAACGGAAGCTTCGAAATCCCTAATTGACATTTCTCGATATTACCGAACCAGGGTCGCTATTGGTTTTCGATGCGTTGACGATAAAACACGTTTGGTTAGTCCCTGGGACGACCACTGACAATTAAAGACCGAAGCTTAGCGAAAGTATACAAAGAGCTGTTTTAGGATGAGATATCGACCGGTTTATTTTATGGAATTTACTGTTCTTTTTCGTTTGCACGATATAGGCTATTTTGTATATACGAATTTATATGACAAAAGGGCTAATAAATACAAAACGACAATAATGTTTATTGTGTACTTGGTAATAAATAAGTTGCCAGTTTTGATGCGGTTTAACAAAATGTCAGCGAAAGATGTAACACGCGCCAACATAAAAGAATAAAAATTAACAGAAATATTTCAATGTGATTGGGTGCGTATGTTTCAACTGTGACCATTCGAAAACATACAGAAAATGCAAAATGTAGCAGTTTGCGTATATACAGCAACATGTAAGTTAAATTCAGCAAAATTGAACGAAACGCGTGTTATAACTCTAAGCTGCTGAAGCGGGACATTTTAGTCACTATGTAAATTCTTCTTCCTCCTCAACTTTTTACATACTAGTTTTTATGTTACAATTTTGACGTTTTATCCATGTTATTGCCTTACGTTGTAGTTTCCATTTGCATAATATTGTTAAATAAACGCTATATTGCTAAAAGTTGTTAGAATGTTGTAACGTTCATTATACTCTGTTTATTATATTTTTCGCTATTTTTATAATGAGAAACGAATAATCCAGATGGTAATGTAATATGCATGTTATAAAATTCAAGCATTTTGTATATCACCAAAACAAGTTCAAACGAAGCGGCGATTTGTTTCTAGATAGTATTACAACAAACATTGTATTTTAAATATTTTGTATATTTTTGCATGCTACGTATAATGTATTAAATTTCCCATAAATGTATAAAAATCACAATTAATTTGGATAATCAAGATTCTACTGTATTTCATCTTTTATATAGTATGTATATACTATGTATATAAATATGCCTCTCGTTTAGTTTTTTTTTTCTTGCTTCGTCATGCCCTCGACATGTTGATATATTGTCGTTGATCATAACGATACTAATATTTATATCTTGTACGCAGTTTATCTAGATAAGTTGAAAGTGGGTTAAGTTAATAGTTTATTTTTGCTAGAGAGCAGTAATTTACACAGGACGATCACAATATTGCTTTTTGTTTTATATTTTTCTTATTTCTACTATATCGATATTGATTTTAATATTCATAAACGACTTTAATACTAGTACAGACTATCAAGGTCACAAGGTATATTATTTTATAATAGGACAATCAATTACTAAATCTGTATTTTAAAAAGAAGCTGGCGCGACAATAAAGATATAAAAAGGTATAGGTATAAAAATATAGGAGATATACAAAACACGTATCGGAAACTGAAAATATCGTTAGCTTGTTTTTCGATTTCGAAACAGTTTTAAAAGCGCGAAATAGTATAAAAATATCAAATATCGATATTTACATTTTTCTCTGCGTGGCATACGATACTTTTAACAGTTTTAGCTTTGCATTCAAGTGTTTACTCCGAGCGTCAATTTGCAGAGCCAGAAAATTATACGTTTCGAGCAGGGTTGTTCCATTTCATTTGCACAGAGGAATTTAAAACGCGCAAGTTTCTTTTTATCATAATTCATGGAATACGTAAAACGAATAATCCAAGAGGAAAAGTTGTGCATTTAACGCTTACGACGTGCCTAACTTCCTACCATCTGGGGAGATTGTAGGAAGGACGTTATTCAAAAGATACGAGGGTAAAACCTATTGGTCGTAATGTCACATAACTTACTAAGTATGTTCTCAGAAATCTGAGAAAGTACTACCTTTTTAAGGGTTTACACTGGCTAAAAGCTTTATATAATTTATCTCGCTCAGAAATTTTTTTTACATAATTTCTTACACTCGTTTAATTCTACATTCGTTTGTTATATGTTCGCGCTAATAAGAAATTTCATGTGTGATTTTGTGTGTTTCATATGCGATACAAGTCTAGACTACAAGCTCGTTGACCAAAAAAATTTTACATCGTCACACTGAACTTCTCAATTGTGCTTGCTTCATGCTTCAAATATCAACAACTTACCTCTCATCGAGTTTGAACGACGATCTCGACAGGTCACCCCATGCACTCATGCTTCTGCTGCGTCTCCTGCAGGAGGATTGAGGCGCGAGTAACCTTGAGCTGCTCCGTCTCCTGGTGGAGGCCAAATTCTCTGCCTGGAAGTAGACCCTCGGCGGTTGCGTTTTCTGCTGTGCATTTGGCGGCGTGGAAGTAGGTGTGACGGCCGCCGAGGTGTGGAGTTCCGGCAGTGCCTCGTAGTCCCATGCTCTGGCGCCCATCTCGAGTAAAGGAACCGACGAGGCAGCGTTTTGGCCTCGAAGAGGATCCCGAGGCTTACGCTGATGAAACAGGGCGAACAGTTGACGGAACGCCGACTCGTTCGCCCGATGTTCCTTCTTTCCCGGTGGAAGCTTCACTTTGTTGTTCGTGGTCGTACAACTATCGTACGAATCGATCTATGATGTCCCTCCGATAACATCATCCTCAAATCGCCATTCTCACATTGACTACGTCATGGGAATATGATGCGTCCAAACGTCGTATTTCAATAAGTCGCGAATTACTTTTAAACAGTCAAACCGATCGCACAACTTGAAACTTTCCATCATGATTAGCAGATCAATAAGATCACGATATAGGATCGAATATTGTAATTATTTGATTCTTTTTTTTTTGATCCTCTTTTGCTTTTTGCTTTTCTCTGTTCCTTACGATAATTTATATTATGAATATTGATTTTGACTTTTTAATTCTCCTCTCCTTTGGCTTCTTTCTGTGCCTTGAAGCGATTTATATTATGAATTTAATCACTTCGAAAGCAATTTGTACTCGCTTCGAGGTGTCAATATAATTGCTAATCGATAAGCTTGATGTATCAAACTCGATGATTGCCATCTTCGGTGACGGAGCGTTACATCCTTAAGTACATATTATTCTTCCTTCGCAGGTCGTTGATAAAAGTTGGAATTATCTGTCGAAAACCTGCTCTCGTGCAAGCGATCAAATAAATTGTTCTCAGATTGAAAAATTTTGTCCGAATGCTTTCGAATTGAGGGAATTCGTTAATTGAATTTCTCTTAACTTCGCTGGAGCGTGTAAACTATTTAACCTCTACATAATGTATGTTTACAATTAATTAATCAAGAGTTATATATTGGCAACTAAGCGTGCAAAATTAATAACTATGTACTTTGAAACTTGCTCTATTAAACGCTTCGCAGGACGTTCGGACGAAACATGAAATTACGCTTCGACTGAGAAATGCAAATTTTCGTTTAGAATCGATCGATAAAATCGTATTTTAGAAATTTCTCGGGGCTAGTTAACAAGTGCAGTGTTCTTACGATATACTCTATGCCTTACAATCAAGATCATTACAACATTTCGATATATTTGTGTATATCCTCGGCGTAATTGCAATATCAATGTCAGGAAAATTGTCTAAAAATCCGCGCGAAATAATCGCATATATTGCATAACTGTGGAACAGCTATTAACGAATCTAGCGTAACTATCAAATGTGAGAAACTTCAACAACAATCTCAAAAGTATCATCTAAGTAATTCTATCATCTATGTTTAACAATAATCTTCAAAAATTTAACGCGCGTAGCAAGTCTGTTGAAAAAACGTTTCGTTTAACAGTTATCAGCTTTTTAATTGATGTCAAATAACAGTCAATCTCGTGGTTATTGCCATTGTATCGATAAATATTATAATGCTGCACTAACAATCGATGCAGTGAAGCTACGCGATACATTCGATAAATACATTCTCATTATCCCCGGTGATGCTAATTTCAGGGAATTAAAACGATCATTGTTATTTGTACAATACATTGTCATAATTCTTCTTGATCCATGTGCAAATGCGAATGCTTCCGCCAATGCTTGTTCGCTGTATCGAATCGACCAATAGGGAACGTATCGTAAACATATAATTAAACAAATTGCTTTAACGTTCTCAGAAGCGATTTAACTGATTGCTGTGGTTTTAACGACCAGCTTGCCATTCAACAAGAATACGTAGCAGCTTCTTGTCACGACAGACTTCTGATTGATCTAAACGATGTCACGTGATGGTCAGTATTTAAGGTCATGATCATTGCAATATTATTTCATCAATATTATTCTTGATTGAAACATTCGATTGTACTGTGGGAACTATTATAAGCGTTTGATTAGAAATGTTGCGGCGAGTTGCGAAGCGATCAGCTTTATATTGTCCACTTATCTCGTAGAACGGGCATCGTTATGGCTTGCCGAGTAATGTGCGTGTTTCGAAGTTATTTTTGATGTTACCTTCAGATTTCATCCACAATGTAAATCTTTTAATGTACGTTAGCACAAACGTCATATGCTTCACGGATAAATAACGATCGTACACTTGGAAATAACACACGATATAAATTTTCCTTCTTTCATAAATAACGAATAGTTATCAATATCCACTGGAATGTTATTGTCTACTTCGTCTTCGTCAGTCTCCGTATTCGTCGTTTCAAGAACGAACCTCGCATTGTTGGATTTCATCGATACGAGATTATAAGTATAAGAAAAAATTCTATGAAACGTTTTCGACGTAACCACTGATGAATGTCAAATCGACGTTCACCGTCGTCGAACGTTAACAGTTTTCACAGCCTCGATTGCCATTGGCGAAGATACGAAGAATCAGCTGATCAGGGCTCATGAGGAAATTTCACGCAACGTTTAACCGCTGACAAATATCACCCGGTATTCTCAATATCGCGGCAATGTGACGCATTTTTCTCCAGTGAAATCCAGGGACAAGTGTCTAAGATCGAGATACCGCGGTTGAACCAGTGAGACATATCGACATGTTACATACTGCATCGGCCTTGACGTAACACGAAAACTACGACATCCCCATAGATTTTCTGAATTACATCCACGCACACGACAAGAATATTTTTCTTCCTTACAAAGATCGAACAGTTTCTCAGGGAGATACGTAAAATAACGAAGTTGTCCTTGATACCACGTTCAATGGTATGAAAAACTCGTGTTGGTGCGATTCATATGAATCGAAACGTATGAGAATTTTAGTGAATGGAAATGGCGGATCGCAAACCGCTTGGACAAGACAGATCAGTCCCGATAACATATCACTGTAGATTGTGTCAGGTTGTCCTCCAGCTCACTGGTTTTTCACTGTCGAGGAGCCAGCTCACAGCTCACCACCCCGTACTGCGGTACATCGTAGCGGTTTTCTCTCGTGCTCAACCACCCCTTACTCTCTCCTCTCCGATCACCAACATTCGCCCCACTCTTTTTCTGCCTCCTTGTTCAACATCGTGATCCTTCTCCCTTTCTCTCGTTCATTCTGCTTCTCTCTCGCTTTGTCCACTCAACTTACTCGCTTTCTCCTACTCGATGGCTTCCTCTCCATCTCGCTTCCGACAAAACGGCACACATGCACGTGGCGCCGCCGTTGTCAAGGCGACTGCGCTGCACGAGATGCTTCTACTGTACGTACGTTTCTGTACCATTATCATTTACGTATACGAGACCCTTCCTATCAACTTCGACGCCGCATCGATGTTTGTGATAAATAATCCATGGGTTAGAGCGTCGCTCATATCGATGTTATTATGATACGGTAGATCGTAATACGAGTTTGAGAACGAGTTCGTATTACGAACCTAAGGTACTTTAAGAATTCTTCGAAACTCATAAAAGTGCTGTATGATTTACATAAGACTATTTTATGGTACCTTTCTAGATAACGCGTGTCTCTCGACGAATGGGTGAACTTTACTTCCTGAACTGATAAAATGTAATTTTTCCTTTAAACTACATGGGGCAATCTTCTTCGTACTTTATGAAAGTCTGATAAAGGTGTATATAGCCAGTAAGGGTAGTCGCTGTTACATAATTCGATAGAAAAGATAGAAATATTCTTTTTAAACTTTTCTCTTTTCTCCTTTAAAGATTGTCGTTAAAATTTTTATTTTTTCATCAAAGATTTTCTTGAAAATTGTCTAAAACAGCCCTTTCACCTGATAATGTCGTCCCGATAAAACTATCGAGCCAGTATAAATTCGTATCAAATTAAATTTTATAACAACGTCGGAGGTTATACGTAGTGAGAGCGAAATTATTTCGGAATATCGCAGCGGGATGAATGGACAGTCGGAGTACAGCATCGATTCGCGCCGGGAAAAGCTGAACTTGCGTATCAAGCTTGCGCACTGATGGCTAAGGTAACGCGGAAAGCTCGGACTTTCAGTACGCCACGTGGTTCATCTCTCGAGATATTCAACTTTCGCATGACTTAAAATAAACTTACGAAAGTATGTATGTAAGGTTGATTTAATAACAGGCATAGTTAGTTTATAAAGTACGAGGAAAATTACAACTTTTTAAACTAAAATGTGTCATTTAGGATCAGATATTACACTGGAAAGATAAAATGAATATTTCGTGATGAAAAATTGTTGACTGTTCGGAACTTGCACAATAATTTAACAAGTAATATTGGTCAATTGATAAGTTAAAAATTATAGACTTTCATTTTTACCGTTAAATAATTTTTCGTTAAATAAAATACTCAGATAACTTGCAATTTGAGACAATTATTGTAAAATATCTTATGCCTTTAATATCAAATTTGTTATTGTTATAAAAAGATATTTATTAACATCGGTAATATTGATAACTTGTACTGCAAAAGCAATATATCATATGTTATTTTGTAAATTATACGAAAAGCTCATGATTAGACAAAGAAGCTAAAAGTTACCAAGGTCTTTATCTTGCGAAAAACCTAGCAACATCAAGCAGCGCACTCTACAGAAAAATGGAAGCGTTATAACGCTGACCAGGAAATATAAAACTCGCAAGCTCAGAAGCTTTACAAATTTCGTAAAAGCAGTCGATAAGGTAGAAAGGTGTTGTTTTTCTCCATAAGCACACTTTGATGCTTGGTTCAACGATATGTACTTTTTTGATCTATAAAGATTTTTTTCAAGAAACAGGTCCGCAAAAATATAAAAAAATGAGATTCCAACAAATAATTTGTATCAAAGCGTGCAAAGAAGCGTGTTTTTCGAGAGTCAGAAAATAAGCAACATTAGATTTTTGTTGAGAAACTTCAGGAATGCTTCTTAAAGAACCAAACAATTCTACTTTATCTACATAAGAGTAATTTACAAAGAGTTATCGATAAATAGACAGAAAATTAAAAAATATACATATCTTATCGATTTATCATGACTGAAGATGTACTATTTTTGTTTTCTAAAACAATTACAAATATTTAAAGTAATTGATATACATTTTTAAAAACAGAATTCGCTATGTGAATACCAAAGAAAAGAAACCTGATAAGTCAAGTCACTTTTTTCAAATTAAATACACCGCCAATTAGTATATGCGTATTAACTAAATTTTTATTTAATTTCAGTATTAAATACCTGATTAATTAAATATGTGCTATTCATTGATATTAAAAAAGATAATGAATATCATAATATTAAGTATTCCGGTTGCGCTATACGAAATTTCTTTTAATCGGAGAATCAACAAATATAGAACTATCGTGTTTTTTCCGAGTAGTTTTTATATGTAATCGAGTTAAGTGTTGCATACTTGTTATAATAATAACTACATAACGATGCAGTACGATCAGTGCAAGAATTTATAACAGCACAGCTGGATTCTTTTGTCCAGTTTATCGAACATGTTTGCCAAATGTTAAAAATTCATTAATTGTGCTTACTTTCGAGTATCCTTATACAGTAATCGTCGTAACAAGATATAGTATCCTTCATACTATTGTATGGTTCAGGGAACTGAACACGCGGAAATGAACAGATGCGTCGATTAACAGAACTAATACCACAGTAATATAGAATATTGACTATCTTATCAGCTGTAATTTTCTTTTAAACAGAGAATAATGAAAGTAGTGTTAAAAGTTTCATAGACGAAGATACGTTCATGACATTTATTTAAGAATTTATAACGAATAATTTATCTACTCTGTGTGTGTGTGTGAATATTAGAAATAAGTAATATATCTATTTGTAAAGATGTAAAATTTTCGAGGTATTTAAATATAGTTTTGATAACTTTTAATTAATCTCATAGGATCAAGTCAGATGACATTTACGTCCCACATACTAAGGTAGGAAAATTAAAAAGAAAAAAGGTGAAGCAATTTTCCTAAGTACCCTTGCACTGAAAGGACTTTAATAATTCGTAACTGTAATTACAGTAACAAAGGCGAACGTTTCACTCTGGTCTCCCATATTCATCATCTATTCTCTATGAAGGTAATTTTATAGAATGGCTAAATTAAAATAGAAAATGAATTAAATTAAAATTGCAGATTGAATCGTCTATGGTAACAATTCAAGTTTTCCCATAATTATCTGGATATTTAAAGTAATTTATTAATTACTTTATACAATGTATGGGAGTATGTAATTAATATCATATCATTTTCCGCTGCAATTATTGATTTGATTGATTCTAAACAATGGTTCTGGTATATTCTTTTTTAATCTCTTTTAGTACTTTTATCATATTTGCACTTTATTTCAATTTAGTTTCTAACTGTTCCTTCTAGCATGTACAACTTTACAGGTTCGTATCTATGAAATTATAACTCCGAGCTGAAAGCGAATTTTGTTTAATCAGCCGGGAAAAAAGTGAAGGTGAACGTATTCTCATAGGAAAAGTGACTGTAAAAAGGAAGTTCGCCAACTTAGATCACGCCAGAACCCAAAGTAATAGCAATGTAGCACGATGCACAATATGCAGCCACATAAGTTATTAATTTTACGATCTTCAACTTCTGACAAACTTTTTACTATTCGCAATACGATACAAGCGCAATTTTGCTGGAATCTTAGATAACATGAATAGCACGTAACATTGAACATTTCATAGTATTTTTAATAATCATTAGTATTTAGAACAGTGATATAACTAAGTAATTATTTTATTATATATAGCTTTATTTCATATTTTTTAAATATCATGACTAGTACGATATCTATATTTTATACTTTCATTTTAAGTTCCATCATTACATTATTGCAGTCAAGGAAGCCAAATATATATTCCTGTAAGAAGTAATTATGATCAATGAACGCCATGGCGTGTTGCCTTATTCATTACTCTGGATATCCCATTACTATATTGACTTTCAATCGAATTACCGAATTTTCTTTATATTTATATCCTTTCTTTCATTAATCATTTCTTTAAATTGTCCAAAACGTTTCCTTATGACGTCTCTTATATAGATATAAGTTAAAGACTAGCCTCAATATACTGTTTGATCATACACGTTACAAACATTATAAATCATACGCCTTGATAAACTTCGTAATATCCGTATATATGCCAAATGCTGAAACATGTTCCAAACACATGGTCATTTTGTAGCTCGTTTGAATGCACTGGAGGATTGCAAAATGCAAACACCGCGCAATATACGTCAGTAGAGACATCAGCGACTCAAACAGATTTTCAAGAAATATCTCTATCATTTATTCTTGGAAGAAAGGATTGCGCGAGGACCAAGATTCGAAATATCGATTTCCGTTGTAACTGGTTTTGTCGAGTTTGTAGTTTGTCATTGTCGTTGAACGATACGTGGGCAAGTATAGAGGGTGCTTTCAATTTCCTGCCAACCGGAGATGCAAAGACAATTGCGACTACGAAAGGTTGACCATTTAGTCGAGGAGATGCCTCGTTTCCAACTATCTCCTTTAATCACGAATTCCCTGACGAAGAACAGAGAATCGAAACGAGAAATTAAAAAGCATGTTGGTAATAAAGGGCTCGTTCATCGACACCAGCATGTAATTCTCAGAACACGCGAGTTTCAAAGAAAATTGTATCTTGCAGATATCGAGAAAAGGCGAGAGCAGGTTTTAAGTCATATCCGAGTAGTAAACGGTCAAAATGAAATTTTAATTCATCTTACAACTCAACCGCCTTTGAAATTAGCAATTATTCGCTATTATATTCTTAACCAGAGATCTTCTCTGACAACAAAATTTCAAACGAGTTTGTACGAGTTTAAAGAGCATTTCGATAGAGGAATATCGTTCTGTTTAAATTCATAAACTGTTCGGCTGTTAATATTTATAGATGCATTCGATAGTACTTAGGAATAAATTTATGAATAAATATTTATAAATGTATATCCTGTTTTAAGATCTACTGTATGAGGAATACATAATATTGATCAGATAATATAATTAACAGACAATATACATAGAATCAATATACGATAAGTTCTCTCAAGTTTTGCAGCATGTTTCTATCATTTATAGTAATTTTTAGAATAACTTTTCAGGATAGAATTTGCGAAAAAATAAAAAAATAAAATAAAGATATATATTTTAATTCTAAATATTTTGTATAAATGAGTAGCAGGTGCAGACAATTTTTTTAAGATTAGTCAAAGGTTGATGGTCCCTTAAAAATTTAAAAGATTAAAGAATCTATCGCTAATTTTAAGAAATTTTTTAAATCAGATAATTTATCACAAATTTTGAGAAATGTTGGAAATTAAACAATTTATTGTCATTTTTTTTATAAAGTGCAGTTTTGTGACCTAATTTATATTTGTGAATAATTACGTAGATTTTTTATGCTACTTATCATAAATTCGTGAGTGTAACTCCGTTTCTACGTAAATTTTTTAAGAAGCACTTTGCAGGTGCTAGTGTTGCCTTGTAATTAAGGGTTACCTGAAGATTATAGCTTTATATGAATCGTGTGAAAAGAACAAAATTTGAAGGCACATAGTCGTTACTATTCCTTATTTCGGTCAAGCCTGTATTAAAGGTGATATGCTCGTCTAATCGATATTTTGTACGGCACTTTCGCAGCAAATAGCAACTAGAATTATCACTTCTCCCTTCACGCTTTAATTTTACTATATCTTTTCAATTCTTATAATTTATAAACAGACTGCAAATGTTTTAGCATTTATAGGAAATTTAAATGTGTAGAATTATATAGAATGCCTGTAACATGTAAAAATACACAAAATATCCAAAGTAAAATTCTTTTATCATTTAAAGAATAAGAAAAATCTCTATTTAGTTTTCATTTCTTTAACTGTCGTTTTTCAAATAGTAACTGAAATTATTACTTTTCTATTTTCATTTTAGTCCTATTAAATACTTGTTATAACATCTAGAGGGTGAAAGAAGTCTCAATTTAGATCGCATTTCTATAGTTAACTATATTTAGAATAATACAAATTTGCATAAACACGTACAGTCTATTTGTAGGTATTTGTGATTTATGACAATTTAAAATCGTGTTCTGCTTTAAATATTATTCAGTTAAGCGTTCGTAAATATACATCTATAAGCATGTTTCATGACAATGGTACGGAAGAGTCAACCGACTAGAATGATTAATATGAAGCGTAGTGATATTTCATGGTTGTTTTAATGTCAACTTCTATTACTGTAGCTAATTGTAATGATATTATCCGGTATCAGTACTCAACAAGAACATTTAATACAATTAATGTTAATAAAACACTTTCACGACGAAATAACATAGATAGATGATCATACAAAACAAAATGAAAACCACGGAGTTTAATCAACACGAATTTGGATGTAACTTCAAATACATCGATATAGAAGTGTCGAAGTAAAGAAAATTACTATCTATAGTCATCTAATTATATCTAATAAGTATTGCAAAAATGATTCCAAATTGTTGGCTGTTCGTGCATAGATAATATACAAAAACCAACAGCAAGTAAACACAAAGTCCCCTTAACTTTTCTAAAAAAAAAAAAAGAAAATGTAATTGTATGATTTGAAATTCCCCAAAATTCGACACAATGCAAACCGATTTCGCATAGCAAGAAAGAAATATGTTGGGAAACTTTGTCCGATAACGCTTTCGAAATCGTATGTCCAGAGAAATGTTTGAAACTTTGTTGTATCTTGGAACGTGTGTACGAAGCAGTTGACCAAATGAGAAAAGACAGCGGAAAATAACAAAAATAGAAAGACCGGTCGATATTAATTGTGTCAAGTGTGGCTCTTAGACCCAGCCTCTACCTCATCACGAAATAAGACAATGCTTCACTGCGCTAATCTTCAAATTCCGTTGGTTTCAATTCCATGGATCTATACATATATGCGATCAAACTATAAGCTCGTACTATTTGTCAGGAATCTTTGCTGAAAGAACACTATGGCCATCTTGTCATGGACCAAGGATTCTAGTCGGCGCTGACCTTGCATATATTTGCATCGATGAATCTAAAATCGCGTTAACTGCCGCTTTATAGTTAACTCGAGACCACAAAGACGAGAATGCATCGTCACGAACATAGCATATCATCCTTATGAGTTACGTATGCGAATGAATCGCGGTATGAACTTAACAACACGTTTTGGTTTATATATTAGGGATGGCACACTCGAAACTGGAAAGGTTTCGAGTTCTCAATACTCGAAACTTTATGCTACTTTTGTGGATCGAAACTGTCGAAATCCAGATTACTAGTAATTTGTGTAAATAATTTACGAGAATAATTCGACGATATAAAACTATCTTTGTTTAATTAATAATATAAACCAATTTTGATTAGTCTTTAAACTTATAACTTTAAATTGATACGATTTTACAACCGTATTACGATAAAAATACAATCGTGTCAATAAGTAAGCATTCCAACTTTTGAGAGATTCGAGTTTCGATAATTTCGAGAATTATACTTACAAGATCCTGGATTGGAGTTTCGCGTATCTAAAGATCGAATTTCAATCCATCTCTAATATATGTATTATTTAACTGTTGCTTGATAGTTTACTCCAGGCCACAAAGATGAAAATGCGCCGTCATGAAGGTAGCAAATCTTTCTTTTGAGTTATCAACGCGACTGCATCGTGGTATAAAGTTAGTAAAACACATTTTGGCGTGACACTATATCTGACGTTTTCCTCGGATGTAAAAATTCGATAAAACGGGTACGTGAACAAAGTGTAAAGTGAATGAAGTAAAACGAGTGTTAAGTTCGTGGCAAGTAAAAGTTTTACGAGTGTGATTCTTTTCGAATACTTACAAGATGCAACCAAAGAGAATAAAAGAAATAAAAAGTAATAAATGCATAATGGAAGGAGATACGTATATGAGAGTAGATATAATAAAAAAGAAGACAAACTAAAGGTTTCATCATTCAATGCGTGTTTTATATATATAGGTAGATATGAAGTTATAGAGGGTAATTTCGGTTGAATTCAACTGAGTTATCGTACGATTCGACCAATACTCTTTTTTTTTTATTTCATACGCGCTTCTGACCGACTTTCTTCTAAAGGATGAGAAGGTACTGGAGCGTAAAAAACTAGACTCTCCGCTCAAAAGAACGATTCAACGGCAGTCCAAAGCAAGCAAAATTGTCACCGCTTTTTGTCCGGAATTAATAGAAGAGTGAATTTCAAACTGATTCGCCTGTAGCCTGAATGTAATAAGGATTGTGTCATACTATTAAATTAAATCGAATACCTAAATAATGTAATCTAATATAATTTAATTTATTTAATAACTGGTACTTTTCTAAGGATTTTATCAAAATCAGTAATTTCATTTGTTTGCTGCAACAAATAGGAATTATTTCTGATAAACGTTTCTTTTTCTCGTGGGAATGCTATAAAAAATATTTCCTCCAGTTTAATCTACTTAACTTTATATACAATTTGATAAGTTAAGTAATTCTTGTCTCCTGGATATTAAGAGTTTTGTTACAAGATTGCTAGATTCAATGTAGTATACATTATGTAATAAATATTAATTCCAAGAAATAGTATCCTCTAATCAATTCTTTAATTTTTCCTCGTGCAAAAAAACATAACTGTACACATATAATAACTCTATTTACTTTTTAACAAATCATGTTTCAATCATCAGATGCTCTAAAATATTAAAGTATTCGAAAGAAACCAGTTTCCTCTACTCGCCTTTTTCTTATACGAAGATTTCGTGTGATTCCAATACGAATGGTAAAAAATGCACGACAACGAGTTGTCAAAAAAAGAACCTTTTTATAGAACCTCTTATTACGTTCTTTCTAACCAAGAGAAAAATATAATCGATTGTGATGAAGATATATCGCGGTAAAATATCAGTCAATATATGAAAGTAAATTATTTAGTAGATTTTAAAACGACTTTTCTTCTAAAAGAATAAAACGAAGTGCCAATCTCTACCTTCTTTCTAAAATTATTATGACTATAGAATCATTCGAATCTCTACAAAACTGTGATACATCTATACAATTTTTATGAAAAATTCTGAATCGATTGTTTTGACCATTCTGATAATTCTAGTATTATAACTACGATAATTCTACAATAAAAATCTTGGCATTCTGTTTATCCTAAGTTCAGTATTATTTCTGGTTCCCCTTCAGAGCTATCCCATCGTTTGAAATTTCAAGATGACTGTCTTAATCGACATCGTGCCATTCAATTCACGACCCACTCTCTGCTCTACTCGAATTATAAAATCTGAATTATTAAACAAACGTGGGGGAAGGGGCACATTCCGAATCGAAGAAAAACAAATTAAAAGAACAAACACGGTATAATGAAAGATGGTGCTCCTGCTGTTTAATAAATATCTGATACAATCAGAATGTAACTTATTTGCAATTTAAATCCTTTTAATGCTAAACACCATTGTTTACAATATTAGCGTAGCTTTCATTAAAAATTTCGATTTTGTTACATTATTTAAATTTCAGTTATTTTTCTTTCTCCTTTGATATTTGTTTTTTGATTTTCCTTAACATAATAAAACGTCAATGAATCATTTTCACTGAATATTCCTTCGAAACGTAATATCGATGCCGTAGGTTTCGTGAACATTTCTGAGAAACAAGATATTACGGGTCAGGCACAAAATCGGTGATCTCAAAGAGATCATTTCTTTTTCAACCCCAAATCTCCTCTTTCGTTGCGAAAGGAACTCATCAACTCAGAGAACAGGCAATTTAATTTGTTTCCTCCGAACCTTTTTTCCTTTCGTGAAACGAATTAGTTTCCCCTGTGAATTTCATACTTGTGTACAAGGTCTCTCTATACACAGCCACACCTTCACAATCACTTTGCATATCCATATTGAAACACATGAACGCGACGTCAGCATTATTTATTTAATTTTAAACATTTCTCGGCAATCAAAATCTTGTTTAATTAAATACAGACGTAGACGCGACGGATGTAACATATAAGAGGATTTCGTGTTGAATTACAATGTAAATATCTATAGTCAAAAAACAGCTAGTTGATGTGAAATATGTTTTATAATTTGCATTTCAATGAAAATTACAAAATTAATGTCAATCGAACTGCTATTTTAATTTAGCAGCAACGAGTTCAACATTGAATTGCAAATACAGTAAAATAAAATAAAATATGGTTAAGGAATATAAAATTATAGATAGAGAGATACATAAAATTAAAAGTACCACCCTTATATATTAATACATTTATCTAATTTTAGTGAAAACTCCAATCACATACGAAAAGTAAAGCATAATCTCTTTAACGACCAATTAAATTCAAAGAGACTAAAGTATTATACGTGTTTATACATAGATCAATAATTCATACCTACTGTCTCTAATGAAATGAAATAAAAAAGAATATGTTTTAATATTTCAATATTTCAACATTTTGTTGTCTACCTTAGTTACAATTTTTATAACAGTGGAAAGACTAAGAGTGTTACGCGATTAAAATTATATTGAGAAAATGAAATTTTCGAATACTGTTGTAACGTAAACAAACTATCATTCTTTCCTTTATCTGAGAGCTTACTTTTATATTGGACTAAGGGAATTTACATTGAGATAAATTTCCATTCGCCCAAAAGACATTAATACGAGTGTCATACTTAAGAAGAAGATTTAAATTCATGAATACGTAAGTAATACTTGAATATCTCCTAGTGATCGCAGATAATTCACCGGAAATTGGTACAAACGTTCAAATGTCCGTCCTTCCAACTTTTATGAAAGTACTTACCACATATTGATAAAATTCACGCAATGATACTAATAAAATGATATAACTTTCTTATAGGAAAAGAGAAGTATCTTAAATATCTAGAGATTGGACAGTAATGTATATTTTGTTCTCCAAACATTTGAAAGGAAATGTGTAACGTTAAAGATTTACTTACCGTTCGCCGTCATCGTTAAAAGCATAATCCCCCAGAAGGAGATCGCGAAGTCTATATCTCGGTGGTAAAATCAGTGGTAGGCAAGGATCTGGTTCATTCATCGTGCACGATCCGTTTTCAAAGTTGGAAAATTCTTTAGACGTTGTTTTCGTGTACTCCTCGATCGTGCCGAGGGTACCACGAAAAATATTGTTTACAACTGCCACTGTTGCTGGAAGCTTTGTAATCGTACCATACAATCACCGAATCGCGACCTGAAACAGAAATATATAAAATTCAATGTTTAATATTTTTTTAATTCGATATAAATCGAGTTCAAATTTAATTCAATATAAGTTTCCAAATTCAATCCAATTCTTTTTGCACCACAGTTATTTCATTTCCATCAACAGTGAGAGGATTAAAACATACTACGAGTATTATAACGAGTAGCACTCTATTTTAAATATTTTATATACTTTGAAATATATGGATTGTGTAAATTTTTGCACTTTGGAATTTCCCATAAATGCGTGAACATCCTCACGTTAGTCATAATGGTACTTTCATGCTTTTACAACCCCACGAAAACTTTCGACTAAACAACATCACAAAGGACACGTGTGCACCCTATATAAATGCTATCCTTCTTGACTTATAGCGATGACCATAGGGAAGATCCACTAATTACTCGATTACATGCTGACATTAGATCTGTGGCATAACGAGAGATTATTCACGTCGGTGGTAGAGCTCAAGTAATAAGAGAGTATGCTACATTTACTGTTTGGACGATACTCATTAGCTTCAGTTAATAAATTGAAGTAATCAATTAGCAAGCTTAAATTTTCCAGGAAACAAAGATAAGGATTGCATTACTGTCTCGTTAATGAAAATGTAGCATTAAAGGAAGCTTAACTCTTTAGTAATTTAACTTCACAGACTTAAACCGAACTGTTTGGAGAGATTTTAATAGTGTTTCCCGTTAATTATTTATTCTTTCATTCTCTTATATTTATTTATTTTTCATAGACTTTCGCCTCCGCATTAGGAGGGATTTCTAGATACATTTCTCTTTAACTTACACCTATGGCGTACTTCTCCAACCACTAAGCTTAACATCTTTCCTACTTAACATTTAAACTTAAAACCTACAACTTAAACTTGATCTTAGAACGTACCTCTTGTATTCTTTATTCTCTGCCCTTTTACTATTTATATTCTCGCAGCGCCAAAACTTCGATAACATACATATCCAAACAGAAACATAAAATATTTGATTCTCTTATACATCTATCGCGCTGTAAGGGAAGATGAAATTAAAACAGAAAAGGCAATAATTAAATCCAAATAAAATTGTAATCGCGCGTTTAAGTTTAATTTAAAAATGAATTTTTCCGTACGTTTCCATTCGTTTGAGATATTTTTATTTGAAGGCATGACCGCTTATTTAGTTTTAATCATTAATGCATTTATATCGTTACGCTAATTCGGTGCGAATTAATACAATCTCGTTGATGTTCTCTGTACTTGCACGTGATATCCATTGGCAGCCAATTAATAGAACGTGCCGACCAACTAATGTGATGAAGTTACACGAGATTCAGAAAGCTGCAACTAACAGAATTTTAACACTGTTTACAGATATCAAGATCGCTTAACATGTAAACTATGCAACTTAACGTCAGCTCTTTTGAAGGATTGAAGACAAGACGGCTAATTAAAAATTGCATATTAAACATACGCGTTTATTAACATAAAATGTAAACGCATCTCTTTTAAATACCCAGATAGTAAAATTGAATTCAGTTGAATTGAATTCAATTAATAAATTAAGTTGAACGCTACGTTGAGATCACGATATTGCTAAATTAGATTTATTTGTCATATCACTATCGAAATGTTCAAAACATTTAGCAAATTAGGAAACCTTTCACGCGACCGGATATCTCCAAATCAAAAATCTATGAAACCAAATCTAGAGCAATGTTCTAACCGAAATAATCTCAAGATATTATCATGGGATTTAGAGAAAGACAGGGAATCATATTTAGATCTCAGAAATTGGGTACGTTACAGTGACGAAATACAAATCTAAATTTGTCGGTAATGGTATTCCAGATTTGACTACCCTTCTACACTCTTATACTGTACGATAATGAAAATAGGCAATTCCTGTCATAAAATCGATTCATGGTAAATCAACGATCGAAAGCTTTTACAGTTTCAACCATTAACTGTTTAAATGATAATAACTTGTAATACAATTATTACTTTTCTTACTTGCGTTAGACTATATTTTCCGTAAAGGCAATAACTATATAATTATATTATACCTTGTTGCAATTTTGTACCCAATCAAACCGCAAAATATGCACAACTATTGAAAAGTACAGAGAAACTCAAAATAATTTTACATTTTCTTACAGTTACTACTTTTCTTCATAAATGAAATAGGTAGTAACTGAAAAATTTCTTTAATGTTATATTTGTTTGTAAATAACCGTATTATTTAGTTATCAAACATAAAACAAACAGAAATGATAAAAATTGTGTTTCGACATAAAATTGTAATGTTTACAAATCTAAGGATCCCTAATGTATTTTACACTGATTCTAGTTATTACTCGAAAACGATTAAAATATTAATTTTTAAATTTTACAAAATACAACACAATCTGTAAAAAATATAAACTAAATGTTTTCTTGAAAGATATGTAATTTGAATGACGACGGTCCACGATTTTTTAAACTTTTCCAAGAGAAACAAATTACTTGACAAATTAGTACAGTGTTAATGCTTCGCGCATAGCGTGTTCTCTGAAAATATCGTTAATTACCTTGTTAATAAATAATTAAAGTAAAGTAGTAAATAAATGTCGTTACATTAAAAAGTATATTATATTTTGGTTAAACATCAAAATTTATATAATATTCGTAACAGACCGCAAGATTGTAGATTAATTTCATGTAACAATGTACACGTAAGAATAACTAAAATACACAGAGCCGAGAGTAAATAAGGCACAAAAGTGGAGCTTCCGATCGAAACTTATTAGTGATTAGCGGTGAGATGTCAGTAGTAGATATACAATACTGTTCCGCAATTACGCCTTGTTCCACTCAAATGTATTAGGTAGATATATTCCCTAGTGGAAGGCTATTTGCCGAAATACAATAGCATTGCATTCGAGTGAAAGTAATTGATTGCGCGTCAGATAATTTCAAAGGAATAGTTTTGAATGTAACATTTCAATGATTACTACTCTAATACTTCGCATAAGAAATCAGTATTACTCATTTTTAAGGTACAGTAGATGATTGATTATTATTAAAACGTTGATTAAAGGTATGATCATCGAAATGATGCTTTTTATGATCGTCGAAAACATTGATTAATAAAAAATTGGAGGTCTTTTTGTAAGAGATCAAAAAATAAAAATAGGGACTGGGAGAAATTGTTATTTTTAAAGTCTACTCGGGAAAATGATAAGTCCGAAGTCCGAGTATTGTTGATTTCTTAATTAATACGTCTCTCAGTTGATAAAAAGAAGTATTTTAATCCTTTAAAGAAGTGATAAATTCTCAATGTTCAGTAAGAAACGAATAATATTAGTTTAACTCAATCGATATATAATATACGTATATATAACTGATGTTTTAAATATTCGGATGATGTTCAAAGGAATAAGAAAAATATATTTTTAATCTGAGAAACAAATGTAAACTTAGTTTTGTTTCTGTTTTAGTTAGATTCTACGATTGTTCCTCTATAAAAGATGAGAAAAACGTGTGATGAAAATATCGTAATACACTTCTTACATTGGATTTCTAGCAAGATTTTCCAAACACATTTTTTTGCCCACGAAAGGTACTGTTTACACAGTCTTAATTACTTTAATTTATTCTTCAGGGTGGCGTATTATTTCCTGCTTGTCAACATGTTCGAACTAGATCAATCTAAAGCATATAAAATAGGGCACAGGATTCAATGAAAAATTTACATTTTTCTTAACAAAAAGAAAAGATTATTAATGTGAAAGATAAAAAGAAAAATTTGTGTTATTTCATTGTGTGTTGTGACAACGCAATTGCGTTATGACAAATTTGTATTATTTCCAAATTTGTATATTCTTAGCTAGTAACTACTCTTTCAAATGTTACACACAGAATATTCCTCCAACAATGGCCTGAATATTCCTATAATTAATATGATATATTTCGATCTATAAAAAGTAGATGAAAATACCGTCAATATCTCAGTATTATGGCAAACAATAGTCTTAAATTTACAAAAAACCTAAAAAATACATGTTTAATCCCAAAACTAAATAATATGGAAACATAATTCATTAGCAATATAGTGAATTTTAAAACTATATGCCTGTAAAAAAAAAAAGGATGTTTTCCTGTAGTCTTCATAATCAACAACATGCTCTTTACATTTAGATTACAAAATATTATTACTGATATGTACTTACGTAATTGGAATCCTCATCTCTCAATAAATTTTCCATTCTTTTCTGTCGAATCAGACGGTAACCGTTGTCAATGGTTATTTCTTTCAAAGAATCACACGTCAACGGAATTTTCATCATATCTCATACATTGACACAATTCTTTTCGATCTTACAATTTCCTTCTATCGATCGTCAATGTAAACGATGTTTGTAACCGTTTCTATGTCGTGCATGAAACTGTTAAACAATTCAAGAAAATCGTATCATTCTCATCGATTGGTCAAGAGAAATGCTTTTACCGAGAACTATCACTCTCATGAGTATCGACACATTTCCACGCAAAGCGAACATCTCAGATCAATTAATTAAATTCATCAACGAAATGCAAATCAATTCAATTGTTATCGAAAGTAAGAATAGAACAAGCACCTTCCATTATATCAGATGATATTCACAGTCTTATATCTCTCAAATTACTTAACAACAAACACTCTCTTGTCAAGTTTACCGTTACTGGCGATCACTTTCACTGCACAATTATATATTTCTCAATTATCATGGTCTTGTCTTCGAATAATTATTATAATTTTACACCAAAAACGTGCTTAGCGTCCAACCGTTTTTAACTTTTCAACAGGAAGATTTGATTTCGAACACGAATTCGTAATTCAAAATTGTGTTTAAATTATTCACTGAAATATATTTACAAAATAATACAAAATTCTAACTCTATGAAAAATTAAAACAAATCTAATGTTAACGAGCATTATAGATAATTCTACTAAAAATGCACAAGAAATGTCAAATGTAACGTGAATTTGAATCACGTAGTAAAACTGTCATTGCGTGTAATGGGACGGTAGTGTAGAACGCGCAGCACGTGCGACGTGATCACGCTTTATTTCTAAACGAACAGGCAGTCAAATTATTCGAAGCGCGCGCGCTCGACGCTCACTCAACGGTGTCTCGCGCTTCAATGATGACGCATCCTCGTCGCTCGTAACGTCGACGACGCTTCTGACGACGCCCACCGACGACCTATTCGACCAACCGTCCAAACACCTGCTGAGATAAAAGGGGATGAAAATCCTCGGATTCGACCGCAACCAAAAAAGTGACGCGTATGAAATCTTGATGTATGAAGCTTTTCAGGAATCCTTCCGACAATGAAAAACATATTGTGGTCCATTGGACAGATTACAGGTACGTAATGCTTATATTCGTAGTTTTATTTTTAATTTCGTTTTTCTCGTTATTTACGTTTTTTCCTTACACGTATAAAAATTGTATACGTGTAACAATCATACAGTTAAAAAGGTTAGGTTGTTTGTTGTACTAAATGTCAAAAGATTTTATTGTTCCTTTTACGAATTTAAAGCTAACGCTATTCGAAGATACATTAGAATTCAGAATATGTTTTTGGATAAAGTTTAATATATAATGATGTGTTTGTTGGCAACGAGTGTAACGAATGTGTTTATTTTTGCATACATGGATAATTTGATACTACTATTTGAAAAGATAATTTGTATAAGAGAGAATTGAGAACGCTACTGAGAGAAATAAATGATATGTATCATAGAAGTATCATATCATTGCAAAAGCATCAGGTAAAGATAATTCAAACAGATGCACGAAGAAATCATTGCTGTCTGCATAAATATTTTAAACGTCAGTTTATAGAAGCATAGTCGAGAATAGAAACACTGTAATGCAGCGCTAGCGCCATCGGACGAAAATAATTGTTATTATTTAAATTATATTTGATTATAGGATTAGGTAGATTCTACGATACTTTAAATTTTACTATTCTTAAATTACATTCACATATTTGCCAACTTAAATATTTAATGTAAATATAGGTCAATATCGATGAATGATTAATGTAAAAGATTAAAAGATGCAATGACGTTATCCAAAGATAGAATGTGCTTGAAACATTTATTGACTTTACTTTTAGAACATTTGTCGACCAACCTAGATACTTGTTAAATAATTTTTTTCTATTTATATTATTATGATTATCAGCACTAATGTAATAATACAATACATCTTAACAACTTAAAAAGATTGTATTGCGTACTTTTGTGACAAGAAATTGATTATAAATAATGCGCAGAAACATGGTTATTGACATTTATATTTGATAATACTTCAAATGTTATTTTTAAGTGTAATTTTATATAAATATTTAATTTAAGATTTTCAACAAATTATTCATTAAAATAAATAATTCATGAGTAAAAATCAATATATTTCAGTCCTACAGCATGTGAACAACAATATAAGCCTCAAAAGTTTCATAATCGGTGTAGAATCATTTACATGTTCATTTTCTTCCTACAATGTATTGTACAATTTTAATAGAAGTGCGATTTCTGTGTCATTTGACTATGCATACAATCCTCCCGGCAACTATGTCTCTTTGAAGAATTATTAAATATGTATAGAATATTGGTTGAAGTTCAATATGTTGATTGTAATAACATTTCATGAAGCATCGTGACACATTCGTTCTACCTCATTAACACATTATATATTCAGTGTAAAGTTATGTATACGTATACGTATTCAGATTTGAACTACTTGAAATTATCTTTAATTACAGGTGCCGCGATATTAAAGTAATTACTTTATATGTTCTGGTTACAAAATGCGCTTTCGACATGCGTTATACATAAAACAATATTATTATCATCAATATTATTGTAAATATATTAGAATTATTTGAGGCCTTTTACACAATAATTTACCAACTAATAACACTAGTGAATTGACAAGTTGCAGAATTCTTTTTCATAATTTTACACCTTTACGTCAAATAGGATAATTAGAGATGTTTTAATTTGTAAAATGTTAAATTAAAAGAAATAGTCCAAATTAATTTCGTTTCATAAATCTGAGATAACCAGTGTTAGATTCCATTTAAATGTATAGTTTCAGTTTATTTCTCTTTCTTGCTTCTTATAAATCTTTCTTACTGTATTTTCTAATTATAGGATGTGCTATTCTAGTACTTGTTCAGTAAAGTAATCAAATTATGATTTAAATCGATGTAAGCTGAAAATTCATCCAATACTAAAACAAAATTCTTTCTCTGGATTAATAGTTAAAGAATATCTACGTTATGATTGAAATTGAAAAAATGTACAAATATACAAATACATATCTGAATCTCTATTTCTGAAATCTTTGTTTCAATACATTTTCTTGATTACAATTAGCATTCTTTCACAGAAGAATAATTTTTGTACAACCAATGTGATAATTTTATTTTATCAAATTTATATTCCTATTTGAGATTTCATTTCTGAAATAAATGTATGAGTGATTTGAGAACCCCGCTGTTTTTAATCGGTAACGTTGGTACTGACACAAAAATGATAACAAGATTTGGCAGTTATCTGAATCCCTTACCATTTTCTCGTCATATGCGACATTATCAATTTATGGTAGATAACATATGTTCTGAAATACCGATTGTTCAAGAAACACAGGTTTTGTTATATCCATCTGTGGTTATGTCCTCTACTACAAACGGGGTATCTCCACCGACGAGGTACAGAATAGACGTGACATGCAATACTTCTTCGTGTTCTATGTTTTGGAGGTCGCTTGTGTATCTTATCATTTCCGTGTCATATGCGGTTTTATCGATTCAGTATATAGTATTGGCATGAATTAAAACTACATAAAGTCTTACACGTATGAAATTATAAATAAAATATAGAACAGGATATCCCATAATCGCAACAAAGTATAGAATTTTATACTTCAGAATTACAAGAATATACAATACTTCAGAAAGCAATACACATTATCAAAATAATAAAATATTGTGTACACATTACGTATATTATGTTATCGAGAGCAGAAGATGTAAAGAAGTTATGTGTATTGAAATTTGTTAATTAGAATCTGAAAGTACTGAAGGCTTGTAGTATATCTGATTTCAATACAATTACATTTATATATATGCGCGAGAGAGAAAAGATTATTGTTAAAATATAGCGTGCAAGTTAGTGTTAACTATTCGTAAAATATTTATCCTCCGTACGTACTGTTACGTCTTATAATTAATTATAATTTAATATTCAATTTGTTAAAGGGAATAGTATGTAAGAAATTGTTAAGGACATTTAATCGCGTTATATTTGACTCAAATTATTTAACTAATAATTATTTTCTCGAAATTAAATAGAAATATACGTACACGACAATGAATTGAAATTCATTAAGACAGAAATAAAATTTTAGAATGATTTTGCCAGGCTTATACACGAGGGTGGAGATATCTTTCAAATATTTCTCAATAAAAGTATATTGGAAATTGTTGATTATCGAAGTGAGTAGGAGTATCGTAGAACTCGTGGGAGTTAATCTGAACTTATCACCGAGAGAACCATGAGACTTACTAATTGTAGCACGCATGAATAGGTGATGAAATCTCGTCGTCTTCGATTTGATTGCATTTAGTTTCTCAAATCCATGGACACGCTTTGATTCCTTGGCTTTTGAATGTACATAAAGAGTTACATTTCAGCCATAGACATTCAATACTTATACTTTGTATTAGCACTGATCTTATATGAATCAGGTAAATAAGAAATTAAATGCTGTATTTAAAATTAAAAAATAATATTAAATATAGAAATAAAATAACATTTTAGAGATTCTAAAAATTTTGTTAATATCGGATAAACGAAATCATTAATTTAATTATTACCAACTGATGGTATTGTTTTAAATTAATATAGTATGATTATTTTCAATAAATGATATAATTGTCATAAATTAATGGGGTAATTGTTGAAAATTAATAAAATAATTACTAGGAATTAACAGTAGAATCGTATTAAATTAATGTATACAAAGTGACATACCTTTAAAAGGATTGTCCAATAATCAACGTGCATAGTATATGTATACGTTACGGCTACTCATCGCTACTGATAATCTATATACGTATACAAAGTTTTTGATAAATATTTATAATTTTTTAAAATTCATGATTAATACTACTACTACCACAAAGACTATTGGCAAAATAATTCTTAACATTCACCAGAAAAAATGACTATTTTCAGGTCTGCTGGTAAACATCCGATTCACAATTTATTAAAATTATTGACGCGCAAATCTTCCGAAAGTATAGATAATTAATATTAACAATTAATATCATTTAACAATAGTCTGGAATACATGGTAAATCAATTGGAAAATCTGATTCTAAAAGGCTATTGGTCATGCGGTTTATGCGGAAACATATGGAAAATTTTAAACAACGAAGAGGATAGACTCCGTTTAACTTTAAACATGCTTTTTATGATGAAATATTTGTTGCGTTCCACGATGCAGTTCGGTACACAGTTAGTGGCCAGTATCATGTGTCTCGTTCAATATTTCATAAGTTTAATGTTTGCCATTCGATCGGGTTCAGTTAATGAAACGCAAAACGAACAAGCGAAGCGTTAATATTTGAAGAAGAGATAGCGCACTATTTCGACGAAAAATACTAAATAATTTATACTGGGAATCGTCCTGTTTGATGACAGTGTATTTTGTGCGGAAGAGGAATCAAAAATTAATCTTTTATTAGAGTATACTTCAAACATAGCTTGTAGAATTCTATTGCGCAAACACTTTTAAAAATTTTATAATTGACAAGTTAAGTCACTAAAATGATTAAATTATGATTTTTATGACTATCTCTGCTATCAAAGAAAGTATGTATTTATGTGGAATTTTCTACTAAGGGGTAAAAGAAAAATTGTGCGATATGTAGCGTCGCTAATAGAAAAAGAAAGAAAAACAACAAAAGAATAGAAGAGAAAACAACAAAATATCCTTATTCCGTGCCTTTAATCGCTAATTATTATTTAATTTACAAACATGTTGTAAAAATGTATATAGAATCATATCGAAACAACTACTGTTCAACTAAAGTTCACTCCATAATAAAATGAATGTATACCTACGTCGTTTTGCCTCCATAATCATAAAAGTACATCATAAAAACATTATATCACGATACAAAATGATCATAACAAGTGCGTTAGGAGCTTAAAAATTAGCTGGACATTACACTGGTGTGGAAGAGTTATTTTGTCGACCATTACGGTCTTCCCCGTTTCGTTCGCTCGGAAATAACAATATTTAACAATTACTAAAGAATATACCATTATTTCATGCGTGTTGGTGCCTCGAAAGTGACTGTACTCGACGATCACTGATGACGACGAAATTATTTTATCACGGTGCATTTACGAATTAAATGTTACAAAGACTATACATTTTCACGATTACATATGTATTGGACGTGAATAAAATTATTTCACGTTTGTAATTCGCGAAGAATGACGATAACAGTAGTTAATAATAAAATACAAATATAAAAGAAATAATAAAATAAAATAATAAAAAAACCATATAATAATTAACGATACATGTTACTTTATTACTTATTACCAAATATCTCCTTGCGACAATTTTATTAAACGTTGCCAATATTATTTTACGTTTATTGCAGGTTCTGCATGAACTCTGAATAAAAGAATTTCACAGTGTTATAGTTCACGGTAACTCCATTATAAAATGCAATAAATTCACATTAAACAATCCGAACTGAATGTTAGATATAGTTAACGAGTTTTATATAGTTCTTTTTTCAATTAGTGCTTTAATATAATCTGTTGTGCATACACGACAGAAATACAAATGGAGGACGAATAATTTTTGCTACAAATTTATAAAACGATAGAAATAACACTTGTCGTCAAACTTGAAAATTATAGGATTCAATATTTGATTATAATTAAGCTGTATATATCTCTCTCTATATATATACCATATACATGTATGTATAGCCATTCTCTAAATATTTTAATACGTACAGTATTTTTGATAATTCTATGCATTTTGCATTTTAAGTTTGTCATAACAAAGAAAAATTTAAGAATAGAACGCCATGTTTTAATTTTTTTACTTATTTTGTCATACATGTCTGTTGGTATTTTAACATTATCAAAATGGTAACACAATGAAGAATAACGAATACATTTTATTTAATGTCATTGTGTTATCAGATTTAGTCACATTTTCGTAGACTGATATACCATGCACGCTATTACCACTAAAATCCTGAAACAACATAAAATCCAAACATTTCATCGTGCATTAATCTTCTGTGGCACAGATAATATATGTGGATAAATCGGAGATTTCAACAGTTATCTTCGACACATATTTCGCTTTTCACGATTTCAAAATGTCTATAAAGTAATAGAACAATTATGAAACAAAACTATGGGTCGAGTTTGACATTATGTTCCGTAATATCGCTCGCATTTGGAAATATCCCATTGAGAATTCGATTCCATCTAATGGTTGTAATGCATAGATATATTTTGTTAACAGTGGAATTTTTTTATTGATCGCGGTCATTATTACAGTTATTATGTTTGCTATCAAGGGAATATGTAATATAATATTTTAGGCAATACTGTATTTACATTTCTCAGGAACATTTCCAATCGTGTAATTTCACGTATATTTTCTGACGTAAATTTCACAGATAATTTAATACAGTATTGAAGATATTGTAAATACAGAAAATATTGTAAACGATAATCTCTTTTCATGGTTATTTTCTCAATACGTTTTGTGTAACTGTAGTTGGTAATGCTTTATCGACATCTGATATATTGATTTATATTTATTTAAAAATACATGTAGCACTTCTCCATATAACTTTATTTAGATATAAATTATTCATATATTTAGACTGAATTACATTGCGAACGTAATCATTGTAAAATAATGAGTAAAATTTCTTTTCCATTGTGCTCTGTAAATGCCTGTATTACCGATTGTAGATGCAGCGTTATTTTTCTAACAAGTTCTTTAGCTTACCGCAATTCAAACGCGGATGTCATTTAATTTATAAATAATAAATATTATTAGTACATAATAATAAATTTGTATTCTACATGTTATAAGTGATGTAAAATTAAAAAACGATTCTCGTATAATTATAAGTATTGTTATAAAAGATTATAATCACCGTTACATTTTAGGTTTTTATAACAAGTTCTTTAACTTCTTTCTTAAACTATAGTATTGTTATAGTATTATTATAGTATTATATAATCAAAAGTTATTTATATATACCAGATAGTCAAAAGTTTCTTTCGATATTCAAGTATATTGCCCAATTACAGAAAAAGACAATAACGACGAATTGTCGACAAACAAGAAAGACAGTATTATATATTCTAAAGCATTATCATTTAAAATAGTTGCTGAAGCTGTTTATTGAAAAGTTTGGTTTGCCAGGATTTGCCACAAGTTGTTTCTTCGATAAATATGTATGTCCTTTCTCCATAATATAGGCAGTATAAACATACGCTCCAATTTCAGAATGCAGAAATAAAGACATTATAGGTTTACTAAGAAAGCATACTACAAAGAGAATAGCAAAGTAGGTATACCAGCAACTAAACAATAAACGGTTGGCAAAATGATTTACTGATAAAAGGATCATATTTGTGTCACGTACGACTAACAACCTTTCATCGAAATGTAAGTTTTAATGAAAGTTATCAACAATCGATACTTCCATGTTTAAAGTTCTTTTATTCAAACATAAAGAAAGAATTGAATGTAATTCTTATAAATTTCTCAATTTTTTTCATTTTGATTAGAAAAGTTAACGAAACGTTGGTGTTCGCGATCTAATTATAAAACGAATGAAATTGTCGAATTAATTAATCGAGAATGATGTTGCATTCGACTGCATGAATCAACATCGAATATAAATATCCAACGTCTTCTTTTTTCATAGTTACTTTGGCAAAATTAAATTTATACACGTCCCGTTGGTTTCAATTTATCCGTGGCATAATGCATGATTCGATCTATTGACCCGACTCGAGCAACTTCTATTTAACTCTGGACAATTTTCGTTTCGCAGACTTTTACGTTCGTCTGGACGAAAATATACGCAATTTAAATGGACAAATTTACATTGAAATTGAAACACTGACGTAATTTGTTAAGTATAGTTGAAAGTAGATATAGCATAGGAAATTAATATCTTGAAAGCTAAATTTGCTCGAATGAAAGAATAATCAATGTATCCGTGACTATTAATATCCATATTCCATTAAATATATCTCTGTTGAGTTCTATGATCTATAACGTGAAATATGATATGATAAGTAATTGAACTTTTTTTTTTTATACGCGTTACAACAATATTTCTGATTTTCATTATTACGCTTACGTATCTGTATGGCCTGAAAATAGTAAAGTGCGTCTAAATTAATGCTTTCAGCAGCTTTTACGATACATTTTCCAACTTTAAACCCATAAAATGTTACGCGAATATCCCGATGATTCACGACGTCAAATAATGGGGTTCTAGCAGTTTAATAACAGCTCTTATTAATATTCAACATACGTATATTACAGTAAATTCTTCGATATGGCTTGTAATAACCAAATTTTCGACAAAATTTAGCCCTCTATTTATTTTTTTTTTTTTTTTTTAGTCATATTTATTCTAAATATTCCAATATTGGTTTTAGAATACTCGTTGCTCGAAACAGTTACAGAAGGGTCAATACCATCGAACCTCATCAAACAAGCAAAAACGAACGAGTCATATAGGCTTGACAGATGGACATACTGTTTGCGCGATATCGCAACAGTCTTTAAAACGAACAAAAAGCAAATTAGCAATTACAATCGCTGGGTATAAAAATCAAAGTAGATAACGGCCGATAATTTCTTACAATCGTTAGGGCTCGCATGTGCATATACAGAATTACACGAAAACAATGCAAAATAATTTTTGGGAGATAGCTAGATTCCTACAATTTTTCCGCCACGGTCGAGAGATCCGTTGGAACGTAAAATCCTGAAAATGAAAAAAGAAAGCTTGGTAGATGGTATTTGATACGTCTCTAGTTATGAATACGCAAGGGGATCCTCCACAAAGGGAAGTTCCTATTTTTGTGCGGCTCGAGTTCCGCGAAAAGAAACCGAGTTTATTGTTCGTCGGGCCGACGATACGTGTCGTTAATCAAACGGACGTCCACGGATAAGATCGTTCGGTGTCAGACAAAGGGAAACGGTCATCGTTAATTCATTAGAAAATGATTCGATCGTCGGGGCTATATTTACGGGGGCTATAAGTTGCGGTCGAGTCTTTCGAAGACGCGGCCTCCCCTAAATCGATACGATCGTTCTTAGAAGGGGCAGAAATACCTTGACACACGTCACGTTGCTCGATCAAATATTTATACGACGCTGTACGTTATCGTCTATCGTATTTTCGTCCGTTAAAGTTAAACTTCATTCAGATTGGCCCCGTCGTCCGAATTTAAATCACTTGCGTCTAAATAACTCGTCTTTAAATTTATATTTGTACGAATCAAGCTACTAACGTTCTAACGTTATTCGAGCTTAAGTAACCTGACTTCGAAATGTCCCCGCGCCAATTATGCTATTCGAGATAAAAATTCCGATTCGCCTATAACCATCCTCGTTTGAAACTTCTTTCGTAACGGGAAAGAGAACAATTCGATCGCGACGCGAGAAATTCCATGGAAACGTTAAGGGCGAAAACGACACCTTGGCTGAAGTATCGTCGACGATTGGAATTTGAACGTTCGTTCGGTATAGTTGCAAGCAAACTATCGGCGAAAACTGATGGAATAGGGGCGTTCCTTGTTCCCTTAACTTTCGAAGGCGAAGCATAGTCGAGGAATTCCTGTACAGCCAGTCGATACATATTTATTTATAAAACTCGCACAGGGTTGATGCAACGATCGATCTTTCTTTCCAGATACATTTGATGCTGTTACGGTTCCTCTTAATGCCTTATAACGGAATCGATATTCATACGTAAGTAAGTACATATATATGAAAGAAGTTCCTCATATCCATCCTCGGAACGTTGGTTCCGCGTCTAACGCGTATACATCGCGTGATAGCAGCGAGTTCTGCTAGATAATGTTCGATTTCCTTTCAGGAAACGAAATTATTGCTCGTAGCCTGTGCACCGACGGTTCGATGGATTCGTTCGTAATACGATTCGCGTATTAGAATCGAATAACAGGAATTATTTCGAGTGGATTGGTCATAATGTAGGATAATAGAGAAAAAAAAAAGAAGAAAAAAATGGGAAACGTTATGCTTCTTATTAAATCCAGTATTTTAGCTTCTTATCGTTCTCCAGAATTTTGTAATATTTGAACGTTCGAAGTTTTTATTCCGAACTTCAGTTCGAGTTCACGATTAATTTGATAATAGTTGATAAAAAATATAGGGGTTAAGTTAATAATCGTAGTTGATTTGAATTTTTGTTTGCTATCGTAGGAGAATGCTTGGATCGTTGAGATTTTAGACGAATTTTACCCTATCGTGTTACGATGTTGTCCCAATTTTTTCTGCCTGAGAAAACAAATTTTCTGATTATCTCGATGCGAGAGGTTACTCGAAAACGAGCCGAAGAAAATAGCAGGGCTCGATTCTTTGTTTCCAGAAAATACTACTTTATTCATGTGTATAGAGTCTATATTATAGACACGATACCGTTTGATCTTTAAAACAAACTAGCAAACTGCCAGCAAAGTGCCTGCTATATCGCGTAACACCGTTTCTCGCGACGATCGTTTCACGTTGACGTGTATTTAGTACACACGTTATCGTACATAGTTTTCCAACACCTACCGACGTATGAACTTTTCACGCTACGACTAATGATTGACGGCCAGGAAGAACGATCGATGGCGTTACGCAGTCTCGTTACTTAACAAATAATATAACAGCAACAGGATGAAAAATTATTTTCTTTTTTTCATTTTTTCCGTGTTGTTTATGCGCGAGCTGTTAATCCTTTGATATACCGTGACGTGGAAAAATATTCGAACCCGTTATATGTTATAAAAAGTATTTCGAAATCTTATTACCGGGTGAACGAAATCTGGATTCAGCAACGAGTCAGAAATATCATCGTTGCACCGAGATCAAGTTTAAAATGATCGGAGAATTCCGAGATCAAGTTTAAAACGATCAAAGAGTTTTCGTACACGTTACGAAATATATATTGCGAGGCGTATATTTATCGGCGCGCGTTCGAATACTCTCGTTTATCGCGGCACGCGAGCTAAAAAATTTTTCTATCAGGTACAAGAATCGCAACGAGTTTTATTATCGTTGGTTAGCGATTTAGCAGCTTTTCCATAACGTAACCGATTTATACGATGAACTTTCGCTACCGATATTCGAACGTTATAGCGCCATCTTTTATCGAACAGCAGTTCCCCATCCAATTCTCCGAAACAAAAAAATTCCATCCACCATTAGAAAGATTACTTCTTACTTCAATTTTCTGTTCCAGACGATCGACGAGAGTAAACGATTCACCCAGATGGCGCGCGCTATTCCGCTCTTCCTGCGCGTTCCTCGAGTACTCGCGAGCCTCGCGTCTGACAAAATTAGCCGGCTGTCGTGCAATCAGCTTTGGGACGCGTTTCCACGAGCACGTGAAAGAGGAGAGCTCCGTATATCGAGCTCCGACTAAGCGTTGTCTGACTCGTTCCCGCCGATAGGAATAAATACATTTCCGATATCCGCTGCCGGCCGGTATCCAACGTTATTAAGAGCGGCCATTTAATAACTGCTTGATGAAAACTTGAGAAGATTCCTCATCGAAATGTCAAGATTAATAATGGTCGATATGTATCCGGATTCTTTCCGTAGGAAGCTTTCTTACCACGCTGGAGAACAAGAGACGGTGAAAGAAGGTTAAGGGTTTGGGAAGGGCGCGAGAAGAAGAACGGCGTGGAGGACAAGAGGGGCAGGCAAGTCGGAGAAGCCACTCAGAAAGTAATTTGCTCGATGCTTGGGCGAACAGGGGAGACCATGTAGAGGCACGGCGGGGATACGTTCATAGATGAAGAAAAAGGAGGAAAGAGCGTGGCGTGAAGGGAAGTAGAAAGATTGCCGCAGAGACGGAAAGTGGCGGACGAAGATGGAAACGAGAGGGAAGAAGACGGAGGGACGTCTTGCACGCGCGAGAACCAGACGAGAAAAAGGAAATCGGCGACTGCTTCCGTGCAGAGGAGAGGAGAATGCAAAATGGCTTTATAGGACGTTCCAATAAAAAACCACTCCCACGCTCCCTTTCGTCCTCCTGTTCGTCCGTGTAACGCCTTCATTTCCAAAGTAAATGAGGACGTAGCCTCCGTTGAACGCGCCGTTGCGAAAACATAAACAGCCGCCGTCGTGATAAAAGAAAAACGAATCGACGAAGGATGGGCTGGTTGCAACGCGTAGAGAAGCTTGGGAAACCTCGTCTTCTCCTTTTACGCTTTGTCGCGCGGCCCGGCCTCGTCGAGAGAACGAAACGAGCAGGGTACGTCGATAGGTAAAGGGCTCTGGCTCTATGGTTCCAACGGTTCCATCGGCTTTTCTATCGGTTCGCGTTTCCTTTTATCGAATCGGCAAACGACGCTGCTTAAGAACAGCGCGGCGTGAAGAGTCACCAGCCTCGTCGCTTTCAATCGACGTCGCGCTCGACCATCCACGCTTCTTCCGCTTCTTTCGCTTCCTTCTACTTCGTTCGAACGCGTCGTTTTCGCCGACTTTGTCTTAGCGCGTTGTTGCGATCTTCAACTCGACGACGACCGCGGCCTACGTTCGTTCCAACGAAGTGTTCTCAAGTGTACCACATGCTATATGTTCGTTGCGATCACCTGAATAAACAATATAATTATTATACGTGTCTCCAATCATTACGACTCCTCCACCCTGAACGTCAACGTCGTTCACGGTCAGCGATATCACCGATCGGTTGCAACTGACTGGTCGTCGTAGAGTCGAAGATCGCAACAGTCTCTGCACCAGGCCAGGTGCTGTTCGGGTCGTAAAGAATGGCAGGTCGGAATCCCGAATATGCGTCGTCGATGTAATTGCAAAATTACTCGAAAAGACGTGACAGAAAGCGTGCGAAAATATACGCGCATCGTTGTCTTAAGCGCACAAGACGAAGAAACAGCAGCGATATTCGTAATTGAGCGTTTGCTCGTCTGTCCTTCTGCGCCGCGTTGCGAACACTTGGCTCATTCGCGACGTGCACGCGTACACGCACACGTACGATTCGAAAGCGATTGTTACGCGTGAACTTTTGTACAACGAGGAGGACTTTACGTATTGGACGACAGTTATCTTCTATACGGAGTTGGTTACGTTACTTTGAAAAGGAAATTTGTTTTAGTTGTTGCGCCATTGGTCTCGTATGACGCGGATAACTACTGTGCTTGTGTATCACTACGAAGGTTTGATATTATGAAAATGAAACGTAGAACGTTATGAAAGAACGCTCGGTTGGAAAATAAGAGCGTGTGCAAATACATTTCGCGGCCACTGTAATAACTTCGACCGCGGGTACAAATATCTCGAAAAGCAGCTTAATAGAATTAATCCACCGAGGGATATCAATTTTCTAAAAGCATTTCGACACGTTCCTTTCGAACGCTGCCACGTTTCCTTGTAATTGAAACGACGGTATCTGCGGAGCGAGGCAAAGCGACCAAAGTAAATAAGAGACCAAGGAGGGAGAGTTAAGAACGCGAGACAGTTTGTCGAAAAAACATTTATAATCCGTTGACAAAGAGACGGGAACAGGAAAAGGACGGAACGGGTAACGTTTAGAAACCGGCAATAGGAAAGCAACGAAAGAGACGAAGCAAAGGAAAGGAAACGGTGAAAAAGGGACAGCTTGCGACTTGGAAAGGAATCGTTCGCTGTTAATATTTTTACCACGCGTCATATTGTCACGTGCATCTCCCTCCTCTCTCTTTCTCCTTTTTCTTTCCCCTTGTCTTTCTTACTTTTTCTTTCCTTTTTTCTTTCTTTCTCGTTGAATATTAACCGTAAAAGTTTCAGTCGGTAGTTCAACGTGGATTTTGTGTCAGCCCACGGTAGCTAGGCGTGCGTTGACATGCCAGCGGAACAGAATAATCTCATTACGCGGCTGAAACTTCGGTCCCGGAATAATAAGGGGATATAAATGCAAATGAAAATTATGAAAATGAGCGATTAACCAGCCATTCCAGATACAAAACTGCCGAACCGGCTTGAAACTTACGATCGACTTCTCCTTGCGCTTGTCACCGCGCCCCTTGCTTGAATAACATTACTCGCGCGTCGTGTACTTTCCACGCGCCAATTTGTCACCGTGGGACGATGATCATCCGAGTGGATCTTAGTTTCAGGAGAATATCAATTCATGGTGCCCGGCTGCATGCAAACTCTAAGATGACGGCCCCTTTTGGCATTTTATTTTCTCATCTGCGCGCGAAAGCGCCGAGTAAAGAACCTGACGATAAAAATGGTTCTCGTCTTTGGAGTAGCGTCGAATAGATCAAACAATAAATCGATTACGAAGGTACGCGCGAGTAACAAGGTCGCTGTTAGAAAACCAGAGTGTTTTTATATGTTCGTGGGCAAGGCTGAACGTGTACGTAGGTTCTCAAGATAGTCAAGTTTAATGGGCAAGTCGAAATTTCGATGAAAGGAGAGTACACGCTTTGAGATTTATTAGAAAGGTTTTGCGCTATGGTAACTCTGCCGAAGGATATCATTCCAAGTGTTTCTGTTTTCTATAGGTGTCTTATTTTTCTAAACGACGAATCTGTCGAAAATAAGCGTCCATATATTTTCATACAGCAGCGTATAATATTTTCATCTTTTTCTCGTCTAGATCGTTGTCTACAATTACAATACAATTAGAATGTATCGCTATAAATCCACAGATCGCATAGAATAATCGCGTTCGATGAAAGGCGGTGGCAATTATCCGAACGCTGTCTTTCGAATCCGAGACGTTGTCGAGAGACGTACGGAATGTTTTCACTGCGTCGATGGTAAAAAAAAGCTTAGACTCGCGCGTAGTAGTCGCGCGGCGATTACTGTCAGTCACTTTTACCCCGGCGCAATCAGGGGCGGTTTTGCGACGCGCGTATCACAGACGTACACCGCGGAAAACCATCGAGGATGAGAGGTTCTGTCAAGTGTTCGACAAATACGCGACGTGTTTGCCGTCATCTTACGGTAAAATTTGATTACTCGTTCCTCCGTTGTCTGTCGTCGAGCCTGGATTGACGTAAATCTCCCCCTAGCCCTCCTTTGCTCGTAATACCACAACTTATGAAAAGTCTTCGCGTTTATCGCGGCTTTCCCGGTAATCTCCTTCGTCAGTGTCCGCGGAGCGAAACGTAGCGCGACAGTCGGGATGAGCACACGATCGAACGCAAACTGTTCCCCTTTCTTAAACCTTCCTTTCCCTATCAATTTTCCAGATGAATTGAAATTAACGCGTCACGAGGTGTGACAATGTCTTTTTTCAGAATGTGCAGGATAAATGTCTGGTTGAACGTTGTAGATTAACGACGTTTATCTTCCGAATTACGTTATCTTGTATTTCTTTCCTATATGACGCGATAAACATTACGATAATAACGTAATAAATCAATGGCGCGCCGGTGCCTGAACATCGAAAAATTCTGTTACGTGTATCGAATACATTACGTAGCTTTCACATAAGAAACGATCTTTCTAGGCTTGTTAAATGTATCGTAAATGAAGAAAAATATATAGTTTACGCGGCACGAATGGAAAATCGTTAAAAGTCCACCCGGTAGAGAGAAATGGCTAACTTGTTCTGTATTTTGTTACGGACACGATACTTTTAAGAATATTCGTTACTTTTTAGTTATGTATTATTACGTAAGAAAGCGATGATTTGGTACTGCAATCGCCACGTGTACAGTTGCATCTATCAGAATTTCTTGCGCGTACCTATATCGTCAGTTATTCAGCTCGCTAATATTCATCTGTAAATTCCGCAAGGTCGCTTTATGCAAAGCGTTCAATTTTTCCAATACGAAGCAGAAGCCTGGCTGACACGTGTGTTTGTACAGTCTAGTCTGACCACGTACAAATATTACACGAAATAAATATTGACTATCCATCCTCTTGCGTACACGTTCTTTTTTCCATTTCGTTCTGTTTCCCATACAGTTGTAGGAGTTTGCTTTTTCAAGAACTTTCGTTCTTGGGTTTGCTCGCCTATCACGCGTGTCGTTACAACGATGCGATCAAACGATTAAATTTGAATAATTCCAATAAATTGACGTGTAGCACATAATCATGAAAGTGTCGATTGTGAATTACATTCTTCCATACATCTTTATCCCGATATTCTACTTGAATTACACTTTTACGTAGGCATCGAAAATAATACCATTGAAAATGTTTGTAAAAATTCCCAACGAAATACATCGTAATACAAGTTACTGTAAATATATACGTCTTATAAAGCATATGTATCTTATTTGTAACCAAGCAAGATGTTGATACAATGCGATGGCTTTAACGAAAAACATCGTCCTGTATATTTATGCGGTTTAACGAGACTAATGGGCAAGGACAATACGGTCCGTAAAAATAACACTTTTCGCGAAGAGAATACATGGCCTTGCCCTTCCGCCGCATTTATAGCTAGGATCTTTTTACGTCGAAAATTTATACAGATATAAATTATCTGTGTATCTTTTTAGTTCGCGCAAATGGAAAGGATACTTCGGCTTTATATTTAGATAAGAAAGAGGAGAACAAGGTAGTGCACTTAACGGATAACGGCTACGATCATATATTTTTCGCGTGGAAATAATTTATTCGCGTATTCGTACGTGGAGAGGGTGGTTGTCCGCTTCTCACGCGTCTCGTCGTCGTAAATTGCAACTAATTAAAGAACGCCGGATTTGCAATATTCCTCTACTTTCTTCCCTAATTTTCCACGAGTGGTTCGCTTCACAAAATTTCAACTCCAATATTGAACGGAAAATCAACGTCGTCTGTTATTATTTTGTTTATAGCCATTGGTGTTAATTGTCTTTGTCGTCTATTCGTTATATGTAACATGGTTGCTCAAAATAAAATCAACTATCCAAATTAAATTAAAGGGGATTGTTCGAGCAAAGTATACTTGCACGTATCCAAATGAATTACGAACGATAGTACACATGGTAGCTAGTTGAAGAATTCTTGTTGTACTTTTGTTGACAAACAATCATTTGATTATTTTTTAGTTTTCCTGTTTGTACGAGAATGGAATACCTTCCATTTCGTAAGGCATCGCGAACAATTCTATGACGATATTTACGCGTCTATATTTCTCGGTCGTTTCAACGCGGCGTAAATAACAAATACGCGTGAAATTTGGCGGACCGAAACGCTCTTGCTGAAAGGAACCATATAACCTTTTTTCCACAGGGAATAGATCGATGAATAGCGCGTTGGGATTTATAGCCCGCGGGGTTGAACGCGTGTGCGCGGTAAATTCGAAAAATTCATCAGCGAATGCTCGAACAAAAGCACGAGGCTTAATGGTACCGTTGGAAAGTGAAAATCGACGATCTGCTAGGAATGGTCGCGAGTCATCCGCTGTTTTATCTTATTACCGATACTGAATCATACGGTTAACATCGAGGTTGAAAATGTAAATTCCTAGCATGTCGTGTATCGTTTGACGAGAATCCGACAGATAGAACCGTACGTACCTGTGATCAGTTTTCGTTACAAGGAATATTATGGTAAACTATAAATGCGATCGTATCAAATTGTATTTATAGAAACGTCGTTTTGTTAATGTATATTTGTTTGTGGAGTATGGTTAGCAGCATCGATGTCGATTTCGTGGTGTCGTTGGATTTCGGTGATCGTAAAAGAAAGACCTAACCGAAAGTTGGCACGTGTAACCAACGAGCTCCAGCCAGGCGAAGGGATAGAAAAACGAGGAAAGACCGAATAGGTTCGTTTTAATCTGTGGCTAGGAGCACCGGTAACTGCCATCTTATTGGTCTCCCATATTGGCTTCTCTGGTGGTCGCGTCCAAACCCCGGAACTCATGGCGATACCGGCCGATCGATCGTTCTTTGTTCCTACTGGAGAAATCCCGGAGGATTTTCGGTCCAGCAGGGCCTGGGTTGCTTTGTTGGTCGAACTGGCTCGCAATATCGGTGGAAAAATAAAGTATCGACATCTTTCTTGATATAATCTCCTGTGCTTTTGAAAGCAGAAGAGTTTTCCACTTTTATTCCCATCAGTGTATACTTACTTACCTCTGTGAAACTTAAAGCGAATCTAACCTCACCTCGGACTCCCAGCCGGATGAAAGGGAAGACGATGGAGGGATATAGGGGAAGCGGATGAAACGCGTTCGCGTATCTATCGAACGCACACGTGTGTACGCGAAATCCTTTAACTTTCTGTATTTTAATACATTCCGATAAAACGCAACAAAATTTACTCGTTCGAATTTAGTGAATTTACAGCTACGATTTATGTAGGTAGGTTGGGCTAAAAGAAAAGAGGGAAAATCGCGCGTGTCCGTTCAAACGATATTATAAATATAAAATATTTGTTCGTTGTTGAACGAGCTCGAAAATTAAAATTTCGTGGATCAAACCGTGCTTCGCCGTGCAATGTTTTCTTTGACAGTTGTTTGTTCAGGTAATTTATTCAAGGTGATTGAGTTTCGATAATACACGAGGGAAATTTTTGGAATTAAAGAAGACGATTTTATCGACAGTTTAGTGCGTTAACGGGAACGCTAGAGGTAAAGATTTGAGAAGTAATTATCGGATCTACGAATGTTCATGCCGCGATTGAAAATAAGATAGTCGGCAGAAATATATCTTTCTCTATTTAAAAGGCAAATACTTTTCTCTTTACAGGGGTCTATATTTCGATCCTTTGCGTCTGTAAGCTAACGTAAAACGAGCATCTCGAAATATCCACGCTCCATTTTGAACTATATTTCTTCCTGCTACAATTTCGTTTCGGAAAACTCGAGTCACGTTTTGAAATCGGGATAATCTGCGTCCAAATCCTGTCCTTATTTCCAACAAGCGAGTTCTCCTTAGTGAAATCCACGTCAACCATGAAATATTTCACCTATTCTCATCTGCTCAGGATTCTTGATTCACAATTCCACTTTTACAAATTGAAACGGTGAACTGTGTTCGTTGTCAAGATTCCTCTCCTTTCGTCTTTTAATTCTTCTCTAACTTGTTGCCTTGTAATTTTTCCTATGAGTAGGTATATAGTATTTTCGTTAATTATATATATATATATATATATATATATATATATATATATATATCCGAATGATATTATCTTTCACATTTTACTTCACTTTTATTGTAAAAGCTAATTAATGCTTCCTTGCTATTGTTACCACACGCAATTCTTTATTGAAACAATGACCGCTTTTATTATTAGTTAGAAATTATACGAGCGTCTTATCTACAAGTATAACACGGATGTATTAATCGGAAGCAAAGTGTTCCATCTTCCAACTTGCGTCTCGAAAAAACGATCGTCGTGTCTCGATGCTCCTAGAACACATAGAGGATCGATGTCGTCGTACAGGTTGTCAGAACGATTGGAAAGGTGTGTTCGATCTGGCAATGAAGCAACGCTTAAGTGACTGTTATCGCGTTTGAGCACAAGCCGCTAAGCGTTCCTGACCTATTTCCTGAAAGGTTCTGTGCAAGTCTATAATACGTCTCCTGTTCGAACACGTATCACAGATACTCACCGTATGGTCTGCCAACTATGCAATGAGAAGTAAATGTTCCATTATCGATTTCGATTAATTACTTACTAATTATTTATCGATCGACGAAAGAAACGACCTTCTGGCTGCGGCTGATTTTTTTCCACTTTTCTCTATTAAATCGAGGACTAACTTTATCGTCTATCGTTTCTTTTCCATGTTTAGATCCACCATAAGTATTACGACCGTTCGCGGAGAGACGCGATCACGATTAAACGCGCCAACGAGAGGTGTAAATTCTCGTTACGATATTGACAATCGACGCCACGAACACGATCGTTCCTTTAATTCTTTTCGGATATTAAGGGTGGTTGTAACGATTTTGACATTAATTAACAATACCAAAATATGTATTTCCAACAATAGTTCCGCAGATAATTGACAATTAGTTATTTTCGTCGCGATGATACTATTAAACGTGTGTTATAATTAGACTTGAATTCTTTGATATATTCGCCTTGACCGCGCTTAAAGATCGCTTGCGTTTTCGACGTATGCCTTCTGAAGGTTCGGACAGAACTACCTGATTTTGACGCTCTTGGTTCCTATGTCCTTTGTCTTTCGTGACCGTTGGAAACTGAGTCACGCGATATATCGGATGATCCAGCATCGAGAAGTTTCTATGATCGACTCATCAGGCTTCTCGAATGGTAACGAACTTTCTCACTATATCTCGAAGCGTGACATCGGCTATGTCCCGCGACAATGTAGGTCTTTGAAAACGTAGTAAGATCTTTTCGGTGACATTGTAGGACATAGGAACCGTTGGAAACCGACGTTGTATCGTGCGAGATGCAAACTATGTCGTGTCGTCAATTTGTAATTAAATGTACTCTATTTTTGGAATGACGGTTGAGAAAGACAATAAGCGTTACAGTTAACGAGATATAAAACGAAGAACGAGCTTCTAAAGTTTTTAAAATAAATCAATCTTCGGCCATATAACGATCACGAGAAGGAAGACACCGCGCGATACTACGATAATTAGGTGATATCTCGGAATTTCTTCGATCTCTAACACAAAATTTACGTTTATTTAACAGATCGTCGTATTGAACGAGAGGCGTATTGATCTAGAACCGTATAACGGTAATCAGGAGGGAAACGCCACGCGATACTGCGATAATTAGGTGAAATTTCAATGCTTCTAGTACCGGCACAGTTGGCATTAGAAATGCTATCGCAATCATCTGGGGATAAGCGGAATATTAAATTTTAGTGCCTCCGAGCTCATATCGAAGGCCACCAGCCGAAAGTCACCTTAGCCGCAGATTCGTATCGCACGTAGTAGTAGATGATAAAATGATTTCAATTCCGATTTCTACGCGATACTTTATTTTCGCTAACGGATAAAGCTTTTCACGTTTTGAACTGACAAAGCGTTCTGCGCGAATATCAAACGGTTGGAAATATTGATTTCTCTTTGATCCTTTCGACGAGAGAACAACAAACGAAAACCTTTTAGTTTGTACAACGGTACAAACAAACAACGGATTGACAAAGATTAAGAATAAATATTCTGACGTGCATTCATTAACAGAACGTTCTGTTTTGTTTTACGTAAAAGTTGTTGTGTTTGACGGTTACACGACAGGGATTGTTGGTAAACTCGAGGCCGTTTTGATCGAACTTTCGTTATCGCTGCTTCGATAAAAGAATTATGCAGAGTCTGTAAAATTCATCGACATTGGTATGTATTTATCGTGGGAGAATTGTTTGCGTTTATGATGTACAGTCAATCGCAAAAGAATAATTATTATT
Source organism: Bombus superbus (assembly GCA_014737385.1). NCBI lineage: Eukaryota > Metazoa > Arthropoda > Insecta > Hymenoptera > Apidae > Bombus > Bombus superbus. The sequence continues at coordinate 1,952,812 of JACXIK010000064.1, read as the reverse complement.
ATTAAATATGCAAAGACGCACACTTAGTCACAAAATCGTTAACACTTACATATCGGTACAAAGTGATCTTTTTGACAATTTTTCCTATACGTTGAGCGTTACTTTCGTGTTACTTATCCTGATATTTAAGATTCTTAATAAAAGTAGAACAAATTGTGTTATCTATTTTAACGTTTGTTCGTGTTTAACGAAGAGAAATATTTAAAAACGGTGGTTGTATATATTATAATATTTCAAATCGAAAGACGTAGATACGTATCGTACAATGTAGATTTTTGATGATTGACAGAACACGTCTGGACTCGATGATTTACCAGAAAAATATCTGTTCACGAAGTTTGAGACAAAAAGGCTGTGTCGACTTTGCTAAATTTCTAATTGAGTGGACTGCAAAAATCGCGTTTCATCGATAAACAGCGATCATTTGCGTAATTGCCAGCAACGAAAGAACAATGTGCAAATGGGCATTAATGAATCCGCGATACAAAATTGATTATACAATTTGCTGCTAAAGTACTCGTACTAATATCCGAAGCTTTTGTTTATCACAATTATTTGATGGAATTTGCTCGAGTGCGTAAGCACAATTGCAATTGGTCAACGTGATAATTTAATCGATTTAACGAATTATAGATGCGTCAAATTAAATACTATATACAGAAAGAATGCCTAGTAGCGTTTGCATTAACCCGTTAAGAATCAACGTGGATATAGTTAATGCAACATTTCATTTGCAATCTTTTTTTTCTTCTATCGAGCGATATCGTTGAATTTTATTTTTCCATCATCACTATGAAAAAGAATTAGCTTTCTTCTTCCGAGGCGAATTTCTCTTTTAATAATCAATGCAATGATAAAACAGCACGGATTACAGTACGTTAAAATTAAAAACGAAGACTAAATTAAACGTAATATTGTGAACCAGATATAAAGATTCATTTATAATGGGATCCTCCGTTCCAATGGATCTTAGTTAGCGATGTCAGAACAACGGCAGTCTCCTTAAGAGTTATCTTGCAGCGTATTTTTACCATTAGCCTCGAGAAAGACGAGTAATTTCTAAGCTCAAAGGAATTACAGTATCGATAACATCATGCTAAACCATTTTTTTAAATCATATTAAATCGTATTTGCGTAGCGGACTTCTGCAAAGTATTTATTATTGTAACACTCTCTTGCCAAAAGAATATGTAGATTACTATACTCGTATTTTTTCAATAACTTTACGTTCATACGCAGTAATTTTCTCGAATAGATAATCAAGCACTGCATTACCGATCGTTTGGAAAATATTGCTCGTTCCGTCGAAATGCATAATTCGTTGGCTATTCCGAACGGTGGGTTTCGTCTTTTTACCCGCAGAAACTTCGATTTTTTTTTTTTTTTTTTTAAAGCCGATGAAATTTCACCACAAGCCAAAAAAGAAAAAAGGAAAACAAAACAGAACAAGCAGACTCGAAAGAGGAAAAAAAAAACAAGAAGTAAGTGAGGGACAAAAAACGCGGAAGTTTTTCCCCGAGGCTGGTGTGCACGCAAAACGGCAACAAAGAAAAAAGCGAAAGTTCGATAACAACCGGCTGTGTTCTTATTTTTCTCGGTCCCATCGATCATCAATAATTCATCGTTTGTAATCAAATTCCCATTGAGAGTCGCGGCTTTTTCTCCCATCTCGCTTGAAAACCTGTCACTGAAATTCGCCGGACGAAAGGAAACTTGTAAAAAGGGGGAATAGGGGTTGTCGAGTTCGTTGAGTTAGGTGTTGGTGATGCGAGACTAGTGTCGTCAAGAATTTCTCAAAACTCTCCCTTGAGGGAAACATAGAGAGTGGGTGGATAGAGAAAGAAAGAGAAAGAGGAGGAAAGAGAAAGAGGAGGAAAGGAAGAAATAGCGAAAGAGGAACCGTTCGCGCGAATGTATTCCTTGGAGGTAGCGTAATTCCGTGACCGGATATCCCAACTTCCGGTTGGCTTTTATGGGGAGCGCCATCGACGAATCGACCAAGACGAAGGTGAAACGCGAAAGATCCGCCCTTTGTGCTTGGAGCCTTCCACTTCATCACGGGGATCCGAGTTTTCCTGGAGGAAAGAGGAACACGATTCCCAACGACAGACTCACGGAGAACATTTTTTTCAGCCGAAGATCTCTTTAACGTGCGTTGAAAATCAATTAAACCGAAGGAAACAATATTAAGTGGACGAACGTGTTCTTTACACGCTACTCGAGAACGACATAGGATCGCAGCGGTTAAACGTTCGTCATAAATGTAGCTGTTAGCGCGGTAACGTGTTTCTTTTTTTCTTCTTTTTAGGTTTTCGTTTTTTCTTGTAAGGAGAGTGTTATTTCGTGTTTTATTTTAAACAGCAATAAAGCAAGCTAATCTTTAGTAGGCGCGTGTAAGGAGGTTTAAGTGGATTTTTGACGTAGTTGAATGGTATAATGACTAGCGTTTGTGTTAAGTTGTGTACCAGGTTAACTACAGCAATTATAGTATACCTCGTGCTTTTATCGTTCATCGATATTGAAAGTAAAAAAATACGATCGAGTCTAACGCGATTCAAAAAAGATAGTCGGGTTGATAGTATAACGAACTCGTTCAATCGAGTTTTACACCACGCGCAATTTGTGTCATTTGATTCGCATCGTAAACCCACATATTTGAAGTCCGTTAGTTCAACGAATTTCTAATGCAATTCTACGTATATAGCGATAGTCTTTTTTCCCGTGATTTTGTTACCGGAATCGCGTTTGGCGAGGCTCGAGGAAGTTCGATCGATAATCACGTTGGAAAGTGACATCAATTACGGGTAGGCAATATCCGTCGTTTAATTACGTCAAGCATTATAGTACGTAGGTTGGTATCGCAAAATTTATTAGCACGCTGCGATACTGATCTATGCGTCCTATTTGATATTCACATATTGCGTATTATCGTTAAACAAGTACGTACGTATATTGCTAGGGGAACTGCAAACCTAATAACAGAACAGCCCTACGAAACATGCGAATCGAGGATATGAATTCCTTTTTTATTTAGCGTTCATCGAAAAAGTGTAAGCGTTGCTACGCATCGCGTAAAGTCACGTTTGCTCGTATAATATTTCATTATGAATTATCGGAGAAGCGCGTGGTTTGATACGATAATAAATGGCGTATAATCCTTTCAATCGAATTTCGAAGGAATTATACCGATGAAAATGATAAGACACGTATCAGGGACTTTTTGTTAAATTTTAATTACAAGTACTATGATTACGAGTTACTGGTAATTATATGTATATGTCAATGGAACAACAATGAGAATTCGTAAAAGTCTGAATCTTCGTTTTATTTAATATATTAGGCTCATAATTTTAATCACTCTTCGTGCGCAGGACACGTTCTTAATGAAAAGTAATAAGGATAAAGAGATTAAAATTATCTGAAACTACAATCGTATTAGATAGATGGTAATTGTGAATTAATTTTATAAAAATCCTATTTCTGGGTTGTTATATCGAGCAAAATTTCACGGTACTGTGTTGATTTACATCGTATCCGTGTCGCAAATTGTTTAAATACAGATTACTACTTACACGAAAATTTTCTTGTCGTATTCCAAGTTGCGATATACCGAAACGCACGACGCTGTAAATTGTCTATGTAATCTGTACGATAACGTATGAAATTATTTATTCATTTTAGAAAAATTTATCTATCGTTCCTTGTTTCGTCGCGAATTTTTAACAATTGGAATATTGGTTTGTATTTATCGTGGCAATTGTCGGTCTCATCGATACTCACGTTTTTCCAGATAAGCTTGTTATTTTGGCGTTTTCGTGACTGTTCGCGAGAACGGTGTATTGCAACTAACATCGACGTTATTATCTATTTGTCGACAGTCGTGGTAAATTGCGGGAACCAAAACTATTCGAATCGGCGGGACGCGAGTCGAGGCAACGTTACTTCGCGACTCTAAACTTTTGCCTTGGTAACGAGCAACGAGGCGCAATCTGTTATTGTCTAATTTTCTTTGAGCTTTTCGTTAATTTTATTGTACCACTTGGTTAATAAATAGAATGCAGATATTTACGCATTTGTGGATAATTAAAAAATGTGTTATCGATATTTATCTGTTCTTGAATATTTGAAAAATGTTAATTATCATAAGATTAGTTATTTTGTTGTTTTTACACAAATATTCTTGGATTTATCGTCTATTTTTAGAAGGTAATACTCACATATATCTTTGATCGTAGGAAATTCCTTTCTTCGCCTAAATCTTATTAAAATACTCTTTTCTAGCTACCAAAAGACATTTACAGTTTCAAAGTTCGTTGAGACGATTGTAAAATTTTGACACTTTGATGACACTATCGTACAATAAGTTAAATTCTCGAAACATTGTTTGAAACGAGTGATGAGATAAACAATCAAATTGTAGCAATGGCATTTTTGAACGCGAATTTCGATCAGAATCGTTATCGATTTTAACCAAATCTCTAATCTGTAATTAAGATTTGCTTGAAGCGTGAAAATTTTTTCTTCTTCTTCGCACGATCTTAAATATTGTTCCGTCAAACATACGTATAAATAATTTTCGTGGTAGCTTTCATTATTAACAAATAGAATTTGGAAATTAAATAATTATGTATATTGTTTAATGGAAAAAAACATCTTATTGTTAGATCTGCGCGATTTTAAGCAGAATAAGCGTCGAGTATAAAACAGACAGCGTTGTGCGTTGAAGTAGTAAATGCTTACTCATAAATTAATTTGTATTATAATTACTTTATTTCTATCTTGTTCTGTAACATGTATAATTACATTTCTTATATTTTGAAGCAATTGAAATATGGCAGCTTCGAGATATTTATTTCGAATAATAATTACAAATTTATTAAGTCGAATTAGAAATAAGAAATTCTATTTATAAGCTCGCCATTATTAAATTATTTACTTTTCAGAAAGCGAGACACTTTCAATTGAAATGGGTAATGAAATTAAGAAATTTATTTCTGAGAATCTCAATTTACACTGTCGACAATCTTCAAGAGAAAGGACAAACTCTATATAACTATATATAATTAGAACTATATATTTCATTAATTGTTTGCTATGACAAATTTTTATATCCTTTATCAATTTCTTTTCTCAATGTATAATTATATTGCATTAAATATTAGGTTAAAATTATGTTGTAAAAAATATAATATGTGCAATTCGTTAGGTGTTAAACGTTTCTTCATATGATATTTATTTTAGATTAATATATTGAGATGATTCCATAGAAGAACAACAATTTATTAGTATCGCGTAAAACAGCTTCCTTCGATTGCTCTAGTTGAACTTGGAATTACTTTCTTTTCAACCATTTTATTAATTTCGATTCCTCGCATGGTAATAAAACACTGTTTGTCGTGTCAACGTTGGTCAAAGTTCGACGACACGCTACATCGTGGTTTGCGCAAACTTCAAGGAAAAAGAATTCAAATTTTGCCGCGATTCAGGCACCTTGAGGGAGGCATCCATTTCATCGATCAACAGTACAGTCTTTCCTGCTGTAATTATAGATGCTAAACATCGCAGACACGACCCACGCATAATCAGTTCGACGAGCCGAATAAATTACCTATGTTTGTTACTTTAAATGAAAAACACGTTAAAAATATTTACGATATAACGTCGTGGTTAAAGGTAAAATTTTTGTACATGACAATTCGATGTTCAAGGACTGCATAATTTCGCAGAAATTGTGTTGGTTCCACGATCGAATACGAAATATTCGAACTACTTGGCCTTGATTCACTGAAATTCCAACCCAAACGATATTTATTCGATTTCACGTGGAAAAATGATTTTCCGACAAGAAGCCAGTGATTTTTCAGGTAGGTTGATTAATCGCGTTCGATTGGCAGAGATAAAAATGCAATTCCTTGTTACACAGGAAACGGAAAGTGCAGAGATAACAAGCCAAACATTGAAATTTCCGCGAAGACAAAAAGAGCGCATAATCGAACGGAAGTCGTTAAGTTTCAGCGGACATTGCAAGTTTCGCTGGTTAAATTGAATGGACCGAAGAAGGCGTGTGCGCGCTTATGCGCTCGCGTGTATGTGCGCGTGTACGTGTGTAGTTGGTAGTTCACTAACAAGGTATGATTAAAGCGAGTCCGTTGAGCTAAAAGATATTCCGTTTTTTGCTCATCCTTGCAGAAACATCTTGTTATAATAGCCTATGTATCTTTTGCTAACGATGTCACGACCAATCGGATTACACGCGAATAAAGGAAAACACGATCTCTTACGGGCGAATTAAAAATAAGGTCGTAACAAAGAGACGTTAAAACACGACCATTTATTTCCTCCAGTGAAGGAACACCGTGAATATTATAGAAATGGTATAACTTCTTTACTCGAATAACATCTTCCATTAAACGGAAGGATGATTTTGTCAGCTTCCAGGCGATTACTCTTCCTAACTACAACTTCAATACACGCCGTGTATTCTAAATTACCGATATCGATCCAGGTCTTTCCAAATTCTTTAATTTGATCAAATCGTATCGAATCGGACGTATCGGCAGATATACGCACGTCCGATCGTTGAATCGTCGTGGTCCTTGCGCGAAAAAGATCGCAATAGATCCTTCATCCTCGCGATCCTGAATCGTCATCCCAGCGTTTAACATTCCCCCTCGATACGTTCAATCGTAGTACGCGGCGAACACTCGGCAAAACGTAATAACACCTATTACCGTTTACACGCGCCTCCTTTGTTCAACGTGGCTGGTAAGCAGCAACCAACGAATGCCGATGCGAGTATATCGCGGACGTGGAGCGGAATCTCGAGGAGGGAATAGTCTGCTGACAAGGGGCTGAGAGGATAGGAGGGCGGGCGATGTAGAACGGGTTCGCGACACAATAAACCATTCCACGGAAGGCAAAACACAAGCCCCGGCGCCGCCATAACCGAAGCCCAACGTGCTGCTTCATTATGCGGTGCGACGTGGCAAAGTGCCAAGGCCTTTGATAAAGGGGGTAGCCACGTCCTACCAGATTCTCGCCCCGTTCCACCGCCTCCGCCTTTCCGCCCTTTCGTCGTAACACAGAGCTGCTGTCCACCCTCTGACGCACATCCTTGACTCGTACACAAGCAGCTACTACTTACTGGCTCGAGTTCTGGACAAAGAATGGAAAGCTGCCGAGGGTGAGACAGCTTCCGATGCATGCTTTCTCGTCTCTTTTCCGCCGTTAGCTTTTTCCGCTCACGATGAGCCTCGACCCCTTTGCTTTCTTAGAGGGTTGCTTTTTAAGCGGATTTCAATTTCAATCAGCGAGAATACGAGGTTTGGCAACGTTAGTGTTCTTTGAGAGAAGACGGAGATTCTTTAGATCGACCGACTAGAACTGATTGTTGTGTACGAGAGACTGAGTATCCTTAATTGCGGAAGATTTTTCGGACGATTATCCGGATTAATTTGACAAGACGGTAATTCGACGAATAAAACGGCAATGCTTTGGAAGAAAGCCGATCTCCGTAAAGTAAAATCGTGTACAATATAAAAATCAGACGTATAACAATAGATAAATAATTAAATCGTTTAAGGATATGGCTTGTGCAAGTTAAAAATGGCCATTTGGAGAATTATTGTACTGTAACGTACCATGCGAGTAAAAGGTATTAAAAGATTACTCGTCGTTTTAATCTAACTGCTATATGAAGTTATTTTTATTATAGGCAGGATTTATGACACTATTACGTAAGTACATTTTATTACGATCGCAATTAAAAATTACCGAAGTAAAGTTTAATACAATATTTGTATGCCAGATTAAACTGCTGACTAATTAAACGTTTCTTGTTTAATACCGTACGTGTGTTTTACAAACTTCTTCAAACGTTACTAATAACGTGAACGAAATGTCGAAAGATACGATCTTAAAAATGTAGTTATCACGAAACTCACGTTGAACGAAGGAGTCATCATTTTGGTCGTACGTGTTTTTCATCGCAGTAAAAACCTCACGTTGAAAATCTCAGATTAACAGATTTCATTCTGTTTACTGATAAATTGAAACTATAAAAGTTCCCATTTTTCCTATCTATGGGAATTCTCCATGGAATATTCGTGCTATATATCGAAGAACTCGATAATAGGGAAAATCAGATACCGATCGAACGTCAGCTTTTACACGTACAGATAGCCACTAAATGTTATGATCGATACAAACGGAATTCCTATTCATTACAATGTACGTATAATACCGCACGATCTCGTCGAGCATTGCATGTTAAATTATTCATTGGAAATCACTCACGCACTTGTATATCTGTATACATTTTACAATTCTGTCGAGAATATTAATAGCATTTTGTACACTATATAATACTTATTTCTACTGATTAAATTTACAGTCTCTTCGATCCCATCTTCTTCGGTAGAAATTTACTTTAGCATTTGTTGGAAATATTTTAGACAATTTAATATACTTATTTAAGATTTTTCATATAATTTTCATCTTTTAAATTCTTACTTTAACATATATATTTTTAGATAGAATCATATACATGTATTATTTCTAATTCGTTTAATTTATTACAATGTATACGCGATATATCGCAATATGAAATATATATTTATCGCGTGACGCATTGCGATGTAGCATACTGTGTCGGAATGTGTGTAATTTTAACTATTTTTGCATAACATGTGTCGAAAAGGAAATGACATGTATATTACAAGCTACTGAGTCATAGTTTCCTTTATCAAGAAGGAACTATGGAAAACTTAACGGAATATAATTTTTGTTGTCAATTTCCACTGAAGAATCGTTCAGTAAGTATACGCCAGTGAGAGAGATACGTATATACATACATATGTAGATATCCATATAAGTAGTGCCTCAAGGAGAGATTGTTTAGTTTTAGTTGCTCGGTAATACAGTCCAGTCTCGAGTGTCTACTTGTACTAAAAAATGTACGTTATTGCGATCTATTTCATAAGAAAGTGCGGTTTCGTGATTTTACGTTAAAAGTGATTAATCAACGTCGATCATCGAACTTTGTGAAAGTCTTTGAAACACCAAAAGGTATTTCGAATGAAAAATATTTCTCACTTTAATATGTAACTGATCAAAGAACCAAAAATTAGTAAATGTAAATCGATTTCTGAATTTGCGTTAGTTATTCAATTATTCAATTATTTTATGGATCGTTCGATGTGCAGTTGTGTAAGCCGAATTTATGACAGATAACTTTAATCGCTCAACTGAAAGATAGCATCTCGATAGAAGATTGCACTACCTACGAAATAAATATTATAGAAGTCACTATATTTTAGATGTTTTAGACATTCATTCGTATTATATGGATTCTGTGCAATTTCGCTCTTTTAAATGTCTCGTAAATGAATAATAGTCCGTAGTTGGTGAATGTGCTTTCAAGACACAAAGCGAAGCAGGCAACATGTTAGTCGATATCGAATGTGCCGATAAGATGCAAGCAATCTTTCTCGATTTTTTATATCGTGGCTATAAATCGCAAAAGTAGTAAACACCTAACTACGATTCATGTTTTCTCGTTAATATACATCTTAGTGTATCTACGACTCTTCTTCTTCTTTAGAGATGCCTAAATACATTCTAGGATTCTGAAAAGTGATTCCTAAAGAAAGGAAAATGAACTTATCGCAGAGAAATGTTCGATAGGAAGATTTATGGAAAGGAAAAGTGACGGATAGATACAGTGACATGATATTTACGAAAAAGATGGAATTGTGTTCTTGGAATATATTATTTCGAAGCACGCATTCGTGTTTAAGCTATAATTGCGCGAAAAGATCTGTTCGACTTTTTAAACGATAACGTTTACGAATATTTTTATTACTAGGGAAGAAAGGGTCGACAGAGAACGCAGAGGCACCCTTTTGAAATACGTTTTAACATTGGAATTTCCTTTGAAAAACTCGAGTAACTTCGAAAAACTTTACATTTTACTAACTTTACGTAAACTTACCGGTGCATTAATAATTTTTCTTTCTAAAAATGTTACGGTTTACGAATTCTACTGAAAGTCTCGTGGCGTGGAAGCGGTGATACTCTTTAAAAGTTACTTTAAATATTCAGCGTCGTAATATCCAACGAATGTATCTGTTGTGGTTGCAACGTGGTATTGTGACATCTATTTTACTTTTAATCATTCAACGACTGTTTTATTTCGTTTCAACTCTGTCCCATTTCGTGTTCCACATTTATTTGATTTATCCTTCTCGTTTATTCGATTTATCGTTTTCGTCATTCTATCAATCGTGCCCGTATGATTCGTTCTATATAAATTTTCGACTGAACAATATGTAGACATAAATTCTACGACGATATAGAACACAGTTTTGCTGTCCCGTACGAACGTACTGGCCTACGATACGCGAAATTATCTTCAAGTTCGATCGTTTGTCCAAGCAACGCGATAATACGTATAGCACTTATAACATCGTGTCTCGTTATCGCGATATACGTAAAATTACCCGATTTTTGTGCCACGTTGGTCAATGTATCAATAATTAAATGATAACGGATAAGTAGAACAGAGTAAAGCTTGTAGTTACTCGTTAGGATATTTCGTATCAAAATTATGCGAACCTTATATAAAGGTTTAATCGATTAGACAAACATTTTGTATTCAAATTATTGTCATAGATTACAATCTTGATTGCTCGATTAATTCTTTCTATCATGGAGTGGAAGTACCTGAATATGTCACTCTGTTTCTACTATCCTCTGCCAATGAATTAAGTATCTTATTTGTCGCATCGCTTCGAAGTTTTCATCGTTTTAATAACAAAATTTTCAAAATATACGCGTCTTTCTACGTTCTCTAAATTATTTAACGGTTACTCGTAAAAAAAAACAATTTTCCAAATATAATATTAGAACAATTTACATTCGGATGTCAGTGATACAATAAAATCCCAATTGTCTCAAATATCGTAAACCTTGGCGAAACTGTAATAATTCCTGCTGAACTGTGAAAGTAATCGGCGATCTAACACGTACATCAACGAACTGTTCCTTTATCAGAAACTTGTAATATTCAACTTTCCTCTACATAATTTTTCTCAGTTTAACGTTGCAACGTCAAGAAGTACTTTTAATCGACACTCGATGTTTAATTATTCAATGTTTAAGCTACCATCGAGCTACTTTAAACATTTTTCCACGGTCAGTTTCTCGTCACAATCGAGCTGCGAAAGGAAAGGGTATCGTGAAATTCTATCTGAAAGTTTCGCGAGTTCGAAGAATCGTATATACGTACATAGCCAATCGGGCAGGACTTTATCTATCGAACGTTTCTCGGTGTTGACCCGAAACGCGACGAAAACGTTTTTATCGCGTTATCCGCAAGAAAGAAGTGAATTAGCTGAGACAATTAACGAAACGGGAAATCTCTGGCTGCCACGGTAACATTTTTTAATCATATTTCAATTAAGAAGGCCGTCAGCGCAAAAAATTCCATCGCGTTCCCTCTAGCGGCATCGAAACGCCGCCGGTAACGTCAGACGAAAATCTCGCGTTGCGAAGGAACGATATATTTGAACGAAACGTCAGTTACTTTAATAAATGTAACAGATTTTTATGGAATTACGGTGAGATTTATTTTATCAATAAAATTCAATTCTTTCGCGATATGCTAAGAAAGAAATTTGAAAAACGGCTATCTATTATATTAGCTTGTGTAATAAGTTCGCTCGCCACCCGATATTACATTGCAAGGAGTATCTTACGAGTATAAGACCGCGTCTCGTAGCAATAAAACCATCCAAACCTTCGAATTCTTATATTTTGTGGTTACCACGATTACCATGTTTCATATAGTACTGATAAAACTATTTACGTAATAAAGTTTCTTCCATCGTAGAAAATTTGAAGGCGCTCTTATGGTTCTGCATACTATACGAATTTCCTGCATTTGTCTGTCACTCAGTTCACCATACCACTGTTAAATACGTAAAATATCCAAAATACCTATGACACCTGTGTTATGTTCACTGGATGAAATAAATTCCTACTTACGTTATGTTTCTCTGGTCGTATTCGCGAAAATGTAAATGCACACGAACGTTGGCGAACTATTAATAATTTGCGAGTAACGAAAAGGAAAAGGGTAGGACCAAGCAATTGAATCTGATCACTAACCATATATTCCAATACAAAAATGAAAATACTTTTGGACAAATAGCGCCGACCAGTTTAATTTCCAAACATCTTATTTATGCAATTATTCATTCCTTCTCCATGTTTATTGCCATTTTATCACACCCTGAGACAAAAATATAAAATGTCATAAAAGCTTGTAGAACACGGTTCAAATGCAATCGACGGCTCTCGTCTATTTAACCAGAGAAAAGATTACTCGTAATCGACGTTGATTACGCATGTCTGGAACACGTGCAAGCCGCATTCACGTGCAGCCTTCGAATGACTGTCGTTCGCATGACGGAATTACGTCGGACCCGATTTCTCCGAGTGATACGCGACTGTCGCTCGTATAATGTTCCCTATCCTCTGCCAGAGAGAATACCCTCTGATCCACTTTCTTTGCAAACTGCCGTAAAGCTGCGTCTCCTGTGCACGGCACGGCGAACGTACAACGTATTTCGTATCGGGATATCGAGAAACAAAATGGAGAACGGAAAAGGAGAGGCGGTAGGTGGTATCTTCGCGACAACAAAGTTTTCGTACCACCACGCGTATTTTTCTATCCAGCTTATATAACCTTAGAGCCGAATGTTTCGCGGAGATTACCTGTCAGGATACGTATTACCCGCTGGAATGATTTTTCTCGAGGTATTTCGAACAGAGAAACGACGCATTTCGGCGAATGCCTCTTAAACGCGTCCGTTTGTCTTGTTTCTATCTGCCATGCCTCTCGTTTGCGTAACACCTTCACGTTCGGTGGCTATCAACGTATGTATAATCGAGCTCAGGCCAAATGTTAGCGTTCGGTGACACCACGTTGGTGTCACACGCAAATTCATCTTTTACGTAAAGTTGACGAACTTGATATTTTTTACCAAAAAAGAAAGAAAAAAAAACGTTGGTTGCTGGTTGAAGTCACTAATAAATTTATGCTGATAACAAGGTATTAAATATTAGTATGAGTATTATACTTTACATGCATAAAAATTCATAGTCTAATATAAGTTGTCTAAATATATATATATATATATATATATATATATATATATATATATATATATATGTATGGCCTGTTTATTTTTTAGACAAAGAGCAAATATGTGCACGTAGATGTTTATCGGAGAAAATATATATATGTATATGTCTCAAAGTGTTTTATAGTAATGCGAATTTTACTATAAAAAAAAATATTATACGATGCTTCAAAGATTGATAAAATAAGATAAACTGATAGAAAATGATTTGAAAAATAATGTGAAGATTATTTAGATATAGAGATTATATGAAGACGTTGATAAGATCCTTAAACGTTCAATTAATTAATTAAAAAGTGATAGACATCAGCTTGAATGGTGCGTGAGTAGGCATAAGAATATACAAACACTCCAAGAGCTACGTATTATCAATAAGATTCGATAGCATGTGAAAGTAACATGTCAAACATATAAGCAAGCCGTAAGAATTGCGTATGCATTTATAGTTTTCAAGCAGATATGTCCGCCACGCTTTCGCTGGGATCCAGCATTCTTCTCCTACTTGCAATGTGAGTACATAATTTTCTATTCTTCTTTAAGAAAATTTCTCCAATATTTCGGCACGCTTATAGAAATGTCCAAATAATAATCTAACGGTGATATTAAGCAGAAACAAAGTTTTTAAGTGAAAATATATCAAATTTTCTTCAGTTCCAATTTTTATTTGCTAACCTTTCTTACGAATGACTACCCTCAAATTTCCCATTAATCAATGTTTCTATAATCAATCGTTCTATTAATCGATATTTTGATAATTTGTACTTTTAAACAAACAATTTTATTTACCTTTTTCTCTGCTTTACGTTTAGCTATGTTTCAAAAAACATCGACGTTCAACACTTTTACGTTATTCAAGATTCAGCGAATAAATCAATTTTCCATTTACAATCGCGACGATCGATTCTTCAACAATCGATTCTTTTACAGTTTTTCAAGCCGAAATTGCTCGTTGAATTATCGATCATTTTTTAAAATTTGCATTTTTTCCTTTTTTCTTTTCAGCTCTGCATGTGCTGAAGATGTGGAAGATAAGGACGAATATTTGAAATTTCCGCCCAACTTCCTCTTAGGAGCTGCGACAGCTGCATATCAAATAGAAGGTGCCTGGAATGTGAGCGGTAGGTTGATCAAATTTTAATTCTGACTTCAAAATCTGTGAATTTTTCAAATAACTTTCCTTTTACGTTGAAAACGTAGGCAGAGGAGAAAGTACTTGGGATCGGTTCGTTCATGATGGTAAAGGCCGCGTTTACAACAACGACACGGGAGACGTTGCTGCAAACTCTTATTATCAATACAAGGAGGATATTGCTATTATGAAGAAGCTTGGGGTAAATGTATCTTAATACACTGCTAATAGCAGTGGTATTATTATTTTTGTTCTTCATTTTTGTACTAATGCGTTGACTACTATAGTCTGTAACATGCTTATTCTACTTGCAGTCCCGTAGCTTTGAGTTGAACTGTTTCCTTTGAACGCTTGTATCTCTAGTTGCACGTTCTACTAATTAATAATATGTAACATTTCATAAAACTTTTGATGATATAATTGGTTGAATTTCTTAATTAACTTAAGTGTGCAAAATTATTTTCATATATAGCTTAACATGTCATGAATTATGGATTTATTCATATTATACAGTGGTATCAATAAGTGTTGTATACGTATACATAATAAAGTTCTTTATTATTTATTTATTTATTTATTTATAGGCACTTTGTATTTTAACCAGATTAAAATCCTAAGTAGATAAGGAGTAATTTTATAACAATGTGCAACAAAATGACGAATCTTGATAGCCAATTAATTATATCGGATACGTGTTATCATTGCTGAATACTATAGGAAAAGAACGAAACCTCCTCCTCTAAAATTACACGCGAATTTGTTGTACGTAATTCACTCAACTTACACGGAATTACATATGTCAAAATGTTACTTCTAAGTATCAGAGTTGCTCGGGACATACCAAAAGTTGCTCGATTTAAAAAGCTTCGCCTTCGAATGGCACGTTCTAGTTTCCAGTATAATTTAACACAATTCTATACGACTCGAACTTTTCTACATTTAACAAAATAGAAGTATCGTAATAAATTTAATCATCTAAATTAATAACATCGATCCTATCAAACTTCCTTTATGGCCTCTCATATAGTGTCCAATTTATTTCAATACTGTTTTGATTCTCATAAAAATTCGTATCGAAAGAACTCTTATAAGTCTTCACGCAACTACGTATCCCTTTTACACAAATACATCTCCCAACTTAGACTTTACTATTTTAACAACTCGATTAGATCCATGGAAATCCAGAGTCCACGTAGTGACTGCTAGACTCGTGAAATTCGTGATCAAAGTACTAGTCACCACTGTTATTTGGTCATCAAAACTACCGATATACGTAGATAGTAACAAAACCAGCTAATTCTCTTCTTACATTTCAACAGTTCAATTCGTATCGTTTCTCCGTGAGCTGGACACGAATCCTCCCGACGGGTTTCTCGAACAACGTCAGCAAGGATGGCGTCCAGTACTACCACGATGTGATCAACGAGCTCATAGCAAACAACATCGAACCAATGTTGACCCTTTACCACTGGGACCATCCGCAATCTTTGGAAGACATGGGTGGCTGGTTGAACGAAGAAATGGTCGACTGGTTCAGCGATTACGCGAGAGTCATATTCAGCGAATACGCATCGAAAGTGAAGAAATTTGTCTCGATAAACGAGCCCATCGCTATTTGTAAGAATGGCTACACTCTTGGTATACACGCTCCTGGTAAAACTTTGCACGGATTCGGCGAGTACTTGTGCATACATAACGTGTTGAAATCG
Organism: Bombus superbus; assembly: GCA_014737385.1. Classification (NCBI taxonomy): domain Eukaryota; kingdom Metazoa; phylum Arthropoda; class Insecta; order Hymenoptera; family Apidae; genus Bombus; species Bombus superbus. The sequence continues at coordinate 1,936,769 of JACXIK010000064.1, read as the reverse complement.
CACGCCAGAGCCTATAGGATCTACGAGAGCGAGTTTAAGAAGACACACAAGGGCCAAGTTGGCGTTCTGATCAATTTAAACGCCTATATGCCGAAAAATCCCGAGTCCGCCGATGCTGCGGAAAGGTCTTTTCAGTTCAACGTTGGTTGGACCATGCATCCGATATACTCGAAGGAGGGCGATTATCCACTTGTGATGAAAGAATTGGTGGCCAACAAGAGCGCAGAGCAAGGTTACACGAAATCTCGTCTACCCAAGTTCGATGCAGACTGGATAAAATATATAAAGTATTAGATTGTTTTGTTCTTTTTGGAGCGAAATTGGAGTATACGGTAAAACAAACATCTATTATCAGTAATTATATCTAATATTATTTTAATCGCTACAGTGGAACCGCAGACTTTATGGCTATAAATCATTACACCTCCAGGCTAGTTACTGCTGGTACTATGGGACGTGTACCATCCCATGAGAATGACCAAGGAGTGGAAGAGAGTATCGATAGTTTGTGGAAATCGTCAGCTTCTGATTGGTTGAAGGTATTCTTTTTATATTTAAATGTTGAGTTTGGAGCTTGAGTAGTTAAAAAAAAAAATGATGTTAATTTCTTTCGATAGAAAAGTAATAAAGAAGAAAAATAAATCAATAAAAAGAGTTTGAATGGTTTATTAAAGCAAAGATTCTTAAGATTCGAACTTCATAATTGCGATTTTTCTATCGTATTGTACGTTATACGAGTTACGAAAGCAATAAAGATTGGTCGAGAGTTACGAGAAAAAATTTAATTATATACGATTTAAACTTTTCAAATTTTGCTGGAAAATTTCACTTGAAATTTTTCTTCGTCCTATATCCTTCATTCTGTAGGAAAATGTTCCATTTTAGAACTAATATATTAACAGTATATTTCAGTAAAGTCTTTTTCTTTATTCGAGGTAATGGTTATATTCTTAGCAGAAAAATTACCAACAATTATATTAATATAAATATGCGTAATATATATAAATTATTACGATCACGATACTATGATGGAAATAGATAAATATATATAATTATATTTCCGTCTTAATAAGAGACTACGTGTAATTTAATAATTGTAAAAATTTCTTTCTGCAAATTAAGATAAATTTAATAAACAAGCATACGTGCTTATTTGTATGTTAGTTATATGCCACGAAAATAATTAATGGATAAAACGCGTGTTACGGTAATCTCTTGTTACATGTTCCAGGTTGTACCTGAAGGTTTCCGATATGTTCTCCGTCAGTTGGCGACAAATTACGGCAACCCGCCGATGTACATCACCGAAAACGGTGTTTCCGACTACGGAACACTGAACGACGACGACAGAATCTACTATTATCACGAATACTTAAAACAGATGCTTCTCGCCATTCACGTCGATGGTGTGAACGTAAAAGGATATATGCTATGGTCGCTTCTGGATAACTTCGAATGGGACAGGGGATACAAGTAAGCGATCGCGAAATTAACACGAGAGTACAGTGAATTTTTTTTACATCATAAAATAGTCCAGAGCCGTAGATATAAAATTAACACCGCGAGTTTATTCATTTGTTTTTTTCTAATTAATTAATTATCAAAACACAGTAAATACAGATTTAAATAAAAGATACAGATTTGCATATTAACATTTACAAATTACAGAAGCCAAATATCTTGAACGGTATATGTTGCACTTTACATGTTGTAAAACTTGCAAGATATTCGTGCCGATGGAAACGACTAATAGTACGTATTATAATTTCTAGCGAACATTTCGGTATTGTCTCCGTCGACTTCAATGATCCAAAGAGACCACGAATGTTGAAAAAGTCCGCTATCTGGTGGAAAAATGTTATAACCGCTGGAAAAATTGACAGGAGCTGTTAAAATCTCTGCTCGCCTTAAATCATATACGATCTATATTCGTAAGTATTGTGTACAAGATTCCGATCATCGTATTAAGATAATTTATACAGAATAATTCACGAGCTTTTTATATGACGTTTCCGCAGATCTATTTTCAGAAAGGTTTTCTTTTTGGTGAGTATTTTTCATTCGTTTTAAATTAAAATCTTACGAAACAATTTTATGTCTTTGACTTCATTCGTGTTTATTTTCTTCGACCGGAAGTTTCAATAATTTAAAAGTCAGCGCGGATAAAAATTCATCGCGGCAAATATAAATTTAAAAAATTAAAAAACATTAAACAAGCACGAGTAAAAAGATGGGTAGAGCGGTAGAAAAAGTTTGTAGTGTTTACAAATAATAACACGATATGCGTATAATAACGTGATATATACATAGAATAGTAATATTAAAACATGTAAAATTTTACTTTGACCTATAAGCGTTAAGTTTGTTAATATTAAATTAATCTGTTGCCTTATGTTCGTAGTTTTGTTTCAAAATTGTCTCGTTTGTATGAAAACACGTATACAATGTTTTCCTTTTTTTGTGCCGTCAAATAACATTCTCGGCTTCACGAGGAAGAACTTCGTTCAACGGATGTCTATCCATGTTGCATTTATATCCTATTCATATTGGAAAATCGAATCGGCCAAGGATGAGATAAAGCGCCGGCTACGAAGGTATAGAGATAAGAGGTAAAGATTCGACTTGTAAATGCTCGAGTGCCTATCTCGTTTGCACAGTTTTCTATACAACCAGTAGCTAACGAAAAAGAAGGGAAAAACGAAATAACGGATCGTGCTCGGCGCAGTTGTTTTCCAGTAATTATCTTACGGCATCGTGCGTGTAACTTTCAAGATTCCATTGTACAAAACAATCGGATGTGTATATCGGTGTGAAAGGTGTATATCGTATATAAATGAGATGAAAAATACATACCTAATTAAATTCACGATTAAATAGCGTTTTGACGTTAGTTTGGCAAAACGGAATCGGTTATTAGATTTTAAATTCGTTTATGGTGCTTTCCGCTTGTGGTCTTTATTTAGCATATGCCAAACCTTCAACGTTGTAACTATAATCATCGTTAGTATACAGATTGGACCATATTAATAAAAGGATTAAGTAATAAAGAAATTAATAGCATTGTTATAAATATTTCTTCATTGCTTATAGAAAGTTGCATAACGCAATACACCTATTTAAATCTTCAATACAATCCGACTGTAGTTTTAACAAAGTTTAGTACTCCCGAGGATATGTTCCTGTTTCTACGTTATATTTCGTATCGTGCCATTCGCGTTTACTTCTGACAGTCCATTCCCCTTTTATAAATAACATAATAGACCTCTAGTTTCGTACAATCGCGATATCCACTTTCAACGCGAGGTTTCTCTTTCTGGTTTTCAAGGGGCCATGCAAACAGGAAAGAGCGTAATGGTGTACGCGCGACGTCAAAAAATCGAGCGGAATAAACTCAGGCGAGCCTGAAGCCGGCTGGAGATTCTCAAGGAAATCTTTGTTCCCCAGAGTAAATATCACGTTTACGTATAATATATGCAGAGAGGCCGAAAATATGTGCTCCGGAATCCCATGAGAGGGATTAGCTATCGTTTATCCGGGAAGGAGTAAATTCAGAGAATTCAGGTCCGCGAGAAGCACCGCTATATCCGGTTAATTTTATTACGGTAGAATTAGAAGATGAAAAAACAGGGATAAATGTTTGTGGAAATAGGGCTAACGAAATTGCAGACCAACAAAAATGAAGAGGAATTACGCGAAAGAAAGAGAAATACGCCAGAACGAATGGTAGACACAAAAATGAAAAGAGATTATCGCGTTAAATATTCCACGCGTCTACGTTAATCTTCTGTGTAACATTGGCGGCATCGGTCTTCCCTAATCTTTAGCGATGTGAGCAGTTTTCACGTTTCATACAAGCACGAGTCTCTCGTTTACAGTTCTTGGCGACATAAAATTCTGATTATTGCGTAAAATAACCTTTATGTAGAATTCCCTCATTCGACCCTATCTACACCACACTATACACATATATAATAATAATGTCAATATGGAAATGACTAGGTTATTATCTTCTTTCTTTTTTCGAAGTACCCATTAGCCCAAACTAATGGGTTATGTGGGGCTAGCGAGATGTTAATTCCGACCCACTAAAAAGCTCCTCCTTATACCTTTCATAAATGGTTATCACCTTCCCCCGATGCTACTAACGCGTTGCAGGTTATTATCTATCGTGCTATTATCTATCCTAATGTCAACATTTCGTTGTTGAATCAATCACGGTAGCTGAAGAAAAAAGATATACATAAGTGATCAGAAGATAAGAATTCTTATAGTAGAATACAGATATCCCGGTGACGTGAAAATATAAACTGCTTGATCTGTTATTAATTGTCAAGATTACAGCTCAGCAGTTCGTTTATCTTTTTTTTAAAAGTCTGAAGTCTAAGTCTTTTTCCAATGAAAAATTTAGCTGTTACGTCATCACGTAAGTCTGTTACCTGATATATAAATAAATAAATAGATAAATGATAACATGTGGTATTGTTTATGGCTGGTGTTTTCTCATACCTATATAAATGAATATTACGTGTGTTTCGTATGCGGTAGCCACAAAATAAATTGTTACCCGTTAATAGTTCCAATTATGATAAGTCACAATTATATAATGAGAGTATCACGAAAGTATTTATGTTTTACTATTCTAAGATACTACGTATCTTCTTCATCCTCTATCAAAACGCCTTTACTTTATCATTCTTTGTAAAACTCACAAGAACCCAAAAGTTTATTCTTCCAAAATTTTGTATTCGCTACACTCTTACCCGACCAATTAAAGATTATAGGAAATGCAACATTTCTATTGCCTAGGAAATTCGCCAGAAGTTATTTACTGTTTACAGGGTAACATAAAAATATTTTCTCTTAATTAGTAAGTTACAAAACGAAAAGGCACAAAGGCTAAATGATCACGTATGCGTATAATTTAAACTCCCAAAGTTCTCTAATCATTCTTATTATATGTATATCGCAAGAATGTTGTGTAGTAATTGTAAGAAGCACGTATGCAAGACGGATTCAATATTGTAACATGTAATAGTATGTAACGAGCGTGTGACATTAAACATATCAAATTCAAAGTAAGAGGAAAAATCATTTCAATTCACTTGTTACAAAGTTAGAAATTATCAAAGACCGAGGCTAATTTGAAAAATTAATATGGACTATTTTATTTATATCACTACTCTTCTTACGTACAAATTCATCAATATTATTAAAGTACTTATATTTGAAGGATATTTTTTTATCAAATCTAGATGGTTTCTCCGTGAACTCTTCGCATTTATCATCCGCGTAATAGCTCGAGATTCTATGTTTCCACGGTAACAGTCGATAATTCAATTAAAGGAACTAGAGGGACGTAACCTTTTAAGCGCACACAATCGCTAAGATACGCGTGACGATCGAAGAATATCAGAAAGATTTTCAAGATGTTTGGCAGTGTCTAATTGTAAAAGTTCGTGCCAGCGACGTACAAAACAATAACGTCGAGAGAATCGTATGAAACAATAGCGAAGCAGTTTCCACTATTTTTCTTCCTTTTTCTTCTTTTCTGTTTATCACTACTCAAGTTGACTCAGACACTTCTCTGACAAACAGCCCTGCGCTATTATCGTTCGGCGACATCGCGATCCTTAAAGGCGTTTGCCTTCGCCTTCGAGAAGAAGTCGAAAGTCGTGCGAGATACACGGACGACGCGTTATCAAACACGGAAACAAAGAAGTTTGCTGTAGCGTAGATTTTGCGAACAGAAAGCGCTCGAAAAGGACGAAAGATGTGATCTTTCATCGAATTCTGAGAATCTTTCTCCGATAACTGCGATGAAGAAGTTAATGCGTTAATTACGTTGTAGTTACTACTAAAAGACTACGGTGGTCCTCTACTTTGGTATATGTATATTATATCTATTTATTGCTTCTGTTAATTATCGTTCTATGATTTGTTTAATTACAAATATATGTTATTAAGATCAGAAATTACAGAATTTCTTTTGGTACCTTCCGAGTGTCCTCTCTCATCACCGTCATTGTATATCTTTAAGTGAGTTGACGTAAGACATGCGAAGTTCATGTTGTGACGCTTTTACTTACTATTTCTTACATAGCAACTAAACGATAGTAGAAAATAGAAACGCAAAATTTGTAAAAGCAGGTTGATGGCCAGCAAAAATTATTTCGCTTAATTCGATCACGTATATCGTATAATAACATCTCGTAAAAGGATATTCATACTTAATTGTTGCTATTTATGGCGAAATCATGCTGGAACTGTTTGTTCGTTGGAAAATGTATTTTTAGACAAAAAAGGAACGTTTAATCTGCGACTCTTTCGCTGGAAACAGAATATTATTATCTGTTTGTACGCTGCAAGGCATTAAAGTAGGATCGTCCTAGAACTTCCGAAATCCTCATTACCGAACGTTAATTTCATGAAAAACGTTTAATACTCCTTTGCGCTGTATAAGCCTAAAATATTATTTTACCGTATAATATCATCGTACAACATGATTACGTAATGTTTTATTATACAAGCCGAGTCAGAACATGTGGAAAACTTAGCAGGAACTGATTTAGCACATTAAAATAGAAAGGAAAGTTCGTATAAACATATGCCCGATATGACGTTTTCGAGTAACAGCTTGTTTCGTGTTGTAATAGTCGTTTATCTGTCTTCAGAGAAATTGCTCGAAGTGACCAGAATCAGCTTCGATGAAATCGTGAATGCGTCGCGTCACAAATTGTCCAACTTGTTCGAACAGCTTACACGGATTTATCGGAAACTTTGGCTGCTACGTTGACGAAAAGTTTCAACATTATCAACTGACGTTCAACAAACAAGAGATTTTAAATGTTAACATAAACTTCAACCTAATCCCTTAACTAATAACCGAATGGAGACCCGGAGAGCGAGCTGGTTAGGAAATAAGAGCAGCGCCATTTCTATCAATTTGCCAGGAAATCGTTGATCTAAGTAATGTCCAACATCATAAAATACGTTGTAACTCGAAAACCGCATCATATCGGATGTGTCTCTATATGAACTTTGCTTCTTATTTTAATGTGCTGAATCAGTCCCCGCCGTACTTCACGCGTATTCTGACTTACCCACTTTTACGCACAGATATCCTGCACGTTTTATTATATCCAAAATTTTAGACTCCAAGCCAGGGACTTCTCGTACGAGGGACTATATAAGAGCCTTAGGGTTGATGAGCATCAATAGTTTTTCACTAGTCCCGCGATACTGTTGTATTAGATTTCAAAATCGTTATTTTTGAATTTTTACGTATGTAGTTCAACCAAGTATGAGTTACCAATTTACTTATGACGTGTTCATTCAATTAAAATAAAAATATTATTGTTCACGTAATAAATAAAGTCGTGTTACGCCTGTTTCTTAACAGCATATCGAAGAAAAAGGTAAGAATGCAACAGTTCAGTTGTAATTATTTTATCAATATAAATGCAATATTCCCTTAACTGCCAGTTATATAAATCCATGAATATAAGTTATTATTCAAATGCATTATTCACAAAGCCATACATCATTTTTTACTCGTACCAAGTCCAATTTTTCTATTTCCTATTATTCTATATATCAACTCGAAAACATTCACATCAAACGCATTCAGTTTTCTAATACACTCCACTCGCTAATAAATATCACAATTCTTGATACTTGCAAATGATGCTCGCCATCCTTTATCTTACGGGCTAATTATATTTAGTAGCCTCTTATTTTACTGACAAAAACTTGCAGCGATAAATATTCTTTGTTGCTCCATCTCTCGAGCCTAGTGTTTCGGACTTCTATACTCGTCAATTGGAGGATTATCCATAAAATATAATTACATATATATAGAAGATGATTTACTTATTTGGGACAAGTCGTACTTCTTTTCTGATCGAAGCAAATCAAGTTGAATTTAGTATAAGAACTTTTTCTATTTATTTATAATGCTTTATGCGTAGTAAAAAAAAGTTTGATCGATAATATCGATACGGAGAAAGCTTAAATGCGATAATGAGATGTTTCGCGGAAAATTTATGGAAAGACTAGAGCGGGAAATATTCAATCGTTTATAACTAGCTTTCCAATCAGGCTTCACCAATAAATGAAGTTGAAACTCTTCGAGAGGAACAATCGAGGGACATTACTCTCAGGTACTGTTCTGGAATGATTCAAACCGGAAGTGGTGACAGGATAATAGAAGCTTAAGAGGAAACAAGATGAAACAGGGCTCATAGCGGAACATAACGGATCACTTCTCTTTTTGAGAATATTTCCACAGACATTACTTTTAATGCGCAAAGATTAAACGCGAACAATTTCGTAATTAACGATTGGAATCTTTCTTCTATATTTTTCACAACACAACTTTATCAATGTGCTTTATGAATAAGATAAAAATGATACCATGTGAATATAAATTGTTGGAAGCTTTATTCAATAGTTGTAGCAATACTACAAAATGATATTCAAGTACACATTTTTTTTGTTACTGTAAGAAAAATTGTTCGAGATACTAGGCTCGAGAGATGTCGTAGTAAAGATTATTTGCCACCGGAATGATAAACTCACAAGCATTTGTCAGTAAAATAATGCGGTTGACAAAGATCATTTGCCACCAAATATATTGACATCATAAAAATAATTTGTCCGTGAAATAAAAAGGATGGCAAAGGTTACTTGCCACTAAATAAAGGGCTTTCACAATAATTAGCTCGTAAGATAAATTATGGCAAGGATCACTTGCTGATATAAGAATTGAGATATTTATTGGAAATATGTAATATTTATTAAAATTTTGTATATAATAAAACATGCATGACACTATAAAATATGCTTACTACAAAGTTGTGTTATAATATAAAGAAATTGGATCAGACATTTTTATCTATCTGCGAGACCTGTATTCACCATTTAAGGTTTTCAAAAGTGTATTGTAATAATAAATTGTCAAATCTGATCCTGAAACGTTGCGATTTTTTATTGCGATAGTTCTTCATCGAAGAGTATTTATCTCTTTTACGGCTTTTGTAACTGGAATTCCCAAACTGATGTAAGCGATAATCAACGAAAATTCCGTAAAAGAAAAACGTACCACAAAGTATAAAGACAAACTTTGTAGAGTAATAAATTTAATTCTACATTGTGTATTTTTATTATCATTTTTTATCAAAGCATAAAGCGATCTGCGCTTACATAACGTTTCTTCTTCATTTCTATGTACATAACATCACGTCAAAGTGTGTAATCCGCACATAAATAAGAAGTGTGAAAGAGTTACTAAAGATTATTTTCTCCTTCATTAACTCTATCTTAATTATTATTCAATTTATCTTTGGTTTTATTTTGGATTTTTTCTACATAATTTTGTTGCAACTAGAGAGAATTTATATCGAACAACTACACGACCCCTTCAATTTTTTAAAATTCCAATACGAATCATCATCGGCGTTTTGCTTCGCTTAACGTAACAGAATACGGAGACATTCGTTGGCTATTCTGAGGTACGTTCGCGCTGAACAAGGACTATCTGATAACCAGATAATTAACATATTGCCAGTAGTACTAACTGATACCTTGTAATATAAGGTTTAAAATATTTCGTTTCCGTTTCCGATAACGGAAGACGCTTTGCCGATAAAAACAATAAATTCAGAAACAAACGAAATAACTTCAGGAACGCAGCAGACATATGTATATATATCTATATATATCGATCTGCGACACTCCACACTTTGCCATACATATGGTTTCAATGCAATTTTTCCTTGCGCTATCTCATTCAACGCGCGAAAAGCAATGTTATCATCGATTCATAATAATTTAGAACAATTAGAACAAACTTGACGCTTCCTCAAAAAATCTCGATCAAGAGTTCAACAATATATAAATGAGAATTCAACGTTAATCGAACCTTTTTTTATATTTGAAAGTTTCTTCGTGCTAGAATTGTTAGTCTTCTGGTCAGAGTAACTCGCCAATTATAAGACGCGGGATAAACATTTCCTTAACGAAACTAGATACAATTCATTCGTTGAAATGGAATGTTTAACACTTGCGCCAGGTAGACTGTATCGTGCTATAAATATCCTCTTTAATTAATTGTGCCACTAACTCATCTTTTGCTTCTCTGTTCGTGAGAATTTCTTATGAATGGAGACGACAATCTTGGCAAATAGAGGAAACGTATTTGTAGCGATCAGGAAAATTACGATCGTTAAGAACACTACAATGTCCATATCGCAACGTTGATACCAAGGTTGAAAAGCTAGACTACTGCGAAGATGAGGGGCTCCTTTCGTTCGTATCACGTACTCTGTCCACCAAGCGAGGTTTTCCACCGGATCGTACGGTGTATCCTGAACGACATTTCGTACGTAAAGTATCCTTTCTTTGTATCTGAAAACAAACGTAATATGTTCGATCGAAAATTACAATAATACATTGTCATCGAACAATATCATGGAAAGATTTGCTAGGATAATATAGTAGCTAAAAGGATTTAAACATTTCGTTCCATTAATTCTTTTTCAATTTTGAATACTTTGCAATATGAAAATAACTTGGTTGCTTTCCTTTCGTTATTTCAATGAATCTACATTCTCGATCAACTTACAGAAATAATACGTTGGAACACAAGAAACTTTAATCGAAAAATTCTGATCAGTTGAGATCCAAATAAATTTTTCCAAAAGTATCGTGTGATTACAAAAACAAGTACTCTGAAACTCGTCTGTTATTTTCACAGATTAGATAGATCTAGTGTTAAACTCGTAAATATAACGGAATTATAAAACGAAATTAATTTGTTCTCACTTTTTGTTAGTAATAAGCTCTGTAATAGCATTTTCAAGTTCATCTTTCTTAAGGGTTGTAATTTCCAAAGATTTTCCAATGCCCAGGGCTTCCATTCTGGCTACTTGATAATCTTGATCGGCCAAAATCGCGAAACCAAGAACTGGTACCCCGTAGTGCACGGTTTCCTCGCTGCTCTGCAGGCCTCCTTGATAAATGAACAGCTTAATGTTCGGATGAGCTGCGGATTAATATGATTCGTTAAATCATTGTTCATCGTGGAATAGTATCTGTGATGTATAAATATTTCGTAGTAGACAGAACCATACCGAGAATGGTTTGTTGAGGGAGCCATTTTCCGATGTAAACATTATCAGGTTTCTCGGGCAAATCGTCCTCGAATTTCCAGACAACTCTATAAGGCAACTTGGCGAACACATCGCAGAACATGCGTCGGATCTCCAGTGGTAAACTTGTACTCCTTGCGTTACTACCAAGACTAAAGTAGATGAACCCATTTGTGGCGCCATCAAGAAATGCTTGTAAGTCCTGTGACCAAAAAAAATATCGTTATCGAAAGACACGTGTATGTAAAAGAGTAGATTTTACATTAAAAACAATAACTAAGAGGAAACTACGTCTGTCATTATTCAGGAGCTCTGTAATGCCAGTTTAGAAAAATTTATGAATTAATTAACAGTTAAAAACATCGATAATACTAGAAGAAGTGTGAGGCCCCTTATACAATTATCTCAAGTCATTATTCAGTCTCAAACTACAACTATGCTATTATCTTTCATACACACTTCATGATTTTACTAAACATACAAATAATAAATTGTATTTGGGTTACATAAATCCTTATTTAATATACACATAAATTTTATGTTACTGTATAAACCTTACCTTAGACAGAAGTGGCAGCTTTCTTTCTATGTGGGAGGATGTAAACGTGATTATGTTCGCAAGTTTCGGTCGAGCCGGTACCATGACGTCGGCCTGATTGACGAAAACCATGCTAACGTTCTTCAATATGTCTAGCATTGGTGGCAGAGGCCCAAAGTATTTCTCGGCCAATTTTTGTTGCTGAGGAAAGATCTCGTGATAGACGTAATATATGCTTCGCCACATGTTGACGAAATTGCTCAATCTCTTCAAGAACGGTAGATTCGTACCCGTGTTGTCTTCCATTTCCCACGTGTACTCGTGAGAAGGGAGAACCAATCCACCAAGCGCGTGTTCGTTACCGCCAACCATCCCTAATGAACTTAACCCTACGGTCATGCAAAATGTAATTAGAAGTGATCTTAATCTATTAGTCTAGGCACTCTTTATGTAAACATTTTTATAATGATTAAATTAAACATTAATAAAGAAATGTTAATTTCAAGTGGGATAATTTTAATTATGTTAAATTATGGGAGATCTATATATAAAGGATTTATTATGTTCAAACAACTGCGAATATGATTGATTTATTACACGTTAATTTATTAACCGGTTGAAATAAATAATTTACTGATAATATTATAATTTCCCCATTTAGTTATCCATTATTATTTTGTAGTTGTAGTTTAGTAGTAGTTTTATAGATTTAGAAGCACTAAAGCTAACATAATTGAAATTGATTTCTTTTTACCATTAAATTTTGATTTCATAATTGTAGAAATTTTTTGGTAGGGAATGACACGGTTTACAAGTTGAAATGAGATTTTCTATAAACATCAAGCGTGTACGGTGAAACGTCGTCACCTTTGTAACAGTACAACATTTGAATGGCATTAAATAAGCATCAACATCCACCTCATTTACACGTATTCTTATTGAAATACATCCAGTGAACCATTTAACGACGATAGCACATCATGGATGTTCCTCCTTATCACCATGAGAATAACTATAATGTTTTACTTACGTAGTCTAATTATTTCAATTTTTCAAATCATGAATTCAAATGGTTTCGATTTTTACAGTTAGTTCAGTTGATTTAATTTTATGTATTTAATTGTTTTATATATAATTATAAATATTATAGATAACATTTTATGATCCTGCATTTACTTTGAACAGTGTCTCAGCTTTTTTATTGGCGTTATTGCTGCTCTAAATTTTGTATTTCATTTCCGTATAACATCTATTTCCTTAAATTAGTATCTGATGTTGATAATTAGCTGTTTATACATGTAGTTTATGAAATTCGCTTCCATTCATTCCTGATCTCAAACTTCTACGTACCAAGTACTTTCTCTTCCTTTTTTATCATCGAATAGGTAACAATGCTATTGTAGCCATTTCTTTAATAGTAAATTTCGATACTTTTGTAAACTGAGTGATGATTGCGAATATATCGATGTTGACCCAGTGCCGTTCAGGCATCGCGCTGTTAGATGGAAGACGCTTAATATTGTCGCTTATTGACGCAAATATGTGTTGGAAGCTTAACGGCTGTATAGAGGCATATTTCTTCAATTTGTTCTATTACATATTCGCATAGAAGATCTGTGTGTGTGTGTGTGTGTGTGTGTGTGTGTGTGTGTGTGTGTGTGTGTGTCTATCTGTCTGTGTTAAGTTCAATTGAGATAGTAGATCGCATGCAGTAGCGGTCCATTATATTGTTAGTGAATGATTCTTTGTTAAATCTATTACCATTTAACTAAAGCCAGTTCATTTTCAATGAAGAATTTCTCAGATAGAATATTGATGGTTTCTGCAACATGATTTAACATGATTGGTTCTTTTTAGAAACATGCGTAAAAGGCAGATGAAGATCGTTTGGAGCTGTTTTTACACATGTCGATTCTTCGGAACTTTCTACGTCGAAAAGTATTAACGTGCGCGTGCTACGTGCTTCGCCCTATATTGTTCATGATTTTCATAATGAAATAAGGCTAGCAAAACTGATAAATATGTATAAAAATGATTATTAAAGACGTACCTATTATAGGAACATTAAATCGATGTGCGAAAACGTAAGTGGAAGGCATGTAGAGCAACTCCGTCAAAAGGACGTCGAACGTTACGTTGCTGTCTGGAGCATACAGCTTCCGTATTTCTGTAGAATTGAACACCGTTTCTGCAAAAACACTGCTCATATGCAACATTTCTTCTTCCAGGAAATAGAGCCAGCGTTTTCCCTCGAACCGCATCTGAACAAAATCTAAACTCTTTATGGTTCCGTAAGATTGGCTAATATCGATTTGCGTAAAATTCGGTGATTTGATATTTGGTATAGGATTCGCCGTGGCTAGCACAACTTCGTGACCTCGTTTGTGTAGTTCTAGCCATAATCGTCGGTATGGTATTTGATGACTGTATGATGGCGTCGCAACGATAGCTAGGATCTTGTAACATTCCGACTGCTTCGCGATGTACAAGACGCACAGAACGAACAACAGACTAGAGAGGTGGTGCTTCATACTCCTCGTGTGAAGACAAACTGAAGCAGGTCCCCGTTATGAGTCTATTAAAAAGGACGCCTCCAAGTTATCGTCATATTATGCAATCTACACACTGATGATAGGATATCGGTATACATTATAATTTAAAAATAATACCAGTTATCGCTGAATTATCGTCCCATATCACTACTAGTATTAACTATTTTATTATGTGTAATAACAACGTGTATTTGTATGGTGGATATGTTGTTTTGGCGTCTATACCTTAATAAATCATATCAAGCATATCATATTAATCTTAGCAACGATTATTGGATTGCAGATTTTTATATTATATTCGTTTAGTGTATTTTATATTATACGATATATTTGTCAATAATTCATATCTTAAACAATTTATGCATAGTTCACCATTTATAAAATTTATGCTTGTACAAAATGATAGAACACAGAAATTCAAGGATTTGTAAAGGATCGATAATACGGATATACGCCATTACTTGTCCGCTTTTTCTGTAGAATTTTTCTGTAGAAAATACAACACGAATTAGAAACACGAGGAAGTAGAATAAGAACTATAATAAAAAATCCATGTACAAACGTAATAGCGAGATAAGAAATCAATTATAAGCATAGCATTTTTATCAGAATGTCGTGTAATATAACATTGCATCACTATGTTGCAATCGTACAAGTCACTGGTGTATCTAATATTTAATACCATTTCATCGATCAAGTGGCAATGGCAGAAACCACTTAACATAAAAGGATCAAATCGACAAATAATAAAAGTCACAAAAAGATTTATTAGAAACATACAGTTGCATTCTATTACCAATTTACGTTCTTAAAATGATAACACGGACTAGTTATATTGCTGTCATAAATCTAAATGAAAAGCTTCATATGCAAGAGTCTACTACAATACACTTTCACTACACATTGACTTTTATCGTAAACGCTCATAGCGGAACTCTTTCTGAGAATATTTCTATACATGTTAATTTTAATATGCAAACATTAAATGTGAACAATTTTTTAATTAATGACTAGAATTTTGCTTCTATATTTTTTATAACCATACTTTATCAATGTTTTATGAATAGGAAATAAAGATATTATGTGAATATTAGTCGCTCGAAGCTTTGCTAAATACTTGTAACAATACTACAAAATACTATTCAGGTACATACTTCTCGTTACTACAAGAGGAGCTATTTGAGATATTAAGCTCACGATATGTCGCAGCAAAGATTATTTGTCACCGAAATGATAAGCTGGCAAGTATTTGTCATTAAAATAAAGTGGTTGACAAAGATCATTTGCCATCAATTAAAAGATCTGATAACGATAATTTACCCATGAAATAACAGAAATGGTAAAGATTATTTGTTACTAAAAGAGAGCTACTAAAATAATTAGCACGTAAGTTAAAGGATAGTAAAGAACGCTTGCTGGTGCAAGAACTGTGATATTTATTAAAAATATATAATATTTATTAAAATTTCATATATAATAAAACGTGCAGGATACCTGCGCGTAAAAAAATGTTAACTATAAAATATGCTATTTATTTCGAATAACTACATGACGCCATCGTTTTTTTTAAATTTCAATATCAACTGCCATCGGCGTTTTGCTTCGCTTAACGAAACAGAATGCGGAGACTTTCATTGGCTATTGTGAGGCACGTTCACGAAGAACAAGGGCTATTTGATAACCATATGATTAATATATTGCCAGCAATACTGATTGATTCCTAATAATATAAGGTTTAAAGTGTTTTGTTTTCGTATCCGATAAAGGAAGACACGTTACAGTTAAAAAACAATAAATTCAGAAACAAACGAAATAACTTCAGGAACGCAACAGACATATGTATACATATATATATATGTATGTCGTAACTTTGACACTCCATTTATCAATACACCTATAGTGGCAATGTAATTACTCTTTGCGCTATAAATCCTTAATAAATGTAATTCATTGTTTATGGTGAATGTACATATATCTAATCTATATTTCCTGGGCAATTAAACGTTTATCAATAATAATAAATAACAATAATTCCTTGCGCTATCTCATTCACCGAGCGAAAAACAATGTTATCAGTGATTCCCAATAATTTAAAATAAATTGACGATTTCTCAAAAAAACTCAATCAAGACTTCAACGACGAATAACTGAGATTTCCACGTAAATCGAACCAGTTTTTATATTTGAACTATTTTTCGTGCGAGAATCGTTAATATTGTTATCCGAATAACTCGCCAATTAAAAAACGCCAGATGACCATTTCCATAACGTAACAAAATTCATTCGTTGACATGAAATGTTTAACATTTGCGTCACTTGGACTGAATTGTGCTATAAGTACTTCGCTGTAATTAATTGTGCTATAAATAATTAACTTGTCTTTTGCTTCTCAGTTGGTGAGATTTTCTTATGAATGTAAACGACAATTTTGGCAATTAGATATAAGATAGTTGAAGCGATCAAGAAAATTACGATCGTTAAGAACACTACAATGTCCATATCGTAACGTTGATACCAAGGTTGAAAAGCTAGACTACTGCGAAGATGAGGGGCGCCTTTCGTTCGTATCACGTACTCTGTCCACCAAGCGAGGTTTTCCACCGGATCGTACGGTGTATCCTGAACGACATTTCGTACGTAAAGTATCCTTTCTTTGTATCTGAAAACAAACGTAATATGTTCGATCGAAAATTACAATGGTACATTATCATCGAACAATATCATGGAAAAATTTGCTAGAATAATATAGTAGCTAAAAGGATTTAAACATTTCGTTCCATTAATTCTTTTTCAATTTTGAATACTTTGCAATATGAAAATAACTTGGTTGCTTTCCTTTCGTTATTTCAATGAATCTACATTCTCGATCAACTTACAGAAATAATACGTTGGAACACAAGAAACTTTAATCGAAAAATTCTGATCAGTTGGGATCCAAATAAATTTTTCCAAAAGTATCTTGTGATTACAAAAACAAGTACTCTGAAACTCGTCTGTTATTTTCACAGATTAGGTAGATCTAGTGTTAAACTCGTAAATATAACGGAATTATAAAACGAAATTAGTTTGTTCTCACATTTTGTTAGTAATAAGCTCTGTAATAGCATTTTCAAGCTCATCTTTCTTAAGGGTTGTAATTTCCAAATGTTTTCCAATGCCCAGGGCTTCCATTCTGGCTAATTGATAATCTTGATCGGAAAAAATCGCGAAACCAAGAACTGGAACCCCGTAGTGCACAGACTCTTCGCTGCTCTGCAGGCCTCCTTGATAAATGAACAGCTTAATGTTCGGATGAGCTGCGGATTGATATGATTCGTTAGATCATTTTTCATCAAGGAATAGTATCTGTGATGTATAAATATTTCGTAGTAGACAGAACCGTACCGAGAATGGTTTGTTGAGGGAGCCATTTTCCGATGTAAACATTATCAGGTTTCCCGGGCAAATCCTCCTCGAATTTCCAGACAACTCTATAAGGCAACTTGGCGAACACATCGCAGAACATGCGTCGGATCTCCAGTGGTAAACTTGCACTCCTTGCGTTACTACCAAGACTAAAGTAGATGAACCCATTTGTGGCACCATCCAGAAATGCTTGTAAGTCCTGTGACCAAAAAAAAACATTGTTATCGGAAGACACGCGTGTGTAACAGAATAGATTTTACATTAAAAACAATAACTAAGAGGAAACTAGTTCTATTATTATTCAGGAATTTCGTAATGCCGATTTAGAAAAATTTATGAATTAATTAACGGTTAAAAAACATCGATAATACTAAAAGTAGTGGAACCCCTCGTGTTATTTACCCAAGACATTACTCAGGCCTATTACTCTTCCTATACACTTCACGATTTTACTAAACATACATATAATAAAATTGTAGTTCTCTTAGATAAATTCGTATTTAGTATACAGATAAATTTTATGTTGTTGTATAAACCTTACCTTAGGCAGAGATGTCAGCTTTTTTTCTATGTGGGCAGATGTAAACGTGATTATGTTCGCCAGTTTCGGTCGAGTCGGTGTCATGATGTCGATCTGATTGATGAAAAACACGCTAACGTTTTTCAATATGTCTAGTATTGGTGGCATAGGCCCAAAATATTTCTCGGCCACTTTTTGGTGCTGGGGAAAGATCTCGTGATAAATGTAATATATGTTACGCCACATGTTGACGAAATTGCACAATCTCTTCAAGAACGGTAGATTCGTACCCGTGTTGTCTTCCATTTCCCACGTGTACTCTTGAGAAGGCAGAAC
This sequence comes from Bombus superbus, assembly GCA_014737385.1. Taxonomy (NCBI): domain Eukaryota; kingdom Metazoa; phylum Arthropoda; class Insecta; order Hymenoptera; family Apidae; genus Bombus; species Bombus superbus. The sequence goes on along the minus strand of JACXIK010000064.1, from coordinate 1,918,271 downwards.
CAATCCACCAAGAGCGTGTTCGTTGAAGGCAAGTATATTTGTTGAACTTAATCCTACGGTCATGCAAAACTTAAGTAGGTGTGATCTTAATCTATTAATCTAATCACACCTTATAAAAACTTTTTCATAATTATTAAAAATGAATAAAGAGATGTTAATTTCAACTAGGATAATTTTAATTCTTCTACATATATGTAAAATATATGATATATTTACTTGATTTTTAATAGAAACGAAGTCACGTGTTAAAATATAGCAGATCTATATATAAAGGATTTGTTATGTCCAATCAATTGCGAATGTAATGCATTTATTACATGTTAATTTATTAACCGAAAGGAATAGATAATTCGCTGATAATATTATAATTTCCCCACTTAGTTGTCCATTATTATTTTACATGTAATTTCATTTTTGTTAAAACTAAATTATACCATACATTTACAAGCTCTAAGTAGACGTAATTGAAATTGATATCTTTTCATCACTATGATTTCATTATCGTAGAAATTTTTGGGCAAGGTGTGACACGGTTAACAAGTAAAAATGAGATTATGTATAAGCATCAGGCGCGTAACATGGAAGACCATTGCCTATGAAATAGTATAAGGCCTGAATGGCATTAAATAGGCTTCGACATGTGCACATCATTTACACGTATTTTTATTTAAGTATATTCAGGAACCACTTAATATCGATAGCACAATATCAATATTCCTTCTTATCACCTTGAAAGTAACCAAACGTTTTACCGATGAAGATCGCTTGTCTTTTATTTGCTCGACTTGACAACAAAATAGTGCTGATAATACGTTGGTGACGAACGGAATTACGTAGTTTAATTATACCAATATTACAAGTTACTAATTCAAATAGTTCTTACAATTAGTTCAGTTGATTTAATTTTACGCATTTAATTGTTTTATATATTATTATAAATATTGTATATAAAATTGTATGGTCCTGCATTTACGTTAAACAGTCTGTCACTTTTTCTATGGGCATTATCGTTTCTATAAATTTTGTATGTCGTTTTCGTATAACATTTTCTGTTTTTTTTTAATAGTACCTGACGTTGATAATTAGCTGTCTATACATATGTATAAGCTATATATCTTATGAAACTCGCTTTCGTTCTTTCTTGATTTCATGCTTCTATGTACGCAGTGCTATCTCTTCCTTTTTTATCATCTTCCTCCTCATCGAATAAGTAACTACGCTATTGTAACTATTTCTTTAATAATAAATTCCGATACTTTTTAAAATGAGTGATTGTTGCGAATATATCGATGCCGTCCCGGTGTCGCTCAGGCGTTATACTTTTAGATGGACAACGTTTAATATTGAAAGCGTGTATTTGAAGTTTAACGATCGTTTAAAGGTATGTTTCTTCAACGTGTTCTATTACAAGCTCCTCATGTTCTCATGGAAAATCTGTGTGTGTATCGTATCAAGTCCAATTGAAATGGTAGGTTGCATACAGTAACGCTACCGTTCCAATGATACACATTTTGTACTGTACATTATTTCATTTATACCGATACTGCATGATTTCTTATTAAAACTATTACCATATAACTAAAACCTGTTCAATTTCAACGAAGAATATCTCAGATAGAACTTGGATGCTTTCGAAAAGATGGTTTAACGTTATTAGTTCTTTTGTAAGGCATGCGTAAAAGACATATGACGGTCGTTTGGAGCTATTTTTGCACATGTCAATTCTTCGGAACATTCTACGTCGAAAAGTATTAGAGTGCTACTTGCTTCATCCTATATATACCTGATTTTCAGAACGAAATAAAGGTAACAAAATAAATTGATATTATAGTAATTGTTAAATACATACCTATTAGAGGAACATTGAATCGATGCGCAAAAGCGTAAGTGGAAGCCACGAAGTGGACTTCCGTCAAATAGACATCGAACGTTACGTTGCTGTCTGGATCATACAGCTTCCGCAGTTCTGTACAATTGAGCACCATATTCGCAAGAACCACGGTTGTAGGCAAAATTTTTTCTTCCACAAAATTGAGCCAGCGTTTCCCCTGAAATCGCAACTGAACAAAATCTAAACTCTTCATGGTTTCGTAAGATTGGCTAATATCGATTTGCGTAAAATTCGGTGATTTGATATTTGGTATAGGATTCGCCGTGACCAGAACAACTTCGTGACCTCGTTTGTGCAGTTCCAGCCATAATCGTCGGAACGGAATTTGATGACTATAGGATGGTGTCGGAATGATGGCTAGAATCTTGTAACATTCCGACTGCTCCGTGATATACAAGACGCACAGAGCGACCAACAGACTAGATAGGTGGTACTTCATATTCTTCGTGTCAAGACGAATTGAAGCAGGTCCCGGTTATGTTTTTACTAAAAGGGACCTCTCCAAGTCATCGTCATTTTACCTAACCTATACATTGATGATACCTTATCGGTATACATTATAATTTTAAAATAATATCCGTTATCGCTGAATTACCGTCACGCACCACTATTACTGTTAAGTATTATGTGTAATGACAATGAATTTTTGCGTAATGGACATATTATTTTGACGTCTATATCGTAATATATTCTATCAAGTATATTATATAGATCTTAGCAGTGATTATTAGATTATAGATATATTTATCAATATTGCGATATATTTATCAATATTTCACATCTTAAACAATTTAATGCATGGTTCACCACTTGTAAAATTAGTGTTTGTATATAATGATATAGAACGTAGAAGTTCAAAGATTTGTAAAGAATCGTTTACAATCAATACACGCATGGCTAATGTGATTTATGAATAGGATACAAAGATATCATGTGAATATAAATCGTTCGAAGGTTTTCTAAATACTTGTGTCAGTACCACAGAATACTATGCAGGTACATACTTTTTGTTGCTATAAGAGAAATTGTTCGAGATACCAGGATCGAGGGGTATAACAGCAAAGATCGGAGCACTGGAACGATAAGCTGATAATTATTTGCCAGCAAAATAAAGTGCTTGACAAACATCATTTTCCATTAAAAAAAAAAGGTTTGGTAAAGATAATTTGCTCGTGAGATAAAAACTATTCTAGTAGCTCTTTATTTGCTAGGAAATATATACTATATATATACTATATACTATATATATATATATATACTATATATATATATATATAGTATATAGTATATATATATACTATATACTATATATACTATATAAATTATGATATTTATTAAAACTTCGTATGTAATAAAACGTGCAGGATATCTGTGCGTAACAGGAATGTTTACTATATAGATAATATGTTCACTATAAAGATTTGTTACAATATAAAGAAAAAATAGATCAGTCATTTTATCTACCTGTGCGAATTGTCATTACCTTTTGAGATTTGAGAAAATGTATTGTAATAATAAATTGTCAAATCTGATCCTGAAACGTTGCGATTTTTTATTGCGATAGTTCTTCATCGAAGAGTATGTATCTTTACGGCTTTTGTAACTGGAATTCCCAAACTGATGTAAGCGATAATCAACGAAAATTCCGTAAAAGAAAAACGTACCACAAAATATAAAGACAAACTTTGTAGAGTAATAAATTTAATTCTACATTGTGTATTTTTATTATCATTTTTTATCAAAGCATAAAGCGATCTGCGCTTACATAACGTTTCTTCTTCATTTCTATGTACATAACATCACGTCAAAGTGTGTAATCCGCACATAAATAAGAAGTGTGAAAGAGTTACTAAAGATTATTTTCTCCTTCATTAACTCTATCTTAATTATTATTCAATTTATCTTTGGTTTTATTTTGGATTTTTTCTACATAATTTTGTTGCAACTAGAGAGAATTTATATCGAACAACTACACGACCCCTTCAATTTTTTAAAATTCCAATATGAATCATCATCGGCGTTTTGCTTCGCTTAACGTAACAGAATACGGAGACATTCGTTGGCTATTCTGAGGTACGTTCGCGCTGAACAAGGACTATCTGATAACCAGATAATTAACATATTGCCAGTAGTACTAACTGATACCTTGTAATATAAGGTTTAAAATATTTCGTTTCCGTTTCCGATAACGGAAGACGCTTTGCCGATAAAAACAATAAATTCAGAAACAAACGAAATAACTTCAGGAACGCAGCAGACATATGTATATATATCTATATATATCGATCTGCGACACTCCACACTTTGCCATACATATGGTTTCAATGTAATTTTTCCTTGCGCTATCTCATTCAACGCGCGAAAAGCAATATTATCATCGATTCATAATAATTTAGAACAATTAGAACAAACTTGACGCTTCCTCAAAAAATCTCGATCAAGAGTTCAACAATATATAAATGAAAATTCAACGTTAATCGAACCTTTTTTATATTTGAAAGTTTCTTCGTGCTAGAATTGTTAGTCTTCTGGTCAGAGTAACTCGCCAATTATAAGACGCGGGATAAACATTTCCTTAACGAAACTAGATACAATTCATTCGTTGAAATGGAATGTTTAACACTTGCGCCAGGTAGACTGTATCGTGCTATAAATATCCTCTTTAATTAATTGTGCCACTAACTCATCTTTTGCTTCTCTGTTCGTGAGAATTTCTTATGAATGAAGACGACAATCTTGGCAAATAGAGGAAACGTATTTGTAGCGATCAGGAAAATTACGATCGTTAAGAACACTACAATGTCCATATCGCAACGTTGATACCAAGGTTGAAAAGCTAGACTACTGCGAAGATGAGGGGCTCCTTTCGTTCGTATCACGTACTCTGTCCACCAAGCGAGGTTGTCCACCGGATCGTACGGTGTATCCTGAACGACATTTCGTACGTAAAGTATCCTTTCTTTGTATCTGAAAACAAACGTAATAAGTTCGATCGAAAATTACAATAATACATTGTCATCGAACAATATCATGGAAAGATTTGCTAGGATAATATAGTAGCTAAAAGGATTTAAACATTTCGTTCCATTAATTCTTTTTCAATTTTGAATACTTTGCAATATGAAAATAACTTGGTTGCTTTCCTTTCGTTATTTCAATGAATCTACATTCTCGATCAACTTACAGAAGTAATACGTTAGAACACAAGAAACTTTAATCGAAAAATTCTGATCAGTTGGGATCTAAATAAATTTTTCCAAAAGTATCGTGTGATTACAAAAACAAGTACTCTGAAACTCGTCTGTTATTTTCACAGATTAGGTAGTTCTAGTGTTAAATAGTTCTAGTGTGAAATTAGTTTGTTCTCACTTTTTGTTAGTAATAAGCTCTGTAATAGCATTTTCAAGTTCATCTTTCTTAAGGGTTGTAATTTCCAAAGATTTTCCAATGCCCAGGGCTTCCATTCTGGCTACTTGATAATCTTGATCGGCCAAAATCGCGAAACCAAGAACTGGTACCCCGTAGTGCACGGTCTCCTCGCTGCTCTGCAGGCCTCCTTGATAAATGAACAGCTTAATGTTCGGATGAGCTGCGGATTAATATGATTCGTTAAATCATTGTTCATCGTGGAATAGTATCTGTGATGTATAAATATTTCGTAGTAGACAGAACCATACCGAGAATGGTTTGTTGAGGGAGCCATTTTCCGATGTAAACATTATCAGGCTTCCCGGGCAAATCCTCCTCGAATTTCCAGACAACTCTATAAGGCAACTTGGCGAACACATCGCAGAACATGCGTCGGATCTCCAGTGGTAAACTTGCACTTCTTGCGTTACTACCAAGACTAAAGTAGATGAACCCATTTGTGGCGCCATCCAGAAATGCTTGTAAGTCCTGTGTAAGTGCATATAATATGATTGTATTTCTGTTAGATAAATCCTTATTTAATATACACGTAAATTTTATGCTGTTGTATAAACTTTACCTTAGGCACAGGTGGCAGCTTTTTTTCTATGTGGGAGGATGTGAAAGTGATTATGTTCGCAAGTTTCGGTCGAGCCGGTATCATGACGTCGGCCTGATTGATGAAAAGCATGCTGACGTTCTTCAATATGTCTAGCATTGGTGGCAGAGGCCCAAAGTATTTCTCGGCCAATTTTTGTTGCTGAGGAAAGATCTCGTGATAGACGTAATATATGCTTCGCCACATGTTGACGAAATTGCTCAATCTCTTCAAGAACGGTAGATTCGTACCCGTGTTGTCTTCCATTTCCCACGTGTATTCGTGAGAAGGGAGAACCAATCCACCAAGAGCGTGTTCGTTAACGGCAAGCATCCCTAGTGAACTTAACCCTACGTCATGCAAAATGTAATTAGGTGTGACCTTAATCTATTAAACTAAAAAAAACTAATAATCGTACTAACCTTACATACAATTTTTTGTTAAATACTATATATTGCAAAAAATTATTTACTTTGGTTATATGCAAATGCATATTCATATTTTTGCATCTTTCTAATAAACGCGTAAACATTCTCTATCTAATCATGATATGATAATCAGTTCAATTCAAGTGATTCGTTTCTGAAAGTTTTGCTCTAAGGTACGATATTTTGTATTAAATAATATATATACATTGGCTCACGAATGTATTCGAACGTTTACATATGCAAACTTGAATGACCGAAATAATGTACATTAAAGTAATTGACTTAAACAAGTAGATGTCAGTAGGAAGATGGAAGTCTTAAGATCATGTCAGTAAAATTTGAAAAGGATTCTACAACGTAGGTAAGTGTTATGATACATTTATTAGAAACGCGCATTGTAAGTGACCACAAAAGTATTTGTACGCTACATTTATTATTAAATTATTTAATATTAATATTTTATTAGACCACCTTTAGCAGCAATAATGTGTCTCGATCGACTTTCCATACTGTAAACCAATGATTTTGTAAAACTACGCTCAACGGAGTTCCATATTTCTATAATTTTATCTTTCGATGCTTGCTTCGAGGTTATCCAAAATTTATTTAATCTTTTTCCGATTTCAGCCCATAAATTTTCAATCTGATTTATGTCTGGACTTTGCGGTGGAGTAATTAACATGTGTGGCGTGTTATATACGATTCATTCTTTCACAGTTCTAGCAGTATGCTTAGGATCATTATCTTGTTGGAAGTGGAAATCTTCCAATAATCCTAATTTACAGGCACTTTCTTTGCGGTTACTTTTTAAAATATTTGAATACTTATATTTATCAATTGTTCCATCAATAAATATCAAATTTCCGGTGCCATTGGCAATCATGCACCCCCACACCATGACCGATCCACCTCCGTGTTTCACTGTTTGATGTAAGTGAATTAAAAATGATTAAGTCGAATTTCCAACTCCGTATTTGGTTTTCTCCACACATAATTTTGACCATCTGAGCCAAAAATGTTAAACTTTGATTCGTCCGAAAAGATGACCTTTTCCCAAAAAGAATTATCTTTATTATCTTTATTAACATAACATAACTTTTTGCAAAAGTCAATCTTTTTTTCTGATTTACCGCATTAATATATGGCTTCTTTCGCGGTACTCCGCCATGAAAATCATTGTTTCGTAAAATTCGTCGACATAATTCCGGGTGAACTTCTTTATGAAACATATCAGCTACCATATTTGCGAGTTGAGGAGCGGATGCAGTAGGATTTTTTTTTAATTCGCGAATGATAACTTTCTCCTCTCTTCCAGTCAATTTCCTTGGTCGACCTGATCGAGCTTTGTTTGCAAGTGTTCCCTCATTCTTTGACTTTTTTATGATATAATGTATCGTGGACTTACTCCTGTTCACAATTCCGGCAATCTCGTTATATGATTTGCCCTCCTCATGTAGTCGGAATATTGTTTCTCTTTCACACTTTTTTGTTTCGGACTTTTTGGTATTCATTTTAAATACTATTGTGCATATTTTTACGTTACTGTCACTGAAATGATATCCTAACATCAAGCGAACGTACCAATATTTTCATTTAGCAATGATGTTTACATTCGGTGCAAAGGAAGGAGAAAAACTATCAACTGTATTACAGCGTTCGAATACTTTCGTACGCCACTGTATGTATTTCTAGATTCATAACGTTGTTTTCCAAAGGAATCACATTCGATATCCCCTTTCTTTTTACTTACATATCAAATATATGATAACATCTTTATATCAACAAGTCTAATAGAAATATTAAAGGAAACAAAATTTTAATAAAAGAAGTAAGTACACGAGTTTGTTTTTTAATATTTAAAACACTATCTTCGTTCTTAGAATTCGCAAATATCGATACAAATACTATTATCATATAACTAGAACCAGTTCAATTTCAACGAAGAATATCTCAGATAGAAGTTGCTTTAATACAATTAATTCTTTTATAGGAGCATGCGTAGAAGACATATAAAGGTTGTTTGGAGGTCTTTTTGTACATGTTGACTTTTCGGAACATTCTACGTCGAAAAGTATTAGGGTACACGTGCCACGTGATTAACTCTATATATTCGTGATTTTCAGAACAAAATAAAGGTAACAAAACTAATAAATATAAAAATAATTGTTAAATACATACCTATTATAGGAACATTGAATCGATGCGCAAAAGCGTAAGTGGCGGGCACGAAGAGGAATTCCGTCAAATAGACATCGAACGTTGCGTTGCTGTCTGCAGCATACAGCTTCCGCAGTTCTGTAGAATTGAGCACCGTTTCCGCAAAAACTTCGGCTACAGGCAACATTTCTTCTTCCACGATATGCAACCAGCGTTTTCCCTCAAATCGCATCTGAACAAAATCTAAACTCTTTATGGTTCCGTAAGATTGGCTAATATCGATTTGCGTAAAATTCGGTGATTTGATATTTGGTATAGGATTCGCCGTGGCTAGCACAACTTCGTGACCTCGTTTGTGTAATTCCAGCCATAATCGTCGGTATGGTATTTGATGACTGTAAGACGGTGTCGGAATGATGGCTAGGATCTTGTAACATTCCGACTGCTCCGCGATGTACAAGACGCACAGAACGAACAACAGACTAGGGAGGTGGTGCTTCATACTCCTCGTGTGAAGACGAACTGAAGCAAATCTTGGTTATGGATCTACTAAAAGGGACGTCTTCAAGTTATCGTCATTTTACACAACCTATGCGCTGGTGATCCGATATAATACGTATACATTATAGTTTCATACATACATACAAAATAGTACCCGTTGTCGCTGAATTACCGTCTCATACTGCTACTACTATTAACTATTATTATGTGTAATGACAATGTATGCTTGCGTAATGGAAATGTTATTTTGGCGTCTATATCTTAATACATTATATCAAGCGTATCATACAGATCTTAGTATTGATTAATAAATTACGGGCTTTTATACTATAGTTATGTGGTATATTATATATTATACGATATATTTGTCCATGTTTCATATCTTAAACAATGTAAGCACGAGGAAGTGTGCTAACTATCATGATAGGAAACACTTGTACGAACGTAATAGCGAAATAAAAAATTAATTTTAGGCATAGAGTCTCTATCACAATGTCATGTAATGGTTACGATACAATGTTAATTGCGGCACTATGTTGCAATCGTACAGCTCACGCGAATATCTATTATTTAATAGCAGTTCATCGATCAAGTGACAATGACGAAAATTACTTGTTACATAAAAAGATGAAGTCAGCAAATAATGAACGTCACGAGAAAGTCTATTGGATATATACAGTTGCATTCTATTGCCGGCTTATGGAATTAAAATGATGACGCACACTAGTTTTTTATTGTTTTCATAAATCTAAGTGCATAGCATCATACGCAACCAGCTTAAATACGCGTTCACTATACACTGTCTTTTATCATAAACGAAATTTCGCAGATTAGATTATTTGGGAATAACGACTGTTCAACGATTATAAAGATAATAAAACAATATAAGGAAGATCCATAAACATTGTAAAATCATACTTAATACAGGAAAGATTTTACTTATGAGAAACCAATCAACGTAAATGCTACACTTTAACATAACATAAGTAAAGTAAGTTATTTCTTTACTATATCATCTATTATCATGGAAATCCGTTGCATAAATCTATGGTACAAATAGAATTTCTGTAGTTCGAAAAAAAATGATTTATCATAGCGACAGGAAATACTTCGATTTCTTAAAATTTCAATTTTACGATCCGGATCAAAGAAGAAATAGATAACCATATACGAATGATCGCAATGAGACCATTCTCTGTCGTTTGACGTAGTGAAATTCGTTGGAAAGTAAGAGAAGCGGATCTGGTGGCGGGCAGCGAACCGTACCGGAAGAAAAACATCTATCAACGACAAATAGCTGCCCGTCACGAGGCCGCAGGTTGGCGGTTTCGTTTCTCCGCGACCGGGAAAGTGTAAAATCCCAGGACGGTCTGTCGCAACGTAACACGAGGCGAAACGATTTTCTGCGTCCAGGTTTGTCAAGTTTCTTAACCGCCCCCGTGGGCACGTTGCTCGCCTCCGGTTAAATCACCGATAATTGCTTGAACGATCGCGGCCGGGAATTCAATTTCCTTGCAAGTTCGCGAAAGAGATCGAGAAACCTGGACAGCTTTTCACGCGGGAACGCCAAAATTGGATTCTTTTTAAGCGAAACGATCGCGAATCGTCTAGTGAGTTTCTAGGGAGTTTTCAGACGATTTTCATTCGGCGGAGATCGTTAACTGCTCGAAGATCGTTGTCGACTAGAAATTGACGTTACGATGATTCTATGTATCGCTGGATGCAGAGTTTGGAGGTTTAAGCTTGCTTGGCTAAGACGTTCTTTAATATCGTTCTCTTAGAGCGATTCGTTTTGATTGTTTCAGAAATCGATGAAACTCAAAGGACGAGTTCTGATTGAATAATTCCTTTTTCTTATTGATGATGTAGCAGGCATGGAATATCAGAAACATTGCGAGTTATGAAACAGTGTTTGCGTGACAAACGTTATTAAACATCTTTTTCCCCTCTCTCAAGAAGGAACAAAATTCGTCATCCTCAATTATATACTTATATACTATAAAGTCGTAACATACGAAATGTCCGACTGTTGTATTAGATTTCAAAATCGTTATTTTTGAATTTTTACGTATGTAGTTCAACCAAGTATGAGTTATCAATTTACTTATGACGTGTTCATTCAATTAAAATAAAAATATTATTGCTCGCGTAATAAATAAAGTCGTGTTACGCTTGTTTCTTAACAGCATATCGAAGAAAATGGTCAGATTGCAACAGTTCAGTTGTAATTATTTTATCAATATAAATGCAATATTCCCTTAACTGCCAGTTATATAAATCCATGAATATAAGTTATTATTCAAATGCATTATTCATAAAGCCATACATCATTTTTTACTCGTACCAAGTCCAATTTTTCTATTTGCTATTATTCTATATATCAACTCGAAAACATTCACATCAAGCACACTCAGCTTTGCAATATAATCCGCTCTCTAAAAAATATAGCAATTTTTTATACTCGCAAGTGATCCTCGCCATACTTTATCTTACGGGCTAATTATAATTAATATGCTGCTACGTCTCTCGTACATCTCAGCCTAGTATCTCGAACAACGATAACTAAATTGTTGAAGCTATTAACACGCCGTATCATATCAAATTTTGTAACAAATGGAATCGAGTTTTGGGATTTTAAGGATTCAATTAATTCCATTGAATTGACGCGAACGAACGTATCAATCTGAGCGATTTCCGCGAAGAATCGAAACGCGAATGTACTCGTGTTCGTACAAGCAAGAGAAACGAATCCCCGAAAGACAAACATTTACCAGCGAATTGAAGCTGATACGACTGCTTTTGGCTCGACGGCATCGTTAGACAGCTGGCCGGATTCCGCGAGGAGTTTGCGTATATAGCCGCGACATATGCAACGGATCGTCGAGCTCGTCTTGCACGATCGCGCAATGCTCTGATGGCTTGCCAAAGTAGCATCGATCTCTTCCATCTCGTCGAAGAAATTGCTCGGTTACGCGTATACCGTGAAGCGTGTCCGCACACACGACGCATACATCCTGCTATGGAAAACGGTGAATCCTACGAGTTCGACGCTTCACGCGATGTTGCTGTCGCTGTTCTTGCGAAAATCCTCTCTGAGGAACGACTGATCGCTTGTCGCGGTATAAATTTCACAAGATAAGTAGAAGTTTCTACAGTGATAAAAAAAATTGAACCGGGAAATAAGATGGTGTATTGGAGATTTTAGGTCTATAATTTTTGAATTTATGAAACAAATTGTGCAATTAAAATCGTGTTTATCGAATGCCTTCGTAATGAACATAGTACGATAAAATAGTAGAATTGAAAGGTCCTGTCTGATGTCCGTATTGTATTTATACAAAGAGTATAAAATGTTTAATAAGAACAATGAAACTACGTTTGTCTTTTGGGACTCGATATTTGCTTAACGTTTCGTTGAATTTGCAATCTACTTCTTCAGGACGATCTTGAAACTCATAACAATGACTTGCTAAATTTTGCTAATTATCAATTCCGCATACAATCTTGATTTATAGTTTTACACCTTTCTACAAATAACGCTTGCTTCGAACATTGCAGCATAAATAAAGCTTAACATCGTTGATTTTATAATCTCCCTGTAATATCCTTCATGTATAGAAAAGTAATAAAGATTAGAGGAATGTCGTTTGTTCTTCTCGTGAAATTATGCACTTTCATCGTGATTGCATGAGCGCATTCGTCGAATATCAGACGAAATTCCGTGAAATTGCTTCGAACGTGTAATGCTAAACCTCTCTCTGTATCGGCGAAGTTATCAGTCGTTGCAATAAAAATGATAGGCGAACGATGGCACTGCCAGCTGCGTGACTTTCATGATTTGACGAAAACAGTTGGTAAACGCGATTAGATAGTCTTACGTCTATTTAAATCTTATCTCTGAAATTGCAACTTAAATATGTATGAAAGTTATTATCTTCATATCATCTATGTAAGCACGTTAGGTTCCTTCCAAAATAACGATCGAATCTTCATTTTATAGTAAATCGTTCGAATATTAATACGTTGTGATAGCGGTTATTCGAATATTCAAAGTTTCATTGTATCTCGTATATACATCGATGTTTCTGTCGTCCAAAGGATATTAATCGCTTTCAGTAGAGCACGCGAGCGATTTATGGAGGATCCTGTCACGAATGGGATTCTTTTGCAAGTTGATCGGGCAACCCGGTTGTGTTCAAGTTGCCAACCACCATTCTTCCTATGTTGTGTCTCGTGCAGAGTCAGGTAGCATAATTAAGAATAACCTCCATCCTTGTTGACTCACGCGTGTCTCCACCTCGGTACCACCTGGCACTCGCGTTTATAGACATGCAAACCACTTTCGTCGTAGTCACCATGTTATCCCATAATAATCTCACTTTTTGCACGATATCACCAGCTAGTAGTAAATCATGCTGCATTCTTTGATCCATTAAAAACCCAATAGCGTTTTTTTACTGTCAACTTTCTTAACTTTTAGAGAAAATTTTCCACTTTAATCTTTCCATCAGCTATCCATGGGTGAAATTTCATCCTATGCAAATTTTGTTTCAACGTCATTGTTCTGCAATAATGCCATCGTAATATTATTTGTAATTATTGCAAACACTAACTTTTCCTGTTTTTTTTTTTTTATGTATTACATTGAACAATGATGAGACAGTTGCATTTGTTCGATTTTATTGACTTCTTATTCTTAGCCAGTATCTTTGGATCATAGATAACTACGATAATCTGAGTTATGCTTTCGTTAGATTATTTATCCTTTGAATACTTAATTCTCTTGTATTCTACTAGGCAGGCTCGCCTCCCGAAAATCGAACATTTTTACATTAAACACGGGTAAATGTTGGAAAGAATAACATCAACCACAAATCTGTAACGTTCACGATAATCACAATCAAAAACGTTGCATAAAATCGTAACAAAAAAGCGTTGCAAATTTTGGCTAATCTTTTTATACATATAGGCTAGATACTTTACGTGATAAGTAACGTTCATGGTACATATTAATGATATTTTGATCCACCTATTATTAATAAATACAACTTATTCTATTGTAGCCACTTCTTATTGGTATCGCTCATCTATCGAGGCTCATTAAAAAGTTATTAATAGTCGCAGGTATTAATTGAGGGTTAGAGTAAGAAAATGAATTTTCGTCCATAATAAGATAAATGTGACTCTGTTGTGTTTCTCTTACGATATTAAAAATCTCGTTGCTTAACAGGAATAAAAATGGAATAATAAATAAAAATAGTCTGTGCTCACAATGCAAAATGCTTTCAATCGTGGTACAAAATTTGCATAATCATTCCGTGACTATCTGAACATTTAAGTTGAATTACGCAAATGCGAATACAAAAAGGCCATATCACCATTAGATTGCATATTCTTCTGCCACTTGACGTTTCTGAGGCTAAGTGAGATTCGTGAGAAGCTCTATTTTAATAGTTTTATTAGCATATTGCACTTAAGTAAATGTCAAGTGTTATCTATACTGATAATATATTACATAAGATCGTTACGCGTTAATTAAGAAAATCTATGATCAACGGTTTGAATAACTCGTCTTTCTTAGTACGGTCTATGAAGTCGAATTCTTGCTTAAAAACTTTTTTGCTCATTCGTTAACAAATTGTTTTGCTGATATCATATTTTAAGGCAAATTCTATTGTTTTCAACTTATAATTTTGTGACATTGTCTTAAGGTTGAACTCACTATATCAATTGGTCAAACCTAACGTATGGGGCGCAGCTCGATGATAAGCATATGACAAGGGCACCTACCGATATGATATGCAGATTCCAAACTTCAATCCGATCCGTAGAGATCTCCTTCAAAGAAGGCCTTGCCGATACGGGCAACGACCACGTGCCGAGCGATCCACAAGGAGTTTGTGCTTTTAGCTTTAATTTTATTTTACTCTGTGTTGTCAGTGGAAACATTAATCAATTTTGGCGGTCACCATAGTGGGGACACATTTTTGGACTTGCGATTTGCATTTCCTTGGCATATTTATTTATCTATAATGTATATATACATTTGCCTATCTTCGTTACATATTCATTCGTTATATCGTTTTGTATTTGTCGAAAATACAAGAATGTCCCAACTTTATGATACGGATAGCATATCTGCTATTTCTTGAGAAGTTGGAATTTCTCGCATTGCAATTACAACATAATTAGCATCTTTAAGCGCTCGATGGTTCCGCTCAATAGCAGACGACATGTTATAAACTTCGACCCCAGATTAGAATTCGATAATAGACCACCGGATGAGATCGCTAGCGAGACGTTACACTACGCACCCTCGACCAGGTACGCACAAGACGCACCAACAGTTCGACGGTCACATGATTAGGCAGACATTCCACCTCGCAGAAAACGTTGACGAAAACATACTCTAAACTGATACTTAAAATATAAGGATCAAGTGCTTCGAAAATAGGACACTTATATTTTATACTCTTTTATGTTTCATATCTCTTACGTTTATATTAAACATTTCAAATAAACATACAAATCACAAGTAAACTAGAACTCTTTAAGCTCCCTCCACCATGAGCGTTAATATCGTTCAAGATTCGCGACCCAACCGGACAGTTTTCAATTTAACTGATCATCACCTAGCTGAGATATCGCAACAGTATTTCTTTCATTTCTTTTTCCAAATATTTGTTTTTTCCTTTCTTTCTTTCAACAGCTTTAGTTTATGCAATTGTTAGAAATCTACGAAATCTTATGAACCTAATGTTCAACTATTATTATTACTATTGTTGTTGTTGTTGTTGTTATTTTTATTATTATTATTATTATTATTATTATTATTATTATTATTATTATTATTATTATTAGAATAACGTCAAGATTCCGAAAAAAAATTATTATTGTATTGTACTATGCAATATAGTGGCGCAATACTGCAATTACTTGTAACAACTAAGCACTTTCAATATCCACCCAAAGATAAGATTCGAAATGATATCGCATATTCATTATCGTGACACGTACTCTTGCTTATTAATACAAGTAGTATAATCTCTATGATAAACATTGATGTTGACATTTATCGTCTAATAAAAAAGTGCTAATTTGGGTTCTATTTATTTTCGGAAAATTATATCGATATTTAATTATTTAATTATGTAGATATGATGTGAGATAATCTGAGATTTGCTTAAAAAGAGAAAGAAGAAATGTCATATCCCGTGATATAACTTTACCGTGACACTATAAGCATTTTTGTTCAATGTAAACTGTAGATTATTTTATGAACTTCAATTTTAATAATTAAATAAATCCGCAATAGAAATAAGTAGAGAATAATTATTTTTTCCAATTTTTCTATCGTTGAACTTCGTCGCTTATCGAAAACCGAATAATAAACGGTTTCTGTATTATGTGCATTAAATGTTTTCACCGTGATTCCCGCAAAGTTGAAAACTTTTTCCATATACAGGACGAAGACGATCTTTACAAACACGCGCATGAACATTTGATTGCTTTAAATAATTAATTGTGGTGTTACACATATAAATGAAAATAAAAATGATGCTACGTTATAAAGAACGTAGCAGGTATTTTCGTTACGTAATATACATAATACAATTCTAAGCAAATCTCTAGCATTCATATCAAATGCCTGAAATAATAAAGAAAATACCTGATAAATACATAATGAAGAAATTACAATTACCTAGATTTGGAAATCAACCGATATTGACAAGTAGCGTGTGCGTAAAACGTTTCTATCTGGAATCATGCAAGTATCGATAACCATAATTACGCATGATCTGACATGTTGCCATTATACGAATATAGTGAAGTTTTCATAAATATTAACCGAGGACGGCATTGACCTTCCATAGCCTATAATTATTATAAATACATATTAGAGGTACATATACGAATTTGGTAAGAATGACATTTACATTTGATATTGATAAATGACATAGCGACCATAAAACAGAAAATAGAGAAAGAAATATGGAAGCATTAAAACGTGGAGTGTACAGTAACAGAGTAACATTTGGAATGGAACAAGTTTGCAGAAATGTGGATTAGTTCTATGTTAAGAAGAAATTATCCTAAAGATTTATCATATATTATTTTTACCTTGTATAATTTATTGAATTTTGATTGGAAATTTGAATGAAAAGTTTATCTTTATTTCATGAAAGGGAGGTATACTTGTTAACTGAAATAATTAATTGATTAGGAAATACAGTTTTAATATTTGAAAGTTGTGCTATTTCAGGTTATTTATTATTTCTCGTACAACATTTTTTTATGCATTTTTAATCGTCAGACTTTATCACTTTCTCAATATTTCAATACACCATCCATCACAATTATCAAATATCAACAGATTCGTGTTTCGCGTAATATTTATATTTAAATTATATTAGTCAGCTAGCTGTCACCTACGATAGTTAAAAGTACACATGGAAACACATGCAATACGCAAAAACAAAATGACACAGATCGACGAGACGACGAAGATTCGTGTCAAAACACATGTACGTGAACAAATTCATCTAAATTGACAGACAACGATCTATGGTAAATCGTGTCTACATATGTTAAAAAAAAAATTGTACAAATTGACAAAATGACGATGATTCGTGTCAAGGAACCATATCACGCTACAAATTTAGTGTAAAAAACAAGATTATAAATTCTATGAGACGTTTATAATAATTTTCTTATTAAATCGTGTTAATTTACCAGTGAAAAAGTGATCTGTTTAATAAGCCAAAATACTGTCAATAAGAATAAAGAAATTGATGCTAAGAATATTATAATTAGTTCAATTAGATAAGAGGGTTCTAATAAATGCTAAAAATAATATCATCAACAATGAATTAACAATGTTACGAAGATCAGTAGCAAATACGTTCGATCAAAGTCGTGTAATCAATCTGTTTTATATTTAACTTTATAGATACGATATTGCATTAATTACGATTCAGATTGTCGCCATCAGAATCATAATATCATCCTCGTTCGCCTCACAGAAACCAGTCAGATTCGCGGCGTATCGTCTAAATTTACGAGTTGTATCTGGAAGCTGCGTTTCGTTCGAATTTTCATACATGTCGTTCAAACGTCTCTCCCTCTGCTCTCTTTCCCTTTCATTCTTTTATATAGATACTATATATCTCGTATCTCCTTTGCTTCCTTTTTTCTACTAGGCAAACCATGACATCGCGATATCTCTCGACGGATAATGGACGACCGACGCGAACGTCCTTCGGAACTTTTTCCAGAGCACGAGTATTGGACGTGGTGGACAAACTAGAAAATATTATCCCGCCGTTATATCGTTGTGCCTTTATCATGTCGCGTTTTTCTCCCGTGAATCAGCTCACTCGTCGTTCTGTAATGAACACCAGATACATACATACGTATAACATATACATCGTGCTACATACCTTTTTCTAATTCTTTTTTTAATAATAAGCGTTTATTGATCAAAAATATAATTTACATTACATATACATTCATAACAAATTACGAATTGCATTTAGTGAGTAAAAACTCAAATGTACATCATTGAATAGAATCAACCCCAAGCGGCCACCCATCTAAAGTACTACCGCGCCCAGCGTTGCTTAACTTTCGTGAACGGACGAGAACGAGTTGGGTTGATTCTATTCAATGATGTATACCACGTGATACATACTGCCGGCTTGGTCTGATTTCTTGTAACTCAAGACGAGTAGCATCGTCGTATGTTACGTATTCGCTTGTTCCTGCGACTCGTTGATTCAACGACGTCGTTTCCTTTTGTTTGTTCGCGCGTGAAATTGCGATGAAAGACAGTTTAACACTGGGAAACATGAAAAATTGACGGGTTCCAGACTTTTTACTACTACTACAATCAGTAGAAACACATAGTGGTTTTGGCAAAACCAACGTTAACATTTATCTGGATTGTAGTATAAGTATAATTATGTATATTTATATATGTAGTATACTTTAGTATATTTGTAGTGAGTACATATATGTGGTATATTTATAATTTGTTTTTAATTATAATTATCCATGTATAGTATGGGGTTACTGTATAAATTTAGTCGTTCATAAACCTTCCAATTAATCTTCAACCTGAAGATCCTCGTTAATTTTTTGCATTGCTCAGAGTTACTTATTTCGTCGATTAAAAAATTTTCCTCGTGCTTTCTAAGAAAATTATGCAACAATTACGTACCTTGCTTCTTTTCTTGCTCAATCGCGTTGATTCATGGTATGGAAAACAACCTTATTAAGCATTATCTTATGAAGAATATACCAAAGTTTCCATTGTTTCTATATATAATAAATAATAGTGTGTTATTTCTATATATATTAAAACGTATTTTTGTTCTTTTTGTACGAAAAGAACAACATACATACATATTAAGACATTCAGCCGTGTTCCATCGCGAATGTTCCTTTCTTCAATCCCATTTCCTCTCTTGACGTAAGAACAGTACAAAGCAATATCGGCAACAATATGAACAACTAAGAGAAAAAGAAGACAGCGAATAAAGGGTGGAAAAGAAAAGGAATGGTGGATTTAGGAAAAAAGTTCGATTACGCGGCGTCATTGGACCAGCATTGGTGCGTTTCACGGCTGTTTGCGTCGATTCCTTTTTTCCTTTTCTGGCGCGCATTTCACGCCGCCAACTTTAATGAGATACGCACGGAGGTGTGCATTATCGACTCGTGGGGCAGGAAAGCGTACCTGGTCGCTTTGCCCGGCGGAACGCGATTGTCACCGTTGAAATTTTCATGCGCGACTTGTCCGAACCTATGTATCCGTTGCGTGTACACTTCAACGGCCATGGAGACGGCCATGGTTTCACCAAGCTTGTCGTGTCCCGAGAATTCTCACGTTATCTTTTCCCTCGTCCCTTTGTTTCTTCTCTTGCTACATTTTTCTTCTTCCTTCATCCTCTTGCTACATTTTTCTTCCTCCTTCATCCCCTTTTTACATATTTCATCTTCCTTCATCCTCTTACCTACTTTATTTTTCGTTGCGCGCTTGTAGCCGCGATGTCTGTCTTACTTTATGCGCTACACTATGGCGCGATTTTGCGCGATATGCTTGTTAACCCTTACCGGATAAAACGAAGTTCAGAGACGCCGGTATCTATAAAAATATGCCAAACTTATAAAAATAACCCCTGTGTACCAGCTACAGTGACGCTTGTTTTAAATTTCCATGTCCAGTCTCACCATTATTTAGTTCATCGCTTGTTATGCAACGACTATGAACGTTAAACATCGTTACAAACAAGTATATCAAGAAATAATCTTCCGACCTTTAACGAACATTACCCGGCCCGCCTCTAACGATTCCTGGAAAAAAGAACAAACGTCTTTACGTCTCAAAATTTCTCTCCTTTCTCCTCTTTTTCCTTGTTCGAAGATAAACGGTGCTAGAATGCGGATCCTCGGACGGGATATGAATCACACGTTGGAATCCAGTGCAATCTGTCTGCCAGACGGTCTGCTTCCGGTGTCGTTTATCGAGTACGCGGCGATTGGATAGAACACGCGTGGCTGTGTACTGTGTACACACGCACACGAGGAATCCCGATGGAATCCCGACGGAATAGGCTAAGAGAGCACTCGAGGATGCCTAGTCTCTGGCAGTGAATGGCGGCACGAGTGGCGGACATTTCGGTGCCTCCAAAGCTCATTGGTCCGCAGCTGACGTGTACAAGGAAATGGCATTTAACGGATTAAAAGCGGCCATCCAGACAGCTAACGCAACGGTTCCCGATAACGGCTGGCTAGAGTTAGAATATTTTTTTCCACGTTCCCCTTCCATCCCTTCCTTCTTTTTTTGTTGTTGTTGTTGTTGTTTTTTTCTATTTTTTGCCTTTTACTTCTATTTTTCCTCGTGTTTCTTTTTTAAATCGTTTTTTGGTTTCTCGTCGTGCATTTGTTTTTTTTTCATCCCTGGCTCGCTTCGCTCGCGTACACACGCGACCAGCCTATTGATTTCGTGCAAAGTGCCCCGACCATTCCAATCTACGAATCACTTTTCTTCGATCGAACCAACACCGATAAGGATATCGACGATAGTCGCGATTTCAAGCAGTAAGTGAAAATAAACGATTAAGATTTTCTGATCTGATTCTTTGCGTTTGTTAACAGGAAACCCGAAGAAAATGATGGATCGTGGCACTCGGTTAAATGGAGAACACTCCCGCGGACGCAGAAAGGGTGTATCATAATTTAAGACCTGTTCGCTGTGGCGATGCTAGTTCGTTGAGTAGGTGTTACGATTGATGGTTGTTGGGAGTTGGAACGTGTTTTCTACGATGAAGTTTTGTGGTGAGTGGTTTAACGAGTGAATACGATCTTGAGAGACAGAACATGTTTACACCTGATATTATAATTTTCTTATTTTATTATCGTTTTATCATAATTTCTTAAAATTATAATCGTATTGGTTGATTTAAGGCTAGTAATTCCTTAATTGGATGTATTTGTTTTATAATCATTCTGCCATGATCAATTCGTACATATATATGCGTATAACGTTCACATTTTCTATGATAGTTTTTGCAAAAAACGATAAAAAAAATGTATCACTCTTGTATCCTTATTATATCGTATGCAGTTTTATATGAAAGTATCATTGTTAAAATATGCTGTAAAACATTTCGGTTAACTGGAGAAGGGAACCTTGAGGACAAAAAATAGGACGTTACAAGTTCAAAAGCGTCTCCTTGTATAAATAAAATTTTGTTAGAAAAATTATTTTATATATATATAAAATTACTATATATAATAACTATATATATATATATATATATATATATATATATATATATATATATATATATATATATATATAGTTATATAGTTGTGTAGATAACGTAATACATAAATCTACAAAACCATTATCATGCTGCAAATGATAAGTATAGTACAACACGTATTTCGTGTAACCGTATCATGTCACGACTTTTTAGCAGAGACAGCCGTAACGAAAGAGTCAAGCACCAATCCCGGCTTCCTCGGTTTCTTCTCTTTCCACTCATTCGTTGTTACGTTGCTCGTAAAATTTTTCTACGCTCTTATGTAATGTGTAATACCTCCTAATAACGAGCTCATAGCTACAACTTTTACAACGACTTATACAACGATCGTTTCTTTTATAACAACAGAGAATCTGAAGAAAAAAGCATAAGAAGTTGACGACTGTCGAATATAAACCGTTCTGGAGCATCCAAAAAATTTAATTTGCCTGCTATGTAGCTCTATAAAAGAGTAGACGAAGAACGTAAAAATAAGACATTCGGTTGATACAGCTTCCAATACGAAGAAGCCTCGTAAAATCGTCGTCGCGAGATGGCAAAAATATTTTTCGTAGAAAAACACGCGGGAGTCTCGCGGCTCTGTAATAACCTTTCACCTGTGACACACAGATGGAGAAAATAACGAAATTTTCAAACTCGATGATATCAACGATCGGTTTCGCTACGTTAACGAGATTTATGCAGTCGGCGCGTCGGTCTCGTCGCATCAGCAGACCTGTCATTAAAAACGGATTACGAGCCGACTATTTCCGTGAAAACGTCCAGCTTTTTACTTCGGCTAATCGTAAATGCCTCGTAAGTGGATGTGAAAAAAGACCGATTAAGCATCATCGTTTTTCATTGCTCGATTCTAGCAATGTATTGTCATCGGAGGATGTTAATCCCTCAATTATTTCGAACAACGTACAAGCTAAATTCCAACGCATGTAAATACGTAAAAATTTCTCTACACAAGAGATAACTGAACTCGGAACGGAAGATTGTTCGCCATCCTCCTCGAAGCTCGTTTCCTTCTCTTCAGCGAAATTTGTTTTCTTCGCTAGTCTTTGAACTTTCGTTTCGGTGCGTTCGCCGGGAATGCAATCGGCAGAAATAACAAACACTTGGTATTCCACGGAGCTCGTGTTTGCATATTCGTTTGTTTCGTTACAAAGGCTCGAATCCGGTGTTCAAGGCAAAATCATCAGCGTCGCTTTTGCGCTTTGAAAGTATCGAATTTTTGACTACGTTCTTCGTTCATTCGAGTTTCTGTGTTCGCGTGGCTTTCTGGTCACGCCGCGAGAGATTTTTAAATGAAATTCACGCGTAACGGCATCCGGGAAATGTCAAGATATTAGGAGGAACGAGTTAACGGTAACGTTTAAACGAGAAGAATACTTTCGATCGCGGTTTTCGCGTGAATTTTAATGAAAATCAAACTCGCAGAACGCTCGAATGGGGGAATGGGAGAAGGCAGGCGCCGGATGATCGCTTTTGTTCCAAACCCTGAAATCCTATTTGAGTACGATCCCCTTAATCCGGAATCTCTCGAAAGAGATTACAGGGATAATTTTGCCGAATCGATCTTAATCAGCTTTTCGTCTGCCTACAAACCGATGTCGAGAAACTCGACGAACCGTCTAGCTCCATTGGTGCTTGTGTCAAGAGCTAGACACGCTTCTAATAAAACGTTCCATTTCGTCGGTGGTTTCGCACGCGCGATTCGTTCCTCCAACTTCCATTTCCTTTCTCGGGCACCATCTCTCGAGCTCTCTCATTTGAGCAACGGTAGAAACGAACCGGAGTTCGTGCAACGAGGTTACACGGGTAAAAACGGGTCGAGTCAATTCCCGATCGTGAAACTTTCTCGATTCCCCGCGATTCAGCCTGCTGTTTAACGATGGAGAAGCTTAACGATAAGTTGCAAAATCGGATCGCGTCCGTGGCGCGCATTGCTGCGCCGATGGCAGCTAATTGTATACTATGGTCATTGATTCTTGGCTATCTTGGAACGAGAGTTACAATTCGTCTAATATTATAAAAGGTATACGTAAAAGAGTATTATGGAGAACATGGAATGCGATAAATCGACTGTTTGGATGATTTGATATGCACCGTGAAAACCTTTGCAAGTTGTAATTTACGTTATCTGCCATCTTATCTTCCGCGTATTTTATATGTGTTATTTTACCTCTACAAGTCGCAGTCACAAAGAAGCCCAACCTCGGCAAGAATTTTCCTTTATAAGTCGAGGTTTGATCACTGCCACTATAACGTGTACGACTCTAAAAATATAAATCCTTGTACAGAGTCTCTTCGAGTCATTGGATCATGTTTCGTACTATTGTTGTTGACTTGTGACTAATGAAAGTCTGGACAGCGATTATTTCGTTCGTCACGTTCCTTACAGAGACAGTACGCATACTTGCAACGAGTATGGTAAAATCGCGTTTTCTTCATATCTCTTCCGTGGCACGCAGCTTCTAAATTTCCTTGAAAATTCTACCAGATTTTCGAACGCCCTTGGTCTTTCATCCTTGTAATCTACATTCCTCTCAAAATACATAAGATATTATACAGTGGCAAAATTCCTTGATCGTTGAACGACAATGGTTTTATATCATCAGATTTGCTGAATTCAATGATAAATATAAATAAAGGAGAAGTAAGTATCCTTTGCCACCCTATCCCCTCTACTTTTTATAATTATTCTAATCCATTGATTCGTCTTGTAGAATTTTGTGAATTTTTAATATCGTGATTATGAAAGGGAATCCCAAGGATTTGCTTAATATTTTTGTCAATAATTATTCCTTCCTCCAGCTATCTTCTACGATGTACAATATTAAAGTTTGAAGAATTTCAAGTACTATGTATATATATATATATTTATTTATTTATTTATATATATATATATTTATTTATATATATATATTTTATATATTTTATATATATAATATATTTATTATATAATATATATATATTTATATATATTATATATTATATATTATATATATATATATTTCAATACTATGATAACAGTTTCGTCCAAATTATAGAATCTCTTCTCTATATTTCTGACTTGCATAGTCGCACGGAGGAAATACGCTAAATATAATCGACGAACTTTTCCATGTGTTTTGTATTTACGTCATTGCATCTTGTGTAACATTTAACATCTCAAAAACTTTAATACTTTTAGTTAACTAGTCGGTTTAATACTGTTATTTCTAATAATACATTTTCTTCGTTTTGATGAAATAATTACTTTGTATCGCTGTAAAGACACTTGAATCGAAAACCTCCGATTCATCCTGATAATCCTATACGTCTTTTAAATCCACGTTCAGCCATTGTTACTGTGTCGTCTATGCTACCAAAAACGAACCACGGGCGATACCGTTTCTGAAACCAACTCAATTCTGCGTTTCGACGAACCGTCGATTCCCTTCGTTCACGGTAGACGGCCTGATCGAGATTAATCGCATTCCGCCGGTCAGGGTGGCCGACCCTTCTCTGATTGACGACAGCGATTAATGCAGGTCGTCAGGTTGTGCTCAGGGTAAACTGGCGTGTCCTCGATGTGGACGCGTCCACGAGGAAGCACGTGATGTTTGCATGCGAGAAGCACGTTCACTCGCGTCCTCATTAACGGCCAGATGGCTGTTGACGCATCGTTCGCGCGTCATCGAGTATGTCCAGTTCCACGCTCTTTTGGCTCGTCGAATTCCTATCGATACGCGCCGTTAAGACGTCTGCCCATTTCAGAGAAAAGCTACCGCAAGTTGCTCTCTACAGTCGCTAACCGGTGTGCCGTGAAATTTTAATAATTATTTCATTTGTGTCGTGAAATAAGGAAGGTTAGATGTCGCTGCTTCAGAGTGTTTCTCGCGAGTGGACGTTGCGTCTGGAACCCACTAACCAAAGATACACAAGCTCGCGAACGAACGTACGTAACGTTTCCAAGGGGTTCGACAGGCGGAGGAATGGGCGGTGAATAATTCATCAAATACCAACTACGCTTTTAGGGAATAACTCGGTTTGCCACGCGTCATCGTGGCATGTTTTCTCTCTTTTTCTCTTTTTCTTCCTTTTTTTTTTTTTTTTGCCGTCCACGAATTCATAGTTCGTTAGCGTCTGGTCAAACAGAGCGCAGACACGCGGCCAGCATTTGTTTCGAGCAACGAGTTCAGAGGTCGGAAAATGTACGAGATCGATGGATTACATGATGGTGGTTTTGCTAGTGACAGTCAGAGATGAGCTTAATAAACGTTTAGACGAGAATATTTGTTTAAGGAAATATTTAATTCGAAAATGTATACACAATATCTATATGTAAACACACATACAAGTTTTCTAAAGTGTTCAAACGATTTCGTGAACCACCACACCATTTCTGCGGTCATCGGTTGTTTAATTCAAGCCATGAACCATATAATCGCTTAACATGTTCATTTATCCTATAGAAGCACTCTATTCGCAAGAGAACACGCACGCCTATAACGTAAAAAGGAATTAATTTTGCACGGCGCGCTCATCATCGTGGATTCTCGAGTGGAAAAGATCCGAGAAAGAAGAATCCTATAAAGAAGTTGCCGCAAATCGTTTAACGAGGAACGTGTTCGCGAATCCTTATCCATGCCTCATTGTACTCGTAAAAACGAATTATACGCGAGCGAACCCAGAACCAGACGTTAATTAAGTCGCTCATTAAGAACGAACTATCTGTATTCTGGAACTGGGTATTTTGCTAATCGATAGTCTTACGATGGGGAATGACGCTTATCAAATTCGATTATCCTACGGGGATTCGATCGTATTTCTAACGTGACGATTGTAAATTTAGGTTAGGAAGAGCGTTGTGAGTTGAAATTTTGTGAACTTTTAGGTATAGAAAGAGAAAATTAGTCGCGCGGTGAAATATTTGCCGCTGGCATTTTTTCATTCGTCGCTTAGTATTTATTTTGTCAAATTACAGCGAAACAAAGTATCGAGAAAGCAGTTTAAAGCATTGATAATTGTATCGTGCGCGTGTGTCCAACGTCAATGACACTGCGCTTGTTACCCGCCGAATTAACCTTGGGTAACTAATTCACGAGCGAAAGTGCTGTTTGAACGTGCGAAGAACAATCAACGACATCAATGGTCGTATTATTCCCGACGATGACAAGCTTTTGAATTGACTCCGACTGCTGAACGATTATACGATACGAAACGACTGCTGCGACGCGATATACGACTGAAGTGGCGACGATTACGAGCAGTTAACGATGCACTCGTTTGTGAACACGTGTCGATGCTTCTTGGCAATTGAAAGACTCGCACGAGATCGTTCGCTGACTAAAACGATGCTTCGCTCTGCGAATATTCGAAGACACTCGTCTACGGTTGAAGATCTCGCGCAGAACTATCAACCGATCGTCTGGACTGATGAAACGATTCTGCCTCTGCTGTCGAGCGGTTAAAGTCGTGTCCACGAACGTTAGGAGATGTTGATGAACCAGGAAATGCAGATGGGACTGCTCTCTCCGAATGTTCGGAGATTGAAACGGTTCTGTGCTTCACGTCTGGTGGAGAAGACGTTATCACAGAAGGGAGACTGTGCGAAACTCCTTCCTCTGAAGATCGAGAGAATTAACTATTCTTACTCCACGTCTGCTGGAGAAGATGCTAGGGCACGATTCGAAGGCACGTTTTAACTGATTAGACGAGACTGATTCTCTGACTGATGTCCACGGTTGAGCGATTCGAACGATATTGTCCGACGCCATGTTGAACTCGACCGAGCGTCCAACGGGGCCCGAAACGTAGATTCCGAAATATTCACGCCGATTGATTTTCACCGAACACAAGAAAATAGTCGATCAGTATGAATAGAGAATCACTCAGTGCCCTTCCGTGCGCTCAAAGCGTGGAAAGATTCTTAGCGCGTGAACGCTATTTCTTTAACAAATTCTCTTGCGTAACAGCGACAAATTTGATAACGGAACGAAGGAAGTTGTATTAGAAAATTATATCGTCATCGTTAATAATCGTTTGGCACAAAATTTTAAAAGGAGCGTTACTAACAACTTCTAATTTAATTTATTAATATTATTGGTTGACAAATTATCGCCTAAGAGAGTCGTATTAGATGTTGATTGGCATAATCCATGAGACGATAGCGATATTTCAGATCTTTCTCTGGATTTTCAATGGAATAAACGAGCAAAAAAATGTTTTTCTCTTACCATTTTTTATCTGACTTTTCATTAGTCTACCGTTAATCCAATGTTTGCTTCATGCGCGTGTCTTTCATTTTTTTTTTTTACTACACATGCATGGTGTATTTTGATTTTACCGATCGACCTTAATGAGACATCATTCGTCAACGAAATTTTCAACTCCACGTACACCATTTGCTTTTTTCCTATTTTCCGCGACGAAAACGTGGTCTCTGCATGACAGGTGAAACTCGGCAACAAATAGAAAAAGACACAACCGTCTAATGAGAGACCTGGCGTTTTACTGTCATTTGCATTTCAAATCAAATCAGGTAAACGAACCTGACCAGAATCTTGGTTTGCCCTCGACGTCCACAAATCCTCTTCAACGTATTCTTATCAACGGTCCCGTTAATTTATATACGAGATGCAAAAAGACGTAAGAACTGCTTTATTCAATTTTGAACATACTCCGCAAAAACAGAAAACATTTTATACCAGTGTGCAACGATGTCGCAGGAAACATAATACGCGAGAGTATACAATACATTCAAAATACACAGCACGTATTATGACATTTAAGCAGATGAAGTAAATCTTCACCTAAGCCTTACTCTGTTAATTATAACTATGACGTATTTATAATTGAAGCTACGAATATGTCATATAATTATCGTGAAAGTTTACAACTTCAAATTATAATTATGTACATAAAACTGTGAATATGCGTAAATGTTTTACAGCCTGCTTGTGAGCAATATTTGAACGCGCTCCATAAAGCACGCTTTCAAAACCAAGTACATATTGAATTTGATCGCATCTAGCGTTAATCGATTCTCGGCCTCCTCCTCTCGTTCTCTCTACATCGAAAAACGGAAAAAAGCGGACGAAATTATTGCCGCGTAACATAGTAAATTTCACGACAGCCATGCGAAAGGAACATGGTACTTTTTCGAGAGGGTAACGGTGTAAACGAGATACGCGGGCACAACGAGTAAATGGCCGGTCGCAGCAGGCGTCGACGGTGTCAAAAATATATCGTCGCCGGTCGTTTCTCTTCGCTCGTCGTTGTCTATGCCCGCGTGCATCTGACGGTGAGCAACGCTGAACGCGATAAATACGCGGATCTCGGCTGCTCGTCGACAGAATTAAGGGAAAAAACCCGACGACTTCTCGTTTCTCGTTGCTTGGCGTTGCACTTTTACCGAACGGTCTGGCAAGCTTTATCGCGAACGCTCGTTTGTTTAAGCTACATTTAGTTTATTTCGCCGACATCCCGTCCAAAAGAGGGTGAACCGTAACGACCCCCTTAAATTGTCGATGAGTTACGTCGAGTGTAAATGAGTGGATAAATTTCCGTTAATGTTTCCTGTTATTTGGTCGGACGAAATTTACACTCGGTCGGGAATTCGTGATAATTTCACGCGATTTATATTTCGCGGCGTAACGCTGCCGCGGCGCGTGCCACCCCTATCGTTCTTAAAAATTTCATTACCAAGCGCGAAGTTGGTTAATCTCGTGAACGAGTCGTTAGTTAGTGGTTTGCGAAAATTTATGTTTTTACGAGTATAATTAAAATAGTGTTAGACAGATAGAAAATTGTTTTATGTATTGAATATTATAACGAGTACTATACATTGGTGGCGTAATATATTTTCGCACATTAGATGCAATCTAAATGCATTTGCGCAATTTTGCAATTTCTATAAATGCATAAAAATCTGCGATCTGGTTATTACTTATCGTATTTAGTAATAAATAATGTTATTAATGTGTAGAATTATCGATAAATTATTATATATCGAAGATAGTAAGGATAGGTTAAGCACAATGCCGTGTTTGAATAATTGTGATTGTAAATGCACATCCCCTTTTACATAAGTCACTGGAGTTTGCTCATTTTCAACATAATCTTCGATAAAATTGAATAGAATCTTCAAAACAAAGAGTTATTTAGTTTTCCTTATAACACGGTTAATAAATATCAAGTTTATTAATGGTCAATTAATACCAGAAGCAAAACTTGAATTATCTGTTGAGAAGCTTAGATGTGGCAGCATATCACGAGTAAATACGCCAGTTGTGTTTCCATAAACCTATTTTAGACATCGTTGTTTAAATTAATTTCGTCAATCTTTCATATATTTAGAACTTTTCTTATTCAATTCATATATTATAGCGCAGATAAAGAGCTTCTTAAATAAGCAAACAACAACACGGAACTTGCTATAAACATCGATAATTACGAATACGAATTCTCTTACTGCATTAGATCTAAAAATTTAGTTTTATGATATTCTTTTGTTTCATCTTTCGTGTCACAGTACTCTTTCATATACGATTATAAAGAATAGAACGATTCGGGTCTCCCTGTCTCCAATTATTTCTAATTATCATTACGTTACGTTCTATAAAAAATAAAAAAAAATATCTGAATACCATTGAACAGTAGTGTAATCTCTCTCATCCTATAGTACAGAGCAAAATGTTCAACGTCAAACGGTAGAACTCGTAACTAACTGCAGTTAACAACGAATGGTCGGTCGAAGATAATGCTTTCCACTTGCACAGAGAGTCGTTTCTGGCCGCCGCGTCCACCCTTTTACTCGCTCTCTAAAACTCACCCTCGTAGAATGCCCAGATAGACGACGCAAATTCGCACTTGGCAAGGAAACAGATTTTTAAAAGACGCGAATTCCCGCAAAACCAGCGTCACCAGGACATCGAAAACCGACCCGTTATAAGTCATAATAAATCGCACGTTATGTAGGTTAACACCAGGTCTGGAAGAATCATCCCGAGAATTTACGATGAGCTTGTTGCCAAAACCATTGGTGTAAAGAAAGGGAACTCGCAGACATAAAGGAGACGGAGACTTGCGACGATAATGGCCCTCTCAGACGAAGAAGTTAATTTGGGAAAGAGGATTCCGTCGCGGACAAAACGCTTGTAATCCTTAACAAAGGGTGGTCTCAACTTCCCTAGCCTGCGATGTCCCGAGGATGGTAATCTGCAAAGAGGGAGAGCGGTCCCTCCAAGATGATTCTTCGTTCCTCGTGTTTGACAGTGGGGGAGGTTTGTTATCGGCGAACAACGTTTTAAGAATTCTTGTTTGATTCGAATTAACGGTGCGAATATATGCATTGCTTTTTGATATTAATATTGATTTAAGGAGAAGAAAATGTACTTTATTGTAAAAATAAATTTCCCTTTCATCGTATAGTACAATGTATTTAACATATATATATATATATATATATATATATATATATATATATATATATCTATGCTGTTCAAGATAATTGAAGGATCGTTTAGGATGATTTTTATATTCATTACTTGTAAATTTATTACCATGTATATCTCAACTATAATTTTTATTAGAATTCATCCTCTTGTATTTACGGTATTTACGGTCTCTTTATGGTTTTCAGTTTTTACATTTATAAAGCATACAATCAAGCCTTCAAATGAAAATATATTACACGTGTCGTAGATATAATGCATTTATAATAAATGAATAATATATCGTTTTTTTCTGTTCTTCTCGAGACAAATGTTTATGCGTTGCTTAAGCTGCTCATATGGTTTGTTCATTTCTTATAATTATTACGTTACATAAATGAAAAATCTCTACATAAATGGGGCAACTTTTAAAATGTTAACAAATGCATTTATGTATTTTTTCGTATCACGAATATTATGAACGTTTATGCGTGTAGGTGTATATTCATGTTATAACGTTAACAAGGATGTACGCGAACGAATAGAGGCTATGCTGTAAATATTTGCGATCTCTGCTTATTCTTTTGCTTATTTACATTAAATTCCTATATATTTCCAGCGTAGATGTAACGTTTTCAGCGTGTTTCTACGGTTAAATCAATCATGCGTTGTGTGATCGCATTTTCATCGTTCGTAAGTTCATCGATTCGACATGCTCGTTCGACATTTATCGCAAACGTTGGAAATATAAATTTTATTACTGCACATACTGGTATTTGGGAATTAGTTTAGCCGAGTTGCAATGTACTATTGCACGTACTTACGACGATTATAATCAGTATCACTGTTACGTTCCCGAAAGATCTTTTCCACCACAAGTCCGCTGACTTTCGACCGCATCGACCACGAAAGCGGTCGATGCTACGCGATACTGCATGATGTTCAAATTCAAAGGCTCTCCCAAGTATGTATTTCTGGTCACGTAGCACGCACGTTCAAAGTAATCACAATTGAAACGCAGTCCAGACACACAGTCGAGTTAATTAACGGAATATGCGTTTGCGGGACGAAACCGCGAATCAAAAGGGAATGATTCCTTTCGGAGGACTCTGGCAGAGACGATTGTTTTGCAAGTTACCGGTCGAACGTTCCACGAAATTGCAGACGGTATTGTGGAACGATAGTACGGTAGTTGGTTGGTGGCTAGCCGGTGTGCATAAATTACGAGGAGCCCTACGCTCCGATAATAAATCATGACCGTGGTACCGCACGACAGAGAATTCAGTCGGATCGACATTGCGTATGGAACAATTTAAGATGCTTGTGTACGTACCGGCTCGATACATATTTTAACCTTTCACAATCGCACGTCGACGCGTCCGCTTGATGATTTATGGTCGTAGTGACGCGGTGAAAAATTCCCCTCGCAGGGTAACCACCGGGCCTTGTAACGAATTTAATTAAAAAAATTGCACAGGCATGCGGCTCGCACGTCTACACTACCGGATTTCGTTGGAAGGTATACTATATACGAATTCGAGGAAAGTTTAGAGCTTTATGTTATTTTACGGGCTTACAGTTAGCGTGAGGTATATTTAAATAGATAGTGTATTTTTTCGATCGAGACGGTGTGTAGAATGGAATTATGTTTTATTTCATAAGGAGTGTCTCTAAAAAAAAAAAGACTTAAAAAAAAGTGATTCTACGTGAAAAGATAAGGCAGAAAAAGAGAATACAATTTTTCTGTTACGACGCCTTTCGTAATTCTAGTTACGATTAATTTCATCCGAACGAGTAATTTCGAATAGGTATCGTTCTAAATCATTTTAAACAGTACTTCATTAAACTCGATATAATCCTCTACGGAACGAAGAATTTTCTTCAAAAAAACATTTGCGGGCCAATCAACGAAGACGCTTAAGCCAAGCTCCTTAAACGCAACGTTCTACACCTGTAAGCCGAATCAGCTCATAAAGCTGCGCGCCAGTTACAAATTAGATCTTTAAACTGACAAATTATCTTCCCTATCGGTGCTCGTTCATTCTAACCTGGCCGTTGCACACTCTCTACCGTATAATGGATGATCTCTGAGCGTTGTCCGCGATAGCTGCGTCATTGTTCGATCCTCCACGGTCAGCCTAACCGATGAAACCCTCCCCACGGAGACTCCAGACGTTCGCCCTCGTAAAATTCACCAAATGGAAAAACTTCTCTCAACCTTTTCCTCCCCGCTCTATGTTCCACGATCTAAGCTGGTAAGAAAGCTCAAGAGGAATTCAATCTGGTTCGTGTGACTAATGAACGCATAAAACGCTCCTCTCTGTCACATTTCACCTTTCTAACTGGATGTTTCTATTCCAGAGCAAGAAGAAAGGGGTTGGAATTCGAGCGAAGGACGAAGGGAAAACTCTACTTGGCAAATCTTTCGAGCTAATTCGTTTTTAGGACAGGATGTAACGTTAGAATTCAGATCTTCGTTCCCCTGTGATATTCCATCGAGTTTTCTCGCTCGTCTTCTTTTTCCTCTCCCCACCCTTATTCGCTCTCTGGTTTAATCTTGTCCTCAGTTTCTCTTTAGCGACAGCGACCGCGTCGTTTCACTTTTAAATAATTCCTACAGTAGTTTGTGGATCAGACCAATTGCTGAAATGCAAATAACGGCGTCCCTAGTACCTAACGGCTTTGGAATTATTACAAGTGGGATAAGAAGCTCCTGGTGGTAAAGAAAGATTACGAAGTCGTAAATACGTCGATTTTAGATGAGCGAATGATAACACGCTATTTTGGAAAATGTGACTAGAGGACGGTGAGTAGTCGCTTGATGGATATTTAGAAGCGATTTACTGATCTTTTACGAAGGATTCTCCTGTACGACGTTAATGGCCGACGATATAAACTTCGACACAAGTAGAATTAATACGGTAGTCGTGCGTAGAAACTGCAAAGGGCGGCTGTTTAAAAGGGTCAAAGCTCAAGTATAAAAAGCCCAAGCGAAGAAGTCACGAAGTTTTGAAACTACGACTACCTTTTACGTTAGATTCCTTAGGAAGAAATGCAATTTAAAGGCTATTCGAAAAGATTTCCGATTTCCGAGTTCGTTTGATGTACTTTTGAAACTCGTTATTTCACAATTCGTCGAGCAACCTTTATACAAAACTACACTCGTGTATTATTCATTTACCATATCTTTGTCGAAATTATTCGCGCTTAAGCGAAATTATTCTCCTAAAGAAAAAAATATCATCTACGTGTTTTATCTCGATTTATTTCAGAAGATTTATTCTACTAGATTTCACTAGATTTCTTCCTCTAGAGATAATATTTAAAAAAGAAACTTCCCGCGAAATATACGTGGATTCGTTAGGTTCATTTTTTAATATCGCAGCATATTTCGAGTAATGAAAATCGATCTCGTGTATTTTAATAAAAAAATTTGTGTATAATATATAGAAAGCAAAGCAAATGTATCAAATAAAGTAGACACATTTGGGTGTTTCACACGATATAGAAAGATCCTCGATGTTTGATTAAAGAGAAATTAAAAACACGTTCACAATTAAAATTGATTGAAAACCTTCTATACATATACATGTACATATTCATATACATATACAAATACGTATACATTTGCCACGTATTCTACGCAGACGCGATTCAGTTCTATTTTACATTTTAATAGCGCGAACTTTCTACTTCAGATAGTCGGACAAACATATTCCGTCGAGAAAGATTTCTATTCATGTTTATATGGTTTCTATACATTTCCTCTGCTTCTTTCATAAACGAACGGTTCATTAGCGTTCACAATAATTCAAACGCTTCGATCGATTTGTAGTAATTGTAGTAACGACATTTGAATTTGATCCAGGTGTTTAAATTAATTACGAAACACTAATGAGAAGCTTAAATCAGTAATCGAGCTTTCAGAAACCAAATCGCTCGGCTTCACTTTTTTTCAATTTCTCAATTTCATTAGATAAATAGACGATTAATGTTCGATTCTCGAGAAACGAGTAACTTACCTACTTCCATAAGTTTTTTTTTTTTGCTATAAAACGATGATACGAAGCATAGTAAATTTCAAGGTAAATTTTTCAACTATTCCGCATTGAAGTACTTCCTTTTAGCCATCAACAGATATAAGAGAGAAAACAAATCGATCGAAATGCAATTATATTTTCTCCCTGTATCTCGCATTTTCCGATCGATCTTAAATTTTATGATTAAATATAATCACATAAGCGACGCTTGCATCTCATTACAGTATTAATAGAATTGTAGAATGTTGTATACAGCACACATAGCGCATACGTACAA
Organism: Bombus superbus; assembly: GCA_014737385.1. Taxonomy (NCBI): domain Eukaryota; kingdom Metazoa; phylum Arthropoda; class Insecta; order Hymenoptera; family Apidae; genus Bombus; species Bombus superbus. The sequence continues at coordinate 1,882,737 of JACXIK010000064.1, read as the reverse complement.
ATATTCTCTAAGTGTTCGAATATTGCCGTGAGTTACCGTACTTCTCGAAAGAAGGTTGCAAATATCCGGATACTTTTCAGCGATACTGTATGGCGAATGATACGCGAAAGGCATGGTCCCGTGTACTCGAAAAATTACGAACGCATCGATGAATACGTAATAAAAGGGGCAAAGTCTGACAAGGGTGCGCGTTACGGGTGTAGAGAACCGTTCACAATGGTTACCGGTGGAATCGTTCTCGGCTCTTTTGTATATTAGCTGCAATTTTGCGGCCTCTCGCGAGATCAAACGGGTTAACCTTGCCGCTAGCAACGCGTAATCTGACTTCAAAGTGGCCGGAAGTATGCGTTTCGTTGGCAGCGTTAGTTTCTGTACGCGTTGCATATATCGAAACCAGAAATGTTCGAAATATACAGGCATGCAGGGAAAATGTGAGTTGAAGAGGGAACGAAGAAAGAATCCACGAATACGTTTACTACGACGATATGGGAAATTCGACAAGAAACTCGGTCGTCCCTGCGTTTTCAACTGCCACGAAGTTTCTCTGGTCTGATTATGAAAGTTCGTGGAACGTTTCGCGCGAAAGAAATCTTCCGAACGGACAACGAACGTGGCCGAAAGAATCGCGTACGTACATTTGACGACATTTGTTCGATGCTTTTGATAACTAAAGACGCGAATTTCTTCAGTTTGGATGTTTGAAGAACGCTATCGTCGTTTGCGCTATGCCGTGAAGTTCAGTTTATAAGGGGGGGGGGGAGTGTTGTTTTGATAGAGCAATTATGGTTGAATCTAACGGTCGATTCTATTTATTAAACCTTATAATACGTTTTCACGGGATATCGTATATCGTTATAATTTTGGTAACAAACAGTCGCATCTCTATACGTTAGAATTATTTATACTCTACAGATTAGAATTCGAAATCCATAGCTGCTATATGTGTATTCTGAAACTCGATAATCTAATCTGTCGGTAATTTATTCATTCCTCGATTTACAATATTTATTTTTTCCTACGGTAGTACCCGATCTATCGATCGATGCGAACTTTGAATACTGAATTTGAAACAATTGTAACAGAGAGCGGAAGTTTGGAAGGATACACAGAGAAGTTAAAGGGTACAGGTACAAATCATACGGAACGTTATCATTTGCCTTCCCCGAGTGTTAGCGTTGTTCTCTTTATTAAAGGACGCAATTCGTTTTGCTGTGGTTCGCGCAAGTAGCGGCCACAACCCGCGATTCTGTTGATTTATTATCCCGAAGAGCGGATTCGGTTTTGCACCGGACAGAAGGCACGTTCGCTTAACACACAACCCATTAAGTAAGTAACGGTGGCTTGACGCAAAACCTGCCGCGACTACTGCCCTATGTTGGAACGTATTCCCTTCTGTAACATTAACGATTGACATTGTACGTACAGTCGCTCGCGTAAAAACTACGACCTACATTTTTATCAGTCGAAAGTGAGATACGCGTGTACCCAAAACTTTTCGCTCTATTGGCTGGCCGATAGCTAACTGATGCGACAAATAGTCCAGCTGATGTACTCCGCCGTTCACGAATATCAGAAGATCTCGCGGTTTCGTGTCAAATTCGTGATAATTTGATCGATCATGATTGAGAATAACTTTACATTTTGTGAGTGTACTAATATCTGTTAACGGGTATGTGTATTATTGTGCATAATTATACGGGCACTTTGCTCGATTTATATCAACAGAATAAATAAATATATGTGTTTAAATTTCATGCAAGCATAGAAATATCCATAGTCGAAGAATCCCAGCCGATCTATCGAACTGTGTTTCTCGCAAGCAAAAGGACGATGCTCGAATCCAATCCAAGAATTTCAATCTGCAGATGCATTCCTGCCGTACCGAACGACCCAAAGGGGAAGCACATTTATTCTCCGACTATCTTCGCTTGGAAGAATGTAATTAATCGCTGGATCGATGTGTTACAATGTCAAAATCGTGGGGAAACATCTGTGAATGCGGTTTTTCTCAGGTGAAAGGCGTGTCTCGGTAGTGAAGGCGATTAATTATGCAGGTGCATCGTGGTCAGCAAGTAGTACTGGTAAATGAAAAATCCACTGAAGCCAGACGTGTATCCCTCGCACAAGCAAGTAAAGCTGAATCGATTGGCAATCGAATTAATAGCTTCGACCTGGTCGTGTGGCTTGGTGCACATGTACACGTGTACGTTATGGATCAGCCAGGGGATAGCGAACGTGTGTGCACGCTATTAAACGTGAAAGACCGCACGTTGGAATCGGCTCTTAAAAGGAAAAGTAGAAAACCAGGGACGAGAAGAGGAATGAAAACTCGGGGTTTCTGGCTTCCTCTGGAATAGAAAGTAGCGTAAACGAGAGAAAAGGGAAGAGAGAAACTCGTGCGACAATTCGTGATACAATTTAAGAGCAGTATCTTCGTTGTATTTCTTTGTAGTTACGTTTTAATTACACTAATCTTCCAATGATATAATACATTCTTACCTATGTGGATTTCAACTTCTTTTTAGATACATAGGATATAGAATATAACAGACTCGTGTAGTTTTCAATTCATTTCATCAAAGATGAATCTTCGGCGAGGTACTTCCTAGGCTGTAGAGTTCCACCGCATAACGACATGTTTATAATTTTACAATTTTACGTCGAATATCACGATCAACCCATTTGTACAATTTGTAAAGTTCCTTCGCAAATCTTCGTTTCAGTACCACTTTGTAACATTATAACCTTTTACCGTGACGGAAGAAAATTTATTAACATCGATGATTTGTAACTCGTAGATCGTACAATTTTGTTAATGGTATTAACTCAACTGTGTAAGAGGGTCCAGAAGATTTAAAAGGTTCACCGACCTTATCGCGGAAACAGCAATTAGCTTCTCGAACAGGTATCGCGACGCAACAATGTTCGGTCCAGCGCAGACCGATAAATACCGATTATCAACGGACGAATAGCCTCTGTACCAGTTGGCTGGTGCTCGTTCGCTTCAATTTCAGCCCCGAGGAAAAATTCTCCAGTGAGAAATATCGGTGGCATGGCCAACGGTAATTCTACGGTGATCTCGCGGCGGACCGGAAGCCGGAGCAAAGTTTAAGAGCGGTTGATTCGCCAGAGTTTAACGGAGTTTCGTTCTTCTTTCGATGAATGCGGTCCGTCCGCAGCCGTCGAAATTGTTCACTTCGAGTGGTCGAACGAGAGAAGCCCGGTTGAACAGTGGCGCGAGCCATGGCCGCTGATTTTACGAGCTCTTCGAGTGCCACCGCCAACTTTCCATGGCGTGTAAGAACGGGGTTGGTTAAATTACGCGAAAGGTGAGGATCGCGGGAAGGTAAAACTGGCGGATGAATATTTTCGGTTGATCGTTGGTGGTCATAGGTGAATGGAGATGGTTATATACGACGATTTCGAGTATTCTCACCATCGTTGAATCAATCAAATTGTTTCTGTCACAAATGATACGATTTCGAGCATATACTTCGAACGATAACGTTGGATTATATTAGGTATTAATAATATTAATAAGTTTTCCAATTTTTACGCATAATTATATAATATTTATAAAAGATGACAAAAATATTTTTATCAAAATCTTTATTATAGACAAGAGGATTTATATGTTTGAAAGGTCATATGACTCCATTTTTCATCTTGTCTTAAAGACAGGCAGTAAATATCACCGGAGAATTTTGAAACACGATCATTTCTTCATCCCTCGCCTCGTTTAGAAACTCGAATAAAGAGCTTCTACGTTGTTTTCGATTTCTTTTTCATTCGAACACCATCGTTACGAGCGTGCAGCTCGTGTATCATAAATCAAGCACGTCGCTATAAATAACGAAGCGAATGACGCGACTACAAAATCATCGTTAATAAGCTTGTGTTTTACATTAATTTTCCCCCCCCCCCTTGAAGCTTCTTTGTGTACCCACCCTTAATCGAAGAATTTGTCTTTTCCTTTACAATCTACTCAACACTACTCAAAAACATGTAGCTCAAACGAACAGCATACCATTGTCTGAAGCATACCAAAGAGTCTTGAACAGGGGGAAATTGGCAAAAAGAGAAAGAGAGAGAGAGAGAGAGCGAGCGCGCGAGAGAGAGAGCAAGTACATTTCTCCAGCTCGATATTTCAGCATGACCAGGCGTGTTGCCGTTAAAATTAGATAGCGCCAGCTCCGTTACCTCGTATCAATGTAGCGCACGCCCTCGTAGAATCGAACGGGATATTAGTTTGCAATCAGTTCGAAACATCGTTCCGTTGTCGGGTATCCGGTATCCACCTTGGTCGAAGTTTCTCGAATCAAGTATAGACGGTGCACGTAGGAACAGAGAGACAGGAGTGTGAGAGATCCCGGAAGACCTTGTTAGGAGCAAGTTTAAATGCTTTCAAGGTGTCGGTACTGACCCAGTTCGCACGTGGGGCGACATTGGTCTCGGAGACTGTATAGAAGCACATCGGTTACTATCTTCCAAAATGTTTCGGTGTTAGTTACGACACTAGCGAAGATGAACACGGTGTTCAACGGGTTAGAAACGTTGTCATCCTGTTTTTCTTTGCAAATGGAAATTCTGTCGAACGATGGAACGTTCGTGCTCGTTAATTTGAACGAACACTGGATGTAACTAAGACGATTAATTAAGGTGTAATTGATTAATTAGATGTAATAATTTGGGTTCTGGTTATACCGACTCTGTGCATCATCATAGGTTGATTGTATATATGTATGTATATACCGATGAAGCAAGTTTTGAGAGCTCAACACTGGAATTAAAGCGTGAAACTTGCATCAAGAGAATTAAATGTATATACATTGATAAGCATATAGATAGAGACAGCTTGTTTTTGTAACTAATAGCGTTTTCATAATTCTGAATTAATATTGTTGTAACACGTATGAAATGATATTTTCGCAGACTGTAACGAATATTGGAACAGTATGTATACTTGAACAAAAAATAATTTCAATTCTATAATACAAGGACAAAGACAAGTTTTTATCTATATATTTTTTTCTATATATTTTTATCTATACATTTATATAAGATTTTTCTTTCATCTATACTGTTATCTATATATTAGCAAAATCTGATTGGAAAAATAATATGAGGTACTCTGTAATCCTAAAAAAAGAACGCCAGATCGGCTCACAAATTACGAAGCAACTATCATAAATCCATTTAATACATTTTCCATGAAAAACCAATATTTCTTCCACCCATTTCCCATACATAAACGTTAATTTCACGTCGCACATGCACAATTTTCGCAGGGTCATTTTTGGCCCATAAATAACGCGACGTGTTGCGAGCAAACACAATGAATCGTCGCGCAACTAAATTCCAAACGCGAAGTACGCGATTCACCGATGCAGCATCTCTCTCTCTCTCTCTCTCTCTCTCACACACACACACACAAATACTTGGTGGGATAGTTAGAAGAGAAACGTGGCCTAGAGGCACGCGAACGGCTCGTTATTATTAATTAAAATTCCACGTGGTGGCCGCCGCAATCGAGAATACAAAGTTTCCACCACTTACTTGATCTTGCCTGTAGCTTTTTTCCTCGCTTTGAGCTCTAAGGAAAACTTCGCCACTGATTAACAAGTTCTCCAGCCGCTATCGGAAAACACGAACGTGATCGTAACTGGATTATACGAAACATTTATATTCTACGTTCTTTAATGAAGCGAAATACTTCAATATTTTCTTTTTCTTTTCTTTGATCTCGTAATTAGACTGCAAATGTTTATAATCAATTTCCTCGTTCTTTCGACCAAACTTTTTGCTATTTTCTTAAAATGCTCTACACAGCACCGTTATCATCGACCAATGGTATCTAACAATTCCAATCAATGGAGCGAATCGTTAAATAGCTAGCGATTCGAAGGTCGAATCGAAACTCGTTTTTTTCCTGTTTCTGGTTGAAGGAGGATAACCAGGTTCTCCATCGCTCGTAAAATTCTTGTTGCTTCGCTGAGATTTACCTCGTCGTTGCCTAAGTATCATCATATTTCCCTGGGTGCTCGAATCCCGCATGAAAAAGTGTCGGGCGAGATTGTGCGACGTTATCGTTCGTGAAAAAGTAATTGCAGGTGAGAGGAAGGGAAAAGAGAGGGCGGAAGATGCTTTCAACGTGAGAGACCCGAGACTGGACCGAGCAGAGCAATCGGCTGAGAACAGCCTTACAGCTCTTTGTCGAGCAACGCCTGGCTAATCAAGACTGCGTCGAGGTTTTTATATTCGTAATCTACAGGAGTCGACTGGAAGCGTGTAAGCGAAAGCTGGGATCTCGAAATAGGTATGTAGGTATAGGATCTCGATAGGAAGGAAAGGAAAATACGAAGCTTGTATGCTCGGAACGTAAAACGGGGATTGAAGGAATAAGGAAATTAATTGTAGGAGTGTACGAAATATCAGATTGAACGCTAATTTCTAGCAATTCGCACAACTGGTTTATATTTCCTATAGGTATGTGTAAATCCATTTACAATATTTCCTGCTCTACTTAAGTATGTTCTCGTGGCAACATTTTGACTAAACGAGTAATTTCTCCTAAAAAAAAAAAAAAAAAAAAAAAAAAAAAAAAAAAAAAAAAAAAAAAAAAAAAAAAAAAAAAAAAAAAAAAAAAAAAACGGACAATATAATCGAAAACCGAATATTCTAGTCATCGAACATTCACTTTTTCTTATACAAGCTACACTAAATCAGTGAAAATTTCAATCAACGAGAGAATTGACAAATCCTATTGTTAATCTATAGAAATAATACGGAAAATATCAATTCTATATTCAAATATACTGTACCGTTTCGGAGTTCCTACTTTTTTAACAACTTTTCCAATCGCGAAAATTCCCCGATTTGTTGTCCTCGTAACTCATCTAAAAGTCACGTAGAATAAAAATTCGCGATAATTGTTTCAAGAATCGAGATCAACGTCGTAACAGTTTTTAAGCGTGTAGAAGCGAGTAGCTTTTTTCTCGTACTCGATGACTAACTCCGTTCCTTCTAAACATAACAAGAAAATATACAATACAATGTACAAGTGCAATACGATATAGCAAAGCCAAAAACAGTATCATTATCAGTACAATACATATCGTGGCTTATTGACGACACAGCCACTTTCTACGAAAGTTTCGTTTCATCGTCTATTTACGATAATAATATTCACAGGATTAAATGTGTACAACTGGTTTGTTGTGACATTCCTTGACACACAACTACATAGTATTTTCGAACGGGAAACAACGATTGACGGTGTTTCGACATAGCGGAAGAAATTGGCTTTAATTAAGAGTAGACTGCAGTCGCTTGATATGTTTATGCAGGAGCTGCTTTTTAAACACGACCCACTTGAGGGACCCCTTTGCCGGCTGAGTACTGTTTAAACGATAACTCGATTAAAAGAGCCGGTCTGAACCGAACAACGGCGTTTAATTAACAAAAGTGCTCACCGAGAACTGCACCGCCACGCCAATTCACCGGCTAGCCCTTTGAGAGTGGGCGTTTCTCTTCGAATTCTCCTATAGGTCCTCGCCCTTACACCCCACCACCTACCACCCGCCTTATTTTACCTTTTCTGTTCATTTTCACCGACCGCCAGAGAATAATTGCCAGAGTATGGAACATCGACGAGAAGTCCCACTAGATTTCCGTTCCCCGGCCTCTTCATCTTTTATTATTTCCATTCTCCGTTTTCATACCGTCGTTGGCATTTTTCTATGGCCAATCTCGAACACTGGTTGCTCTTACGTCGATCGTGGAATATCGACGATATTTCAGTCTACGATCGTTAACGAGAAACCTGTGTCGATTAAACGTGTACTCTTCTACGTATCCTAGAAAGACATTTCTGGAAACAGGGCCCACGAAGAACGTGGATAATTTTCGATATTTTTGATAATTGATGGGGGTGGTGTAATAGAGAAAGGTATAGTCCTTTATCGTTGTCCTTTGACACGTTCATTTACTTGCAACAGTACGTTTATTACTTTTATTTATAACATTTATAATACCTAAGAAATTTCTGTTTGGATCTTAATAATAATAATAATATAAATAAATAAGCATCGTATAAAGAAAGATAGCAAATGTTTTTACTGTTTTATTCTCGATAATAATGATATATTATCTATAGAGGATCTTCAACCATCCCAATTATCGAATATACTAAAATACGACTAGAAATTGAAGATGATTCTTCTTTTTTCCATTTGTAAACGAACCACGATAATTCCTATGACAAAGACCTTTTTCCCATTTGTAAATCAATTTCTCTTGATCGATCTATCAACCTCCGATCGGTGGACTCGACTCGACCAATTAAATCCCATTACAATCGAAAGTACACAAACAGCGTACGGGTTTTTCATAAAGCAGATACCGTACATCAAACTGAATTGACTTGGTGATCGACGAACTCGCAATTGAAAAGGGAACAGTGCGAGATTTTCAAAGGCACTCTTCTTTTTATCGAACAACCTGCACCTGTTGGAAAATTAAACTTTCCTTTTGGAGCGTTCGCGCTTCGGCAGGTCGTAAAATTTCCGGATGGGAGGTGAAAGGTGAATTTCACGATACACGCGCGTGGACCAGGATGCTGGCATGTTTGAGACGCTGACAAATCGGAAACACACGTGCACACATCACCCTCGCGTTTAATTCCGTCGACGTGTAATTTGGAAACAACCATCGTGCTTGGGAAACAGTCACATTTTTGGAAGCGTAGCTTTATTCGAAGTTCAACAATTTACGAGAAAGTCAAAGCGGCGTCGGCACTCGTCAGTTTAAAGTTTAATTTAAAACAGGACGAAAAAGAAAAAAAGAATATCTTAGAGAACGCTTTTGGTTTAATCCAAATGAATTTTCTGTATTTTTCATCTCTATCGATGAATCTATATTGATCTTTTTTTACATAGCTATCGCTGTATTTATTAATATCGTTTATATGTTCTATTATAGTTTACAGTAATTTAAAGTAGTTTAAAGTAAACAGAAACGAACGATTCGGATGAATTTAGTCGAAAATGTATCTTACTGTTACAGATGGATATTTATTTTAAACGATTCGAATAATATCCTACTCGGATTTTGATGTATATTATTTTTAAAATGAACAACTATTCAGTGACGTATAAACGTCTGCATATCATCGATAATATTCCAAATTCTAAATGTCTGAGAATCGCCTTTGATCCTTATATTCATTCACAAACATCAACTTAATATCACTTAATACTAACCTTATCAGTTTCAAAATTTAATTGAAAATTGTACCGAATATTGTTATTTCTTTGGTTCGTCTAACTTCATGTAAATTCTTGTATTAACAAAATTTGAGAAATTGAATTTACATAAAGTCAGATGAACGAAAGAAATAACAATGAACGTGCGATTTTAAATTAAATTTTGACCTGATCTGGTAAGGTTAGCGTTAAACGTCAACATCGAATAAATACCTTCATATATAATATATCGAAAAAAAATATTTGAAAAGAAAAATCCTGTCGATACTATCGCCAACGTTAACGAGCACTCGCGTTATATAAGAACGCAACCTGGACTTTCATTGCGACTTCCTTAGAAAAAATTTCTAATAAGAATGCATTATGGATTCGGCTTAAGGTCGGTCCAGACAAGAAGGACGTAGTGACGGGCAACAATGAGAAGAACCGGGGATGAAATCAAGAAACGCACTTGCACGTCGATTTGTTTGCTTTTCCTCTAACCGCCCACCGGATCTGAGCCACCCTTCTGTCGTTCCCTCGATCCGCTCGATTCTATTCGACCTTTTCTCTTTGCTACTTCAAGTGGAATCCGACTGACGTAAGAATCCTACTTAAACCTCTCGTTCTCGCCTTCCTCTACGACTTCTTCTCTCTGTTCTTCCTCATTCCTCCAACCCTCTCTCGTCTTTTCTTTGTCTGTGTACCCAGCTTTCCGTTGTTGGCCCTTCAAGCACCTTTCTGTATCCGAACTTTCTTCGCCGCTTCTATTCGACAGCTGGCAGAAACTGACAGGAAATGGTGACTTACGGAACTCGCGCCGCTTGACGGGAACAATCCTGGTTTTTATGGAAGCGGGCAATAACGCGGTTCGTTAGAGCAGCACGATGTCTATCGGATCGCGTCCGCGGTCGATGAAAATTCTCGTTATACTTTGTACCTATAATTGTTATCGTTCTTCACGTTCGTGCTTACGAAGAATAAATGTACCGTGAATACACTTTATCTTTATGACTTTTCTTTTTACGAATATGTAATTTCTGTCATCTGAAAAAATATAAAACGAAAAGGTACAATAAGTTTTATGAATTTTTGCTCTTTTATTTCTTCTTTATTTTCTTTTTTTTTTTGTTTATTAATGTAACCTTTGTTAGATTTCGAGAATATACCTTGAATAGCTTTTATTTATGGGAAACACGATAAATAGATAAAACAATTTCTTCTGAAATAAAAATTCTGTAGATTTTTATGCATCTATTTCTGTATTTTCTAGCTATTTCCTTCCTTTTGTCGCTTGAATTGTCGTCGACGCTTTCTTCCTTCCATGCTTTTGAAGGTACTGAAGAAAAGTACTGAATTATTCTGTTTGCGTCGAATACGTGATTTTTTTTTTTGGATCGAAAGGCAAATAAAAATTTGCTTGCTTTTCCTTCTTTCATCTGTTATTTGAATCTGTGACTTTGTAGCGTAACATTGAGGTGTAAGGTGTTTCTTCTTTGTAGCAGTAGCTCCGAACGATCCGATCGATATTAAAATCAAAATCGAGGAAAAGTTTTGTCTACTCGTAATAGTAAAAGAGCATAACGAACACGACGAAAAGAATCGCACATAGGACGTAAACCGAATTGCCTTTTACAAGATGGTTCGCGACTGTTCCAAGAATCTTTCACAGAGAGCGACATAGCCATGCAGAACACGGAATCGCTTTGAAACACAGCGGCGTATCTCGGGATTCTAAATCCTGGCGACGTAAAGAGGGATGGAAATCGCGAGGGTTCACGAAACGAGCGGTGATACGCGCTCTCATACCACATTCCGCACACACGGTTCTCAGAAAATTACAGACGGCGCGGCGCGTTCTTAAACCGTGCGCCGGTCCGTACGGCGCAGATAGAATTTCACTTATCGAAGCTTCGCAAATATACGCCCAACATCGAACCGCGATGCAAGTGACAGCAAAGAATGTAGAAAAAGGGTAGAAAGAGAGACAGATATGAGAAGAAGACGGTTCCCGAATCCAGACCACGTAGCCCGTGCCGGTGGCACCTCGTGATTTCGCAATCTCCCAGCTTTTTTATGTCCAACCAGTCATCCTCCGGAACAAACCTGGGCCATGGCCGAAAAATCTCGTCGGATGAGAAATGTAAAGGGGTCGTTCCTCTCGAGAGACCCATTTTCGTCTGACAAAAAAAAAAAAAAAAAAAAAGGAGAAGGAACGAACGAAGGGATCGAAACGAATAGGGGTCGAGGGAGAATAAGAGGGAGAAGAAGGGTGGCTAGGTAACACGAGGGAGCAATTCCGGCGTGAATCCGTCGCGTTCCCTGACGATTACATAATTAATCGCGTTATAATTAAGGCGCACAGAATCCCGCGGCTATCAATTAAACGTCCTCGTCAAAATGATCGCAGTCGGAATCGCGTATCCCTGAATTACATCGCGTGCAGCGCGTTTCCATTTCCCAAAAGGAGCCTTCTACTATAATGAACCTTATAAGACCAGAAGGAAAGGAACCGCTGGATGATCCGCGTGCTTTTATCGGAGTTCTTAGGGAATTTTTTGATTATCACGAGCTGCAATTTTGTGTAGAGCTTTTGATTGATTGGATGTCTCTTAATCGCGGTTGAAGTGACGACGAGTGCTGATTTCTCTCTGAATACTTGGATTCTTCTTTTTTCTCTTTTTTATTATACACGATTAGGCGGGGTATCGCATGAACGGGAACTGAATGAATTTTTATGCAAAAATAAATAATTGCAAAATCGATTTACTGTCACTTTCCACAGTATTTTAATTTACGTCTTGTATTATTCTTGATATAATATATATATGTAATATGTATATATATATATATATATATATATATAATTTCCGTCGATGATTTTTCTATATAATTACTCCTCGTAAAGATAAATATCGGAAATAATTGCCTCTCGCTCCGATCAATCCCTTTTAATCCCGGGGAATATTATCAAAGGGAAACAGTGGAAGATCGTCTGGAAGTTTGAACCGAAATAGCTATCAGAAATCGACCGATATCGATACTGTAGTATAGCCCTGAAATTCCATCAGGCGGTATAATCCCTGTCTAGTAGTATTAACATCGATGTCAAATGATGTTACGTTTCTCTCTCCACACCCGCCACCGAACCAGGATAACGACGAAAAGAAAGTTCAGCCACGCAACGCAAGAAATGAAAAAGAGTCGAAGAAATTAATAAAATAAGGGAAAAGAAGAAAAGGCGGAAGAAGAAAACGTCAAAAGGGAGAAACGAAAAAAAGCGGGCCAGGAATCAAAGGTAAATGTTTACACTGTTAATTACTTCGGCAGTAGTTCAAACGCGGGGAACAATTATTCGTCTGCCGATTGAAATTCTGTGGTCTTAGCCGAAAGGTAATTAACTTTTAATTGAGAAAGTTCAGCAAGCCCCTTCCTCGTCACGGCTCGGATCTCGCTTCTTGTCCGTTTCTCTCCCATTTCGTTGGCCCTTTTTCCATCTTGTTTCCACTCATGGCTCGAGCTTTCTCCCTGTCGCTCAACTTGTCTAAACGTCCGATCCGTGACGGTTCGAGAAGAGTAAGATGGCTCTGGAAAAGGAGTCGTGTATGTTTATCGACGGTGTGTTTAAACGCTCGTAGCCCTTTCTTTTGATCATTCGATACAACTACGTTCCTCTCCTCGTCTTCATCCACGAGCATGCGGCGGGTTTTCTCTTCGGTTGCCACGCGGCATATATTATTCAGTCAGGTTCTTGTTCTCGGCTGAAACAACCGACTGGCGGGCTCGTGCGCACGGCCCTTGGAAACGAAGGCTTAATTTATTTAAAACTCGAGATTCTTCTCCTCCGAAAGCAGAACTTTCCCGGGGAATGAAGTTTATTTCCCCAAGGACGCATAGCTGTGTACCGCGTGGCTTATAACGCTATAGAATTTGATAAAGTGCACGGCAGGTTGCAGCGTTATATTACCAACGGAATATATACCGCTGCTCGGTTGATTTAAAATCACTTGCGCTCACTCTGAATCCATGGTTATATGGTAGAACCGACGAACTAGTTAGTCGAGAAGTTGATTTTTGTTATCGGATACTTTGGAAGTTTCGGATACTTCAATATTTTATTTCAGTCCTGTAGATCTTAACGCAGAAAGTTGTCCACGTTAATTTGATTCGTGATTTTTATTCCAAGACTTGTACGGTGTTTGAAGCGTACGGTACAGCCCCTAGGCCAATGAATCAGGTGCATTCGAAACTTTCAGTATTTATACATTAGCAGCTTTGATAAATTGTACGAAGTATACAAAAGAGATATCACGCCCGTCATCCTAAACCAGCGACGCGTCGAAACAAGGACGAACAGGTCGAATCTATTTGCAGTTAGAAACTGGGTCCTGTTAAACCGACTGAAAATTACGGAATCAGTCGCGTGATACTATAAAGGAAACGATCCATTTGCGCGGCACAAGCTCGCTGAATATGCCGTCAAATTGAAATGAACGTCCAGTTGGAAACGCACACGGACCACTACTCGTACAGATAGCCACGTTCATCTTCTACGATGGAAATTTACCGGGTGCATTACCATCTTCTTCGGCCAATCTGCGCCGTATTCCTCGGAATGGCGCAATTTACAATTTCCATGGATAAACAGGCCGACTCGAGTCATGATAGCTCCACGATCATCTGTATAACGTTTCCTTGATAACGTGCTATCGGAATTAGGAGTAGTACAGGAGTTGTTACGTCTTTTGAATGATTGAATTTATTTCCTAAGATAATATAGAGTTAGTCACGGAAGTCCGCGTACACCCCTTAAATATAAAATATTATAGCAAAAACGTCAGCTCTATGATATATGATACATTTTTTAGATACTTTAAGACACACATTGTTAAATGCACATTTTATTAAGAAAAGCAAGTAGAAAGATATAAAATACAATGTTACAAGGATCATATATACACCTATATAACGTAGTAAAAATAGTAGTCCTTTGCAAAATTCAGTCCTTTCAATTATATGCGCCTACATAACAAAAATGCGATCTACGTATACTTTCTTCGTCCATTACATGCAATCTACGCATTTCTACATTTTCAAAGTTTCGCCTATCGTAAGGGGTTTAGGCGAAGATGCCTTATCTAGTTTCCAAATAATCTACATCTCCGATATACCAGCGAACTATGCAAACTTTGGGGAAGCTACAATAGACAGATCGGTCCGATCTCGTTTCGAAGGACAGCTAGTATAAATTACCGGTTCCTTTTCAGGTTCGATTTGTCATCGACCAAAGCAGAATCCAACAGCGATGAATTGAAATAATCAACAGCGGATTTGCATACAACACGAACATTGGGTACCCCTATCAATCCATATGAAAGGATTCTTGATTGCACGTTCGGCGACTATTCAACGAAGAACGAGCACCAAACTTTCCAATCAACCGATGAATTTCTACTTGTAATCATTAGTGCATTACACGAGAATCCAGAAAAATCTGTTATATGGGGGTGGGGTGTGGGGAATAACGGATGTTCTCCGTACGACGTTTTGTATCTGTACTTTTACACGATATGTGCGTTACGTCTGTCTTTAGAACCGCAGCCTCGTTTCTTTATCGCGATTCCTTTATGTTTTCAGCGAACTAACACGAACGAAATGGAATTAAAAGACGGAAGAAGTTAAAACGAAGGAAAGTATGGAGATGCTCGGGGAAAGATGCGGAAGCGGTTTTGTGGCCTGCAGAGAAGCCCTGGAATTTTCATTAAAACACTCGTGTAATGAGGAGGTATATAAATAGGCCTTAACAAATACACTTCGCCGGCGGAAAATGTAAACAGACTGCTACTTCTTCCGCGGAAGATTCTCTAAACCCCGACGTCTCGTAAATATTTGCCGTTACATTAGCGTGGCAAAGGTAAATCCAATCCCGTATGAACTGTAATTATATCCGTGCATTCCGCGGTTCGGAAGTGGACTCGAGTGGAAAAGTCGCGGAAAACCAGGAGGCTGCCCCCCGTTCAAGCGGTGAGCAAATTCGTCATTAGTCTTCGCTTCTGCACTTTGCATTTCCTTACCGTATTTCACCGTAACGTTGGAGAGCATATCATTCAGCTTTGCCACTTGCTAAAGTCTCCTCTTCGAGTTCCTGGCTTTAATTAATGTGTATTTTGGAATTTTATCCAAGGTGAATAAACGATAAGCTGCGCTGATCTTTCTGCCGTATGGAATCATTTTTCAATCCTCGTTGTTTTATTTTGTTTCATCGGATGGTAAAGAGTGAAAAGTTATGGTACTTAACGGGAAGAGGGTCTACGATGAATTTATTCGGTATAAAGCGTAACTTTGTAATAGGCGGGCTGAAAATCATAGCGTAATCCAAGGTCCGGAGAATTTCAATTTAGTCACGCACTTCTATTTCTACGACTATCGTCTCTTTAATATCGTAATTAATGAAATCGTAATCTTATTTTCTCTCGTGATACGTTCTCGTGCTTTGAACAAATATAATGAATTTCCTGTAACAATAAACGTTGGACGATGTTTGATGAAAAATACCATTGGACTGATTTATACCGCTAAGATCTTTAGCCATCCAATTGTAAACGCACCGTCAGTGTGTACTTGCGCGTTCTATCGGATAATCTTGCTTACTGGACACAGCTACGTCAGCTGTTTTCTCGTCGGACAAAAAGGTTGGAGCTTGGAGACGAATTAAAATAAATCACTGACGGGACGATGAAAGTAAGTAAAATGGTGGCAAGATACGCCGGCTGGGTTAAAAATCTCGCGATCGCGCCCGTTTGCTTAGCAAAGGATACTTTATAGTCAGCAGGCGGCGGATAGATTTATGGCGCTGCCTACATAAACCAGCGCACCACGTTGTTGCAACACGTGTCGAATTTTCAGAAAAGTAACGGATACCGGTACGATAATGCGCGCCGGTTGGCTCCGCAATTTTCAACAGGTCGCCGATAATGCAGCTATTTAAAGCGACACGACGTACACGCTCGTTTTAATTTTATATTCGATACGGTGAAAAATGTTAATCGGTACTATATCTACCATTTTTTCGTCTTTCGGTAGATTCTTCAAATTTTCTGCAACGAAGATACGACAAACTTCTGAGACTATACAAATCTTTAACTTGATAATTTTCGAATCTTTAAATTTCCGAATCTTTATCCACGGCTTTTCGAAATGTCAAATCTGTCTTTGTGTTACTTCTGAGCAATAAGGAAAATAAAATGCCGATTTTTATTTGAGTACAGCGTTGTTCAAGCTTTGTGTAACAGAGCTTTAGGCTGACGCCAAATGTATAAATGTCACGAAGGGATTTCATATGAACGTTCAGTTTATTTAATCTGACGTGTGATGATGAATTAAGCCACCTGTATATATCGTTGTTCAGTTAGTTTCAAAAATACTGTTATCAGACATTTTTAAAGCCTTTTGTAGGCGAACTGACAGGAGACGTGATATATTGAAAAAGTGTTTGTAAGTGGTAAATAAAATCATAACTAATTGACGATGCAATAACATTTGATACGCTACAAGTTGATTACGCGAAGAAATACATATCCGAGGATGTACTTCGTAATTTTTATATTATGCATGTAAATACCATGATATTACATTACTTCTGTATAAAAAATAATTCTTATTTAGAAAAAATGTTAATTTTTACAAAACCTTCAATATGAAGACAGACTGATAACAATTCAAGAGGCACACGAAAAATAAAGAAAATAAACAAAAATAAAGAAAATTCTGAGAAAAAAGAAGACGATTGTTTTCTAAATTGTTTATTCTGAATTTTTTGTCGATGTCACTATACTATCAAAAAATAATCTTAAAGATATTAAACGAAATATTCAAATTCACCATTCAAATATTCACCGTTTCAAAACACTTTATGTAGACAATTGTCTCGCGATCTCAATTAATTTTACACTAAGACTTACGTCTGTGTGCGTAAAAATTTTCCAACCGATGCTTTCGTCTTACGAGAGAAGCAGAACAAAGGAAACAATTCGATTCGTAGAGGAACCATGGACTGTTCTTCCATTCTCTCTCTCTCTCTCTCTCTCTCTCTCCTTATTTCTCTTGGTTCTAAAAATTATTTTGAGCGCAACTACGAGAAAGCAAACCGGGAAAGTGAAGCAGGACCCTCGAGCGGTAGGCAAATTTGCAGTGGATCCTTATTTCATTCGAATACGAACTTTTCAAATAACGTAATTGCACGAAGATCCAGGCAGATCTCTGCATGAAAATTTCTGCGCATTTTGTTGAATTACCTTTGCCGATCGCGAAGACTTTATTGTTGAAAGAGGCGAACATAGAATGCGCACTTATTCGCATATATTTCGAATTTAAATTCATTAATATCCAGAATTTGAATAAAAACAGAGCAGGGAAGGGGAAGGGGAAAAGGGGGAAATTTATCGTTGCGCGGAGCAAGGATTCTTTTTTATTAAAAATATCTTTCGTAGCCCCTTTCACGCTCGTTGACTCCGTAAATGAATTTCTACGTCAAGAATACCAATTACGTAGCGGACTAACGTTTCTGGACCGTTCCCGCTGGAAACATTCCAATTTCACGAGAGCTCTGCCAAGTGCGTTAAAATCTATCGATCTGCAAATTGCAGCTAGAGCTCGTATAATCTCCGTGGTGCTGTTAGAACGACATAAAACACAACCGTGACGGCAGTATTGTCTTTTACATAAGGGACATTTGTACGATATAATGGAGCCAAGATCGTGCCTCTGAATTCTCACCGCACCGATGCTCGGACACGTAAATGCTATCTTTTAAAGATATATCTACTATTGTGAATAGCAATTTGAGAGAAAAATTTGTCGTTTAGTGATATAACTGTCAGGACAAAAATGTTGATCCCTAGAAAATAGCGATGTTAACGTTTAGATACTTTTCTCGATATTTAGATACATCAATTAATAATATCAACGAACGTATAAGTTACGAATCAAACGTGCATTTCTATTTTACAATTTCATAATTTTCTATCAAACGCGATAAATAAACGACATGTACAATTTATAAAATCCATTCGTGAAACTTCATTTGTTTTATGATGTTGTTAGCGTTATGCTAGACGATTTGTTACTACCGATAGCGTATAACTTTTTATTTGTAAAATTTCATCAACAATGTGAATTAATGGGTAAAACACGGGGATAGTGATATCGAATGCGCAATATCTGACGCGGTTGAATTTCAACGAACCTGCGATCATTATGTCGGGGTGTTTAACCTACACAGGACATCAACAAGTGCTCGGCGAATTTTCAGCAAGGTCTACATCCTGAATTATATTATACTCCTAAGCGCGATGCTGTGTACGGCCAGGAACGTCAGGGACAAATATAATAAGCGCTGTACCTTGTTGATAATTATAATGGAAACCCACCAGAGCCGAATCGAAGCGGGTACTAAGGGTATCCGGACGGTAGCCGGACCTCTACGGATTACTGTGAACGCGATACGTTTAAACAATTTTGCAGCCGTCAGTCATTTACGGCATTCTAATGTCAGCGTATTTGAAAAGTACTCTCTGCTTAACAGAGGGAAAACGATTTTTTTTTATTATTAACAAACGTTTATTGATCCAGAAATTATAATTAACAAATATACTTCCATAATAAACGATGGATTATAATTAGTGAATTGGTTTTGTCAGGAGTACCGTTACTTGACATTACGACATAGACGTACAATATTTTGTTGTGTTACATTTTTCACCGTATATCTGAGGGTTAAATTTAAGTCGCTCAGCGGCGGTACATATATACGATATCGTCTTAATCTTTTTTTTTCTTTGTTCTGAAAATCTGGTGACAAAACTGGGCAATTCGATAGTCTACATTTGGTTTCTGTGGGTGATGGGGGACAGAGGGAAGGGATAGGGGAAGGGCGAGAGGCTGGGGGTGTCATTTAGCTTTATTTACAATATTTACAGTAAGAGGGAAAACGAACGATACGCGAAAGTGACCATTTTGTCATTTAGCGTAGACCTCGTTTCGAGTGTCGTTCGCTACTATCATTTATACGTAAATTACAGTGGAACTTTGTTTACGTGATATCCATTTGAGCCGCCATTCGTCAAATTGGTTAACTCTAGGAAACAAAAAGAGAAAGTCGATGAAAAAGTTTCAATGTATTTTACTTTTAGTTTTGATATAGGTCTGATTGTAAGAACTTGGTGTATGAGAACAATAGAATTAGTTTATTACTATTATTAGTTTATTATTTACGTTTAGTTTACTGTTTCAAATGCCACCTTTTCGTTCTGGAATTTCTATTTCAATTTACCGTGATAACATGGATAATGAATTTTCACTTATTTATGTTTAATTGGATCAATTCTAAATTACGCAATTACGCACAGTTACTTTATGATTTTATTTATGTGCCTCCATAATAATATATATTCTTTAATTGACAGTCTTCAAAGGGAGCAAACTAGTCATCGTAAATAAATAAGATCGTATTAATTAAGCAATTTCCTTTATATGAATAAGGATGTTCAAAACATCAGACATCTGTAACAGAAAAGTTCTCACGATGTCTCTGTGCGAAGATGCAGGCGTTAAGCAAAATCATGTAGAGTGTAAGCGATAAATGAATTTTCAGCTGGTTGAATGCGAATTAACGAAGCTTGACCGGTCGCGTTTCGACGGGGGAGGGTTAGGTGTAAAATCGTCTAGGAAATTGACGATATTTCTTCGGTATACAGAAGCAGAACGTTTTCCCACATTGGCCGAATGAACTTTTAGATTCAATTTTCGGGTGGTCCGCACAAAGGCTTGTTTATGAACCCTTTCAGGGAAAGTAGTGAGTGAGCTGGCTCGATCGAAATACTTGGAAAACGACCGTCATACATTGCGTTAGACGTTCGTATTTTGATTAAACGTCTTCGTTTCTCTTACTCGTAATTCATGAAATTTGGAAATATTGCGTATTTTAGATGAAAAATATATTATCCGTGATTGACATTTTCCTGATTTCGAGTAAATCGCACTCAATCCTTTTGTTGGAGCGTATGTACAATGATTAGTACTGATACGTTTTCTAAAATTTAGATTATTTTTATTTCATTTTAGATATATTCGGTATATCGTATATGATTATACAAGATATTCAAATGTTTACAGACATATTCCTTGCGCTTTCTTATTAACAAAAATCACTTCGAGCTACTGTCGTTTTCGTCGTTCTCCACGTTGGATCTTGATCGACTGAAGCACGACAACGCGCAAAAGATTGCTGAATTACGAGGGAAGAATCGAGTCGCGACATAAATATTAATTGCGCGTGAAATTGTGTGGATAAGGGGGATCGGATTTTTCCTTGGTCGCAGCAGAGGTAAATCGTCTCGAAAAGGGAGATTTAACGTACCGTGTAAGCGACGATGAAGTTTAAAATGAATACTTTATGTAAGCGAAGTTTACGCGTTGGTAACTCGAACTTAGGAATGCTATTGAATCGCTGCTCGTAAGTTGAGACCCTCAGGCCTCGGACACCATGCCCTTGAAGTTATACAACCTGTTCGGGACAATCGTAAGCCAGACGACCACCCATTCCATCAATATCAAGCTGTGAGACTGGCCACCATCCACCCTTAGGAATATGAATTTCATGTTTAGCGAGATGTGAGAAATAGTTCGTGGGACCTCCAACTCCCCTCCGCGACTATTTATAGTTATTCTGTTACAGAGCATCTATAAATTGAAAGAAATCCACAGTTTAATAGATTTAGAGCGCGAAATTTCGAACTCATTGACAACAAATTTTTAGAGGAGCTAATTACACGACCAGCAATTGCGAAATAAGATATTGAAACGAGATTCGCTATGGATGACAAATAGGTTGAGGGATCGTGATTCGAGATGATAGATAGACACCAGTTGTGAAAACTGACAATAAGACAGCGAATGAAAGGTACCAGCTTAGAGTCTCGCTTGCATTTAGAGACGCAGAGCCTCGAGTTTCTTCTTTAATGTGATCTACTGATCTGCAGCTTTGCAACTATAGCTGTGGTTACGTTCCGTTGCATTTCAGTTTCCGTTCTTAAAACGTGGCGCGTCGATTCAAATACGCGAAAAGCAAAAGCACACGCGTAGATACGTGACAAGAGTGTTTCTGGTTCAGCGTGATGAAGAAAGGCGTCACGTTGCGTACGCAAGGGTTAAAAGGGAAACCGACAACGTGTAGGCTAGACTTTTTAACGTTCCAAGCATTCAATGTTTTCCCATGAAGCGAGAGACGTTTCTCTATGTATTTTTGCGGACAAGCGTACCGGTGGCAACTGTAATGTTTTCCTTTCTTCGTAATTTTACCGACACGCGCGTCGGTGTTGCCATTGTTGCTATTATTGCTATTATTATTGTTATATCGCATTTTATCTCTGCAAAAACTTATACAAAAGTTACTCCATCGATTTCATCGAAATCTTACGAATTCAACGTCAAACTACGTTATCCAGCGTTGAAAGTCAAGAGGAAACACAGTCAGTGGAAATCTGTGCGGAGACGCTAATAACAGGGCGCGTAAATAACGCGATTTACGGTGGTCGGCCGACGCGCAACATACGTCGCATACCGTCGTAACATAAGCCGGGACAGAACATAGTCACCAGGTCGGCAGATATATACACGTCACAATTGCACGAGCAACACATGTATTCCGCGAACTGACGCAGGTATGCGTCCCGGTGCGACGGCAAAGGGCTCGCCTAATTGTTGCTGGTAGCGTTCGTAGAATACAGCCGGTTCAGTAGCTTCGTTTTGCTGTGTGCGATTCACCGCCAGCTTCCGTATGGACGCACGTGTTCTGTCGTATATATTAGCCAGACCGTACGTTCCTTGGCGAGAATATACGTGTTAATGGATCCTTGCACGCTGAGTTAGGTTCATCTGGCAGATAGACGTGCACGTTGCCAGCAACAGAGCTCTAATTACCGAGACTGCCTCGCAACACATTGGTTCGCGAGCGACAACGATATGACTTTCCAAAGCAAACGCCGACTTCAAGTTCTCCAATTGGTTGGGTATAATGCTCGTTCAATTTGTGGCGATGGTCAAGTTAACTCGACCGAAGGTTAGGCTGTTACGTATGTTCTCATCGTCGATGAGTTATGCTACTGTTGCTAGATAGCCGGCGATGTTTAGCTCGAATCGATGTTCGTGCGTAAATTACACACATGGAACGTACATGGAACAGTTTGGGTATTTGAAATAAATCGTTCTTTGAAAATAATTATTTACAGGACTTGACTTTTGTTATGATATACGGTAATTTGTATATTTTTTATTCGTTTTAAGCTCCGGACCATTTATTTGTTTATTTGTTATTGACTTGATATGGACAAAGGTCGTTGGATCATTTATATTTAAGGATTAAGTGGATTCACCGCGTAGCATACGTGTTCGAGATTTAAACGGCTACAAATCTTTTTTAGTTTACTTCGTTATTTTAGCCATACGTTTTCAGCGATTTTTAAATACTAAAGTATGTATGAATTTTACAAAAGATATATAATGATCGATTAAATAATTAAATAATTAATTTCATAATATTGAAATTTAGATAATGAAACTTATAGGAGCGCAATATATAACTTTGGAAGCTGTCAGTTAATAGTTTAGTAAATCTAATGCTTCTTGTTACAGGGAACATTTTCACCTGTCACGGGCGTCTTAATAGAAAGCATTTAGCAGATGTTAGTTTTGCAATTCACATTTATCTCTGAACACATTAAAGTCAACTACAGTTACAGATTCAGGACAATTGTGTCTCGATCGAGCTTAGCATAGAACACGAATTATAATGCTATATAAGTTTAACTGTTCGTAACATGAAACGTAACGTCTACGATATAGTCAAACTATCTCCTAAACTCCAAATTTATTCCGAAAATAAAATCACAGTTAAGTCATCAATTCTCATTCGTGCGTCCATCAACGTCAATTACGATGCACCACGCGTCGTCGGTAAAATAGTTCAACAAAGCGAACAGCATCCGGCAAAGAAACATTAACTTCGATAAAACCGTTTCGCGAGTAATAACGGCGTATTCAGCTCGAACGCGTGTTAATGCGTGGGAATTTCGTTCGAATTCGTGCCATAATTCGACGACGCCTTTGTCATTGGCAACAACGATTCTGCTTGAAACAATTTCAAGGGAAGATTTCACCCTAGACGTAACTACGACGACGACGTCTGCACGCATGGCCACGACTGGCGATGGAAGAGGACGGTGATCTCTCGGCGAACTATTTCAATTCGCCGAACAATTCCCGATATTAGTGGAATTATGGGCGTTAGACGCGCGTATTCCTCGAAATACACGACAACCCGCTATACAGGTAGTTAGAATTATGCAGATTAAGCTGGTTCGCTTGGCGTGTCCAAGTGTACGGAAACTCCTCGACAAATGTCACGCTGGGTATGTTCTTCGATACTCGAGGAGAGGCGTAGAATCCCACTCACAGTGATATCCCGTTCCGTGTTGAGAATCCGTCCTGCATCCATTGGAATTTCACTGTTAGGGTTAGAAAATGGGACTGAGGGATTGATAGCGTGCATGTGACAGAAATTGGGAAAGCGTAAAAGAAGTTTAAGTAAGTTTTATTTGCGGCTGGATTGGAACCAAGATTGTCAAGTCGAATATACTAAATGTTACGAAGGATTTTTAAGATTCGCTACGTTGTCAATGAATCCCATGTTACCAAAATTCTTTGTACACTTCGTTTGGTGTGTCTTTGGCTTCCATAAAGCTTCGTCGATTTATCAATTACGTTTCGAAGATTTTGTTTGGGACATAATTAATTTGTTTAATCAAGACATTATGTCAAATTAAAACGACGATATTAAAATCAGAAAATCGACAAAAATCCGTTTATCACGTTTTTTAACGTTAAATATCGTAGGAACTTGGGATTTCCAATTCTTTAATTCTAACTTTAACTCGAATTTTTATCTCCTTAAGAATCCCGAGAATCTAACGGTTCAGACTTTTTCTATCTTCTCCAGTCAACTAAAATCAAATCTACACGACAATAGACAGAATTTCCATCGTTCGATCCTTCTCGCAGATTCATCGCAACCGACAGAGGGCAATCGTATTCATCAAGATTGGATCCCGATAAAACTTTAAATACCGCCATCGACATTAGTGCGGGGCCGATCAACCTGATTTCACATCGCCTTCTTGCCTTCGCGTCTAAAGTCGAGCGGAAGGGGAATCTTACGACGTGGTCGTAACTCAAACAGCCGGCCTCTATTTCTACGCAGAAGTAAGATCGACGTCGGCCGTAAGTATACCATCCAAGATAGATTAGGATTCGAGTCGTGGCGACTGTTCGTTCTGGGGTCCTCCTCTCAAAAACGATCCCGTGCCGATCTCAAAGCCGTAATGATTAATGGAGTTAGGGCGGTGCGCGCAGTTCCGTAATACCGTGGCAACTATCGAGTCGGAATTACAGTTGAGAAACTTCGAGGTGAGTTAGGGGACCAACGTCGTCTCGGTCGGGGATCTACCCTGTCTCCTTGGCTCCGCAGCTATCCGACCACGTTCCAAACTCGATTTGATTTTGATTCGACATACACTGGAAACGCATTTAATGCATGCGCTTACGTGCCAAGTACGCGTGTATCGACTAAGAATGAACATCGCTCCGTGGATCATACAAGCTTCGGTTTGAACATCTTCGGGGCTGGTTAGCATTTAGAGCGACTCGCTACGTCTCTCTACGTCGGCAAATGTTCTCCAACTTATTAATGTTAAGGAGCGGATATAATGTTTTGACGTACTGCGAAGGGCGCACGAGTAGATAAACGCTTGTTACGATTATATTCTTATCATCGATATGTCCCAATTTGAATGAAATCTTAAATACCGACGTATACAGGAATAATCGACTCGGCGTGGAATCGTACGTTCTTATAAAAACGAAGTTTATGTATGAAATAAAATTGATGCGCGAAATAAAAGTTCCTTCGATGTTGATACGTATCGTCGGTCTTCCTCGATAAAGAATACGACACGTTGTTTCACATTTTCCTCGCTTTGGCGTCCTCTTCTAATCTTCCAATGGAACGCGGCTCTCTTTTTGTATTTTGAAATTTTTTAACGTTTCTGATTATCAGGCAAAACAGAGAGAGAGATTAAAGCGAATCTCGATGCAAATCGCGATTCGCCTGACCGAGCGAAGATACGACACTCTTCGGAAGACCCTTCGGGACTGAATTAAATCGATAGAATTCGACACCGGATTTCCGCTAGAAAAACCACACTTCTGTGACAGTTGAAAGCACCCCATTGACGACACAACGATTTGTCGACGCTTTGAATTCCTCCGAAGCAATTTTCCCCCTGGGGTAATATCGAGCGGGCGGCAAAGAACGTTTGTCATTCTTCTGCATCGACGAGAGTCTACGTTAAACAGGAATCCACCATCGATTCTACGCCCCTCGTTAAGTGTCCCAGGTAACGGGTGCGCATTGTGCTGTTCCTTTTATGCCGGTCATTGTTCCAGTGATTTCAAACGTGGAAATGTAGCGATGAAATTTTACGTAATTTTCAGATTGAATGGGATATGGCGTGGTAATATTAAGAAATCTAAAAATGGAAAAGTTTCATGATCATCGTTTTATGATTGGTTTTTTGTACGACCAATAGAATTTGAACAATGTCTCAAAGAACGTTTATTTCTTCTTTTTTCGTGTGATATTTGCAATTGCGTGATCGTTCTAGCGCGATGAAAAAAGAATAGTAAGAGCTAGATAGTAAATTTTTATTAGATTATATGAAATAGAACTAAGTAAAATTTCGTACATAATATCTGGTAGGGTATTATATCCAGTATTTTCGATTTTTCATTAACTCCTCCTATCATCCGTTCGCTAGACGTATCAATATTTTCGTCTGATGTACCTTTTAATCAAAGTTACCTGCACATGCTTCAACTAATCTATATTTATGCAACGTTTTTTATATTTATATTCATAGAGTATCCTAACCAAGATTAACTGAAAGAAAAAAAAAAACGCGGAATTCCTCATACATATTTAAATATATATATATAATACAATCAAAAAGCAACGAATATATAAATCAATATCGCAATTTATAAAGGCCAATAATAGCCAATAATATTGTATAGACAAAAAATTAAAATTTAAAATTTTCCGCCATTAGGGGCTGATTAGTATACGTGCGTTACGTCAGTCCATGACATTTATGGAATGGTCCTGTAAGAGGTTGAAATATGAGAAATTCTGCGATTTCAGATCGAATATGTCTTATGCGAAATGAATTGTAGTTAATGAAAGTATTCATACCTTTAATATACGATCTTTTCATAGCAGACATAGCGTGAAGTCTGCCTATGAAAGGAAGGAAGCACGTGAAGTATTCTTAATATTAAATTTTAATTGCGAGAAGAGCCAAGAAAAATGTTTTAAGTACAGAATGTAAGGAATTTAGAATGGAGAGTATACATGATTATTTAATTTCACATAAAGGAATTTCAGGTGTGCAAGTACACTTCGAATTAGTTGCTCAAGTTTGATATTTTTAATCAGAGTCCTGTGCTATTCTACCTCCAAACGTTTCCAGTGTGCTCTAGTAAACAATTAATTGATTTCTACGTGGACCACGACATCCTCTTGTATTACAACGTAGAGTATAGATTGCGATCTCATTACGATCGATGTAGGATATGTATATCGTATTAAAGCAAATGTAATCGTATTTTCACGCACGATTAAGTTCTGAACCTGCATCTAAATTAATCCAATCCCTAATAATACTTAATCGCTTTGACAGAACGTAAAACCCGCCATAATTCGGAAATTCGAAATCAGCGTTAAAGCATACGTTATACCAAACCATTTTATTATTTTTATCGCGAAATTGACTTGCAAATTGACCTCGTTCGTTACAGAAGCGCTTTCTGTTCGTTCAACTGACAAACATCAAACGTAACAAAGGTCGTATCGATGAAAAGAATTTCATTGCATCCGCGGAAAAAAAAAGAGGAAATGGTTGAAATTTTACGGCGGAGCAAAATGCCGGGTGCGCTAATTTCGCGTCACACGACTCGATTTTATAGGCCATAGAAAGACGCGTTTAATCCGAGTGAACGACACGCCTTCTGATAAAAGTTGATTTACAACAAGTGTTTAATCTTCGTTGCACGAAGGCTGAATCTCATTGTTGTTACGAGGGTAGAATATTTCATTTTAGAATCTTAATTTTTACGCAAAGAATTTTTACCTTAATTACGATAAAACAGCTCAAAAGGTTCTTTGCCCGCACGTGATAATTTTTATTTAAAAAATATAGTCGTTAATATAGTTTAATAGAGTAATAACACGTCAACCGTACATAAATAATAAAAAATAGAAATAAAATTTTCTTCAGTACAATTAGGTGAATCTATAAGCGAGCATTTTCCTATTTACAGTGGAACGTGTCTGACACAACACGGTTCGATGCTCATTCTACTTAAAATCGCGTCAATACGCGCTGGACTGTTTCTTTGGCTAATATATTTTTACTTCCGTATTCTATTATTACATCACCACCACCACTACTACTACTACTACTGCTACTACTAGTGAATGAGTATAATTTTTAATGTTCTTCGTATAATTGGAAAATTTTAATTATTCAAGCAAAATATGCGTTCGACACTGCTGTTCATAAATGATTGTATACTTTGATCGATCTGTAGTAATTGCATGCGAATTTTAACAGTGTTCAAATTAATAATAAACGTTAGGGGTCCAGAAACTTTTAAGCAGTAATATAGTCTCACTTGAATAAAACGTCTTTATCTTCGCTGAGATACGTTCGTACTTTCTCTTATTCCTTTGTAGAAAGTTCCGTTTAATTCTTCTTACGTTCGTTTTGCACCAGGGCAAAAGCGCCTTTCCGTTTAAACCGCTCGACAAACAGAGCTTCCGGTTACATATTGACTTAACATCCGACCGGATGCTTGTGCGGGACTTAATACTTTGCGTATCATACGTCTGCATGATATTTCGTCGTTGTTTATTATAGAAAGTCGTGTTTTTTGTGCATATAAGCGACTGCGAAAGCAGATGTACCTGTTACGTGGATTTTGATTTTTGCTTGTAGGAAAGGTACCTTCCGTTTACTATGTATAATTTGTTTTATATAAAATATCTTCCACAAACACGAGGACCATTTTATATTTTTTAAATGAGATTGGAGAATCGTGTATATGTAATTTATAGTTTGTAGAATAGACGGAACGATATAAAAGGAGCGGAACAAAAGAATAGACAACTAAATTCAATTTCTACTTCAAATGAATCTTGCACGTTTCCTAGTGAAATTCACGATTTCGTCCGATTTTTATAAATTCATGTATTTTACGATGCTCCTCAAGATACTTACGATTTCAACAGATTTCGCGTGTTTGCTACAATTTGTCTTACTTTCTCCTGCAAAATACATGATTTTCTCCGACTTCCACGAACGTACCGTGAAATACCTGAACAAGAGTCTTCCACCATCATGGAATTATGCAGGACTATGAATAAGGCCAATTGTGATCTATGCAAATATAGATACCATATAATTTATTCTTAACGGAAATGAAAGGACAGAATCCTAATGATTTGACATATAGAATTTCTATGATTTCTAAATCAAGAAATTATAACGTCTAAAAGATTGGCAATTAGATTAGACGCCTTTCGCGGTTAACAGATTAAATCGTATTCATAGATCGATCATTATACTTCATAGATTTCACTTTGCAGAACTCATTTATAATTCTACATAATCGATTTCCATCGATTGAACATCTATCTCATAAAACGACCACGATCGCATGGTTAAATCATAGCGGCGGCTAGTGTTTGCAGACTCCGCATCCGAATTCCCGCAATAACTGAGCCGGTAATGGACGATCGGGCGTCTGTCTGAAATTGTTTTACAAATGAGTCAACTGAGCCGGCAATAGATCAATTCGGTCGGCAATTTGCCGGCCACTTTCAAACCTGTCGACAGTAAAAATACACGGAACGCGATTTATGTGTCGCGGATCGGTTTCATTCCGCGGGCGGAACCTCGTTACAGCAACGAATCGCCACGTTCGACGACTATTATTTCTCCCCTGCGGTCGTGACGGACGCGTTCAATTGACGTTGCGCAATGTCGAGCTTTCATTCCGCGAATGGAACTTAGGAACCGAATTCGCTTCGATTGGAAACTCTCTACGATTTTGTACGGTATTTGTAATTCCATCGTTCACAAAAGTCGCGCTTCGAAACCCGGCTTCGTGTCGAGACGGGCTTACAAGTCAAATATCGAGAATTTCATTTAAACGTTACCACCGCTTTATTCTCTTCGATTGGCAAACTTTCGCGCGACCTATAGCACCGGAGCCGTCGAACTCTGCTTATTCGCGGAGACTAAAGCGAGAACGAATATTTCTATTCCAATTATATTTCTAAATTCCGAAGACGAGAAGTCGAGCACATTAATAATCGGTCTTTCGTACTTTCTGCAAACTCGAGAGACTCGTCGAGAAAGAAACATTATCGAACCTAAAATAATTCAAAGAGCGTAGCAGGATTAGAAATAAAGAGAATCGATCATCATCTTCGATGAATATCAACAATTTTATCAATTAACAAACGCAAAAATGTAAGAACATTTATTTTACTTTTCTGGAAATGGAGCAGATGTTGTTGTTTTACAATCCTTGTAAGGAAGACAGTAAGTTTTACAATATCGTAAACGATCAACGAAGACGCGACACGTAGTATGTGGTTCCTTGACATGGTTGAAGATGACTTTACCGTTTTTGACATATTGATCGAATGGTATATTCCAGATCATTGGCCATCCAAAACCTTCGGCTATCCTTGCACAATAGCTGTATCGAAAAGAATTTCATTAAATCGTGGGTGCAATTATACATTTAAGAAAAGAACGAAACTTCTTTTCCTTGGTACATAAAGAAATAGAGAGTTATTTTCTGTATACGATAGTTGCCGATGTAGCGCTCAAGTTATTTTGTTTTAATACAGTTGAAACGAAACTTTCGTATCTTTTATTGCTTTCCTATAAGACGATGAATATCGCAAAACACCTTCTTTTTATGGCTGACGAGCTAAATTTTAACCGATCGATTTCGAGATAGTTTTCAACACTTTTACAATCTTACGTCGTTACGAAAGCTTTCGTGCATTACCTGTTATTGCAATCTAGCCTGAACAACCGGTAGCCACAATCGCGTGCCAAGTGCCAGCTTTCCTGGATCAATCTTTTGGCGATTCCTAAACCTTGATACTCACAACTCACTGCTAAACTGCACTGTTCAAAGACCAATCTTACGGGAAAACGTTCCCAAATTCTAGGTGCTTCCAGTACGAAGGCGAAAAATTCGATAAGATCGCGAATAGGTCCGTCCTCGCAGCATCTTGCCAATTTACATAACATTTTCAGTTCGTTATGGTCCGTTATACAATTCAGGGCAGCACCAATTATACAATTATCTCGATTCTCAGCGATGATCGAGTATCCGGCCTTTACTTGATCCAGCATCATACGTCTCCAAATAGGTGGTGCCTCTGTACCTTCGAGACCAATGTTGATCACTACCGGTTCGTGTTTGTAGTATGCTTCGCACATGAAATCTGCCACGTTCTCGTAATCGGGAGGTAAAGCTAAACGAGTTGTGAAAACCGGTCCATCCTGGAAATTCATTGATAAATTTTTAAGTTCACAGGAATGTTCAAAGATATAAGTAGGGTATTTTGTAAATGTTCGAATTTTTAGTTGGATTTTTAGATCGGTGTCGTGGAATGATTGTCTGTTTGAAAAATTTCATCAAATAGTATAATATTTATCGAGTAATAGATTACGGTAATTTATGTTAAGTTACTTATTGAGTAATTAATATTAAATTACACATGTTATGATTTATTGATTTAGACTGTTATCAGGAATATTGTTTCAGCAAATTCATAATTCATGCGTAATATCTTGAATAAAATATTACAGTTGTATTTTGATTATTTGAACGAATCATGACTCGTGCGATTTTAGAAATAATTATTTCACGCGTGTTATGAAAAGACATGTCCCTATTTGTATGGTCATTGCTGTAGATAGGATAAAAAGCAGATAGACAAATCGACCAAATTAATGAATTGTCTATTATAAATAAAATATATACTGTAAAGCGTGGAATTACGAGATATAGACATTTGTAATTAATTTTCTATTATAAGTAATAAGGTTAGAATAGTAAGTATGCGCGTATAAAAATTAGCCTTAATTTCTACGATATGCAACATCGTGATATAAGTTGAAACATAATATAGAGAATATTATATCATGAGAACAGACATATTCCAATAAAATTAAATATGCAGAAGCGAATATTGGATTTATGAACGATATTAATTTAATATTGGAATATTTAAAATTACACGTGTCTATAAGAAGATGGAAGCGATGAATATTTTCTTCGATGAAATACAAGCAAGTTATACGTACACAAACAATTTGTTCAATGCGTTTTAATTATTAACATGAATGTAAGTGTCGACGATGTAATTGTATTTTTATATAGGTTACGAACGTAACCATTACAGATTAAATGTACAACTATAATAAAAAGCGCACTTACGTTGCACTTTACTCTCAAATTTGTTGCCGTACAATGAAAAGTTGCTCTCCTACTTCCAATGCCACAGTATTTCGAAACTTGTTTGAGGGATTTGCGGATGGAACTATTATACATTTTCAAGAGCGACGCAGCCATTTCATTTCGTTCAGTGCTCCTTTCCCGTAAAATAACATTTTCCTTCAATGACCATGTTACATTTTTTAAATTACATCTAGCTTACTTGTGATCGATTGAAACTCACATACACGAGGAGCATTTACCTCCTCTTACGTATAATATTATATTTCGGTTCGCTTAATCGTTCGATGTTTCAAACGTCAACCAAAAAGTCGAACCTGTGTACATATGAATGTATATTTCAGTTAACGAGATTACGAGACAAACTCACGCAAAAGATAAATTAATGTTGTAATAAAATATTATGCCACAAATTAATTCGGTAACCGTGAAATCAACGAGTTGTTTGATCGTCGGCTAAATAAACAGCAAACACGAATTATCCAAGTGCCGCTAAAAAGCACTCGACATCATTATCCTCGAATATGATTTTTTAAAACCTTTGATTAATCTTGCTCCTCCAACGCGTATAATGCTTACCATTAGCGATCAAGCGGATTAATTTTTTCGCTTTCCTAATTCGATACTATGTCAAGGCTATCCTGTCGGTGAATTGTTATTATATGTATAAGAAATTATCGTGTTATGTTTCGTTGCGGAATTTGCTCGTATATACGCAACTTCATACACTTGTGAGCGACAGTGTACGAGCTTCGCGATACATGACGCGCGAAATATAGAAATGTACGAGAAACCGAAGACTTCGCGGGCTGCGTTAGATTTTGAAAGAGCAGGTAAAACTATAACTCACATACGGCTCTATTCATTCATGACCGTTGTACGAAATGATATGGCAGCCAGCAGACCAGCTGATTTATGTATTACTCGCACCGCGTTTCACCGCCTCTGATATACGGTTATCTACACGCAC
Organism: Bombus superbus; assembly: GCA_014737385.1. Lineage (NCBI taxonomy): Eukaryota > Metazoa > Arthropoda > Insecta > Hymenoptera > Apidae > Bombus > Bombus superbus. Next base: position 1,849,809 of record JACXIK010000064.1, on the reverse strand, counting down.
GCGCGCTCCCACGTACGCGTACGCCACGTACATAGATTTATATGGACATACACACGCATACGTATACGTTCGTACAGTCGACTCTGTACGCGCTACCTTTGTCTTGATGTGTTGCGTGTATATGTGTGCGTATACACGATTGAGAGAATTCGTAACTCTGCACCAGCACATCGGGATTTCTGCCGATCTACAAACCCGTGTGCACTTAGGTATCGTAGAGACAAGTGTTAGCTACGATATATATTCAGCGCGAATCATACGCTCGCGCCTGAACGTATGTAAGATAGAGGAACGCAAAGGGGTAACGAAATAGAGGTACAAAAATGGTTAAATGGGTCACCGGATACAGGCTTGTTTCACGTAACTTACCTGCATGTTTCTGATTTTATTAAAGGAGCAAATGGTTGCTTCAGGAATATTCTGCTTTCGTTATAAGGGACAAATGTTTGGATTTGAATGAAATCCTTCCTGGCTTCGGCCGGTTCCCTTCTTGAGATAGACAAGTTTGTGTTAGTCATTCGATAGAAATATGTTGAAATAGTAAGAGAAATTTTAGATGTAGATATTGCTTTTCGAGTAACTAGGGAGTTTTTTTTTCTTTTTATAAACTTCGCGTTTATTGGAAGATAAGAAAGAATCGTTATTTACATGCCTGATCTTTTGTTTCCACTTCGTGTGGAAATTCTTTTTGCAAGTTTAAGACATACAAAATTCGAGGAACCCAATATTGTATTATCTGATACATATTATGCAATATCCATCAATAGACGAAATTTGCTATAAACGTCCAAAAATAACAACTTCAAGAGAAAACAAACCTATCTACCTTGTTTAGAAGCATTCGCAGATACACGAAGGCTATAGATTATCATATATTCGAATAAAGGTAATGAGACAGTGATATATATGTGTACATAGATCTATATATAAAAGTGGATATGCTTGCATCAATTATCCTCTTTTATTCTCATTTCATCGGATACACCGAAAGATTACAATTTATCGGCGTAACAATGCCGAGCATTATTAATATCCATTAATCAAGGGCTTGGCTTGCCGACACGTGAAACGAGGCGATCCTGTGCATCGCATAAATAAAACCAGCGAAGAAAAAAGGAAACTGGGCAGTACGTTCCCGATGAAGTAGCAACAAATGCGAGAGTGTATTTTGGATCTCCAAATTATCTCGTCGAATCAATGACACTCGAAATAAGAAATTCTGGATCGCTAGAAACAAAGGTTGCTATTCTGGTTAAGGTAAAGAGAAATTGACGAAAATACGTGTTCCACAGATGTAAACGAATTTCCCTTCCATCCTAAAATGAATGTTTCTAAACGTGGAGTATCTTTCTTGTAAAAATTTCTTTTAAGAGCGAAGTGTTTTTAATTAAATATGGAACATAAAATCCAGAATGTAGAATGACGAGATGAAATCAAATATGTTCACCAACCGTGCATTGTCAGTGAAATTTCTGAATAATTGAACAAATATATCAAATGAAAAGAAACATCTGGCGATGTGAAATATTTTATAATATAATATAAAAGATGTTCATTTATAATATACAGGTCCATGTTACAAAGCAGATACCAATTTGTAAAAATTGTGGAAACCGCGGTAATGTCGATCTACAAATTGCGTTGTAATTAACCAAATATATCGCAATACCTAAACAATTAATTAGCACATATAATACAATCTCTCTCAATTATCGACTTATCGCATTATAAATATCAATATGTTTGCCGCGTAAACTAACCGCGTAATAAATTGAAAACAAGGATATCAAGCGGCTACGAATTACAAAATATTTTCAATTTATTTTAACAAATACAGTCCACGCTCTTTCGGTACACGTAAGTAGTTTCAGCCTCCGTGAAAAGCGCGAAATACGCGCGAGTTAACGCGCTTTCATTTGATCGAAGCCAAACCTCCCACCACCGTTTCTGGCTGCCTGTTTTGCGAATCCCTGGGAGTTTTTAAAGAATCCACCGTAACTACGCCGAGCCTTGTGACCTTTGGTTTCTCCATCGGCTTGGGAGTTCCCCGATATTTTCCGCTTACGAAGTTCTGATTCGTCGAAGCTGAAATCGTGAGCGCCGCCCTCCTTGAATTTGCCTTCGATAGCAACGTATTTCTCTTTATATCTTCCATGTTCCTTCGAATGACCGCCACGATCATCGTTATCATAAAAATCATGATTCTTCTTATACTCATCTTTGTGATAAACGTTACGATAACCAGCTGCCTTGTGATCCACGTGACTACTGTCTTTTTTTTTATGTTCGCCTCCTCTTTTACTTCCAATCTGTTCTGCCCTTTGACCTGAACTGTTTTCCCTATCCTCGTGAGCTTTCCTCTTTCCACCAGCTTCGATATATTGCGTCTTCTTCTTTTTCTTCAAACTATCACCTTTATATCCTTTCTCAAACGAAGAGACCTTCTGGTATCCTTTTTCACCAGTTACACTTTCAGTTTCTTGGTTTTTAGACACTTGTTGACTACCGACCTTTCCAAGCTTCTTCAAAGACTCAATTTTGGGAACGGTTTGAGAAATTTGCGAGTCTGCGTGTTTCAGTTCCATATGATCAACTCCAGGAGGCTTGACACCTGTGTAGTGAGCAGGCAATATCTCTGCGTCTGGCTCTAAAGGCATTCGAAACATTCGGAAATTCTTGTCCACACGTGGTTCTTTTATGGGGATCAACATCTTCTGAAAGCTAGTCCCATAGGATGGTTCGTCATCGCTTTCTTTGAAAGCTTGTTTCCTCTCAATACTTTTTGATTCATATACCTCCCAAACATCATGATGCAATTTATCAGCTTGCGTGATCGTGATTATGATCGTCGAGCACACATATATGCAAAACGCTACGTTAATAGTATGCCACTCTCTGAAGATTCCCATTTCCTTGGTGAAGTCACCAAAACTTATCTTGGCTCCAAAATTTATTCGATTTCAATTTTGAATTTTGAATTTTGAATTTAAATTACGTACATGTTAGCCCAATCTTAACATTCTAATTGTTCTTCCAAAATTTGAGATTTCAATTTAAATTACATACATGTTGGATAAATAATAGTATTCTCGTTGTTTTGGATCGTTTTGCTGGATGCTGTTCGGCACACTCCAGCTCACGGAAACACTTTCGGTTCTACTGTAATCGCGACGAAATCAGCCGAGCTCTTTTATATGTCATGCGGTCCGCTCGAGTGATCGACACGATCGCCTCTCGCTCAGGATGGCTACAGAAGGAATGCATCGAAAAGAATAGGCTCTGTGGAAGTTTTGACGATTTTGTGAAATTTTTGCGTGACCTCGGGACCTTCTTTTGTTACAATCGAGCGTCCAAGGTCCTGTGCTTAATCTAGCGTTCGATGTTCCTGTATAACTGGAGAGAAACTATGCCAGCCTTGGCTAGGTAATAGGCGTGGTGGGATTAGAGAAACGATAGGTGTTTGGGCACTTTCCTTTGCGTCCTTTACATAAGAATTGCGGTTTCTTTTGTGAGAAAGTGTAGTGTCTTTGAGAATTTACGGAGTTTAATTTTGTAAACGGTCGAGTTTACACAAGAGTAGATTTTAGGTTAGTGGGATGAAAATGATTTGAGGAACTTTGTTGAATAATAGTGTGTTTAATAATTAATAAATTAAATTGTACGTGCGATCGTTTATGGATTTAGACGTTTATTGAAGATGTTAGTGTGATAGATGTAAATTAAATTTAAGTTATCTGTACTACTTTAAATATAAAAACAGTACTGTACATTAAAAATGATACAAAAATATACAAAATATCTAATACTACGACCAACACTCCGTGCGAATTTGTAACGTTACGAGAATTTCATTGCATAACACCGATCTTTCTTATAATTCAACTTTTACGAGATGTAAGCGTCGATTAGACTCATCGTGTTTTGCACATTGGCAAACTCGATTCTGTTACGTTGTTAAAAATTGTTTTTAAAATTCCTCGTCCGATCCTACGGAACCAATCAAGCAGCAACATCGAGCTGCAAATAATTGCCGTTCGAATCGCCTCTGGCTTCCTTTTCACGCTGTCGAACGTGTTCGCGTGTAATAGAACCTCACACGAATGATCCCCCCAGTATCATAAAGTCGTCCATTTCAAATTGCATTCAAATTTCAGAATTTCGCATTTATTATTCAGCTTCATGCTCGCGCATAAAAGCTGTATTTTTAAAGACAACAAATTGCGTAAATTTCTTATTGTCGATTTGGGTATTATGCAACGATAATATATAAAATTTGACTTAAATTCAACTTAGTATAATTCCAGTATAGCTTCGCAGATTCTTAAAAGTACCGTGTTATCCGTCGCTAAATTGACAATTTAAAATTTGTCTACTACCCCGTCTTGTTTTTACAATCTTACTTTCGATAGAGACTAGCCATAAGATTATAATTTACTTATATTCTTATTCGTAAATCTCTGTACATTTCTACATGTTCCTAAACATCCAAATTTTTGCATAAATCGCTTATACCTTTCGTATGTAGAGTTACAGATAAATATCTATCGCTATCAAATATAGTAACTTAAGAATAAAAGAGTCAAGGAGGAGTTAAGAATTTCCCGACATTGAAACCCGATAGAATCCTCGATGACGATGATCAAAGGTATCCCAAAGGGGGCAAGCGATCGGTCAATGGCCATGCCAGTGTCATATCGATGCATTACGCAAATCACCCATGTTTCCCTAGAACGCGCGGCGAACAGGCCAGGTAGCCGTCAATAACACGGTGTACTTGAATTATCGAGCTCGACCATGGAATACTCTCGGTTCCACTCTACGATCCCTTATTCACCCGGCGAATCACGTGTATATATAAGGCGAAGTCGCCGATTCATAGACATACCAGTGTGTATTCCGGTTCACCGGCAATAACACTAACCAGAGATCAATCACGCGAGCGCTTAATTTCTTAAAGCAACTATCTCCTCGTACGTTACTCGATTAATATCGGTATTAGATCTGGCAATTTTCGTGATCGTTCGTTTAAATTTACCGATTAGACCATTTCTTGTACATCTGTATTATCGTAAAATGTTATTCAGAGCACTGGTGTGCGTGTTCCTTGTAACTCGCCAGAGCGACGCTGCTCCAACGGCGAAGGAGCGTATGACGTTGACGAAGATGATGGCGCAGGATCTCGACGGGACGGCCAGTGGCTACGCGTACAATCAGCAACAGGGTATTCCGGTTTACTACGTGCAGTACACCAATCACGGAAGTGGACAGTACTACCATGCACCGGACGTCGTGCAGTACGTTGCTACACCTGTTGCACACAGTGTTCCTGAAACGGCGCTTTTGCACCCCTATGTAAGCGCCGGGGATGTTCTGCGCTCCAACCACCAAGGAACTGTCAATTACGGTAACGAGCAATCGCTGGATCGCTCAGTGGCCCCTACCGAGTCTCTGCTACGCGTCCCGTATTACGTTGATGGAAAGGTCGTCGAGAACGAGGGGAATGACAAAGAAGCAACACAGGAGAAGAGTGACGACGAAGATCATGGTAACGAGGAAAGTATGGAGGATGATAGCGACGAGGAAGAAGGAGAGGAAGAGACTGATCACAGGGACGATATCGATGGAGAGATTCACGATGGATATCGCGGTGGGTCGGTGAAAACGTTTGACCATGGCGGCGGTTACGATCACGAGCGAATCGTTGAATCTAAGGGTGACGAAGGTTTTTTGGAGGAAGGAAAGGGAGAGAAGCACGCGAATAAAGAATATTCGAAGAAAGTGGCGAAGGGAGAAAAGGGATATAAGAAGGGGAAGGAGTTCAGTAAAGCGGAGTCTGGTAGCGACGAAAGTGAATACGAGGAAGGTTTGTTGTTTTTTTATATATGATGATTATGGGAAATTACGTTTGTAGATACGATGGTTTGGTATTACCATGAAATCCTTTCGTCTGATATATGGACTTTTGTAATATATCCATTATTTTAATACGACTTTGGAGTAAACATTTTTAGTTGTTTGATACTATGACAGCTTACTTTTCACAATGTTGCGAGTATGCGATCTTTAAACATTATTCGACTGCTTGGTCGTTAATGGGATAAGAAGAAAAAATGAAATTTGAGTAACAGTGAAAGTGTGAATGCTTCTATTTGCAAATTGTAGTATACTTGATTCACAATCAATACTATCGTAGTAAAGTGTATCCGCATTCGCATAATCGCTGTTAAATGTTCAGGATACCATAAGAACGAAGGTAAACGCAAAAAAGGACACGTGGACGAAGATGAAAAACATGGTTCCCGCAAGGAGGCAGAGAAAGGCAAAGAAGGCAGTAGTTACGGGCATTCGTCTTACCATAAGAAGGGGCACAAAACTAATGGTTTCCACAATGTCTATCACAAGGACGAATACAAGAAGGAGACGGACTTTTACGACGATGATCATAAGAAGGGTGATTTCGAGGAGTACGAGGAATTCGACAAAAGTTACAAGACCGACGAGGGTGATTTTAAGAAAGGCGGTCATCGTTCTTCTGGAAGCGATTATCAAGATCATGGAGAGAAAGGAAGTTACGATAAGGGACACTATGACAACCAGGATCAAGGTCAACAGGCCGAAGAAGGCAAAAAATCACATTATTCAAACCACGAGGATTATAGCGCCGAAGGGGATTCAAAATCGGATAGAATACACAAATTCCATAAAGGAAACGATTGATCGATATCGTATCATTTACTGCGTCGGCGATATTAATATAAGCCGTGTTGTTGTTTCGTTTATATCGTAAATTACGTTCCATAATAAAAGAAACAGAGCATAATTATTGTGATTCTTTCTAATGTTAATTCTTGTGTCAAAATTTTTGTGTCTAAATATGTCTAAAAATGTCTAAAATATTTGGTACTTAACTACAAAAGTAGATCAGGAATAATATGAAATGCGGAATTGAAATTGTTACGGTAAAAATACTGTTACTTAATCGAGTGATGTAACTGGAAAATGTAAATTTAGAAAGTGTTATTGACCTAATTTTTTAAGGGCTGCTAATGTAGCGTAACGCGTCTAATGCAAAAACTTAAAGTATTGGGAAATTTACTACAAATCGATAGATTCGAGTCTGTCAAATACCACAGAAGTATTGCTAAACAAAAGTTTCGACATAACCGCTGAATCCTAGACTGTTTCACTGTACTATCCAAATACAGGGAAACTTTTATAAATAAACTTATCGTATCTCGGTAGAGCTTGTGATAGAACAAAATGAATAGCTATTTAGGAACTCTTTCAAGTAGTTAATATAATTTTAAAAAATAATTGATGTTAATTCAAGTAAATTATAATTATAATAAACATCATAAGGGATCCAAGTATTTTAATGTTTACCCTACAACGTGAGTTGATCGTATTCTTAATAGAAACAAAATAACATGATGGCGATACCTAATTCCACTTAAGCAGCGAACAATCTTACAAGCAAGAAAACAGTTAATTTCAAACCAAGTAACGTTCTCTTAAAAATTGTATTTATTTCGATCAGATACAAAGATCAACGTAACACGATGTTCAACAAACATAACAATCAATAAGGATCATGCCTAATGCCCTTTCTTAAATCCCCACGACTTGTGATCATCGTGTCCTCCTTTCTTGCCATGATGAGAATGATGACTATGATGCTCATCGTGTCCACCTTCGCTCTTATGTCCTTTATCATCATGATGATGGTGTCCCTTCTCATAATGTCCTTTCTTTCCATAATGATCCTCGTGATCCCCGTGGTCATGGTGTCCCTTCTTAAAGTGTCCACCCTTCTTATGACCATGTTCGTGGTAATGACCACCGTGATCTTCATGGTGTCCAGAATCATGGTGTTCATCGAAGAATTCTTTATCCTTCTTAAATTCGTCTAATTTATGAACTTCGTGGTGTCCCTTCGTCTTATGTCCTTTTCCATAGTGACCTTCTTCGTGGAATTTGTGTCCTTTCTCCCCCTTTTCTCCTTTATGGTGTTCAGAATAATAACCATCGTCATGATGATGACTCTTCTTATGCCCTTCGCCCTCGTCGTAATGACCACTGTGATGATCTTTGTCATGATGTCCCTTTTCCCCTTTCTCCTGATGGTGAGAGGACTTGTAGCCTTTCTCGCCCTTATCACCGTGATTGTTGTGATGATCAGAATGGTGCTCTCCACCACCACCCTCTTCGTGATGATGATGATGATGGGAGGCTGCCACAGCTAGATCATCGACTTCCTTGTAGATCTCTCGCGTAACGATCGAGCTGAACTGACAGACGATACAAGCAAACAATAGACAAATCGCTAGACGAGACTTCATAGCGGTGCTGATCGGTCGGAATTCGATCGATACAATCGAAACGTTCGACTCCGACGCTGTGCTCGGTATGATTAATCCGGCAACCACGCTCGGATTATATATCGAACGGGGAATAATCGATATTAAGGAAGCAGCGGTTCCGTCGCTGGCTCTTTACCGTGTTGCGAAAGTAACGTCTCCTTAACCCGTTCAGTTGGCAATTCATCGATTTCGATCGAAACGGCGCTGTCAAACGAGACCGTTATGCAACTAGATCGCTAGCCCAAACTGTTGGCAAGATATAGACACGTGTAAACAATACTTTTCTCTCGTTTACGTTTTTTCTAAGTTATTGCGCGGACAATGTGTCCTTTCGTAATGGACAATATCGAAGATCTCTGTATTACGCGTTTGTTTTTGTATTTACGATCTTTCATTTTTACAATTACTCCTAGGGAGGCGACAAATTTTTTTATTTAGAATTTAGTTCTATACATGTAGATATAATACAAGTATAACGTAAATGTAACATAAGTATAAAAAATTTTAGACTCAATTCGATGAGAATCCATTATTGGCGAGTCGTGGATCTAATCGTGAATGATATAGAAGAAAATAGCTAGCGATGATGACACTCTATTTATTAATGCGAATATGTACGAGTACAAATGTTGTTCAGCAATCGCAAAACGATTGTGTCGACCTTTTAAGGAATTTCTCGACACGGTTGATCTCTTCGTCCCGCGTAAAACGTAATTGTTATGTCTAATCGAAAGTGAAATATTTCCATTTCTTATCTTCATATTCAGCTGGCAAAAATTAATGGGTACCGATAGAAACCTGTGACAAGGATGAAAGAAGTTTAAGTAGTAAACTTTCATTTCGAATAACGAGTAGTTAATCGAATAATTTCGTTGAAAGAAACTTCAATTACGAGAATATAATAGAATTATTCGTTCATTTGATATTCGACTTATTCGTTTATTCCTTTTAAAAAGGAATTTATTCGGTCCCTTTGTGAAAATTTTGATTTCGATTCGATTTTACGATCTACGTTCGACTCGTACATCTTTTTACTTGTCAGTCGAAATAACTTTTGCCCAATACTGAATCGGGAACGAAAGCGAGAAACTATCGTTGCAGAAAGAAGTTCGGTGAACGGTGAAATATTTTCATATTACTCGGCTGTTTTGTAATAAACGTTCTACCGTTATTCAGCCATCTACAAATTGATTGGCTTCTTATCGAGTGTCGCGTTAGCGATGCTTGATTTGTCCCTGTACTTTCCGCGTCTCGAGTAAATAACATTAATTTATTCACAGTTAATTACTCCGTAGATGAAGAAAAAACGCTGACTGTTCCTAACCGTTTGGAAAAAGCGTGTTAACGCAATCGATAGTTGCTATTTAACGTCTCTATCCTATTCGAAACAATAATCTCTATGAGGATTATATGAACAACAATGTGAGACTTCGGAAGATATGCGACGACGCTATAAACAATGCAATAAACAAAACGATGACGAATGAATTTCAATAATTTGTTGTTTACAGCGTATTTCTTTACTCGTAACATATAGCAGAGTGTAACGTAGAAAAAAGTATTTTAAATCTGATATAAACGTATATTGCGTGTATCGATCTTAAGAAATGTCCAAAAAAAGGTTCCAAGTGTCGGTAGACTTACGCTACGATCTTTATCTAGATAATCTAATTGTATATTTCAATTCGATAGATTTTAAATTTTATTACGGAAAATAAATTAAACAAAGCAAAGAAGAACTGAAATAACCAGCGGATGAATAAACAAATATGGGATTGAAATCAAATAACGAACGAATGAACAAATAAAATTTTATTCCCAATAAAAGTTTATTCGAACAACACTCAACGGCGATGTGTAGTACCAGAGAGCAACGATTCGAACGAACGAAAGCGGTTACGTATGAAACACGACTATGACGGTAGGTATATAAGCTTTGCTTTAAAGCGATGTGATCAGTCGATAGCACTCGTTGGTCTACAAAGCAACCAACATGGCGAAGAGTTTATGGTCGTATCTCGGCTTAGCCGTGATCTGTACGTTTATCTCCTTATCCATAGCGAGGGAGCTGAGGAATAAAGGAGACCTCGAAATGTCAGCAAGCCACCATGGCCACCATCATGAGGAAGGTGGTGGTCACGACCATCATGGACACCATCACGATGAACACGGTGAAAAGGGTGAAAAAGGGTACAAACATGAGCATCATCATGACAAAGGTGATCATGGTCATTATGGTAAGGATCACGATGAAGGTCATCACGAAGAACACGGTGGACATAAGAAGGGACACCATGACGAGCACGAAGAACATGGGCATCACCATGAGCATGAGGATGAGCACAAGGGTTCAAAATATGGACACAAAAAGGGTCATAAAAAGGGTGAGAAGACCCATGGTTATCATCACAAAGCCCATAAGGATGAATATCATAAAGAGCACAAATTCTATGATGATTATCACAAGGGAGGTCATCATGAGAAACATGGTGATCATTATGGACACCATGAGAGTAAAGATGGACATCATAAGAAGGGTGGTCATCATCATTCTGGACATCATGAGGACCATCATGGAAAGAAGGGTCACTTTGATAAGGGACACTACGATGATGATCATAAAGGTTACCATGGGAAACACGGACATGATGATCATTATTCGCATCACGAGGATTACGGGAAAAAGGAGGAGCACCATGGAGGAAAGAAACATGGATATTCGAGTGGCGGTGGTGGCGGCGGTGGTGGCGGCGGTCATGGTGGCGGCGGTCATGGTGGTGGTGGACATGGTGGACACCATTAAAAGAAGCAGCAAATGCAATGAAATTTTCTTATATTTGTTGCCTCAATTGTTTTTTACTACATCGTTGATTAATTTTAGACATTGAAATGTGAATCGTCATGTTTTGTTTTAATAATAAAACTGTCCCTTAACGATTAAATTTTCTCCCTTTATTCTTTGGAATATATTCCTTCATACCCTTTATATAATTTTATCTCTTTAAGGTTCTGAACTTGTTCTTTATCCGAACAGATTATAAAAAGAGCGATTAATTAAAAGAAATTCAATAGTAAGAGGAAGTAAAAGTAGTAGGACAGTGTATACAACTAAATTTCAGAAAATAATGCTTTTGCATTAGTTTATATCTCATGTAGAAATTTGATACAAATTTTCGTTACATCGATTATCATACATTTTGTCACGAATTGATTAGTTCTCATAACTCAATCTCATTGAAACATGAACCTCGCATCTTTACAATCTCTCTCTGCATACATACCAGGGAACGTAGATATCAGCTGAGGAATCAATAGGTTTCCACGCGAACAGTTACAATGGCTACGGATTCCACGTAATGCAATCACACTTCGGCTGCAACAACTGCGCTATAGGAAACAATGTAAAGCAATCTAGGTTTCAAAATTAATAGCAGACGGAATTGATCTAGATCCTTAATGGCGGCAACATTAAATACCGATATCACAAATCAAAAAAATATATATAGCTTTTCTTTAACAAACTGATTCGCTGACCTCCTTAATCGAATTTCAAATTTTTTGATATTATTATGGTTAAAGAGATACATATATATCAGGACAAAATGCACCTTCTCTGTCTATTTCCACCTTCTCTGCTTTCTTAATTTCTTCAGAGCGTACAGTGTTTCAAAACAGCTGTTTGGTCAGAAAAGGTCATAATTTCGAGCATTTTCTGTTACTTAGTCCTTTAGCTTTTTCCCAAGTTTCTTAAAATAGTAATTTCTTAAAGATTCTGAATTAGAATTTAAACATTTCCATTAACTTATCTAGTATTACCTGCTATATATGTAAAAATTATTTAAATGTGATATGATAATGTTTACACAGTAGTTAGTAATCTCCGCCATCTTAAAGAATGCTATTTATCGGTCAGTATCTTTTCTCCTCGTAAAAGGCTGCAGTGAATTATTTGGATTATTTATATTTATATTTATTATTAATTATATGGATATCATACAGTAAGATACATATTCTTAAGAATTTAGAAACTCGAAGAGAAACCAAAATTAAGTAACAGAAAATGGTCAAAATTGTCTTTTTCCCAAAAGTCAAGCAACCGTTAATATTATATATTTTCTATATATCATCTATATGGGAATTAAGCACTTGTCCCCACATCTGCTAAACGTTTCGTGCACTTTTCGAGGGCCATGCGCCAATTCTTTGAAACTTAATGTAGCGCATCTCTACTAAACAGTAAATTGGAAACAGTCCGTGACTAAGCCATCATTTAATGCAACATATTGATATTTCGCAACCGAAATTATTATAATTTCTCTCGTTACAGGCAGGTAGACAAACCGGATTACAAAACATTCAAATTCACACGGCAGTCCATTAACTCCCGTAACACGTAGCAAATATGTTTTCCAACATGGCATGGATCAGACATCAGGCAATGTTTTCTCCCTTCACAGAGGTCCCCGTTGTGTTGGTAAAATTTTGCACGTTTTTCCTAACAGTGGTTGTACGGTGTATTGAGGTGAAAGACATATAAAGGTTAGATTTTCGCGCATCCGCATCATATTATCTGTAACAGCCAACTATATTGCCGTAATATCTCCGGTTTCGCACACTTGGCACGTAACATTTCCGAACGAATATTCGCAAACGAATTCTTCGCGCTGACTATTTTGCTAGACTATATTTACGCTGCGAACCCGTTACAAAAGTCTGTGACATATAAAGAGAATGACGATGGAAGACATCTTAAGTACAGAATCTTTTGTGAAGAGTAATAGTCTTTTATTCGTCCATTTTTAACTAATTTGCTTGCTTATATACTGTTTCTGACTTTTAAGGGAGTATGGATTTCGTTATTCTTGACATGTCAATTTTTTAAGTATGTTAGAATGAATGTATAGTGGTGAAAATAGAAATACAAAATGAATGACACTTCGAATGACAAATTGATTGAAAAATGTTATCACGTTATTAAGCTACACGTCACGCGATCCACCGCTCGTTTCAACCTACATACGATACAATTTCCAAATTTGATTTTCCCTTCCCTAAAAAAAAGAAAGGCAAAGCGAATCTTTCTCCGAGCTGTACTTTCAGAACAACTCGCGTAAGAAAAATACGATGAAACAGGAAACACTAACCGCAAATCAATATATACTCTTCCAATCAACCGTATCGCCCAACTTTAGATACACATTTGCGCCCTCTTCAAAAATAGGAACTCGGCCAGCAGGAGATTAAAGAAAACCGATATGTTTGCCGTACGTGGAGGTCCATGTCTGTTGATACTTCTGGCTATTTTGGCGCCCGTGAGCCTCACGACGAGCATTAATTACGAGGATCTGCAACCAGCGGCTACCTTTCATTTCCATCGACACGAGCAAGGTGGTGGTAACGATCGTTACGCTGTTCACCAAGGCAAAGCTGGTGATCACGCCGATACGGGCTGCAAACGTTATCACGAAGTGGACAAAGTTACCAGAGTTTACGATAACCTGGACAAAGGTCACGGATATTACGACGATGATGGCAAAGGGAAGACATAGCATCATCATGACGATGATCGTTACGATGAACATAGCGAAGGTAGGGAAAATGAAAAAGGTGAAAAGTTCCTCGACAATGGCCACTATGAGAATGGGCACAGAGTGCCCATGGTCGTGACGAGATAAAGGAATTAGACGAATATCAGAATCGCAACGAGTATGATTCTGATTTCGACGAGGAAGATGGCGATTATCGTTACGGTCACGAGGAAGAGGAAGGTGGAGATTATAAGGATGATCGTCACGATTATGATGAACACGAGGCGGATCATTATGGTAAAAGAGATTATTACGAACGGAGACACCATTGTAGAGATCATAAGGGATGCGATAGCGACGGAGATCACCAAAGTTATTATTACAACGATTATGATGTAAGTGGGTACATAAGATAGAGTACTAATTCTCTTATATTTTATTAATGCTTTTGATAAAATAGATGATCTTACTCTAATTAAATATATGCATGTACGTGTCGTGGTCGATTCTTTATTTATAGTATATTTATATTGCGTTATATGTTAAATAAATACAGCGGTGTGCCAATACTTTTTTGCAGCCACAGTATGCAATGGAAACGGATTTAAAAGAGAACTTCACCGAAACGTTAAATCATTTAATAAAGTCAATTTTATATTCTAACCTACTTAAGAGCACAGAAAGGAAATTGTAGCACGAATCTCGAAAAAGACACGTGCACAGTAACCGCGCAGGTACTGCTTAAAATTTCAACGCGTCCCAATAAATTTTTACGTTCTGCATGACGAGAGGAGTCGAGGACATAAGTGCGGCCGCGATGCCAGGACTCCTTTTGAAACGTGCAACGTTATACACGCAACCGGCTCGTACAAACATCCATATACATATTTCCCTCTTTTTTCTCATTTTCTTCGCAGCATTTTCGTTTTATCACGCCATGTGCATTACCTACCTGCACAAACGTAAACGTACAAATACAGGTACAAATATATTTCATATACAGAGAGGGAAAAAAACGCGGACCAGTGGCGACGGGCACGAGTATAGTCGCCAGGCTTCTAGCGCATTCACCGTGCCACGGGTTTGATTAACGATTCCACCCTCTGCAAATGAAATTGCCGCGGCCATTCGTGGGTCTATCTAGACTGGATTCCGGTGCACCAGACACGGATTAACGGAGCTTTATACGCTTCTTTTAGGGCAGCGTGGATGTTACAGCAGGCCGCACGATCACGCCGCTTGCCCATTCTCGGCCGGAGATTGCATACAAGCGAGCGGATCTACTTGAAATTCTCTGGCGTGTGACAATTCCACCACTGTGTGGCCCCTCTTCCCTCCCCTTCCATCCCGTCGCTTCGCCAGAAACACCCGAGGCCATTGTTTTATCCCGTGACGCATGTACGTGTGGCTGGCTTAATTAATCTAATTGGAGTGGTCGTGCGACTCGCAAAAGAAAAGGAGGAAACGGTCGCGCCCGTGTTCGTGGATCTCGTACGACCGTGCTGTACGCTCCGCGAGACGCGCGCGAGCGCGTACAAGCGGCGCGTTAAAAGGGCGAGAAGCAAATCCATTTCGCTCTGGTACTTTTTGATCGATCGCGCAATAATCCTGTCGTTCAACCAAATTAATGAGCACTTTCGAGCACCGTCGTCGATTCACTCGTCCTCGTAGTCGTCTCGTCGCGGAGAGCCTGTTGTCGCTGTGATACGAACAACGAGAAAAATCATCCGTGGCTCGCCGCGCCAACGAGCCACTCGTACGGAGCAATTTCGCGGCCGCGGGACAGAATTTTTCATCGCAACCATCTCATTCCCGGAATTTATACGCGGGATATGCCGGCGATTTATCGGCTTCTCTCGTGGTTAAATATTCGCGACAGAGACATTGGAATTTTCTTTTTTGTTACTTTTTACTCGATTTCTCCTTTCGCCTTCCGTTGATTTCTTTCATTGAAAAGGTTCGTTTTTTGGTTGGAATCATTGTTGTGTTAATTAGCGGCGGAGAAATGCAAAATAAATTGGTGGTAGTATGACGAGGGAGAAACGAGGAACGATAAAATTCTGGAGATTCGATACGTAAGTAAAAAATTCAAAAGGGAATTTCACGTAATTTCTTTTGTAGCAGTTTTATAAAGCGTCAACGTAAAGTTTACGAGAATTTAATACCCTCGATTTTTTCAGCTATTCTTTAATCAGAGTTTCAGTTTATTTCGTATAAAGTAAATCTCAAGAGCGTATAACCTTTTCATATAACCTTAATCAACTTCAATCTCATTTTACGTCATTTCTGATTTCATTCTCGTAAAAAATTTTATTCAATTATACGCTTTATTTAACCTACTTCATTTTGAATTATTCTTAAATCAAAGTTTTAGCTTATCTTGTTTATATTCAATTTCAGCAGAGGATACAGAAAAATGATCTAAATTTTACATATACAATGATCCACGAGGATCTCGTGACACTTACGTAGACTCTTTATACCGCTGCAGCTAGATACATTTTCATGCATACATTATACATTTGTATTTCTTATCAAATTCAATCTTGTTTCGTTACCTTTCTGAAATCATACATCTATAAAACATTTATAACGCTATTTTATCAGAACGAAGAAACAAAATATCGTTTCGTTGCCACACTCTTTACATTTCAGTTACATTTTATGTTGATATCTCGAGGAAAAGCAATCACGGATCGTATTTCTCGATTCTTTCGCAACACGTCGTTGTCAACTCACGAGTGTTTCTTTCGATGGACGTCGAAGAGTTTTTACCAACGAACCGGAAACAAGGAGAGTGCAACAGACTTCTTCGAGTAAATTCGATCGCGTTCGATTAGAAGCTTTCTTATTCACTTAACGAACTATCCTGGCTCCGCAAGATCAATCAACTGTACATCGGTAATTTATCTTTTTCTTCGTCCGACGAAGACGTTGCTCTTGCGAAATTACCACATTTAATTTCAGTTGCTCGGTTGCCCGACATCGTTCGTATTTTCTTACCGTGTTTCCCATTCCCGGAAACCTCTTTCGCATCGGCTACAGATCTAAATTCAATCGATCGCGGTAAAGAAGAAGCAGAGTTTGTGGATTTTCCTAGGAGAGGAGAAATTTACAGCCTGTCTTGTACGAGTGAGCTCAAATGTGAATTTTATATTTACCTCGGAATATCTCGATGCAACATTTCAAATATATTTAGTGAGCGATGAAAAGGAAAATTGAATTCGATTGTACGTACCTGTTTATAAATATTGACATACTTACGAATAGATCGGGTAAAGTTAGGAAATAATTTCGAGGAATTGGGGAAGAAAGGTAGGGACAATTTTTAGGAAATTGTAAAAATCTTTTAAAATCATTATTCCATGCTTTAGGCGACCGATATTGTGATCAAGTCTTTCTTTTTCATTTAATTATCGATAGCTGTTTCGTTCAATCTTGACATTCGTATCACTGAATTCGCTGCGAATCAGATCAGATTCGTATCACAGATTCTGATTTTAAGTTCACATCGTATTTTAATTTTATCATCCGATTTTTTAGCGAGTGAAATTTTACTCGATGAAATGTTACTAATATTATCGTTGTAATTTTTGACTGTACGATGAAATTAATATCAATAGTAAAATGTTTGGGATTGATTGATAATTTTTCACAGCGAATAAGATAAAATATCGCTAAACGTGAATTCTGTTTTACTTCTAAATGTTGTACATGATTGTTGACCATTCATTCATATCAAATTAAGAACGAGGCGTGGCATAACTTTCCTGCTCAATTTATAAAACGTTAGTTAACGCGGGAACATTTTCGCCAAACTAAAAGAGGATTATCCCTAGAGAGTTCTGCTTGATTTCTGCCGTTCAGTTAATTTTCATTTATTACTGCGTTACGCTTTTCATCGCGAAAGTTGTTCTTTACTGTTTGATTATACAAATCAAATTATTTCCCAGGGATGCGTAGAAAATTTGCACGAACATTTCCTTCGTTTAACATCTGTTGATAGAATAATTATTCCATCGAACAGTTTCATTAATCGTTATAATGGAAAATATACCTAATTTCAAGAAACGTTTCATTACAGATTAAATTCATTAGAATTCTTCCTCTTTAAACGAATTTCTAACGAATTCTTGGTTTATCGAACTTTCGTCGAATTTGTATTATTTGAATAAAAAGATTTGGAGCTCTTAATACTATGTGTAATTACAACTAGAAAGTGTTTGAGTCCGGCATTTAAATGTGTACATGTAATTCGATGTACATGAGAATTACAACGAAAATTATTAAATTTACGTAGTAATAGCATATTAAATGTTATAATCGGAAAGTATCAAAGCTCTCTATCGATCATGACCTTTATTTATCGGCTAGCTAGTTAAATCAATGATTACTGGATCAATTCGATTTCTATACGTTTAACATTTACATTACCTATTTATAAACATTAAGCGAGAAGAATGATTTGTCGCTGTTGTTTGCACACGTTATTGATATTATAAAATATCGAGGAAACAATCAACTGAAAAGTATAAATTAATTAAGTGACTAACTTTTACATCGGTCAATGCAATAGTCATTTCTTGATACCATCGAATCAGAATTGCGACGCCTCTTCGAGAGACTGAATCTATCTGAGACTGTCAGTGTAAACGACAGACACATTGAGTTAGTAACCTAACCGAGACCTTCGCAGGTCTAACTTATTAATTCGCCGAATAATGTAGGCACGTCGCCACCAGATAATTCGTAAAGGAATGGCCTGAAACGTGCGAGCGTTCCATAGGAACCCGGCAACCGGTTTTGTTTTAATGAAATCGAGTCGCGAACGAAGCTGCTAATAGAGTTTATACCGGCACGCAACTACCGGGTAACGAGGACTTAGTATGCGAGCCGAGGACAATGGAAAGCGTTTAAATTAAAGGGAACGTGTAAATTCCGACTGGGACCGGTGAAAAGCCGCGTCGAGAATACGAAAATATGCATGAGACATGGACACCGCAGACTTACACTTGTCGATGATCTGTTACGAATGAAACGTCGAATTGACTGTTGCAAAATGAGAATTGACATACGATGAGTTAATATTAGATTATTCAATAAGTTAATGCCATTTATGTCTCTGTACAAGTACACAGCGTCAATCACATTTTCGAAAGATTGATTTGGATCCAACCTAACCTAAAACTTAAAGCTTCTCTCGAACTATTAATTTTTTGGTCCCATTAAAAAAATTACGAATTTCGACTGTGCGTATCTGAGATAAACATAAGGAACGTGATCGATCTTCGAGATCAAAGTTTCTTCTAAGAAATGAACGAATTATACAGGACACTAAAATTGATTTCTTGACAAGTTTGAATATTTTTAAGTATTCTGCTTATTATCCACTTTAAATTTAAATATCCATTTCCTTATATCTTATATTTCTCTTAAACCTATATCTAAATGTTTTGGCACAAGAATGATTCCAAAGTTGTTCTTATAACGTTTTACAGTATTTTTTTTTTTTCAGTTTCTAATTTCTAAAATCTTCCATCTAAGCGAAATATTTGGAAAATTAATATTAAAGTTCTAATTGTTCGTTATTTGATATAATTAAAAGAGAAGATTATTTGATCTTAATATAGAAAAATTGATATTTTCCATATTATCTTAAAAATATCTTAAAAGGTAAATTGGAATGACGCGTTATTTCAAATTATAATTCTTTGTCTTTATTTCAAATAAAATCCTCACAGATTTGATTATTACCAAGAAGATATTTATGTGTTCCACTGTCTCTGTATAGTAAAATGTAACTGTATAGTAAAACATATTCTGCTATGTGAATTTTGTTTGCTTTTGAATAAGACGTTAGTAGATTCTATGAAGACGAGCGTGAATTTTGAAACCTCTTTGGTGTTCCTAAGTGTAGCGTGAATACGCAGAAACAGAATACGTAAATAAGGTTTCCGGAGAAGGCGTACGGATGTGTAGCATGCAGTTTGAATCATTTTTACGTGCAAATACGATAACTGGTTTTTCTCGTGGAAACTCAAATCATTCAATTTCATCTATTTTGCGAGATAAACCAGGGAGATACACGTGTTTCCATTTGTAAACCAGAGTACAAGAATTTTGTTTGTTTTACTTCGAGAAAAATTGAGTCGGTAAAGAAAAAATCAGAAATTAAAATACATTTGCAATCTTCCGGTAAAGGTTGCCGAGTATTGAATCAATTTCGAAAAATCAACATTACCAGATGATTTTCATCGTCCGTTTTAAAAATAAACTTCGTGTATGTGTCGGATTTCAATTAAATGACCTAAAATATAATTTTTCTTTCGATGGAAAAATATAGTATCTCTGATTCTGCTTACAATTGCGAAATATGATATTCGAAAGAGATGGGACGAAAGTTACGAGAAATAAAAATTTTCGGTGCAAGCTAATGGATGTAGTAACAAAATAATTGCGTATTAATCGACTATTCTTTGATAAAATGTTCAGAAACCAGTAAAATATAATAATAAACGATTCGTGTAGTTACAATTCCTCTCTTCCTCTGCTGAAAATTGCACGATAAGACTGCGGAAGAAAGGTTTTTATGATATAAGCCGTCTGGATTAAGTGCTCGGGATAAGCTTACATTGTTTGAGCATTCATTCTTATTATTTCGAAAATCTGGCCAATGGATAATACGTGCATAGCGAAATCGCGCAATTAAAAAGCGAATGTTCTTATAAAATGAAGTCCGAGTGATCGATAGTCATCGCAGAATACCTATTGTGCTGTTGTGTAACGCGAGACTTACGGTACACTTCGATTAACAGACCTTCCTTTTAACGGAGTTTAATATTACTTCAAGTATAAGGACGTTAGAGATATTATATACGTAATATAATTTTATATTTTTAAAACTTAGTCGCACATAAGTCTCCGCGACTCTGTACATCCTTCCAGACTATTTATTACTGATATTAGTATTGAAAATTCCAATATTATTACGATTTATATATATTGGATATTAACGAATATGCGGTTTTGCTAAATGTAATAGACTAAATTACTAATGTAATTTACTAAACTGCCAGCTCGTGGACCACGAGAACGTAGTATGAGCAGTAAATGTTACAAGCCTATTACATCGAAAAATAAAATCCAGATAACTGTTATCTCAAACGGCAACGACATCATTGAATTTTATGTACTAACTTTGTGATTATAAATACAAAAATAGAAATTTCCGATATCTATCGAGAGATACATTTCAACGATAAAATAATTATATTTCGTTTCGACATATTAAAATTTGGTATAATTTCTCGAGTGTTTGAGGTAGCATTGGTTAAAAAATATAAGCCAAAATTAGTGAACCTTTTACGCCGAAAGTACTTTATACTCCGTAGGAAATCAACGAAATTTTCTTACTACACAATTTAATTGACGGGCTACGTGTTCGTTTCGTCGACCGTTTGAACTAGCGACAGGCTTGAATTAAATTTTTCGAGTATGCATGAACGATTCGTGATGGAAAGGCCTTTATTGCATTACACGAAACAATTTCCCACCGTATTGGGGACGCGCTCGCATAAATAGCGAAATTGTCCGGATTACAGACGAACGCAATCGCGTTTGATTAAAATCCCGGACGGGCTGCACACGGGATTGGTGTGCTTTTTTCGATTGCAGCTCCAATTTCGCGCCGAACACATTGTTTTTCGTTCTCGTTATTACCGTAGGCGCTTCCTTGCCAGAGCACACACCACGGATGACGGTGTGCAAACGCGGGCACGCGTTTCTCGTTGCGTTACAAACCCGTTGCCTCGTGTAAATAAACTTTTCGAAATCGTGGGATTATACGCAACAGACTGCTGGATGGATAAACAGGGAGAAATCCTGATCCTGAAGTATCAAAAGTATAATACTTGTCATTCTATTTAGAGGATGAAACAAATCTTTGTACAAGTTCCACCTTTTTAATTATCTTCGTAAACAAAAATGCGTTTATGAATTTTCATAAGGCCGTAGTTTCACTGTCGCAATTCAATATCGCATACTAAGCTTTATAGTGTCATAACGTGCTATAACAATGATTATAAAATATAAAATCAACGCACTTCTGACATCAGTAACTTTATAATGGAATTACGTGCTGTCAAATATATGGAGATATTCGTACAACGACTCTGAGAAATATCGTATAACAAAACATGAATATTAACGTATAATCGAATTTCGTATAAAATGTTGAGCCAATTTGGTTTTAATTGGCAAAGCCAGTGAAACGGAATCCGACGCGCGGAAACTTTTTCATTCGATCGAACGAACGAACGATGAAAATTTCATCGAAAATTCGGCAAGAAAGGTATACGCCGCGTTTCAGTTTGATTAATGGCGATATTATGAGACAAATATGTGCCTCGAAGAAACTTATTTGCAGAACACCGCAGGGAAAGTGAAAAGAGAGCAACGCGATACGCTATATCGGTGTTTTTTCTCCTGCCTGCAGCCACTATATCCGCGCGTCTATTTACATAATGTATTTACACAATACCGGCCATGATATATATCGTTCCACGATACATTATTTCGCCGTCACTTTGGAAGAACTTAAAACTGACGGTTGTGAAATATTTCAGATATTAAACGCTTTCAGCGTGAATAACGAGTGGCGTAAATAACGACTATACAGACCTAATGTAACGTTTAACTCCTTAACGCATAAACCTTCCTTCTATTTACCAGCGACGATGATTCATTTTTCGTCTTTGTAATTAAAAGCACATATGGAAACGAATATAACGGTATAATATGTTTTTTTCTGCAAAATATGAACTAGCTAGTCAGAAAATCTTAACTGCATTTTTGTAACATATTTTTACTCTTACGTATCAACTCGATACGACTTCCAATTTGTTTCTTGACATAATCCTTCAAGAAAGAACTCAACTAATTTGAATATTTAGCTGACAGAAGTCTTGGAACGAAATTATTTTATTAAAACACCGGGACGTTGTATAAAAATATTAATTTATTATTTTTGTTTGTTAACAAAGTAATAACAATTCGCTGAAACGCGAAGCAAAGCCAATCGCAGTTTCTCAATCATCAATTCACAACAATACAATATAACAAACATACAGTTTTAATTGTAAGCTAGAAACAGAGCAACGAAATTCTTGGAACAAAAGTATCGAGAACCGTTCTTCGACCCGGAGCATTACATTTTTTAACCTTTGTGTCCTTTGCTGTATCCGTACTTCTTCCCAGAATGCTGGTCACCCTTCTTTCCGTAAGAATCATGATGGCTATAATGTTCATCGTGTCCGTGTTTCCCATGATGACCTTTATGTTCCTCGTCCAGGTGACCCTTATCGTGATGACCCTTCTTACCATGATGATCCTCGTGATACCCAGCATGCTGATGACCACCTTTCTTATGCTCTCCTTCCTTCTTCTCATGGTGTCCATAAAAGTCACCATGCTTCTTATGATGGCCACCCTTATGATAATCGTCGTAAAACTTATGTTCCTTATGATACTCGTCCTTGTGAAACTTGTTGTGATAACCTTTCGTCTTGTGACCTTTCTTGTGACCTTTCTTCTCTCCAAACTTTCCACCCTTGTGTCCTTTCTCACCCTCGTGATGTTCTCCGTATTTCTCGTGTTCGTCATGGTGTCCTTTCTTCTGGCCACCGTGTTCTTCGTGATGACCAGAATGATGATGTTTATCGTGCTCACCTTTGTCACTCTTATCGTGATGATGATGACTCTTATATCCCTTTTCACCTTCCTCGCCATGTTCTTCGTGATGATCAGCGTGATGACTCTGTCCTCCTCCAGACTCGTGGTGATGACCTTGATGGCCAGAGGCAGCCGTGGCGAGATCCGGCTTCGATTCGTCCACGTTTAAGCTTGGAACTTGGGTGACAGAGACTGTCGATCGTAACGCGTCGCTGTCTTCCGTTTGGACATCTCGACGATCGCGAATGGAGCTCAATTCCCGAGCGAGACATGTCTGTTGAAGCAAGAATAGCAGAATAGCGGCAGGAAACGCGACACGCAGCATCTCGGTCCGGCTTCGACGCGATCATCCGACTGATGACCACGTCGCAACCGGTGACACTTAAATATCCACGGTTCGATTGTTCCGTCACGGGGCTTGCGAGCATTTCCGCCGATTCCACTTTCATCCGCGCGACCGCAAGCCTTCCGTGGCGTGGAGACCTTTCACACTTTCTCGAGCTCGTAATGAAATTGTTTGCCCGTTGTCTTTTCAGATTCGGAGGTAAAAACGTGGACAGTTAATTCTGAGACATGACGTAATGACGGTACGCTATTGACGACATTTTTCTTTTTATCGAAACCGGAAGAACGATAGATTTTGTTACTTTTGTAAATCGATATTTGACGCTTTTACCGCGTACAGTGTTTTGCGAACAAACGCTTCAGCAATCGCGCAGTTCGAGCCATATAGTGCGTGACCAGACTAAATGTTTAAAAACTTCGTAGAGACCAGAGGTTTCTAGTTACAATGCAATCACGAATCTTATTGCATTGTGCAATTGCTATCATTACTTTGTAGTAACGTAATTGCACATGGCGAATGGAATTCAATCGATGGCCTGGATCTATCGAATACTTTTCAACTCAAAACATTCCACGCTATCCTGGTCATAAATCGGGATCAACAATTTTAAAGATTTTAGTTCTTCGACTAAAGCTTAAAGATTTCGGTTGATATTTACGAATGAAAGATGTAATTGTATTAAGATGTGCGAGAATGTTCGTTCCGTCCCTGAAAGGAGGTTCCAATCTTTTGAACGAGACTGTAGATTAATATTTTATCAAACGCTTTTCGAGCCCTCGACATAATATTATGACGATAATAGCAAATCAAAGACAATAAAATAATTCTTCCGATATCGCGATAAAACGCGTCTGATGTCACAGTGCGTATCGTCGCGGTGAAACGGATCGTCAATAAACTTTCTAACATCGCCATTAATCCTATCGTTGGTGACGCGAATTTGTGGCTAAAAAAAAAAATTCACGAAGTCCCTTTTATTTATAACGTGACGGAGCGAAAACAATTTATGGACATTTACAGACGTCGGCGACGCATATATCACAACTCGATGACCAATCGTAGTTGCGCCCATCGTTCTGCTAACTGTTCGCCCATTTGTTCCAAGTTTTGCGTACGATTCAATCGTACGACCTTGCAAAATCCCTGCAGCTAACAAAGACGACTCGATATCTTTTACGATATTAGCTTCGAGCCCAATCGTGTACATGTAGGTATATCCTCGTAACCTGGAAAATATCTGGAACTTGGAAGAATCCTCGGTACGTCGTTCGAGCCGATCGATTGGCAAACTTGTTGTTCGAGTGCGCGGAATTTCGTCAGCTTTATTCAGTTTCAGAATTTCTAGGCTACAAAGTTCGACGAAGTTCCGTCGAATTGTTAGTCACCGAGTCAAGAAAACTTCGTACCATGTTGTATAATTTTGTAATGTATTCGTTTCCTAGGTCTTACAAGGTGCGCGTAAAGTAAGTAAAGTGGAAGGTATAACGTAGTTTCGGATCTGAGCACGTTTGCGAATACTGTGAATATTTTATAAATCCAAATTGGAATTAAAAATTGATATATTATATTCTAAAACTGAGAAAAAGGATCCAAGTATCTCTGAAACTTTTAAGCTCCAAACGAGAAGGAAACTTCGTAACAAAATAAATTGACCGAATAACCCGGGATTGGATCAATCTCTTAATTGACAATCGATCAAATAATGACCACTTCTTTCTCTAACGAACCGTATTGAATTTTCATTGGATGCTATCTGTTCACGGTTTTTAAAATTCACCACGAAGTGTCGAGAATAATCAGACGGCTGGTTGGTTTTTCGTCGCGAACGATACAAAGTCGAGTTTCTTTTCTTAGCTGCTTATTCGATGGATGGGGGCGCATCGTCGGTCGTTCTCGGTGCTCCTCCGATCTCCATTGCAAATCAGCTGCGCCGAATTTGCAGTTTGAAACGGTGATCGATAGATTCGGCCTCTTTACGACCTTATTTGGCAGGCTGTTCGGCTAGAGATTGGCTCCTCCGGCATTGGCGCTGCATAATCAAGATAAAGATTGGTTACTGCCCAGCTTCACCATCGGGCTCCTTTAGAGACTGGCAGAAAACCGGATACCGAAGGCTCTGCCAACTTCGATTTGGACTCGGCATCGTCGTAACGGAGATTAGATTAGGTGGCGTTCCCTTTGGACTTTCCCAGATGGAGAGATTGCTTTGTAAGCAGATCCAAGGACGACGGCGGATCGCCGCTCAAGTGTATCCACCCCCTTCGTTTGGAAAAGAACAGGCCGCCGACTATTAAATTAAGGCTTCAAGTGCCGCTGGTAACTCGAAAACATTTCAACCGAGTGCTGCTGCTTCTACCACCATTGCCTTTCAGACAGCTGAGATCTTCTTTCATCTTTCTTTTTTCTTTTCTTCCCTCTGCTAAGCGTCGTATAAAGGCTGATCTTACGTTCGATTCGTTAATTCATTTATGCTTTTTTGCTGTTACGCAAGAAAATTTATTAACATTACTAATTTGCACGTTGTTACTTTTGTAAGATTCTTTTTAAATTTTAGCTTAAGATCAGAGAATACATCTCCCCGATGAATTTTATTCGGCCACAAATTTCTTCCTCCGACAGAGAAAGAAACAACTTTTCTAACGGGAGAAGGCAATAGTTTGGAATGACATTGTCTTTAATTCTCTTTTCTATTGATTCGCTTAATTGCACCGAACTGAAGCTGTTCCTTGGCAAGGTGAGACAGCGCCATCCTGTCGCAATCAGTTGATGGCTCAACGTTACCACCCCCTACCCCTTCTTTCTTTTCATCCTCTCACTGAAATTACTTTACATTCAACGCCGAAGCTTCGTTGAATCGGTTACGATCTCTTTTGCTCGTTTTTTCACCGCCACAATGCAAACATCCTTCGACCACTCTTTCGTTTCGATCAATCGACTGATCGAGCCGTAGGCCACGAACAATGGAACTCGCGCGCCGCCCATTGGACAGCTAATGAAATTGTTTCCTAATTTGCGCCCACTCCGCGCTTACAGGCTCTATTCTACAACGAGAAGAAGGGTAACTAACATTGACATTCGACGTATTCGAGTTGTCTGTCCCGAGGTGCACAATTCGGATTAAGTGCACTCGAACATGGATTGCGTGCCGGTTTGAAAACGAGCTGCACTCGAGGGCTGGCTTGTTTATCGGCCACGAGGGAAGAATGATCGAATTTCACGCACGTTGGGGATTTTCGTGAAATCGTGCAACGCGAACAGGTTGTAACCTTTCCGGTGAATTTCAATCTAGGACCAAACGACAAAGATAATTGCCAGATTTAATCAGTTCTATTTTTTTCTTTTTTTTTTTTTTTTGTTTGTTTGTTTTTGAGTTGTGAGATTTATTAGGTAACTAGTTTCCTTATTTTTAATATTGATTATTTAGAAATAGAATAAAATCAGTTGGAAATTCAATTATAATGTAACTTTATAATATTTATATTAGATATGATATACATAGTAAGCATTCGAGGAATTCACAAGAGAATTAATCAAGGTAAAAATGGTCAACTTTTAAAAAAATAACTTATTTTAATAGCACGATGCAATCGATATTATAAGAAACGATCTGTCTTGGTTCTATAATATATGAACAACACGCTATGCAACAATTTTCGTTTATTCGCAGAAATGAAATGTTTAAAAAATCAACTTTATTTAATCCAATAAATTATATCTATTGTACGATTTCTCTACCTTAAATCCGCAGTCAAACCCCAATAACGAAACCAGTCTATAGTCGACCGTTCAAGTTTCCAAGCCAGCGGAAGATTGATTTCTTCGGTAATCCGACTCGTTCCATATTCATTGAAATTCGCCGGTGAAAAATTAACAAATGAACGCAGTTGGGTGAGTGGCACGGTAAAAGGTGGAAAGTTTGACGAGTTCAGCCAGTGATCGTCCTCCAGCGAACACGGCGAATTAGTTTGAGCCTCCGATGACAGTGGAATCATCCTTTGTCACGCGCGCGGCGTTTAACAATAATTATCTCGTGCAATTAACGGACCGATTGCCGGGCTGCGGCCGTTCCGAAAGTTTCCTCGTTATAAATAATTGCAAAATCCGTTGCGCCCACCTCCACGAATTCCCGCACCCTGGCGTCAAACATTGCCCGCCCTATAGGGACCAGCCAGATGCGATATCGTCGCGTGACCGGTTGTACTTTTTAACAAACTGGTCTCGTTGTTTCTTCGTCGGTCAGAACAGACAACGCTAATGGCGTACCCCGTGAGGATATCTCGCGTTTTGCTATTTGCGCGAAGCCCAAACGCGAGTTTAACTTGTTAATTGGGAAGCAAGTTGAGTTTCGTGGAGTCAACTCGTCACCCAAGTAGTTAATGTCTCGGAAGTAATAAGTTACTTATCAAAGAATCACTTGATTCATAGTGCATCGGAATATTCGTATCGAAAATGAGAAAAACCCGAGTTAATTTGCCTCCTACGTTGTCGATATTTTGAGTATTTATAGAAAGTGAGGGAAACGTTAACTTTCGTTCAAATTGAATTCGGCACCTATGACAATTAGCAGGTTTCATCGTCCAATTGCGATTGACTCATCTACTTTGTTTGCAAATTATATCGTACGTATTGGACATTTCATGCAAATTTTTATATGCGTTTGTACGACATTCCACTTGAAATCAAACTTTAATCTCAAATTGTTGAATTTCCCTTCGGTTCTCGTTGTTATGTTTTATACGACAGAAAAGGGAAAGAATTTATTTAAAGTTCCATTTATAGGAATGAGTCTAAAGACTAATTCAAATATCGTACAATTGATTTAACCTAATTGAAATATAAAAATGTTTAATATTCTATGCCCCTTTGATGTCATCAAGATTTTTATACAATTAGATACTTTAATAAATGAAATACTGCACGGGAAAAGAACTATGGAATTAATATTTCGTATTTCATGTTATTTATAAAAGATCGTTAAAATAATAAACGAATTTTATTACTGTTATATAATGTTATTCATTGCATATAAATACAATATTACCATTTAGAATAAATAATCAACATCAAATTAAAACAAAAACTTCATGTATAAATGTGTTAGCAAACGACAGGGTTAGTACAACCACTATCAAATCTAATAGTTGAAGAACGTTTCTCGCAAATCGAGTCACATGAAACCGTACCGGGGCAAATCCATTTAAAACGTATATATTTCTCGCCGTGAGAATTGATTTTCTGCCAATTCCTTTTATCTATTTTTCAATTATTGTCCCTCAGTAGGACAACAAAAATACCCCTCACCGAATTAACCTGGAAATCAATATCATCGATCCGATTCACAAAAAATAGATACAACATGGGTCATAAATATCCGAACGCTTTAGCCAATTAGGAACAATGGTATATGAACATTAATGAAACACATATAGCAAATAATATCGATCCTAGGAAGCTTGGCTCGACTCAAATAACTTTACCTCGTTCTGTTTAAAATTTAACTTGCATCTACTTTTTCGCCATCTCCAGTGTATTATAAATTATCGGGACCCTCCAAGATCGATAGTACTTATCACTTGACAGGATGATATGGATCTCGAACAAATTACCCAGCCAATAATGGAGCGTGGCTATAGGAACGTTAATGTAACGAGCATCCACGAACAACAGCGAGTGATGACCAATTGCAATTTAGATCGGCTCATCAATGCGATACAAACGTAATATCATTAAATTTCGTAATAACAACGCGTCACCTTTGCATGGCATCACGCGTTGTGTTCGTTACGCAACAAACGCGCGAGCGCGCTCGCGCGCATTGCATTTCTAAAATAATTGGTGTCCGTATTATAGACAAGTAACAATGGGAAGCATTGACAGTTGGAGCGTAATGCACACATGGAAAATTCGTCCCTTAACAAGTTGTTTCGTACCTGCGATCGCGCGATTACATCAAACCATATCGATCGATTTTTAATAACGTCGTAAACAAACGGATACCTACGTATTTATTATGAAACGTTTAATAAGAATATTGTACGAGCGCGTTCCAAAAGCGCATTTCCGGATGACATAATATACGTTGTTATCGAAAGCCGTTTGATCGACATTTGATTATTCTCATAATCATTCGGATTTAATTGATCGATTCTTAATTGATGATACGAAGCTGAATGGTGTGTCGCGTTCATCCCACCTTTTATACGTTTTTCGTTCAATTCGTATAATTTTTTCTACATCGACGCGTTAATTTAAAAAATTATCAGTAATTGCTGTTGAAATATCACGTTCTGCATTTTACGTAGCGGATTGATTTTCCGAATTTGGCATGATATGTAAGTCTACTGCTCGAGAACGTCGTACGAATGTAACTGGATACGTTTGAGAAATTCTATATGGAATACCGTATTGAGCGTTTATTTCCTTGCCTTCTCTTCTTTTTTAATACACGATATTAAAAGAATAAACACCTATAGGTTATTCATTGTAACAGATATGCGATCAGAGAAATTGTAAATTACAAATTAGTAAGTTTCACAATAAACACTCTACTCTGTATGTTTGTACACAAAATGTCTAGAAATACAGCAACTTGTAAAACAAAAATTTAACAACTTGATTTCGGCCAATTTTAACCCTTTTCACAATTTTCAAAACAATTTTACGTTAAAGGAAATATCATTCTACACTGACGACGATATTTCTACAAAATGTCGCTTCTTGTTTCCTTCGCTTCGTTCAAATTGTTGCCATTTCCACTTATACCGTTCTGGTCTCGAAATTAGGCACTTTTACCGTAATAATATATTGCATAGAAAATCGAACAACTAAACGTCAGCCATTTGGCAAAGGATTAATAGTAATGATCTCCGTCACTACCGTGTTCGTCGCCAGAGCTTCTCGAGTAGGAACTGTGGCTTCCGTAAGAACTATGTTCACCCTCTCCATTCGTGTAGCTTTCACTATGTCCATAACTCGAAGATTCTGGTCCATGATCCATATAGTGAACGCCATCTTCGTGAGCATAGCTTCCGTGATCGTTGGCTTCAGCATGGTGTTCTTCGCCATCATCGTGATGATCACCCTCGTTGGTTGCATAATGGGTATCGACGATGGTGGCTAGAGAAATTTATAATATAATTGATACGTGAACGTGGAATAATTTAAAAGCAATGTAATTATCGTAAAACATCATTTTAAATTGTAAGTTATTGTTAGAGATATATTTCAACCAGGCGGATTAAAAATACCGTATTAGTGAAACTACTATTACGTTACTCTCCACGATTTATCTTTCAATGTAACTAACTGTTACTAAAAAAATATACATTAAGAAATTTGTAATCTGAAATTGACATAATTGTTATACGATAGTTTCTGCAAGGAATAACGAAATTTATACGTGTAAAGGATCGGTAGTTACAAGTGATTAAATGACATGTTTCTGTGAAGTAATTAGCAAAATGGCTGGCTGCCGCCGTCAAAATTAGGACGAAACGAGCGCATGAATGCGTTCAGTTAATGTCGTTATCTCGATGGTGTAGTTTTATTGGCGATCGATACTCGAGCCACTAAGTTTGCCAGGGAAAACTTGCGATTGACGTTCATTAGAGGATCCCGTGCCACTAATGACACGGATATATCGTGCGAAAATTATTTACGGTATAAAGAAGAAACTTTCTCGAGCTCAGAATCGATTCAAACTTGCCAACTATTTCGTTCGAGTAGATTAAAAATATCATACTAATGGAACTACTACTATGTTAGTTTCTTGAAGCTAATTTCTTAAGCAAGTATCACTCGACACGGTTAATTTTATTCGGAAACGTACCTATACATAATAACAACGTGTATATACCAAAATAAGGAATCGTAAGTCTATCACTGTCACTACACATACTTTATATATTAAAATGCAATCATTTACATTTTGGAGACACGTACAAAGATGAAGCCGATTAGCAACTACGAATTGTAATTGTTGACTTGAAAACTGTGAGAAGTACAGTTAGAATATAATTAGAATAATAAATAAAAATTTGTCTTTTGTTCACGAATAAAGTTACGCGTATCTCTAAGCAAAATTAATCACCTATGCCAAGGATATCGTCGGATAGGCTAATAAGCTGGTTCTGCATGACAAGCAGTTTTTGAACGACATAACAAGATCAGACATGGATTAAATGCATATACGTACTGGGTGTTTCAAATGACGTCATGAGTAGTGTATACCTTCGCTTTAAACAAGGAAAGTTTCGCGCGATTTTAACACATAATCCTATACTTTTGATTTATTTTTTAATTTATTTGATTGTTTTATTTTCACTTAAAGCATTGTCTATATATCACGTATAAAATTCGTTTCAACTCACTGAAATCTGTTTCTATCATTGAAATTAGAATAAACGAATTCTCCCACATATTAGATTTTGATTATGTTTCTATGAATCTTTATAAAAAATTTATCACGGTGCTTTGCGACCAAAGTTCCGCAATAATAATGCACAATGCTTTGCAGATTATAAAATCGATTAATTTTTTAATAGGAACTAGGAAACCTCGAAGGAACGATAATTTAGTTCCTACATTTGTACTAAATCAAAAATTCTAGAATTCTTATCTCGAAGCTAGTAAGTTGACAAGAGACTAATTTCATCCCGTATGCTTTATGGTTGTCACGCAATTACATGCTCGACGTCGTACAGTCTCTCTGTACCTGCACCCTCGTGATCACCGGCTTTCCTGGAACGAGAGGCTGCCTCGTCGTTGTGGCTACTTTTCTTGTCAGCACGCGCTTTGCCGTAGGCAACGTGCTTCTCGAATGCGTACTTGTCGCCATCCTGCTTGTGGAAGGTGTCGAGGCTCTTATAGCCGTGATTGCCCTTGCTGTAGGTTGCCGTTAAGTAACCCTTCTCGCCCTCAGCGTCGCTACCGTACGTTTTGTAGTATCCTCCCTCGTCTGATTTGCCTAAAACCACGGTATCGTTCGTGCTGGTTATCGTCTGTAATATCCGTGACCACTTGAGTGGATGTTTAGGGATCGTTCCCGAATCTCTTTATCCCATTTGTTTGTTGGTTCGATGAATGCTAATTTGAAAATGGCAGTACGATGGGAATAGGAACACGCGTGTTTGTAGTTGATTATAAATTTTGAATGCAGGAGAATAGAGACTAAAGAGTAAATAAAAATACATAATACAGTATACTCGTACTATAGACCACGTATAAGTATGAAATTTCATATTTTTATTAATATAATAATGGAAATAAAATTTCACATCGTATATTTTTTATATTTTTGTATATCTTTCACTTTTCAATTTTTTTATATAAATGCATAAAAATCTATCCAACTTAGGAATTAATATTGTAAACGAAAATATTATGTAAATTGCTTGTCCTCTGACAGATTCGTGTAAAAGCAGTTCTACCGCGTGTCACGGTAAATGATTAAACTTTGAAAATACTGAAATTCGATGGGAAGTAACATACCAGACGCATTCTTCGCGCCCTTCTTGGCAGTTTTCTCTTTTTCCGGCGAGTTTCCCTCTACGACCAAATCCTCGACTTCCGTGGCGAAGGCCGACCACGCCGGTTCACGGACATTTCGACGCAACAACTCGTCGATACTTGCGTCGTCGTCGCGACCTGCAGCCTCCAACGAATCGCGACAGACGAGAAGGAGCAACACAACGACCGGTCCACGCCACATGCTTCCGATGCTTTCGATTCACCGATATCGATGTCGATCGTTTGTTGGTAAACTTCGGCAGAGGCTGCTTTATCCAGCTCCTCCCACTCGGCTCTGTCGCGAATTTTCTTCCAAGCAGAAGGGATATCGGAAGGCAGAAGGCAGATGCCGGAGATCGAAGGGATTTCGCAACGATTTCGAAGATTTCACCAGCCGATGGATCTTGGTATCGCCGCTTCGAAAATCGACGCGTTTCGATTGGCAAAATGTAACGATAGATAGCGAGCGAGAGGTTTCGAAGTTAATGGAATTAATTTGAAGCTTTTTCGAATGGAAGTCGAAGTGGATAACGAAATGGGCAGTTTTAGTAATATTTCGATGGTTATTGAGACGAGAGCGATACTTGGTTGTAGCGTTTTAATTTAATGTACGCGTCGAGTGAATTGATTAATAGGTACTTGATTAGTTATATTGGTCTAAAGTGGTTCTATAAGATGCGTCCCGAAATATGTACGTATTGCAATTTCAGTTATCCAAATATTTTGCATAATTGTTCTTCATCCCTAAAACTCTAAAGTACTTGTCTGGACTAATCGGAAGATCTTGTTGACGTTTAAGGATTCGAGCTGCGACGTCTTGAAAACTACGATATCCATGTATCTTCTAAAAAGCGTATTATACGTCCAGTTGCATTAAAAGTTGTCCTTTATCATAAAAAAGTTAGATCATTTTCATCGATAAATCGAAGAAAAGTTCGTACATTGAGAGATCTTAGCATGCAGAAAGTACATAAAAATTTATGTACCATTCTTCCAACGATGAATTTATATCTTCGTCCATGCATTTATCTTCGATCGATGAATTAACGAGTCGAGAGACAACGATCGATAACTCGGACAAATCGCGCCACGTGCCGCACGACCGATTTCACGCTTTCCATGTTCACTGGAACGAAACGTTGGCGTCGAGATCGTATCGATCGCGGCACAATCGAGTGACATAACGGTACTTGAGAACGTTGGCCCCGCGAAAGCGTTTCGGTTTTTGCCCCTCGGCTAAAGGCGGTGTTCTTACGCGAAATCGTTTCTCGATCAGCCGCGTTATCTCATGCCTGTTACCGAGACGTTTCAGTTAGTCGATTGTTACGCGAAGTACATAGAAGGCGCGCGATTGATCGTTCCTTCAATGTTTTTACCAACTAACTTGCCGGATCGCTGAAAATTATGTAAGCGATATTAAGCGAAACGAATACTAGAAACTTGTATAGGAGAGTAGCGTAATATTAGGTGTAAGACACTCTTAAAAGTGAGAACAGAAGAAATCGATCGGAGAAGATATCCTTTTTTGTTAGATTATTATTATTTATTGGATACTATAGTAATATATACTTACGTGGCGATACAAGTTAAGACAGTCAAAAATACAATGGTATAGAACAACAAAAGATACTTAGTTGCCTATAGAACAAAAATGAAATTTATATAACATTTATATAACATTTTCACAAATTACCTTTATTCCTAAAACCACCCATACGCAAGGATGCATGAAATACAGCCACATTTTCCGTAAAATTACATTGCCTGATTTCACACCGTGTAACCAACAACGTTAAATGACTCGATTACTTAATTACATACCTATACAACGTAATTATTACGTGCAATAATTTGTAAAATATTGTAACGCGTAATTATTAAAAATTTCCACTTCGAACGCGTAAAAGCCGCACATTGGCGCATTTCGACGATATTTGGTGAAATAAAATGGCGTTGTCTTCTCGCGGTGAATAAAATAGCTTTAGCGTTGTAAGGAAGCCCGAGGTTTCCATGATGGAATCTCAGTCATTCGATTGGACTTGGAACGTGATTCTTCTTCTCTATTTAAAAAGAGCGAACACGTCGGAGGAGGCGTCGATATAGTCGAGCTTAAAACCGCAAGCGAACGCTAAGCGGCCTGGATACCTGCCACGCCAGCTACTTTCCATCCAGATAATCCAGTAATTTGAAAATCTGGAATGGAATGTAACTCCGTGGTATTGCTCGAAGTCTGCGCCGCGAGGATTCCTCTTCTTTTCGTGACTTATTGTCAACGTGGAACTCGATGAGGATGTGATGGATTAAGATGAGGAGGATAAAGGAAATTAACCTAATTAATTTTGGGCTTTAAGCAGACTCCATCGTCTAGCGTTTGAGAGATTTCAAACGTGCAGAGATATTAGGGAATTCTAGGAGCTCAATGGGATACACAGATGAGCGTGAAAAAATTTACGAAGATACGAGGTCTAGACGAGATTGAAGGAGTTTGTTGGAATTTAGGATACGAGAGAATTAGGAAACTTAAGAGACTTAAAAGACTCGAAATCGTGGAATTTCACAATATTAGAATATTTCGAGTATTTGGACTCGCATAGGATCTGTTTAGAGAGAATCGTGATGCGCGTGCACTTTTACTGCCTCGAATATTATATTAACCGTGAGTACTTATTGTCAAATTAAATTATTAAATTGTTAAATTATTAAATATCAAAATATAATCGTCTATAATTTTTCAGCTTGTTACCATTGACTTATTATTTCCTGCAGAAATTTTGATGGTTCCTGATTCACGTTTTAACCGTTTCACGATCGATGCAAAGTTCTATACACAATTCTTATTCTTTATTGAACTGTTCTTTAATTGTATTCTTTCTTTATATAATTTGGTCTCCGATTTTAGTATGTCATATTTTTTTCTTAAACCTTTCGAAAAAAATGTGTTTCTACTAGAAATAATTAATTAAAAAACTAAACGACTTCTTCAACTAAATAACAATACGATTCTACGAGGCTTAATAGCATTCCAAACAGAGAGATTCGACGCAAGCATGCAAACTCGATAGCCAGCTGTATCGATGTAAGTACACACCAGACGTTTTAATATATTCGGCGCCGCAGCGTCGAGTATCGACGTGCATGTGTCATTTCAGGTATAAGTATTCCGACACAATTTATGACTTTGTCTAGTTTTACGATTCAATAACGAAGAGATACGCGTATTTACGATTAGTTGTTATTTGAAAAATGTTCGTTAAAATCTAAACTAATAATTCGACGCATAAAACAAATTTTCAACTTGAACGCGTTCGCGCGCTTCGAACGTACAGACGCGACCGACCGAAATAAATCACGAACGACGTTTACTTTTCATTTCATTATACCGAAACGTACTTGGTAGTTTTAATAAAGAGCCCGTGAAAATTAGGACTCTTTGTTTTCACAGCGTTACGCATTCCGCAGACATTTCGTTCCTTTTATTTCCGGGCTGAGCGCGCTTTTATTTCCACGCGAGCTCTCTGTTTCGATTTTTTATTTTTATTTGGATCATTAACGGATTCGCGTTGCTTTGCTTACTTAGCGATTAGTAATCTCTTGTAGAAGTTTATTTTGTAACTTCCGCTACGCTTTGCGTAGGAATATCGAATAGGTATGTATCAAAGTATAAGTAAAATTTTAAATCGTTTTCTCTTTCGTATAATCGCCATATTTGGCGAGCTTATAAACGAATAGAAATTGTCAACTTCAACTTGACTGAAATTACTTTTTATTTATACACTTTAAATGTATGTATGCTAAAACGCTATGCAAAATTTGAGGTATAATATGTCATGCCACAAACGAGAAAATACGTAAATAAGAGAATATATAATATCAGTATAAAAATACAAGTATAACAAAGTACAAATTATAAAACATAATAAAATAGCTATAACACGAGGTGGAAATTTGCAAATATATATGTATTTGTGAACACATTCTGTAGGACCATTTTTATACAACACCCTTTAATTTAGAAGTTCTTTCGTTGAGGGAACTACGCGATGTTATTACCGTGCCAATTTTATTTTCAAATAATATTTAATAAGAACGACGAAGTACGATAGCTTTTGACGAAGAAGCATAGAAAGGCGAGCAATTGGAGTGTAGAAGCGCGTAGAAACGCGGACAAAGAACGCGCTGATTAATGGGTATCCTTTAACGGGCCCCGAGAAAAGGGCGAAGCGGAACGAACCCTTCATGACAAACTTTCATAAAACCTCATGGTTCAATCTGAAATGTACATCAACATATTGATGACGTTGACTATGGAAAGAAATTTATTTTCGTTATTCATATTTGTCTTTTGAACGCCTGAAGATTGATGGTGGTGCGTTTTAAATGCAATCATTTCGCAAAGAAAATGCATTGAACTGATTCTTGTTATTTTCGAACGCTCTGGTTGCTTTTGTACA
This sequence comes from Bombus superbus, assembly GCA_014737385.1. Lineage (NCBI taxonomy): Eukaryota > Metazoa > Arthropoda > Insecta > Hymenoptera > Apidae > Bombus > Bombus superbus. The sequence continues at coordinate 1,811,888 of JACXIK010000064.1, read as the reverse complement.
CGGGCTTCATACATCATTTTGTTGTAGTTACTACTTACGACGTGTCAACAGACGCTTTATTGTTAGTCTTTCGTATATTTATGTTTGAATTTTGATCGCAATAACGAAATACAGATAAACTTAAAAATACAGATACAAATAAACTTTTGGATATAGTGCTTTCGAATATGTATTAGCTACTGACCTGAAATTAAGTCTTCTCCTTTTGTATAGTTTTAAAATAAGGACACTCTAAAGTTGATGTCGAATTTACAGAAAAATCGTTAGGAAATGTTTTAATAGGAAAAAATGTCAGTATATTATATCTTCTGATTGATTTCGTAGATTCATTGACAAAAACGTTACTACCTTTCTTTTTTATAAAACTATACCAACATCTTTTCCCAGTTTGTGCCTCGTTGTCAATGCATTTTATTTGTTTTTAATATTTGTCATCCTATTATTATCCACTCCTTCCGTTTTTATGTATTCATTGCAACAGCGAAAGATTAAAATAAATGTAGGATTATGTTACGAAATAAACATGAATATTTTTGCAGAATATAAGGGGAATGAAAAATCAGGGTGCGAGGACCTTTTGCTGGTTTACAACGTTCAGCTTCCCTCCGTTCAATTGCGACGTTTTCTCTTGGATTTGATAACGCAAACTTTATAGCGTACGTTTAAAGCGAGGTTAAACAGGAGATACTATTTACGCGGTCCTAAAAAGTGCAACCGTAAAATTGCACTTCTCGAAGAATCTTATCGTCGCTTGACGGAAGATAGATTTTTTAAATTTCTTCGGAAGATAGTTTCGTTTTGCTCACGAAATCGCACAATTCAGAAAGCGGATCGTATAAGTAGTTACGAAGTTTCCAAATCGTTTTTTATTTTTTACTTTATCATAATTTATCTCTACGTTTATTTCCCTCTTATCGATCTCCCGTGCAAGATATCATTCCTTGGTGAAATTTCTTTGATGTTCACCCTTTTTTAATGTGGATACTTAACTAAACAGTGTCCAGAGAAGTTCAGTAAACAGCTTTGCAATACACGAATGCGGTCGAAACTGCGAACGTAGTTTCCACGTGTAATGGCCTACCTTGACAGTAACTCTGCTCGATGAAAGCGAACACTATATTCGCCTAATGCACGCGGCTGCGGTCTTAACGTACGTTCAGCGTTTTACATACTTATGCACCATTTTGCGATAGCACGTATTACAGTAAAACTGATTTATGTGTAGTTCACGCGAGAATTTTTTTTTTTTACTTAAAAAAAAATTTTTTAATAAATTCGAAAATAATTTTAATTTAGAAAATATCAAAAGATACACAGTGGCAAGTATATAAATAGGAAAAGTGTTTGTAGCAAATTTACCTTATTTACTTAGTAATTATTGCATGTTATAAAAATTTGCGAGCTGTTCTATGTTTATAGTACTTCTAGAGTATAAGAAATGTATTTTTGAATACCATATTAATATAAGAGAAAATAGAAATAAAATTTCGAGGAATATACATTTTGTTGCATTTATACAGTTTCCTCGCATTTATACTCTGATCACTGTACATGATATAATAGGACGTGTCTGACTGAACACGGCCCGAGTCTTATTCTACTTGAAGTCGTAACTGTGAATTGGACTGTTTCTTTCACGTTCTTTGAGATAATAACATTGTTGTTATGGTTCTAAGTAAAATAATATATTTTTAAAAGATAGAAATAAAACTCCTTTACAGTCACAGGTGAAACACTGAAACTCGAGTAAATATCACAATAGCTTCAAGTTTACGAGAAAAATTGTAATTTTTAAAAAGGAGGAATATTTCAATCGCATATTTCCAAATTTCCGCGCTAAAATATTTGAATTTTCCAAGGAAATATTAGAAGAAAAAAAAGTTTCCATATGAAACTTTGGTAGATGCGTAATCGTTTCTTTGAATCTTTTGGAAAAACAAGTTTTGCACTAGCAACTATAACTTTCTGAAATAGTTTCCCATTATTATTTATTTCAGTTCGAGACTAATAAAAAGTATCGAATTCGACATAATATTTTTCTCGCCAATGATAAAGCTACAATAACGATTTAAATGTATATGTTGAAGACGATATAACAAAGACATGTAAATCACGGAGACGTTTAATCAGAATTTCGCTTCAAGTTTTTGCTCCGTGATACATTATACGTAGATAACGTGTACATGATATACGACGTGGACAGTGCAGGAAATCAGAATCGATATACGAAATTTCTAGTCATTTAAATCTAAATTTCTCCTACTAAAGCGTAATACTACGTCGAACCAATCGCTCAGAAGAGATAGCAGCCAACAGCAGTAAAATACCAACTTTTACTTCAAGTAGCGCATATCCAGCAGAAAATAGATTTCGCTTTTCGCTAATCTCAGTACTATTGCGATTGCAGTATTATATCACTTGCATGTGCATTATGTATATACAGAATTAAATTCATAGCCATGTCAAAATATTCCACACTTCAAAATGGTTATCAAGAAAATGATTAAGTTCAATTTTACTGATATCTTGCTCTGAATGTAAATTATAAATTTTTAATTTTGATATCATTTAATTTAACAGAACGTTCAATAATATCATTAACATAAATGACATAACATTAACATGCATCCACATACAATTAAGGTTATTAAATATTTTAATCTCTTCAAATATTATCGCAGTCTAATTATAAAAAATGGTTTACTTTGGTTATTTTTTATATTATTATTTATATTTATATTCTTGAGTATTAAGATTCCCCATAAAATGCACAAACATGTCCGTTTATTCGTCAAATGATATATCATCCTTTATTCCTTTATTCCTTATCATCCTGAGGTTTCTGTCGTCTTTTGATTGTTGATTCGTGACAATTTAGTGGTAGTTAGAAAGCACAGATTCAAAGATTTACGGGAATGAATTGAAATTGTTATAGTAACAACCCCTGAAATGGTCAGGTAGGAAGCTCTTAAAGCTTAATTGGATTCTAAAGGAACTGGACGGGATGTCGTAGCGTTTCTCGAGGTATCGATTTCAGCTCGTTTTATAGGACGATGTCACGCGTAAAACGTTGAATATCGAGTTACCTGGTTGGAAATTGTTTCTTACCGATTGATCGTTAGACTACGCTAAGAACTTTGAAGATAAACGAAATGTCGTTTATTTATTTATTTACATCGAATTCAGTAACATTTATGGAACTATATGATACATTATCAGACAATATATAAAACTCTAGTACATGCAAAATACATAGAATATGAAGGATGAAAATGAAATTTAGTTTTGAGTTGTTCATAATCAAACCAACGAAATTACGTTGCAAGTTTCACTTCCAAAAAAATCAAATTACTCTTGATTTTCGTTTTAATTTAAGGACCTTCCTAACTTTACCTAATGGAAGTATGGTGGGTTTATGAACATTTTTAACTGAATATTTTAACAGTTATTTCATGAATTCATTCTACATAATTTCATTTTTACAGCATTGTACGTAACATATTTTACACACTATACACAAGATAACCGTAAACTTTCTCTCTCTCTCTCTCTCTCTCCGACTTCACTTATGCCACAAATTACGGACCACGGTGTATAAGACAAATAGTAAGACCATAAAAAGTTCCATAAATTTCCCGGTATTTTTTTCACAAAAAATCTAGACAAGAAGCGTCCACCACTACAATTAATGAAATTTCTCGGTGACTAATCCTCAAGGAACCTCCCAGATTTTAGACAATTCATTAAATCTGCATACGAGATAATCTAAAATTCTCAAGTAGTGGTTCGTTCGCTTGCTTGCTTATTCAATTTTCAACGACAGCCACCAAACAATTCGAAATCCACCCCGGAGAGCTGAGCAATCAAGCATATTGTCTCGTGTCTAGCCGAGCACTGATGGGCAACATAATAAAAGGCCGTGAAAACTGATTCGACCAAGCGTTTCCCCTCGAGAATCATCTTGTTCCGTTTCAATCGTATTGTCGTAGACAACTGTACGATCCCTTCCCCAACCTTCGCTGCTTCTACTCCGCCATTTTTAGATATCTACCCGGCTTTCCGCTTGTAGGCGGCGAAGACAATAAACCTTTTGGACGACGATATCGAAACAAGGTGATTTAGTTGTGGCAAAAAATGTGTACTTCTTGTCCGGATTCAATCGGCAAAAGTTCAATTACTCGGGCATTAACTAAACTTTCGTTTCGACAAATGAAATTTAGATAAGTAGAGCTTAGTACCGCGATAATAAAGGTATAATATAACGATAATGCAATTATCATAATATTTTAACGATACATTTATTGAATCCTTTCTATTTTAAAACGATGATCAAATAAAATCAACTCGAAGTCTTCCATCTCCAGCTGACTTTGAACTTCCTTAACGGTCCGAGGGAAATTGATAAAATCTTTAATAATAATAATTGATAACGTCAAAGACGTTCGTTCGAAATTCAGTCGATTAGAGAGGTAAAGTCCCCGCCAGTAATAATAGTTATCCAATAACCAGCTATATTAAAGTAAATTACATGACTTTCTTCTGGGCGAAGATAACGTAACATCCAGAGAACGTTTTCGTCCTCTCGTTGATATCCGATGGAATTTTCCACCTAACGAGGTGTCAGGAGATCTGGTTCTGATTCGATTTCCCGAAGAACTCTTCTCATTCTTTGGCGAAATTCAATTTCGACTTGAATCTCGGTTCCTGTCACGGAGCAACTTAGGCCGCGTTTAAACGGGAACGGCAGCTAATTAAAAAGCCCCCGAGATTTGCATTCCCCGATCAACTGAACATCCTTTCAGTTTTTTCCTGTAGGTAAATTCCACGGTGACGTCCCGGCGAAAATCCCTCGTTGAGATGCTTCATTCAGATATAATTGTGCGGAAATAATTCAAACGAACGACAAATGAAATTTTTTAATTTATCTGATTCGGAACTAATATCGCAGCTAGAAACTATCAGCGCCAATCAATCCCTTCGCATAAACAGAAGCAGCTTAATAATAAAACGACCGAAGCTGTGCATGTAAATTTTACAAATGACAAATCAACTGGTCGTTGTATTTGGCGCGATGTCTTAAAACTAGGAAACCAAAGTTCATAGCTCGTAATTCGTCTTTTATTGTTCCAAGAAATTTCGCAACTACAGCACTAGCCTTACAAAATATTTTATATAAAAAAAAATAAGATTGTTATAAATAAAATAAGATTGTAACGAAAACTTCGTAATGGGTTCGCTTCCATTTTCAATAAGTTTAACCGTTCAATCGTGCATACTTTTATTGTCACTCGAGCCACCTCCAAACCTCCTTCGTCTTCCTTCTCCTTCTCCATTCGATCGGGCGAATTGCAAGGAAAAAATTGAAATTAACAGAGAAACATTACTCAACCGTTCGATCTTAATTCATCGATGGACGCGTGACAAGATTAGCAAAAAAATCGGGAGGGATGAAAATTTCCCTGGCAGAGGTAATCGCGACGGTCTAACAGAAGTAGGAAGAAGCAACCGACGACGAGGAAGAAATAAACGAAGAAGAGGGAGAAGAAGATGGCTTCTGCTAGCTGGTAAGTCGGAGGTGGATGGATTCTGTCGGGATTCAAGCTGATGCCATTCATCTTCGTCTTCTGAGCGAGCAACGAGCTGGCCCCGGTTCTCCTCTCGTCTTCGGGAAACGCTTTTCTATCATGTTCACCAATACTTTTATCTGTTGGCTGTTTTACCCATGCTTTATACTTAAAGCGTATCACAAAATATGTGAGGGATATTTATGAAATACTTCGATTCAGCAAGTGCATGTACAGAAGTGTCGTTTAAAAATGATTTTGCGAAAAATTGAAAGAAGTTAAACTTTTTTTTTTCTTAACGAAAGTGCGGTTTAATTAAAGAAGTCCGAAGATCATGTTAGAGTTTAAAATATTCCTTTTTCTGAACTTTTTCTTATCGTTTTAATATCTAGTATCAACCCTGCATAGATTCATGACTTATTTTCAACTTATTTTATTCCGTACACCCCAAACCAGCGTAATTTGCCTTGTCTCTTTTTTTTTCCTCCGCCATCCGTCCTCTTTATCAGCCGTTTTTGCGCGTCAAACTTTTATTTGATCAATGACGAGGTGAAAACTTTTTGGCATGCCACACGGCTGATAATTGAGTTGCGTACTTTGCTGCACGGTTTCGCAGCCAGCGCGTCCGAGAGATTGAAAGATTAATATTGCAACGGGGATGGTGTTCCTTGAATTTTGTAAAGCACCACCGAGAAAGATGGAGCCCCGCTTGGAATTTATTTTGATAAGAGTTCCTTTTACGGTATAGCTCGCTTTTCAAAGGGGTATGGGAAAGTGAGGAGGAAGAGATTGATTCCGGTGCGACGTAGGGAAGAGATTGATGGTGTGATTACGAAACCGTTGAGACAATTTACAATTCTGAATATCGAGTTTCACTTTTGAGGATATCGTAATCGTAATTATTGCGAATGATCGTGACAGTAAGATAATTCTTCTTAACATTCTGATGTTAACTTATTTCACTTCCGTTTATAATACTTGTTTATGCTGGAATAGCAACGTCTTACTTTATTGATAATTTCATTTTCATGTTTGATTCGATATCGCTAGAATTGTTCGCCAAAGCAAGCTATTTAAATTGAAGATAAAACCAAGTTTATATCTCCAAACCAAAATGGAATTATTAAATTATTTGTACGAAGCTGTAATTCAATTTTCAATAGGAGCGTCGTTCCTTGTTGAATAGACTACAAATGTCTATGTAAACTCAAGTTTGAAATAAAGATTTGTTCTTGCATACAAGATCTTTGTTCTCAACCGATAGGTGACGATTTTATCCACGATGTAGTATTTTATTAACATCGATTTAATACAAACGTCATCAATAAGATCACCTAGTTAATAACCTTACTGTTTCCTTTTTCGTTTAATCCGTTACTCTTATTTCTCAGTAGCGATAAAAATTGACCCATTCTATCGATTAACGCCAGGCATAGTTCTTATATACGATATAGAATCCAGTATATAGATAAATACGTATAATCCACCAATAAATAGTTACAAATAGTTACCAGTTAATTCAATTACTTAAGTGCCAGCTGTTTAATTAATTTACGCGATTGTAGATATTTGTGTCGCGAATTTTACACGTTTGAAATTTGCCTAAAGCTTTTTCAAATTCAGAGAAAATTGAATAAAAAAAGAGATCATACAGGTCACATCTGTCACCATAAATCTAACGCTTCCATTACAAACATTAGCAATTCTGCTCACAAGAGAAGAGGACATTCGGTGGTTGGCCAGAAGAACACGTATTCCGGTAGGTTGAATCAATTGTAAGCCGACAGCGTTGGCTCTATCGCGTCTTTCTCCGACGCGAACGAGATTCTTTTCCATGAGGAGGCCATTAATCACGCGCGTCTACACCGAGGTGATACATTCCAGCGGGGAGATTGGTTTGATCCATGGTTCGCGACGAGTTTTCACTCGATCTCATTTGCCGGCGCAGTCGAGCATAACCCGCGACTCTAAACAGTTTTCCAAGCCGATCCGGCTGCTTGCGATCCAACTTGTCACAGCCCGTCTCAATGTTACACCTCGCTTCCAATCCTTATGAGCTTTCAAGCTTTGCTTCAATCCGCCCTTCTACGTCTTGCCTTCGTTTTTTCATCATCCTTCCCGCGCATCTTATCACCGATAACCCTGTACCATCGATTTTCTTTTCGTTAATCCGCTCGTCTCGATCGGTCTTTCTCGAAGAGACCTCGTCGATGACCTCACTTTCTTCTTTCGACGAATGAAAGATATGATTTTCTTTCACTTATTCGTTGTCTGCGTGTTCCATTTTTTATCAAGCATTTGAAACCTCGATGGAGTGGAGGTTGATTACAGCTATACAATATAGATATACGCATCATCAAGTAACGTCAAAATTGACAAGTCAACAAAAATATGTAAACCTATTAATTCGTTTCCTCTGTGATCTTCGTATATCATTAAATTAATTATTTCCGAATACTAAATCCGTATATTTATCACTGATGCAATCCTAATTTTCGCCTTCCCTCAGATACTCCCTTACGTTCCCAAAATTCATCGGCGTACTTCGAATTTTAATTCGTAATCGTTTCATTCTTCGATGGTAATAAGAACGTTTCTCGAATTTCATCGGTGGAAATACTTCTTCGAATTTGTCGCCACCGTGCTTTCCGCCCCGGTTCAATCTCCACGATGCCTTTTTTTGCCGGCAATTGTGCGGAAAACTAGTTTCAAAATTTCCGTGGAAACTCCATCGCCGTGTTAGATATTTTTTTCCTTTTAAAATCTCCGCGTAGGTGAGAGCGAGGAACGGAACGGGCGAAACCGAGAAAATTCCCGGAACTCAGAACTAACAACTGCGGAAAATTTAATTGCACGCTAGCGATCGATCGCACATACTTTTCGCTCTTTAGGCGTTAATACCAGTTTCTTCGTCGATTGAATTTTCCCCAGCTTCCGAATTTCTATACTCTTTTTCGCAAATGCTTCTTTTGACATTATTTTTTCAAGTAGAATTTCAGCTTCGTCGCTGTTTTCCAAATCGCTTTATACGCAAGTAGTAGCAATTTTCCGATAGCGCTATACAAGTACCGCGTTATACAGGGTCCTACTTTACTAAACGGAAGAGGAGCTCGTCGTTCGGTTGCGGTCCAAAATTAGCCGCATAGACTTCGACAGGTCGAAACTGGATGATACGGAAGAAATCACGAACCATCTCCAAACCTTCTATCCTGCTTCTAGTCGCGAACACGTGATCAATAACATCGTAGCGGATAAGATCTCATTTAAATCAGGTTCTTTTCTCTTGAAAATGTTTGCCCCTTGAGTCGGTCGTGACTTCGTTCTGATCTAACTCCATCGCGGCTGGAGAAGTTCGTTACTTTGATGGCACCAGTTTTCGAGAGCCATTGAAAGCCTCGTTTTCTGCGAATCACTGTTTGATATGTACCCAATACATTTATACTCGTATATACCCAACATGTTTGTCTCAATCCAAAGCACAATATGAATTCAGACACGCATTAATTACATTGATGGCTAAAAGCAAAACACAATACCTTTCTACGGAATCAAAAAGTTACAACAACAAATCGTTTGCTAAAGTATTTTTGACCGCGGTATATATATATATATAGCGACTTCTATCGATACGCGAAACAAGACAGCAAATAAACGCGATAGCAAGATGTTCGAGAGATTACTACAGAGCAAAGGTGATTGCCAGACTACACGATGTCACTTGGAAATTTTGGACGAAATTCATGAGAGGCACGAACAAAACAGCAAGTATTTCGGCGTTCTTTGTCGCGCGCAAAAGATCAATAATGTCACTGGATAAGATCTCATTTATATTAAGAGGGTATTCTTTCTGAGCCTTTATTCTTCCTCTGAATCGCCCGTTCCGGTCATCGTCCTCGAAATCGGACATCTCCCGCGACGCAAAGTTTCGCAGGAATGACCTTATCAGATCCCAGCTGCTTAATACTCTATTACGGGGACAAAAGCAACGCGAAGTGGACAAGCTGTAACGAAGTACGACGCTTTCAGCTACGGGTTCCTCTAACATTGACTGAAAGTTCCTAGCGTGCCGCGGGGACACGAAGCGGACAATGCCACGGCGACCGTCTGCTAACTGCTCTGAATGTAATTGCGAGAAAATGACCGGAGAATACGGCCATTCCCTTTCTTTTTCCGTACAAACGACTACATGCTTTGTTTACCGGCGGAGGGAGGAGTTTCTAATTGTGATCAAAAGATTTCGATGAAACGGCGTAGAAGTGTTCACAGCATAGTGAGGGATAATTGATTTGGCGAACTGTGCACGGTAAAGATGTTTCTTTCTTCTACCTCTGCCATTGTTTCATTCGAGTATTGGCCAATAACCAATACGTTAGTACCATTGTAACTAATCTAGTTTTTAGCTGGAACTTTATTTAAATGGAAAGTTCGTTCAACCGCAGCGAAGATGACACCGAACGACAACTTCTTTTACACAACTTTGAAATATGGTCCACGTGTAAAAAGTGGGAAAATTTGAGCAAAGTGTGAATAATTTTAGGTGATTTATGCAAATGGCATTTATCGAAATTTGAATTACAATATATAAATAGATTATGAAAATTTCAGCATAAAGAATATTTTCTCTCCTGGAAATATATATAGGGCTGTTAATTAAAAAAGTTGTCCGATAGTTTCTTAAAGTTTACGAACGTACTTGATCTAAGTTTACGTAATCTTTCCTCGAGTTTAGAATAAATATCTTTTTATCAAGTTTCATAGATGTACATTTCGTTTTCATAATATCAAATTTTTACAGCCATATGGAAGAATGTACATACTACTAAATAATACGAAAGAGCTCTCTATTAACAATCGCGTGAAGTAGAGCAAAAATCAGGTTATGTGATATTCTTTGGAATTGGTGACACAACACGGGCTTATCAGGGGAAAAATCTCGCTAGAGTCGAATCGATTCGTTGATGAAACAGCATCGAAAGTTCTCCCCCCGAATCGAATTCATTTCGTAATGCAACCGTGCTCTCGGACTCTAATTTCGTCGTGCGATCGCTATTAAACGCGATCATTTTTCAGCCGACGTAATCTACGTTTCCCGAGAAGTCGAGCAGTTAGATCATTTTCCACTAATACACGAGCGATTTGTTCCGCGAGAGAGGCGATAAAGGTCGTTTCTCAACGTGGACGCCTGGCGTTTGAGTGGACCGGATTCTTTCAAAGTGTAATCTTTTGTGCAAATGGGGGCAAAATTGAAGTCCTGGAAATAAATGGGCCATCGTCTGGCTTATCGTACACTGACAATCAGATGTAGTCACGTTTGAACGACGTCTTACTTATCTTGTTATTCTCCTATGTTATTCGATTAATAAATTACACGCGATAAAGAAATCGATAAACGAAACTCAATCCGAATATATTCAAATCTCTTTCTTCACATCGTAAATGGAACACAACAATTCGCCATTCAAAATTTCCTTTAATCGACCGCAATCCAGTCCCAGCTCTCGCGAAATACATTTCTTCCGTTGCCAAGCTCGGATTTCCCGCTAGCCGGCACCTTATCTTCATGGGGGCCAGATGAAGCATAAAACTCGGCGAAATCCCATCGATATTTACGTCTTGCTGAGCGAAGCGCTGCATCGAAAAATCGAACGTTGAACCAGTTGAGTCGCATTAAGCGTATTAAAGGTCGGTTAGAATGGTCCGATCGGACTTCCGGTCAGTGGCGCGTTAGGAAAATATTATTTCGAGAAATTGGGGTAATCAGAAAACAGGATCCTGCATTTGTTAAAGTTATAGTCTCTGAATATCGTGCGATAATGCCGTTTAAAAAGTCCTCGACTTCTCTGAAGGACCACCGAATTTGATGGACTTGGTGCCACTGATATCGAAACTACACTGGCTTATGAACACTTACGTAGAAAATTCTCGTGTCCGTATTACATTTTGCTTAGTCCATATTACACAAGACACTTATATGTTTAGTAAAAAATTAGTGTACAGTGTAAATAGTCATTTGAAATATATACGTATAAGCGTAAAATATGATTCCACTGAATAACGCGGCTTTTTGGTATAATGGACAATTGACCGTTTAAATACCGTTGCGATCTCTGGTAAATATATGCTTGCGTTAGATATATTACATTTTCGGATTTGTTTCAAACTTTATCCATATAATCGCGATAGTCCAATTCCATAAGAGCGCTAATAAAATTTCAAAATATTTCGTGAAACGCGATAACGTACTCGTAGAACGTATCTACGAGTATTCCAATACTTTCGTGAGATGTTCTCAGTTATATTTCAAGCGGCAACAATCTCAATCGGGCAGCAGAATCCGTACAAAATCAAACTCCTTTGAAATTTCCCCGACATACCTAACGAAATGTACACCGAACCCATCGTCATAGAAGACTAAAAAAGAGAGTACATTTTAAAGCGTGCTCGACGTCGATATTCGCAAGGAGGAACGATTGCTTTGATGCCGGTTAGTCAACGATCGATGGATAAGTTACGAGGCAAACGGAAATGCAGCCAAATACGTCGGATGGATTCCGCATCGTCATATTGAAATTAACCGGCCACGCTACGGTTGGGTCACGCTGCCCCCACCCGTCCTCCGCGCTGAGTTTACGAGTGGGTGAGGGAAAGCAGTCGCGACGTTGCAACGAGCAAGTTTTTTTTCTCCATCGTTAACCAGCGATAGCGTGGCGTCCACCAGGGACTAAGAGTCGCCGTTTGAATCCTTTTCGATGAAAAAAAAACTGACGGTGGCAAAGCAACGGTGGACGGCACGGACAGGAAGCGAGAGGCAAGCAGAAAGGGGTATCGGCCCCAACCGAGAGTTTCTTAATGCAATTCTGCCGGATATGCTGGAACGGACCTGTGCCCCGGTAAAGCCCAAAAGATAAGTATCTGGAACTTCTATTTCATCGTGGCCAGTGAAGCGTACCATGCAAACTTCTGTACCGCGGCAAAAGACCTTCGAGTGTTATCGATAGTACCAGTCGGATCAAGGTAGGACTTCTCGTAAATACTCACGGCTCAAACGCCGGTACTGCTACGATATTCGAGACACGCCTTGAAACATTGATATCTTTGTATCGAATCTCTTCGCTCGAGATGATAAGACAAGTTCTCAGCCGTGGTTGGGAGAAGATCGCGCGAACGTCGACTCGTAAGACAGATATTGTTGGAATTGCAGGTTAGTCGGGGAGGTTTACGTTGTGATCGGGGAAGATTGTTATTTTTGGGAGACAGATTTCATCTTTTCAACCACCTGAATGCCGATGCTCGTATGATACGTGACTTGGAGACATTTCGAGAGATTGAGACAGCATGCATTTTTAGCTTTCAACTTAGTTTAAACCTTGTAGCTTCGACGATCGTGCATCGTAGTAATCAGTCATATTGTTTTCATCGTTTTGGTGCGTAAAATCGATCGTATGAATATTCCCTACATATTTTGTGACGTCGTTTTAGTTATCCTGTAGTGGTAGTTGTTGAAAAGTGAATTTTGTTATCATAGTAATTGTTTCTCGTTATTTCTTGACAAGTTTAAGTTACAACGCGGTACAGAAACGCGTAAGTGCAATTTAAATTGCACGTATAATTCAGAATGAAATATAAGCATTAAATTGTTAGATACATTGTTCCAATTAATTAACGTGTCATGCGTGACGTAGTAACAGCTTCGTCACGCGTTAACTTTTACATCAGCGTATCCCATTTTCGGTACGGTTATAATGCACTCCGAAAATAGCGTTTCTGGATCGCGAGATAGGCAAGTGCTCATTAACCCAGAAACGTCCTAATAAATTTTCCGCGGTTTCCATTTAACTTGTCGATGATGCTTTCCATTGGTCAAGCGATAAAAACGATTTTGATTAACTTCGTATCGGTATCCAATTTAGCAAGGCATATTAATGGCAATATATTTTAATGAGAAACGTGGGAACACGCGTCACTGGAAACGAAATGTACGTCGTTGGCAGAGACATCGTCGTTCGCCTCTAAACTTTTCCAATATAATTATGATAATCAGATATCGTACAATGTTAATGGATGTCAACATGTTTCGTAGATACACAAGTAATACATAATTCATAAATCATTTCTCTAAGTGTTCGAATACTTTTCATGACCTACTGTACCGGTCACACAAAATTTCGGAACAAATTGCATCATAAAATCACATCAAATCGTTAAAATCCCCAAGAGACTACATATCTGTAGCCGCATTGAATTCAAATTAACCCCTATTTATCAACGAGCGATAATCATGCTAGCAGTGCTAACAAACGGTAGCAGCTTCGCAGCGAGTTTTTTACCTAAACCGCAAGGTAAGGAGAAAAGTCGTTCCACGAGCAAGGCAAAAGATACTTTGAGTAAAAAAAAAAAAAAAAAAGAAAAGAAAAGAAAAAGAAGGGACTCGGCCTGTTTCGCAAAGAATTTTCTGTTGCGTGGTGAAGTGAGATCTCTGGCTGTCTAAGCACGATAGTCTTGTTCCCCATTGAAAGGCGGCATTAACCGAGATAGAACAAAACTACATACGAGCACGGGTAAAGGAGCGCCGCTGCCACGATTGCGTAGTAACAAGCATCGCTTCCGCCTCAGGGTTCGCCTCGTCCATGTACTGAAAAGTGGTTAAGCTGTCAAGGATGCAAGCCTCGACCATATCGTGGTTATAAAGCTTTGCCTTAATACCGGCCTGCGTGGTTTTGCGTATTTCGTGACTACGCCCCCAGAAGAGGAAGTGAAAAGAAAACGAAACGGAAAGGGAAAGAATGATAGGAAGGAAAGAAAAATAAAGAGGAACAGTAGCGGAAGTGGAACGAGAAAACTGATGTTCCGCTTGGACGAATGAAGAAGAAATAAGCTTTATTCCGTATACGCGTACGGTGTAACATGAATTATCTTTTTCCGTGGCAGCTACAGCCTTCTATGAATCCCCAAGTATTCTTTGAGACAGAGCTGGAAATTGTGACGGTGTAGTCTCGCCTCCAGTCTCCGGATAAAAGTAGAGTCTGTTTACTTTTTCTGGAGAAACTGCCATAGTTTTTCTGGTTGATGCGTTAAATATTCAATGGGTTATTTTTTTTATCATTAAACTTAAATGTTTGCTACTAAACTTATTATTGCTAATTTTATTACTAAATATTTTCATTATTAACCCGTGAAAGCTGCGAATTATTACGAGTGAAATTTCACTCCGGTACATTTCTGTTTATTTTAGAAATCACTAAAGTCAAGCAAATATAACTGTTTCAATATTAGATGTTATATACAATATTCAACATTTCGTACAATATTAAATGAATATTACAAAATGATTGTCTGCAATGATTATAAATAATATTGGGGCAATATCATTATGGAATCATAATATTAGAACAAAATTTGCACAGGGTCAAATTTCATCAATGACGGCCTTTGTGTGTTAAAAATTAAATACTAAATAATTGGTTGATTATATATATATAATTTTTAAAGGATTTATTTCAGATGGACTAAAATGGAATAATTAAAGGATGATACATATATCTTTCAAGTTAAAATAAATTGATGTGATTGTATAAATGTTAATTATAAAGAATATTAATTAAGATTTATCATACGAATAATGTCGTATTTTTGTTGTATATATTAATATATTAAATATATTAAAATGTGGAACTTATTGAGCTATAAAATGATTTGAATATACATATGGAAAGGGTATTTTTAATGTAGCATCACAGAATATATAAACATAAATCTTCGCATCATTGGAAAGTTTGATTAGCTTTATAAAATCCATATTGAATTCCGGTCTATTAATATTTGTATATATGTTATCAAAATACAGATATAATGAAAAAAAACATATGTATATTGCCAATCGTGTTGTAAGCTTACGATATTTGCCCAGTGGAAAAGGCAGATGGAAATAATGTGCTTTATTAAACACGCGAAATTGTTAACATGTAACCGCATAAAACGTGACTGAAATCGCTAATTTGCGAATGTATAAAGAATAAAGAATTCAGGTAAAATTCGTAGAACTACGATCCAACGGTACCTGTACGTTCGATGCTCCAATTAAATAAACAAAATTGCAGGTACTGTGGACGCATAGTTTGTAGGACTTAATTGCGAAACTTGATGTTCATGCGTTGATTACTCTTTGTGTAATTAAAATGAGAACACAGATGAATTGATATGTTCACAGCAAGCCTCGGACTAAAATGTAATTCTCCTTTTTTTCCCTTTATTTCACTTCTGTCTTTCTTTTCTCTTAACGATTCAACGCTATAAAATATTTGTACACGCGGCTTAAAAAATAAACCGGTAGAGTGGATTCCTTAGTATTTAGCGAGTAAAATCAATTTCTACGCTTAAGTTCCGTCGCTTCAGTCACTTTATTATAAATTTGCATAAACGTCTACGGTTTAAATACTTATTACCAAGAATTTAGCATTTCGCTAAGAAACTTTATAAAGACGCGATACAATTTATATATTAATCTTTCACATAATTTCTCGCGTTGGCGTAAGCCACGTGTAATTAACAACCTCCTTGAACAAACGCCGGAAGCAATAACAACTCGTGATAAAATCGAAGATTTTCGTAAACGATCGCATTACTCGGATAGCTGTTACGGATTCTAATCGATTCGATCGCGCTTCCGAAATTACCGCTACCACATAGGACTGCGATTGACCCAGAATCCGTTGCTCTGTCCGCGATTTATGCCTTTATCTATCTTACGTGTACATTTCGCACCGGTGTGCATTTAATACCCCTGGAAATCGTTCGCGGCGCGAGATTCGGTTTACTTATTACGCGATTAAGCGCGTTCTCCTTTTGGAAAGCAGTGAATTTACAATCACGTTCGCGTTCGACGTTATTCAAACGATGGCTCTTGCACGCGGCACACAGCTTCCCTGGCTCGAATCGATTTTTCGCTAATATCGACGAAGGGACGAAAATTTAATTTCGCGCCGCCAGCGAAACGGTCTCGGCGAAAGAGAAAATATTCCAACGCGAGGCCAGTGGTAGGAGTTGATGTGGGTTTCCAAGGGGTTGAGAATAGTTGGTACGATGGAGAAATAGCTCGAACAGTTTTTGAGAACGTCAGAAAGGATTCTGTCGTTCTGTGCGAATCGTATTCCGCCTAGCACTGGGCTTTTCAAATTCATTTGCCGCTTAAAATTACGCGGCAAATCCGCGCGCAAGCCAGCTTTCAGATTGGAAATCCATTCGGCGCGCTAGTGTGCGATAATTCGACTTCTCCATTACCACATGTACCGTAGATGCTGTATCTTTCCATTTGGCACACGCTTTAACCAGAACTGAAAAGAGAACAGCCGGAGGAAGGAATTTCATGCACACGGATACGCACTGCCTGTTTATAAGGCCGCCAACACCTGTGTTACCATTTTGGACTGCGCGGCCGATGAACGTGTTTAAATAAATACGATGCAGAGGTGAAATGGCTTCATTCTGTCTATTTGGCTGGCGTAACGCGCATGATACAGTAATTCGAATTTCGCGTACGATTAATTGAATGAAATGAATACTCAGACTGGTAGTGATTCGATAGTTTTTCAATAACAGTAATGGGATACTTGGTTTCAATTGGTTCAGTCTGAATTGATCTTGGTGTTTGTTAGCGCTAATTGCTGATGATTTAGTAGCATTAATTTTTAAGAATAGACGTATCTACGAGATTCAAATCATTGAATTGGAAGACGATACAAGTAGAAGGGGAATTATGGCGTAGGAGATACAGACAATTGTAGTCGGACTGTTCTAAGAATTGTACTTAATTGTTTTGCGATACATTTTTTAGCAAATTAATAAATTCATGCGGAGCACAATTAGAAGAGGGTAAGAGAAAAACAGGAGAAGGATATAAAATGAAATGAAAGAGGTAGATAAAAAAGTCTTGATCAATAATGAAAAAATTGATGGAACTATATCTAAATCAGAAGACAAAGAGCATTTATAACGAATTATTTGTAACCATTGAAACATTACTATTCCATTTCATCTTAGATCTATATTAAGCAGAATGAATTAATTATTAATCACGTTTCTATCCGTGTTTGGTATCGGAAATTGTATCTTCCTCTGTCTTATTTTTCACTAACAATAGCCCCTCAGTTGCTGCACGATAGAACTACCAAATATGTATCAACGTGTATCAAATACCATCGAACAACCATCCGAAATTAAAAAAAAAATCATACATACCTAATAAAAGTAATCGACAACCGATATCTTCCTACTAGAAATTTCTCTCGCGTGATTCCATTCTCCAGTCGTGTCTACAAATTACATCATCGATCACCAGACTGACAAACTGCGTCCTTCGATCGAATATTCCATCTGTTTTCACTTAACAGGAAATTACACCTTGCGACACTTTTCAAATAATACATGGGACCGAAGAAAAGAAGAAACGACAGACGTGTAGATCGTTGGAACAACAAAGAATATAGAACAACAAAGAATAGAACAACGTTGCAGCGTGTAAAGAGAATTCCCCACGGTATAGGAGACATGGAGAGCGCAGGTGCGTGTGTCGGATAACCGTGATAACGTCGTATTGATAACACAAGCGCGTGTCGCTTGCTGTAGTTACACTAGGGGCGTTCACACGGTAACCAGGGTGTGTACAATTACCTGCGCTTTTCGTGAATAGGTGAAGGGAGATAGAAGAGGATCGAGCACGGAGGAAGAGAGCGGGTGTCCGGCCGAGCCGACCACCGAATAAAATACTCACAACGTATGGGACAACGAGTCGTTGGTTGAGCGTGATGGAATTGGTAGGTCGACAGATAGCTGCGGTGGTGACGTCGTGTGTCGATGCGCCGCCGGTACCATTCGTTGAATTGTCCATTGATTGCCTTTGCTTGCTATTTACACCGGTACAATTACCCAATAGCGGTAGCGGCAACATCACGCGTAATAGAATTCGCGGAGAAGGGAGCGGAATCTTAATGTGCCGAGGAATATGCCTGACGTTTTCGCCCTTCCACTGTTCCAATTCCAAGAGATAGGAACTAGACGTTCTATTGTACGATTCGGTGATTTGATAAGAAAATTTTGGTCTTGCGGGTTTTCTCTCATTTATTGTAAATTGGGAATATTTTTGTTTCGTCGATTACGAGTAATCCGAACCTTCGAGCTTCGATACGATTATCGTAAGAATATAATAATATGTTTTATCAAAATCACGTCGGGTATCGAAAAAGCATTCCAAATCCAAACTCGACGTTGTTTGACAAACTTGACATTTAGAGGTATAGATGTTAGGGTAACGTGCCATAAAGTGTATCAGCATGGTACACCCTCATATAGTATAGCGTTCGAACGTTCGTGAGATCGTGTCTTCTCGAGAAACAAGGATTCAGCGCGCTCATCGGAACGGAAATTGGTAACATCTGCGCCGTACTCGTTACACAGGCACAGTCGAATCTGTGTAACTCCCAACTTTATCGGCAACTTCGAACGACGGACCTCTAATTGAACCATGGAAAACTGCATGGAGAAACGGTCCATTGTTTCACGATGGTTCTCACAGAAAATAAAAATTATCCTCTTGCAAGGAAAAATTCATTTCCACGCGCGTCGCGATCTTTTATGTTAAGTTCATCGAGGAATATGTGTTTACCTGAAGTGCTTTCAACTGACTTAGTTCACTAACCAGATATAGTCTCACCATACATCGAGTTTTTACTTATATCGACCTATTTCACTGCGAACGTGTTTCCGCAGAAATCGGGCGACTTGAAATTTACCTAACTTGAAATAAATGGATATGTTCCCGGTTATCGAAGGAATCGAGGTGCGAGGGATATTTTATATGTATATTTACACTTACTACGTAGGATGTATTCTCGGAAAATAGCTGTCACCGACAAGGAAGATGGAAAGATTGGAAGAGAAAACAGATCTCCCGAATAATATATTCATTTTTGACCATAGAATAAGGTAGATCTGCGTCGGATCAATCTTAGTTAAATTCATAATAACTTAATGATGACTAAATGGAGTTGCATAATATTGCATAGAGGGGATGCAAAGGCCAACTGTATTTTAGTATGATCCAATGAAATGGAGTACCATGTATGCATAATTGATACCGAACGCTGCGTGAAGAATACGTTTTCAATAATAAAATAATGGAAAAGAACTAATTATTGCAAGATCGATTAAAAGATAATTATATTATCAACAATTTAATATTCTAGCAATCATTTATTCTCGACAGGATATAATTTAAATTGCAGGATATTTGTCTACAAGATCCGTCTCCTAGAGCGATTAATCTTCTTATCTACTTGGACAGCAAATTTCTTCGTTCAAGTTTAAAGTGGCAATTTCGTCTGTTTATCGCGACAATATGCCACTCTGGTAATTTGTTGAACGATATCATAGGGGTATTAATTCCGTACATGAGACTCGTTATCCAAAGACACACATTCCATGCCGGAAGATATGTTCGCGGCTAACATTCTTGCACGTCGCGGCAACTTCCAAGAAATTATATCTAACCGATATACGTACAATATAATTGCACTATGTTGCGAACGGAACAGTTTGTAAACCAAGGGTTTTGACGTTTGTGACTAATTCCATCTCCGGAGGTAAACTTCTAACGAAATAGACAAACGTTCGCGTTAACGTTCGTGATTTGTTTTGCTTGTATAAATTAATTAGATACGTTACGAATGAACCCTTCACGAAGACGAAACGTTTGGTATTTAGATTGCTGTACTGCCTGGAGAGGCTGTATTTATAAGACACGTCTCATACACAAAGCGTTCTAGCTTGAGACTCCTTGGTATTCGATAATGCTAATAATAATTTAAACAAATTGCAAGATTTTGCGTATTGTCAATCGAGTTAATTTTAATCAAGTGTAAATGATATTCTTAAAAATATTATATGTATTACTTATATATATATATTCTTCGAGTATCTTCTTAAAAGTATTATTACACGTATATTTAAATACTGTCATATATAGCAATAAATAGTAAATCAACATAACACGTCATCTGAAATTCCAATAATTTGTTCAGAATTCTTCTACCATTGATATTCTACCATTCCTCCAACTACATTCTACAATTTTGTGAAGCATGAAAATATTGAACTATTTGTAGCATCGCATGAAAGTGTTACATATTTCATATATCACGGACAATTTCTTCGTATATGTGATTTGTATAGCTCGCTGGTTGTTCCTTAATGGGACACGTAACTAATATCATAATAATAACAAATTAAGGTAACTAAGGACACGGAATTCAGAACGCGAACTGCCCATTTTTTCGTTCGTTTTACATACTCGTGCAGATCGAAACGTGTGATACCATTAAATGCACGCAATTCAACCATACGAACCTGAATAAACAGATGTTCCAAATATCCTTGGCATTGAGTATTGAATGGTATTCGGTCGAGTCTTTTAATTGGCCTAGTATATATTTTATTCTTAATAGAAAAATATTTTTAATAATCATCGTTAATATCTATGTTTCGTTAAAATCGCGAACACAGGTTGCAACATTGGAAATGCAAGACTACGCGTCGCGTTCTAGCAAATCCTCCGCTTCGTTGTCCGCATGTCTCGCCCATTATTTTTGCCGGTACTTCCACCGATGTAATTAATCATCGGCATTATATCATCCGCAGCGGCGGTACTCCAGCTGGGCATAATCCAGGCACGTGCACGTGTAACGTCAGCCTGTCAGGCTGCAAATAATATTCGGCTGCCGATACGTCTGTAGTATTTGTCCAAGGTCGTGCAAATCACAACCAGCTGGAATGAGCGCGTTTAAACGCCTATGAAAACGAGGTGCAAGACATTCATTATGCGTGCATGCGAGCTGCCTAGCACGGATTTATCGCATTTTTTTGCTCCCAACTCTCGAAAATCCTCGAATCCTGTTCGACCAAGCGTTTTGAAATTAATGGAAAACGAGTCGAGGGTGAATTCGCTTATTCGATCGACATTATTTGATGAGCGGTTCTTTCTGCAAATTTTTATGAATATTTTTGAGAGATTATATCGTGAATAAAACAGAAATTTTGTAGAGCCTAAAACCTGAGTGTACCAATCAAACGTAATAAAGGTGTTCTATGGGGATAGATAAAACAAAAGTATTACATAAAAGTAAATCGTTCGAAAATTTAGTATGAAGTTATAACAAAAATACTATTCCCAAATATCCATCGTTATCATCAAAGAGCATACGAGCAATATTTGACAGAAAAAAACACGAAACATTCTGAATATGTGCAAAGATTCTCTACATTTTATAATCAATTCGTGTATCGTTTTAACCAAACTAAATTTATTACTGTACACGGCGAAAATTTGCATTGTCACAACAATTGATAAATTGTACGAATATTTTGAATTCGAAATTCGTTAATCATTCTCTTCAGTACCTCGAACAACTGAATCGTGAATAATTTTATTCGCAAAAAGACTGCCACAATTACGCTACATTTAATTCCACAGATCGTTACGTACGCAATTACTTATTACTAATTTCCTTTATATTTGATATTCAATAATCCGTGTATCATTTCAAGAAAGAAATGAAGATACAAATACAAATATAAATAAAAGTACTGTATCTAATACCACGACAATCAGTAATTTTTGAAATATTCAATAGTATGTAAAATACATATCTAATCTCCAACTAAATGAAAATGATATCAATTTGAATAAGAATGTATTGAATTTTGGAATTGCTTATTATGCTCTTTTCCTACGGTCTTCATATGCGATACAAAGAAATGGATCAGCTTCAAAATGTATATATATATTTTACTAAAAGTCAATCAAATTGCCAAAAGTACACTCTCGTCAATCTACATAATTTCTGTGACAAATTACGAATTAATCACTTTTGTAGTTCTATATGTATAGTGCTGCACACGTTTCATTTCATCTATTTCGTAGCACATAGAAAGTCCTGCGTTATGTACGATGTAATTTCGGAATCGTTGGCGCGAGAAAGTGCTTGCCAATATTCTATCCATCGCTGATCAACGAACTGTTCCTGTAATGAATTTTCCATGTAAAATATGTGCGAGCCTGGCATCGTGGAGAAAATGCTTGTGTCGTGTATTCGACGCGAACCAACAGCTGTAATGGAGAAATGGCGCGGAAGAATCGTAGCAATAATGGCGGTGGTATACGAAAAAGCAGCGCGACACGCGCGAGAAATGCCTGGAGAACATAAAACGCATTCTAAATAACTGAATGTTCCATTTGCATATTCTATTACGACGAATGGTTATCGATGATAGGGTATTACGCGACGAAAAGAAATCGATAACTCTATGTAAGTAAATATCAAATTGTTGGAGCGTTAGAAACGTAATGGAACTTTCTGCAGTACAATTATAGATGTTTTAACGTGCATACATCAAATGTTTGAATCTTAAGGGTTAATAATAAAATTACGACATTACCACGAATAAAAGATTTTGTGTGTTAAACATAGTTATGTACAGGTAGCATGAACAGTCTCTATTTCGTTGAAAAATACAAAAATTACTATACCTCGAAAGCAAATAAATTACTCGAATGATCTGACGATACAAATGGTGCTTACTTCCATTAGCTCCAACAACATAATCCGCGCTTAAAAAAGACCGTAAGACAAGATACGTAAAATTTTTGTTCTAGAAGTTTATTTGTTCCTTGCTTGTAATTAACAGATTACAGTGCTCGTGTATAAATTTTTGTATATACGTTCGCACACGTTCTTTAAAAACGAGAATGCCGTTCCATCCCCTCTCCCAGAGCTAATACACCACGTACGAAGTAATCGTAATGTTTTATCATTACGAATGTACATTTGCGATAATACGTGTCAAACGTTTCACATGCTTTGACACTCGTCACGAATGGCAAGCGTGAGAATTTTATTTGTCACCGAATCGCATTAATGAGGCGCGAATAAAGCCACGATAAGGGCTCGATAAGGTGTTACGCATACGAACAAGTCATCCGTTTGAAGTTTACCGATGAACGACAACGATAGAATTTCTTTAAACGCTCCTCACCCTCTAAGTACTCATCATCCCCGCTTTCTATCGATAATGAATACGATTTATGTGCAATTTAAAACACGCGCATGGAATACCGAATTTTCGTTGCACCGGAAAAAGCATTTTATCTTTTATCGAATGTTTTGTAATCGTTAACCAATGGAGAGTTAAAATACATTTGTTTTCGCGGGCGGTCGTATTTTATCCGTTTGAAAATTTGAGTTTTGCTTGGATACTAAAATTTTGAATGTTGAACAAAGTCCAATATAGAACGAAATTACAGATGTTATATTGGTTTTATTCTATACTGAGTGTAACATTTATCGCAGTAAACGCAATTTCCATTTCCCTCCAATATACAAAAATGTCCGAATAATGGAATTTTCGAAAAACAGAGTAGTCAATTTTCCTGTATGAAATTTTATTTATTCAATTACAGATCAAAAACATTGTCAGCCTGTTTCAACATTTATGAATTCTATACCTTTTTATTGGCTACTGAATTACATAAATTTTTTGACACCAGCAATTCTTTAGAGTTACATCCTTTTTGTACTGTCTGGTATTCTGTTCGATTAATAGAACGTTCAAACGATAGGATATTCGTATATTGAAGGTTCAGATGTTCAGGAAGATCTACTGTATTTACTTCTTATAGAAGAATCTGGAACAAAATTTTACCTCTGTGAGATGTGTCATTCACACAATAAGCCTTTTACGCGGTATTGTCTTCTTCCCTGCGTTATTGCTATAATTCAGGTGCTATTGTTACGAATCCTCCACGGAGACGAAACATGCGGTATTTAGGTTAATGCACACTCTGAAAAGGGTTGACTTATATAATCCTGGTAGATCATATGAGTACATAGCCTAGCATACCAATGAAACGTATTATTTTGCATCATTAATAATTTTTAGTAGATTTTTGTCAAATATATGTACGTATGTATATATGTAAATATTGATATATAAATAATATTAATATATTAATATACATTAATGTATGCATAAATATAGAATATACATATAAAAAGGTAGGGACTAGAGATCCTGGATTCAGTCTTCATCCTCACAGAATTCTAATTCTGTTCAAATTCAGTTTCTAATTCGACAGAATTATAACTTAAACACTGAGCAATTCCCTTTAATAGAAACCTTTGATCAACCTTTAAATAACATTTACTACGCTATTAAAGACTCAAGTATCGTCTAGACGTTTCTAATTAAGAGAACGCTCCCATCTGTGAGTAAAATTATATCGAGATTTATATAATTTGCAAGTTTCATTTAGATTGTTATACAAATCTCCATACTTTCTTTCATCACATTGATTTCTCCACGTTTACTTATCTCTCGGTATTTAGCGTCAACCACACATCGGTTGATTTCAATTTTTTATTGAAAATTCTGTGTATCCATAAATCGATGCCACGTTCCCATGCCTGACCCACGTCCCTGTCCTAACACTAGCGATATTATAAATCAGTGTTATCAATCAGATCTAATATGTCTTGTAATTTTATGAATGGATTTACTAGTACTATTAAATAAGAAAATGTACGATAGGTAGATTTATGATAACATCAACAAGTAAGAAAGGTGGAAGTAAGATAGTATATAATGTTTTCACAAAATCTATTAAAGAATAAAACTTACATTCTTTTTACAGTTTCTTTTTCCTTGAGAATATTTTAAAATAATTTTGAGGACATGATGACCTCAAGCTCCGTTTGGAATAATATAATATAAACATGAAACACTGTCAACTTTGTTTCTGACGCTTCCAAGAGAATGAACACGAATAACATAAATTCCTCGCATAAAATTAGCCAATCTAAAAATCTGAGAATTGTGGAAGCACGACGTTGCAAAGTGCGTATCGATATTTGATGCTTTAATTTACGACTGTACTATATACATCGCCTGCACTTAATATATCTGTAATATCGTAATACGAATGTCGTCAACAACAGCTAAAACAATGCAGTATAATATAAAAGCAAGCCAATAAAAAATCTATTTTTGTAAAATATAAATAACTATTTTTCAAAATATATCCGAAGCTCAAAATTCAGTGCAAATACCAAATATCGCGTCTAGATTATGGACAAAATTGATCAGAGAAATGAGATTCGAATCATTTTAATTCCAAATAAATTCGATTGGACCGAACTCACGAACAGCATAACAGTACAGGGACGATAACTTGTTAGGATAGATCATTGGACACGATCATTCGACGTTGTTTTCCGTATTTGACAGGTATTATATTTCGAGGCATGGCGGTGAAGCGTAATTGATAACGAAACGACGCATAATTCAGGCTGAAAACGCGAACATGCGGCTAGAAACACCGTGTGTGTACGTAAACACTCGCGGCGCACCCCATGTTGCGTATAATTTGCGAGCTAAACAGTTCGTTACGAGGCACTCATTTTCCGTGCAATACGGCGAAAATGTAAATTCGTCCGGTTTTGGTGGCTTGGACGGGAACGCGCACCGACATCTGAATGTATAGTTGATCAACATTACTTCGTGAAAACGAACGTTTTGTTTGAAATCTAACGCGACTACGCAATATCTATTTCCAGAAAAAGCTTCGATTTATTTCGGTAAAAGAGCGAATCAAAAATCGATGTGTCCGACGGATTTGTATATGTCTATCGGAGAGAGATTTTTCGACGTCGTTTTTATTTCAAAATCGGAATTTTCAGTGTGAAATATTTCACGATCGTAAAGACATTAACAACTTTTGTTGTTTTTCGTTGTCGTTTTGAAACTGGGCTGTCAATTACGATAAGTACGAATTTAAAGGACGCCTGGCGGCAAGCTTTCTTATTTATTTAATACAAAATTCCTTATTTAATACAAAATAAAATACCTTTCATTTATGTCGTTTCAATTTTCTTGACATCGAATTTCTTTTCTCTGTATATTAACGTTATATAATATACACGATACAAAGTTAGAAAAATGTTCATTAACTACGTGGATAGCTTAGATGATTAAACATGCAAACTTTATTTCGTAAATAATCAATAATGAAATTTACGTTGCAACCATTAATATCTCTAAAATGTTTAAGAGGATATATTTAATTCCAAATCAAGAATTTTATAGCTTGAAATATACGATTGCTCTGGTAATATTCCTCTCTTTTTTTAACGCGTCGACTTTCAAAATCTCCGTGCTATGAAAACGGAAAATGTGTTTAATCCCGTTTAATTCGCCTATACGTATATCGTTTAGTTAATTGATAACATACAAAGACACAACACTGCCTATACGCAGTTATTAACGAAAGAGTTAACGCTGCAACGTTTCTATTGAATTTTAACAAAATTGTCGCACATACATGAGTATATGTATATATAATATTACATATATATAATATACTATATATACATCGTGCCAGGTAGTTAAGCTATTAATACGGGAATCCGAGTAATTAGCCAATTAATCGATCCAGCCTGTCGTGCTATGTACACACGACAGCTATAAGGTAATATTAATGATCCGTGAATCTCCATTTATAACGATACGATTTAACGATGATCCCGCGTCTCTCAAACCCGACCTGGTTCAATCTTCGGGAAACGCGTGAATTCACCGAATCAGCGTCGAACGGCTATCTCGATAAATTTTGCTCGTAGCTTGAATGGAGGGGAATTCCAGAAATGCAAATTCGATTTCGTATTTCAAGGCTGCGAGTCAATCGGAGCCCCAAATTCGTTCGATGTGTTACCGTTATTGTCTGGCGATCGAACACCAGCAACCTTGGTCCGTGATGGGAGTTAAGCTGATGAATTAACGCGTTCCATCGCGCGTTGTTAGCTCAATTGGATTCATCGTCGATGGCGATCGTAGAATACTTATATCTAAGTGTTATATCCTATTTGCAGGATAATTGGATATTTGAATATTATCAATGCAGCGAGAAATGGGTTGAATTTGTATTGGATTAAGCGGGAACGACGTTCCTGCGTTAATTTAGTTTCACGTATTAGATCAAGTCGATGTAAATTTTTCATTCTCTCGCGCTCGATCTCGCATATAAGCGACAGTAAGCTATTTTCTGCTCTGACGATCCAAACATCGATCATATACTGGAACAGTTGAAATTGGGAAATTTACAAAAACTGAAGTTGTTCAATTTGACTTCCGAGGGGCTTATGCAATAAGATACATATAACAGTAGAATCCTATCAATACCGCAATATCATACCTACCTCGATCTATGTCGTTGAAAAATCATATGTATTAATCAAACGAAACAACAAATAAATATCTGACACGTATAGGGGATCGATCACATTAAAAAATATGAATCTATCGATGAATGTCCAGGTTACGCGTCATTGACAACCGAATGGCACTTCAGATCGGCCTGTACCTATATTTTTTACAGAATCCAGAAGCCTCTCCCTACGTATAACGGCTATTCGAACGATAACGGGCATCGTTGCCGTATAAAAAATTGTTTTGGAGATGCGGCAGTTTATTTGGCGACTGCATTGTCACGGGTTGACACCGCCGCGTTTTTGATCCTTCGTAAATGCTTTCCAGCTGTTGTTCAACCAATCATTCGTAACCCGTTTCGGCCTACTCGTTGACAAAGGTCTCGTTGAAGGAACACAAGCGTCAACCAATGCCCGAATCCTCGAAAATCCTCCACTTTCCTACCTTTCATCGAATATAATGGCGGTGACGCGTTTCCCGTTGAAAATCGTTTTTTGCGTGCGATCTTGCGGACCCGCTTTCAAAATCGAAACGGTGATATATGGAGCGTTCAGCCTGGATTTCGATCTTCGCACCTCCTTCCGTGGAACTGAATTTTTCACAAACTGGAGAACGTGTTAATTCTTCTCGTGGAAAATCTCGTTTCGATTTCGATCAAAATTTCAGGTACTTGACGTTCTTAACGTTCGGTAAATCCTAAAATAATATAAAGCGAAGCAACTTCTTTGGAAGACCGTTGACACCGTTTTAATCGTCACGTCGTGTACTTTTATCGTAATAAGGCGTTGGTAAAAAGACAAATTCGGTCGTGTTCTACATTGATACGCTAATTTTCCAAGTCACCTAAAGCATCGAAATCTACGCGACAGAGACCGATATATCGAAAGAGTGCGTTTTATTAAAACACGAACTATCGTATTATCTATTATCTACCATTAGGTAGAAATAACCTTGGTAAATTTTTAATTCTTGGAGAACGAAGCCACGTAAATCCATGTCTTTAATGTATAGTATCTTTATCGAACAGATCTGGAATATGCCTTTGATGATATTGCGAATTTTTATCGAAATAAACCGGGCAAAGCTATCGATTCGCGTCAGAGGCCGTAACGCGCATTGCTGTCAACCAAATCGCACGATCTATCGATTAAGCGTAATCTTGTCCAATTAACCCTTATCTGCGACGCTAAACGCGAAAGCACATTTTGACGTGTCCTGTCCCTTGATCGTAGAAAAAGACCGCGATACAGACTGATAGCACGGTAAAAATCATATATTTAGACGTATAGCAAGCCGTAGAAAACCAGTTTTCAAATCGGCGCGAACACGAAACGCGTTACTTTTTATGTTTCGTTTTCTAGAAATCGTATCTCACGCGTACGTTGCGCGTATCAGATCCTTCGTGTCTCATTACATACGCGTAGATGCATAAAGAATTCCACGAATCTTATGATCTAGATTTACCTGAATAATGAAAAGATTATTAAGAACGACATCGCGCTGTCTGTACTTTCGCCGGTAGCAGCTTCGGCATTCAGCAGGAGATAATCTCTATTCAAGCGTGCTTTCTCAATTATTCATATAATATATTACTTGTGTAAATCACGATAAACCTTTAGCTTTCGTCGTTCAGAAAAATATTACAGCCCATGCTGATTAATGGCGTAGGCGTTTGATTAACCGTAGACGCTCATGGATTACGATTAATTTTTGTTTACCTTGTTTCTTTTGTTTCAAGGTTTTTGCTTCGACGATGATGTTGTCGAGCGTGAGATCTTATTGCAACGAAATACCTGGTTTACTTGATTATTCAATATGTAATGTATGCGATGTAAAAGGTGGTGGGATAATCGAAAAAAGGAAAAGACTTTAACAGTGATTAAATTTATGGCAAGCAGTCGATCGAAACAAATGTCAACTGAGAGAAAAAGAATAATAAAGAGAAAGGCTAAAATATCGTCATATCGGAAGATATTCAATGAAAGACGCGATATTACGTTAAAGTAAAATTCGAACTTTTATCGTACACGACTTCCTGATACCGTGAACAGTTTTACAACTTTTTCATGCCTCGATCCATCACGATCGATCTTAAGCGTTTCTATACAGCTTCGTAGCTACAGATCATTGACGTCTCTGTCTCCAGATTTCTACTTTTCTCTATCAATCACGACTCGGATTGATCACGATGTTTCTTACCGCGACGTAGCGCGAAAATCCCAGACTGAGAACTTTTTGCTCAATATTCTGCGGAAATCATGTTCTCGACTTGGACCATTGACAAACGCGTGACGTTGAAAGTTTACATTATTCATCGTGAAACAACAAATTGTTATCACAGAGTTTGCGAAGTTCATGAAGTTCGCGACGAGGAAAGTTGTATGTATCTTCGTTAGTTTTAATGTAGTCATTTCGTACTAGAAACTAGAGCGATATACTGCGTTTATCTTATGAACACCGCTATTTTACTGGTAAATGGATACGTTATTCTACCGGTAGACTATTAATTCTTAAAAATATACACTTTATAATAATGTATAACCGATAATTAAACGATAATTAAGCAATCGTATAGATGAATTAAAAATATGATACTTTTTGTTCGGAACTTATCGTTCTATCTCATTTTTATAATATTTCTTATAACGGCACACATTTTACGCCTCAATTTATAAAATCGCCGGATACTGAAATTTATTTCTTTTTTTTTTTCTTTTTTAGAAATTTAATGATACAATCACCTATTCGTTAAATTCCAGCGAAGAGAATAAAAAATGAATTGGTGACACAGAATGTCCCGTTTTGTGAAATACTCTTAATATTTTTTTATTCGAATCATTCAAGTATTGTTCTATCATTTGTTTCGTCTCTATTCATCATTTGCGTATAGTATATTCATATAGAGCGCATGATGAAGTTGACGAAAGGAAAGCAAACTTGTATATATTCTACAGTAGATATGGCGATCAGCTTATCACGACTAGTATACCCTGCGGTTTATCACGAATCGTGCGTACATTGCGGATATAAATTTGTACGGTTATTCCAGATACCGTACCTGAACATATATATTTTATCGTATTATTGCGCCACCGGTTGATACTGGTCATGATTATTATTCAGTAGCTTTTGCAAACAAGCCAACTGCCTTGTGCGCAACGATTGCCAATAACGAAGAATAAAACTTAATAAATTTTTCGTGCCTTGCGGGGTTAAAATATCATTCGCAATATTTTTAAGAAAGAATGTATCTAAGGGCGAATATTCTTAAACTCCACAGCAATTGGAGACTATATTTTCCAAAAGAACGCAACTAAAAACGTTTTACAAACTTAACAAACCTGTCTTCACACGTACACGTTTCTCAAGCACGAGATAATTGGCGCAAAAACACTAACTTACGCTAATTACCGACGAATCTTTGCTTTTTCTGTTTCGCCTATCTCAGAAAAAGGCGATGCAGGCTGAAGGATCTGGCAAAAGTATTTCCTACCAGTTGGTGTCAAAGACGTGCACGAACTTGAGACGCCACGTTACATACCTAAGTAGCTGCCACGAAGGCACTTTGCTAAAACACCCTGTTCGCGCTAAGAGGCTGTTTAGTATGCGAGAAGAGCTTCGAACAGATTAACTTAGCTCCGAGGACCGACGTGGCGGGTGTTGATTTGATGTTGACGCAGTTCGCGTGCCACGTGACTGTTTCAAAGTGATTCCGATGTCGGCGAATTCAAGACACCGATTGCACCTTGAGAACAGCCTTCGAGGAACAACACGCAGCTGACGTTTAAAACGTACCTTCTTTCCTTTGTTAGGTTACTGTTGATTTGAATGGACAATTTCGGAAATAAATGATAACGATATCATCATTACTGTATGGCGAGTACGATTAGGGAACAGAGGGAGATATGGCATAATTGTTTTCGATCAGGCTCAAATTGATACGAAGTTAATCGTTTCAGTGGATAATCGAATCGTTGAAGCGTTATACGTTTCGTTTTGGACATCGATTTGGAAAAATTTCTATTGAAATCTGTTACAGGGTAGCATTCGTGCTGCTTCCGCTTGTATCTAGTTTATTCGAGTAATATACAGTTGAGTTTCTTTTGCAAATTACTGTTAACGAAAGTGCATAACTTGTCAGAGCTAGTTACCAATTTTTATTCAGTTGTAAAGGCTTTCAAAATTTGTCTTCCGCTGATCAAGATATTTGAGATCAAGATATTTGAGTCTTTTTACTTCGTTTCTATCTCGTATTTAACAGAATAGATTTTACGAGTAATTATTCTTTATTGGTATTCAAAATCAGTTTCAGAAGAAAACGGGATTGTAAATTAAAATTAATTCTGCAATCCTACGCACAGATGCATAGCCATGCCTCACAAGCAGAGCGTAGCTTTCAAGGGATCGCGCTTTTGTCAGACAGCCAATCTATCGGCTATATCCAGTTCACATAGAAATAGCTATAATGATTAAAGGGCAATATTCCAGGAAGAAAATGCATCATAAAAAAGAACTGAACTTCACAAAGAGCGTCCTAGTACTCTTACATTAAAGTACCCTCTTTTAAAGTTCTCGCGTAATAATTCATACGTCAATTAAGTCAATTTAGATGAATTACGTTACAGATAAAATAGTTTCCTTCGTTAATTCTATTTCGAACGATTAAAATTAAAATTATAAATACAACCTAACCACTATCGCGGAATTTAATCTTCATAAACTCAAAGAGTAAAATCAAATAGAAGTTTTCAACGATTCTAGGCACTTATCGAAATGGTCTATATGAAAGAAATTCGTAGCGATATAAGTCGAGATCTTAAGTACAAGGTAAACCGAAATGTAGTAAATAGTTACAGCGTAAGTAGAAGCGAAATAAGGTGCTAATAAAAATGTGAAGACATTTACTCTCTCCACTCTCAGTTCCCATTTTCTCAATTTCTGCCCAAGACATCGGTTTCCACATATAGTTCCTAGGTTTTAGCATCGATCGTTCCTACTTTTAAGACACGAGTCGACTGGATAACCTTATTGACGAGTCCACTGGCAAGCCCCTGGACGGAATGCACTTCTCTTTACCTCTGCCGTACTACCTTTTTCCCCAACCGTCTTTTCCTCAACTTTGCCGCAAAGTTGGAAAATCGAATGTGCAAGGAAGTTGCAACAAACGATGAAAAAGGTATTCCATAGAGCGTCGAATTAAAAATTCCTCGACGACAGTAAATCGAAGCTCGAACGCAGTTGGTAGCTGTATTTATGAGCTTCTCGCGGATTAATTGATTTTGAAATATAGAATATAAAAAGCACGATGATTCGGTAAGATCTCCTTATCTATAGGTTTTTTAATTTTTACATTTCCTTCGAGAAGAAACTACGGTCGAAAGTACATCGAACAATACGAGACGAAGAAAACACCTTGTACATCCGTTGCAATCGTACCGTTGTATTCGAAAATTGTATCGGACACGGTTCCTGAGCAACGTGGGAGCTCCGACGAACTACTTCCGGAAGTGGAATTGTTCTAAGATTCGTGTTTATACGTAAGCACATATTCCCCTGATGAACCCTGCCTCCGGCAACATTTACCGGGCGGATCGTAAATCCTGCGGAACATGGCGGCAGTTATCAAGGAACGTGTCTATATGCAAACGGAATTGCACAAAATGGAAGCGCAGCTTGTAACTTGATTCCTCGATACGAAGCACGCGAGTAGTTCGTACGGGCAGGCACAATAATTCAACCAATATTGAGTAAAGGTATGTGTATATATATACATATATATATATATAGAAACGAGGCAGGCACGAGGCAAAAGTGCTTATATTTCCGCAACCCTCCATTCACCCTTTCCATCAACCCTTCTCTTTTCG
This sequence comes from Bombus superbus, assembly GCA_014737385.1. NCBI lineage: Eukaryota > Metazoa > Arthropoda > Insecta > Hymenoptera > Apidae > Bombus > Bombus superbus. Next base: position 1,778,152 of record JACXIK010000064.1, on the reverse strand, counting down.
ATGCCACGAAACGATAGACCGCTCAATCGTTCATTTTAATGATACCGGGAAGAGGAGTTTGACCTTTCCAGTCACGAGCCCTCCAATTTACAATTCTTACCTCTAATGGAAATATTTATTGCCACAAACTCTGCCATTGACGTCACGTTGTATTTGCATTAGCGAAGAATAGAGGGAAATAAGCGGATAGAAACAATCGAACGATCGTTAAGAAAGATCGAAGAAAATTTAATACGTTGTTATAGAAGTTATTACTTGGATTTAGGCACGCGACTTTCGCGGTAGGTTTTAACGAAGTCGCGAGACATAGGAGTTGTAACGTAAATTGGTTATTCTATATCCTTATTACCGATCCGCGTTTCTTTCGTCCTTCCTTCATCCGCGTTCGTTCTCTGTTTTCTTACGATAGGCTCTTTCTATTCTTTCTAATATAACCGAGAGTTCTTAGGATACAAAAAAACAAACGAATCTCAGTTACGATTTAATCCTCGCGAATATAAATATACGATATGATTTATTTTGAAGAGAAATGGAATTACATGCAAACAAATAGGAATCTTTAAGAAAATAATCATCATATTATCGTATTATCATCTACTATTACAGTATATCGTTCATTTAGTACATAGTATTACGTTATGTTATAGATATATCGTACAATATATTACAGTAGCGCATCCAAACGACGAGTTAAATTCATCTTCACCGCCTAATAAACGAATCGCTTCCAATCAATTGCTGATCAATTAATCACGGTAACGATTTAACATCGCATCGAGCGTTAAAAGCTACGACTTTCAGCAGAAACCCGGTCACGCTATACTTCCACTCGATCTTATTTTTAAAACGGCGACGACGATTCGTGCCGAAAATACTTCAGCCTGAGAATTACAGGAAAAGCCATGGCGCTCGTAGCAACGGAGGTAAATAGTCGGTAGTTCGTGTCGCGGCAAGAAGGTCGCAGGATCAGACGGTGAGGCAGCGAGGAAGAGAGTGGTCGCGAGTAGTGGTACGGGTAAGTTTAGCGTATATTTGAATTCCCTCGAGGTGAATTCTTCTCCCTCTCACACTCTCGAAACGTGGAAGCAAATTTCACCACCCCTCGCAACTGCGGCAGCTTCGCTTCCGCGCGACGTTATATCTTTTTTCTCGAAAACGAGAAATTCGACAACGAGGCACGTTGCTCTCGCCGTTATAGTCGTTGCGCGAAGAATCGTTTCGTTTTCGTCGTTACTTTTATCGAGAGGACATGTAACGCGTCATGTGAGAAATAATTCATCAGGCTCCTCGTTTTGACGAAATTCTGAATCTTAATTTTTATAATTGCTAAAAACGTGCAGATGCTTTTAACGAAATTAATGTCAATTCTTGTTCCTATATACGTCACTTATGGGATGATCTACGAGTCGGTCGGTCATAATACTTATGTATAATACTTATTTCTGTAAATTTCTGTAAATTCTTCATTTCATATGAATCAGCTTTTGCTTGAAACATTTTTTTTTTTTTTTCGTTAAACTGTTAGAACCAACTCAAATGTTGTGGGATAAATCAAGAACAATCTGTCATTCGTTGCAGCGTCATCGTTAAAAAAGCGAGGCTCGTACGTGGTCCTAGTTCAATGGCTAGGAACAATACGTCTTTCACTCTCGTACAAGGAAAAGAGTCACTGACGCTTTGAAATACCGAATTTAAACGAAGAAGAAAGTTAAAAGAATCGTTTTTTTTTATTTATTTAGAAATAAAGAGAAGTCAAGCGACTACTAACAATTACCGTATTATTCAAAGTTTTACAGAATTCAGAATTTAACACGCCACTTTCATAATTGTCATTTATTCGATTTGAACAAATTTTTAAGTGATTACGAAGGCTTGTTAGGCAAAAGTTCAGTGCGATTTCCACCGAGGAAGAACAGCGAATACGCGTGATATAATGGGAGCCAGCGAATCTATGATTTACGACCTCCAGTCCAATGTCTAGTGAACAAATATACTTTTACTTCCGGTCGTGTGCGCTTTTAAACGCGAAAAACACGTCAATCTAGGAAGCCATGGTAGTTTAGCGGCGAACGGTGAACGCGGCATTTAAACTTTCACGTCTGAAATAAAAGTCGACCGCGGCCAAATGGCCACTCGCCAAACTCTCATTGTCGGCCTGAAGGATTTTATTTACTTCGAAGCTATCTCGGGTCTTGCATCGAACTGTACACGATACATAAACTGTCGTTGCGCGCTTATAAGATTTTTTAAGATATCGAGATAAAAGAGAGAAACAAAAAATAAAAAAAAAAAGAAAAAAATATAAGGAGCAATATTTAAAATGTTAAAGAGGTCGTCAGGATAGACATGAAGAGAATGAAGAAGAGGGACGAAATTAGGCAAATGGAATTAAATATAACAGCTAACAATTCTACTTCCATTCGTTTCGTCTGAAACGAGAAACACAGAGTGTGGATGAAATGCAAAGAAATATCCGTCAGCCGATTCATTGATCTATTCAACTACCGGTATATTTCTAGCTTGAAACTAAATCTCTTATAACTCGAGAACCAAGTCCCAAATGATATTTTTATACGCGAACTTCGCTGTCTTAACTTTATAAATATCGTTCATCTTTCCTTACCATACTATATTCGGTACTACACTGTTTTTCTTGACGCAATTTTAGTCGGTATCTGATTCAACGAACTTCCGTTGATCGAATCCACTCGTGCGACTGTGAACTTACGTTAGACGAACAAAGACTCGTAGATAGCAGAGCGAGAAAGGGGGAGAGTTCTGCATGCCACAAAATCTTAACTTTGTACTGAAAGTTTTTAAATAATTTTCCTCGGCTTACTATAATGCATTCATTGGCAGTGTTGTTGACTTTCGTAGGGTGTACACTATGCACAGCTTAGGTTCGAAAACTTTCCGACGCACTTCAGCAAATCCTTATCGATCTACGCGAGAATTCTCCCAACGACTACGTGTCCACGCTCTAACTTAATCGCCTTAATCGATCGACCTTTCCAAGTTTATCCGCCACGTTAAGCTGTCGTCTGTTTTCATTAGAAAGGAAATCGCGAACACAATCGCTGTATTACGACTTTTCTCTGCGATTCCAGTTTTCATAAGTTACTGTTGTTACGAACATGGATGTACACGAAGATGATGATTCTCGTCATTGCGAAACAGCGAGAAAAATAATAAAATTAGAACCGAGAGTTTAAAAATTAAAATCGAGAAAAAGAATAGAAAAGATCGGTCCAAGTATAACGTTCCCGCACTTACAGAAAATTATACGTCGAAAGGCGCTTGACTTCGTCGGTACAAACTACCTGCTAACTACTTAGGAGAGCGATGTCTGACGAAATTCTCGACAGGCTACTTATAAACTTATTTCGTGGCACGTCTTTAAAATGATATAGGCGGGTAGCGTGGCATGGAGAATATAGCCTATGAGAACGAAGCCATTCAAGATGGCCTTCCAGCCGTGTCAATTCTCTACTTCATTTGCCTGCCTCTTCGTCTCCATCTCCTCGGGGTAAATTAGTTTTTTATGGTCGGACGATCCATGAGGACGCGCCACTCGTTGGAGTAATAACTTTCAACGGCTGTGTTTCATTCAAACGCGGCCGTCCTGTTTCTGCTCCCTCGGAAACTTACGTTGTTTCGCAATTAGTCCGAAACGAGCGCGTTCCTATCGAAACGACCGCCGGGCTTATCTGAAGATATTAGAGGAGACCAGTCGCAACTTCGTATCTAACCGGATGGTAAATAACGTTGCGATGAAGTTTGTTAGTGAGATTCTGTTTGACACAGTTGCGAGGAAAAGAGATGCTTCCGTCGCTTTCAGTGTCCATGCGTTTTCTGTTATATTCGAAGAATTGACTAGGATTTAATATTCTATTGTACGATGCTACGTCACTCGAAAGTTGCGTATTCATATACTTGGGTTTTCACATATTAGGTTTCTTCAGTTTTGTTCTATTTTTTCTTTTTTTTTTTTTTTTGTTATTAACCTATTGTATTGTATTTTTCCAGGAAAAATAGAATATTTTAACATTTTTAATTTCCGTTCGATATTTTTTTCTTAGCAAGACATTCGTCGTATCGCATAATCGCTACTGAATTCAATCATTTCCAAACATAGAGTTCAAGCCTGACTAATGTAACAAATACGTATTTGATAAAATCTCGCGGATCTCGCTAGCGTACTGGTCGCTTCATACGTTTTGTTCTTCGGCAAACAGTTTCAGCGAAACCGCATAACCACGACCGACACGTAGGTATCCGAGCTAGCGAGCTTTTGAATGGAAAAACTAAAAAAGAGAAAGCCAAAGAGCACGCGTTTAATAACCATCGATGTCGAGCACGCGGCGTCGCGTCGTTATAATAGCGAAATAAATCACAGACAGGAAATCCCTGTAGCCGCGTGAACGACGCGGCGATCGCACCGGAAATCGATATACCCGGTGACAGTGGAGACATCGCAATGTTCAATAGCGTGGCTTGGATTCCACGTTGCTCGACATTCCGCGCATACGAGACAGTGCCACGTGTATCAGCCACCTTTCACCTATGAAGAGTTTAACGTGGTTCACGCGCCCTTCCACCAACGGCAGCCGTCGCCTATACCGTGGCTGTAAACCCCGTATCACCGAATGAATATGGATGAAATATGTATTACGCCGCTATTCTTCATCCAACCGGCTTAGACGACCAAAGGTTTCGCCCTTCAGCCCGCATCCTCGGTCCCTGGTATCCTGCAGCGAGGCAACAATTTCGTATTCATTGCTCGTGCCCGTCGATCGGCTCGGAAAGGATCTTCCTCGTTCGACGCTCGTCCCCAGGATGGCTCGGCTTCATCATGAGCAACCGCAACCACTCGTCGTTGACTTTGATGCACCTGCGAGCCACAAAGCGTCCCGGATGTCGGTTAATTAGATTGGCCGCAATTGCTCGTGACGCCGGCGTCCTACGCGTCGATCGATCGTCGCTGGGGAAAGAAGAAATTATGGGTCCGCGTGCAGAAGGTTGCTAGGCAAAATTGTTTTCGCGCGGTTGTTTAGAAAATAGAAGAAACGTTAAGATTCTTTTTTGTCGATACAGTAAAATCGACAAACGTGGTGTTGATTAGGGATACGCCAACTCGCGGGAGTATTACTCGTGAAAGTTTATTCTCAATATACTATACGTGTTATACGAATCATTTTGTATTTCGTGACGTACGGAATCTTGCAATTACCATCGTCACGTTGGTAAAATTCGAGAGGGGAACGGAATATGGTAAGAGAAAGAAAGAAAGGGGAGAGGGCGGTGAGGAAAACAAAGAAACGAAGGGGGGGGAGGAACGAGAGGAAAAGGGAGTACCAAAAAACAGGATGATGGTGAATAACTTAATTAAAAAAAAAAAAAAACAAAAAAAGATGGATGTGTATCGATCTGTTCCTCAACTACAGATATTTTACAATTCTACTCTCGCGGTTAATTCGTCTATATGAAAACAAAGATGAACTCCGGTTTTTACGAAACGAAACGCGAGGAAAAAGGGAACGAGACGAGAACAGAAGAAATAAGGCGTCTAATAACGCGAGGTGAGAAATAAAAGGTGGCGGAAGAAAAGATTACACGACCGCAAAGATGAAGACAGGGAAAACAACGTTGCTGTTGTCAGCTGTATGTAGCACGCGTGCCGTACTGGAGCCAGCCAGAAATTTAATTCACCTCTTTGTCGTAAGGTTATTCAGAAAATATTTCATAAAATTACGGTATTCTCCTTTGTGAGTTGCGTGACTGGATTTAGCGCGGTTGCAGCGAAGAACACGACATTAATGTAATTGCATCGGGAGAAAGGAACGGACGGTCTCAGAAAAAGTTAGAAGAAGAAGATACTTGCCTCGTCCCGTGCAACGTCGTCTTGTACGTGTCCGTGATCAGACCAGGACGATCGTCGTCTCTGCAGAATACCGAAACAGATTCTTAAGATCGACAACGTCCGGAACCGATAAATCTCATTTGAATGGAAATTCCGGACATTTTTAATATTCCAGCGACGTAAACCGTGGATTAGATATTTTCTGAGAAATTCTCACGAGCCGTAAAGCGTGAAAGCGCAGAATGTCATTACGGTCTTCTCCTGTCCTTTTGAATGACACCGTTGGGATGCGGAAGCCTTGTAATTTATCTTTAAGTTTAAATAATGCAAACTTTTAATGACCTTATACCACTCTTGGCTTCGTTCTCGTCCATAATAAGTACCCGAGCTATTATTTTGCTTCGCTGCTGCGTTGACGAACATTTTTAGGTCGGAATAATGTAAAGCTTGATTATATCAAAGTGGCTGCTTCTTCCTTTAGAAATTTTAACAGGCTTCAGGGTTTAATACATCACTTTTGGTTGGCCGTTTCGAAGCGATGATTTGACGAGGCTGACAGTTTTATAAATATATTCTCGATGCAATTTCAACGATTTTATAATAGTTATGCTGGTTTATATAGCCTGTTCATTCGATATGCCAATTTCGACGCGGAAATTAAATCAAACGATCGGTCACCTCGAGTACTCTTTTTCTACCAGATACAGAAATATATCTCGAGGAAAATTTATAGAATATCGAGGGAAACGGATCGCACCAATCTGGCCGTAATAACGCCGAAAAAGTGTTGCGAAAAGGTTACGATTAAACTTGTGTCTCTCTGTAATGTCTTGTAGTTACGAATTAACGCGTACAAAATTACACACGTAACGATATCAAAGATCGGAGAAGGCGATAAAAAATAAACAACCTCTGGATTTCCATCTGCCGTTAAGGCAAACCTTCGTTAACCATATCATCGTAAATTTTACCGTCGGAAAACGGAAACGAGAGGACACCAGTGACACGAACGGGATTGTACGGAGTGCGCCAATTATTATTCCCTTCCCTTCGTCAATATTGAATTTCTATCTCCTTTTCTGATTCCATTTCAAACTGCATGTTACTCTGAGAAATGGATCAAAGTCTGCAACTCTTCCGTATATCACTTTTGGACATTATCCAGTTGACGATCTCGTTACGCCAGTCCAGTCACGTGACATCGGCGAAATTCTATTTCGCGAATGTACACGTCTATCGAAAAGAAACATCGACGTTGACCGTGGTTCCTCTCAAGATCAAGCAGGCGTCATCTTTACGATCGTACGAAGCTTTTACGAGGTCGCTGAACGATATGACGGTCATGTACTAGCCGAATAAAAGCCTTTAAATATTTAGCCGGGACTAGAGAAAAAAGTAGAGAAAAAAATGGTCGCTTAGACGGTAAACCCGGACGAGCAGCGACTAAGATCGGCGGAAGAAGGTCGCTGAAAGAAACCGTTAGGGGTCACGGATCAAGCATCCGCATGCATTATACATGTCGCTCGCTTTCCAAACCCTCTACACGCACTGCCTTTGGACAGCCTATTCTATACGATGCTATACCTCGCCGCTCCACCGATAATACCACGAATATTCGACTTTTTCGAAGACGAACGCCTCAGGCTAATGCACCGACTTTAAAGATGCAAGGGAAGAAAAGTAAAAAGAAAAAAAAAAAGGAGAGACTCTTCTTTTTGTTGCAAAATGCATTATGTTTGATAGAAGTAAGCGGACGAAAGAAATAAAAAAAGCAAGTAAGTCGTTGAAGAATTTTTATTTCGTATTATAAGCGTAGATTGAAATATCGCGTATATCGGCAATGGTGAATAACGTATTTACGGAGAACATTTTTCTTATTGAATTAACCCCTTCACGTAGAAATTTTTACTCGATTTACTAGCGACGATAACTCAATTCTGTTACGACGGAAGACAGGAAATTAACAATGAAAATGGACGTATAATATATCTCCTATAATATATATAAATATTTTGGTAGAGCAGTTCGATTCATATAGGTCAGCGACTAAAATAAATAGTTCGATTAAAGACAGTAAATGTCGATATACGTCGCGAGTAATTGCGTTAAGCGATTGAAGCCGCCAATCGCGAATTTTTATGTGGTTCTTGCTATTGTCGTTATTTTATACTTTCACGCGTATTTTATTGTAGCATATATGATAACTGATAAAAGTTCCCGATCAGTCCGCATTTCTTTTTCAGTTTAAAATATATATTTACAAAGTTCCTTCGCGTTTATTAAAACTTATTAAAAATTCGAATCAATCGTTTATAACGCGTCCCAAACAATGCCGATCTACGCAGAAGAATAACTTTTTCTTTTGATTTTCTCGCGTATTACCGTAAGAATGACTTTTTACGAACAACCAATTGAACGCACGGAAAGTAATAAAAGTTGGCTAACTTGAGTGCTCTCCATTCGTTCGTTCACAGCAAACTATTGTATAACGCTTCGAGGAGCGAACTGTTTTTGTTTGCCAAGCATAAACAGTCAGGTTTCGTATTTCGAATTAGCGATCAGGATTAATCGATTAACCTGCGCCGCTATCGCGCAAGTTTCCGCAACACAACTTGCAACAGCATAACGTTACGATCTTACAAGTTTAACACGTAGCTACGTTTGTATTATACCTTTCCCGTTGTTCCCACGTTTCCTCCTTTTGCGAACTCCCGCGGCGCGAAAATTCGCAGGTATACGTTTGGATTTAACGCTGAAGGAACATTCGAATCTGATGCTGAACTTTGAAACAGTATTGACAATGTATAATTACATGAACTACCAGAACAGATCACGGTACAGCGCCACTCGGTTGATATTTTAAGTTAAATTATAATACATTATTATAATTTATTATATTTATATATTATATATATTTATATATATATATTTATTTATTTGGTATGTTTTACAAATATTACCAGTTGTAATATTCGATAAAAAAAATTTATATCTTCTGCAGAAGAGGAATCAATATTAAAATATGAGTTGAAAAGTATGTCGTCTATTTTATTAAAAAATTGACCGATTCAGTCGACTGTTCCACTAAAACCACCGTATCTCAATCAACCAACTTCCACCGTATCTTCGAACTACCAGCCATATTGGCACCTCGTTTACCTTCGTAAAGGGATTAAGCAAAAAAACAAGACGGAAAACGTGCAAAGTAGTTGAGATAAAGTAACGGTCTCTCTTTATCAACATTTTCTCCTCGTTCTCGGCCCACGCCACCTCATCGAGCAGCCCGTCACCCTTGAAGATAAGAAACGACGAGTAAACGAGTAACAAGAAGGAAACATCCACGCCGACCATTCGATGCACGCGGTGCACGAAGTAAGCAACATTTCGTTACCGCTGCAGGGGAATTCCATTAAAATTAATAATGTATAATCCGCGTGTTCCTCGTGTACCTGGGACAGATTATATCAGCGTCCGTTGTCGTGGTCGTCGCCGGCGGCCGGCAAATGAAAATCACAGCCTCATACAAAATGTACCGATTTTCGAAAATGCACACGACTCTCTCGTAACACGAGCAGATTATCCGCGTGATGCAAACGCCCCCACCAACCGAGGGAGGATCCGTTTATTGCGTGGAATATTACATGGCGTCGGCGAGGGGATTAATAATAAACGACGACGTTGTGGCGTGTACGTGTACGACGATTATCGCGTTTTACAATGGAAATCGCTCGCCAAGTGTCCGTGTAATGGTAAACATCGGATCCGATTTAATGAAGCGCCAATGCTCGATCAAAGGGTGGCTCACGTGACGCGTTTAACCGACAACGAAATGCGTTTCCTTGTTTCGTTGTAACCTTTTCCGCTCGTGGATCGAATCAATTCTTTATTTTTTTTTTTTTTTTCGTTTTATCGCTATTTTGTTTTGTATTTAGTCGCGCAATGTTGTTTCGTGTAGTGATTCTGTCTTTTTTTAATTGGAAATTTGTTTTTTTTTTATTCAATGACTTTGTAATCGAGAGATATTGTAGCGAGGAATTTTAAAGGGCTTTGATTATGATCGAATAAATTGAACAGAGGGATTTTCAACGTGTTCGGTTCGCGAAGTTGAGATGCGTCATGCCAAGTAGTAATAGCAAATAGTTGTAAATAGTTATTTCAAATCAGATAAGGGTCTACGATCTAATCATGGACATCTTAGAAATTACGAGTTTCGACTTGAGGATGTTTTATTACATAATTATTTCTGTAAAAGAATAAGATGTATCGTTTTATTAGAAAACTCGTAAATAAGTATTTTTCTGACAGTTTGAGAAATTTCTGAGTCGATTGCAATCAAAAGTACATAGATTCAAAAATATATTACAGATACGCATTATCGTTATATCGTTTTCATAACTTCCCTCGAACAGATCGTACCTATCTCATTAAACAAAATTTAAAATTTAGCATGATTTCTTTTCGTTATAGCCATCTCGCAAATTAACGTTTAATCGACATATTTACGCGTGAAAGTTTGAATTAAAATACTTTCCGTGTCGCACCGTTCCCCTTATATGTAGCTGAACCAGTTTTATCCCTGAATTAAATCCGTAATTTTGTCCGTTAATGGGATTTACATTCCACGATGGTCGCAGATTTCCCACTGTGAAATGAGACCGCAGGTACTTGATACTGATATAAATTATCCTGTAATTTTTAAACTGGCTCACGCTGCTGCAAAAACTCTTCTGTCATATCTCCTTGACATACACTAGGTAGAGCTATTCAACGTCACGTTCGTTTATTTTTATCATAACGAACGTTGCTTGGCAAATAATATTTTATATCGCGTGCCACTTGTACTTTTCACAGGCATCTCGCGAAAAATTCCTTCCTTTCTTTCTTCTTTTCGTCTTTGTCCTCCGGCGGATTCTAATTTCTCGGCGTTCTTTTTCAAAAATATACAGTTCACACGCGAAAAATAAATTCCTTTCAAGTATTTAACGCACACGCCTTCACAATTGGCAAATACTTTATAATTTGCTTATTTTAGCCATTGATTTTCATGAATCTACAACGTCTTACAATAGTCACAAAAAATATTGGCAGATACCCTTATGTATTAACGAAGGGATTCTAGGGATGTAGATATATCTTATTTTCGTAATATCAAATTTTTATACTCGTATGAAAGTAGATGATATTAATTATATACTGTATACGAAAATGTTATAATTTGTTATATATATGTTTAAAATGTTATAAAATGTTATATTTTATGAAAGATGTGTTATCCAATTTTATTGTTCGTTATCTTTATTACATAAAATTTTAATCATCTTCGCTGATTAATAGATCAAACTAGATCTGTGATAATCTTTCTTCTTGGCTTGCAATCGACATTTAAATTCGCCACTTCGTAACTAGAGGTGGTTATAGTCACTCGCCATGATCATACGAAGTGATCTTTATTACTACCGGAGACTATAATCGTTGGTTATGAAGTGATCTTCCTATACTATGCCCGATTATGGTCGAATTTAGCGTTCACGTTTTTTAAAATAGTCCGAAGAGAAAAGTGCTAACAGGATGAAATTATGTTATTAAGCCACAATCATATTTACAACGTTGACTCTTTATTATACGTACGTTTTATTGGTTGAATTATATCACGCGTAATATTATTATTAGACGAAATTTGTTGTCAACATATTGTTATTATTAATATTATTTCGCTAACGAATGATACAGTATTAAAAGCAATTTCATTATAAATAAAATCTCGCAAACGAATTTACTTTATGCGTGCTTTTACATTCAATTACACATATAATTTGATCTATAAACGAATCAAAGTTAAACGTAGCTTTTAATGTTGCGCGCATGATATCGTGCCGTTGCTTTTAAAATGTGGAAGCTGCAACAAACGAATAAAAGAACTGTGACACAAAATGATTTTGCGAATAACATGCTGAAATAAACGTGTTCATTGAAATGGTAGATTTCCTGTATACATGGAAATTGCCAAATCAGGTTTGTCTTTACGAATAATATGGAAGAAACGAACCACCATAAACAATGAAATATAGATGAGCCACGAAAGTATTTGAACATTGATCATAGACAAATTTTCACGAATGTATTACGCGAAAAATAGAAAATATTCTGTTTAAATCAACATCGTAATAAGACACGAATACTATAGCAAAGTTTGAAACACAATGGAAAATGTGTACAAAATCTACAAGATATTTATCGCAAATATATGTACATCTGATACAGATTACAAAAGTATTTAAAAGATTAATTATCTTTTATATTAATAAAAAACTCAATATGTAATGGAATTTAGTATAGACATAAAACAACTACGGTATTAATATGTATAGCGTATAATAATATTTTTACGTAGTGTATGTATTGATTTCAAATTTTACCATCGCGATAGTGACAGGCACGTTTCATTACGGTGCTAATGAAATTTCGAAAAGTTCTGTGTAATACACATAATATATTAAAATTTTCCATGCTAAGTATTCAAATACTTTCATTAGTCGCTATACCTGTATAAAACGTAAGAATACATTACTATTCTCTATTATCCAGAAGTTGTTTGACTCGACCTCGCCTGAAGCACTTAAGACGCAAGAAACGCTTGCCTCTAAATAATTAATTTCCTCCGTCGACTTGACAAACTGTCAACAAGAACGCTAAACTCGACCATACTACTATAAAAACAGGTCGTCAAAGATCAGAAAATTCGTCAGAACCCTAAACTCTGTTCCATATGTTCTCCATGTTGCACAACACAGGATACGCGATCGTAGAGAATTGAAATCGAATGGTAGCTCTGAATAAAGCTAAAGAAGCGAGAGGAGAAGGCTGAGGTAGAGACCGACCGGTCAACCGTAATATTCCTTTTATTTTCTTTTCATTTTGCCGTGCCGTCTCTGTAGCGGCAGCTACGGTCGCCGATGCTCGCCGAGGAAAAAGTAATATCGTTCTAAAGAAAGCTTGCCTGGAAGCCATACGGTGTACAGACTCAGTGAAAATTCGATAAAACAAACTCGCTGTACAACTGGTTCGGCTTCCGGTACGTTTCCAAGATGGATCTTGGACAAGTTATCGTTCGACATAGCGGCTAGGCGTGGCAGCCATCAAAGTTTCGCGACGTGAAATCACCGTGGGAACATCGAGCCGATCGAATCGGCAACCGTGAAATTCGCACGACAGATTTTCTCGTGAGACTCGGCTGGAAAATGTTCCGTAGATCGGGTGTCGGCTTTCCTGATCGATAAAAACCCTGACCCGATGCACGCTAGGATACGAGAGCAATGTAATATTGACTGAAGCGACGCGGGACGTTCGAGATGCGACCTATCGTCCTATCCGGTTTCGCGGGAACTCCGTAAGCCTGTAAAATACCGCTGTAAAGCTCCCCGCGAGCTTCTTCTTTCGCGTTACGGAGAAAGAGGAGTGCGTAAAAAAGGGGAAGCCGAAGCAACTTCGATGAAAGGCGGTACAGGTTTTCCTTAAAATCGATGCTTTTGTTTATGGAATATGTGAAAGGGAGGATCACGCGTGTGAAGATATCGGGTCGGACGGTGTCGGGTATTTTAATACTAGAATTACCCAATTCGTTAAAACGACAGCTTTCCATTTGCTTTTCCCTAATTTTATTAAAAATTATAATTTAATTAAGTGATTATTTAAAATATGTAGAAGCTCTTGGCAAAATTGGTGGACTCATTGAAACCGCAACGCGATTATTTTCGTTGCATCGTTTCAATTACTATCGGGAACTCCTAATTATATTATTTCCACTTATTCGTATACTTTGTTTCTTCCGTCTACTATTTGCAGCTTCGTAGGATATTTTACGCGTTGAAGCAAGATTCTCCATGCAAATCAAGTTATTCGGAAACTGAAAATATATTCGGCACGAAAGAGTCTTTAATAAGTAAATACATATTCATGTCTTGATGGTCGTTGAAGTGGATCGAGGAACTAATTACAAGTTGATAGAGGAACCGGTGCGATAAGGCACTAGAGAAACTAGATGAAACTTTTGACGAATTCTATATTCATAGCATAAATAATTTATAGCTATTCCAAAGCTATCGTACAATCACGTACAAACATATTCAAATTATAATAAATTTTGGATGAAACTTTGATATCATCAAGGATTAATTATCCGTTTTTTATTTACGTAACGATTCCACTCTTTCGACTCCGTACTAAGTTCAAAGTGAAACGCAAACGATTTTTATACGATAGTATCTTCCTTTTAGACCTTCTTCTTAGATGAGTTTCTTCGAAAACATAAGATTTCCTATTAATGCTAACGAATACATTGGAATTTAATTTCTTTTATTATTTGTAAAATTCATTTACATTACGTTAAGAATAGGGGAAGAAAATATCTAAAAGAATATCTAATAAAAATATAAAAAAATAAGTGTCTCGATCTCCTCTATACATCGAATATAGAACATCGAATTAGGACCATTAAAAACTAATTAATTCTTATTATGTCGTCTACGTGCTTCGTAATAATTTGGACAACCAAGATAACTTACTTTGTATATGATATATCGCGTACTGATATAATGTTGATACTTGCGAATCATTCTATCATGTTGCCACTTGTTTCAACTCGTGCAATTTTTCATTATCGAGTTAAATTTCTTCAAATTAACGAGATGCAATAAAAATGCTGCAGTTTGCAGAAAAGAGATTGTTTCCTAATTCAATGACCAAAGATCGTTCGTCTCGTTCATTAATATCACATTCACCTCGAACTGGACTCATACATGCTTGATTGTGAGAGCTTTATCGACATTATATCACTTTCACGAGAATTCCAAGCCATGACAAATACACTATATCTGTAGATGATGAGAAGAGAGAGTAGGTTCTATTTACCGAGATAAAAATGAAAAAACGGTGTATTAAGAAGGGAGCTTGCGGAACAAATGACGGAGCTTTCAAGCTTTCTGTATAAGAATCGACAAGAAACGTGTGCCGCTTACTCGCGGCCTGATTTATGCCTGATCGTAAGAATTCCGACGCGCTGAATGTATCCCCGTCATATCGATTCTCTGACGTACTTATCTCCCCTGTACGAAGTTACTTAACCACAGGAATCTCGAACGACGCGATAAAATAACGTCCGTGCGTACATTTATGGAGTGGAGTTCATCTCTGAATTAACACAACGCGTTTGCCATAACGTTCTTGTTTTTCACGCGTTCCACGCGGTTTATATCGGATCATAAAATCAGTCGAAATTCGCTTAGAATCTCCACCACGCGAAAGAAAAATTATCTTTTTATCAATCGTTAATAAATATGTATTTTTGTAAAAAAAAAAAAAGAAAACATAATGCTCTAAAGTCTAAAATCAATTTTTCCGAAAATAAATATAAAATAAAAATAAATAAATAATAAAGTTTAGCGTTTAATTAATTAATAATTTATTACAGTACAATGTTGTACATATGTAACAGCGAGCGTAGAAGAATTAGACAGAATTAAATAAAGATGATTTAGATTCGTTGAACGACCGTGCTTAATTTCACTGTCTGTAACCTTACCCCAACTGACGAAAGTAAATTAATTGGAACCGACCCCATAACGGTGGATTTACACCAAAGTAGAACATCGATTTGCCATCTCGTCCAGTACAGCGGACACTGGATGCAGACTTCCTCCTACGTCACATCCGGTCGTCTTTTCCTTTCTTATCGTGAACAACGCAACACGCGCCAGTTCCAAGAAACTCATTTTTCTCGATCTGGCCGCGAGCTCGTACGGAAGTCCGCAATCAATACACCGTTGCATGCTGTTTTTTTTTTTTGTCTTTTTTGCCTACAACTTGGTTGACCTCTCGGAAGCTAAGTTCTTGGAAAATGTCGTCGTACCAGCAGAAACTTTTGGAAGAATCTCAAAGTCACTCGATAAATTTGCAACGATCCCGGTCGATTCCTTTGTTGCCACCGCGTTCTCGGAACTTTCGTTTTATTTATCGTCTGTCACGCTATGCAGAGAGTTTCTTAAGAATGGAGCAAACTTTTTCAAAGAATCCCTTTCTACCTCGTTTGTCGTGTAATTTTTGAGTTCATCGTCGATGCATTTTACAAACCAAACCTGTATCATTCGCTACGTTGCTGTCGTGTGAATAGCAGGAGTTCGGAGGAAAAAGTTTGATTCGTGTAGCGTGTATAAGGATAGCTTTACTGTTGCGATAAAAAAGCATAACGATCGTTGTTTGAATATAACTCTTAAAGCAGGACTACAGATGCTATGTAATATTTGTGAAAGAGATTCTAACATCTAGGACGATCTTTTCATCGTGTCAATTCTAACGAAGCTTGAAATGAAGTTGAACGAAAGAAGGCGTTGGTATTGTAATATTAGTTGTAACAAGTGCATATTATTTATAAACCTTGGTTATAATATATTTCACTTACTGATAACGTTTTAAAACGAGAAATCAATTAAATGCGACATTAATTGACCTCTCTTCGTTCTTCGAAGATCTAAACGTGAAAACATCTTTGAATAAAATATTAGAACCTGTCAACGAGCGATTAACCGCTGTTTGAAGCTTCATGTCTTCAAAATAACGTTACGTTTCGTTAACAACATTAAAAAGTGACAGTGTATACACTATTTCAAGACACCATTTTAATACTGCCTTACCACATTCACGATCACCTGATTTCAACGAAATTTGATCAGAACCTTCGTGAACGATAATTTACCAATTAATAATACCAGTTGGTTGACGAGTTACGATTTGTAGATCACGGACCTCTTTTCTGTCTTTGTTGCTGTAACGCAAAAAAATTTATTAGTATTTCTCGTTTACGACTCGTGATTTATAAAGTACTTGTAAAGTACTAATACCTAATGTTGGTTGAATTTCTGCAAGTTGAGCCAGATCAAACGCACCGTTTCCCTTTTCTCTTTATCCAACGCTTCTCCTTCTTTCCAAGCTTACTAAGTTGGCTGTCAAACCTGCAAGTTTCTCGAAGTGACGCATCGCTTCCTTGTGCCCGAGGGTGACGGTGTCAAAGTCACGACAACGTTCACCGAACGGACAGAGACTCGAAGATTCAGGGTGACACGAAACTGGTGAAACTGGAAGCTGAATTGTATGTAATTGACCCGGCAGGAACAAAGCTCGCTCGTTAATCAATGGTGACGTAGGGCTGACGTCACGTCCCACGAGTTGGCGCAATGCAGGCACGCTTACTGGTCCATTTATTTACCATTAACGGCTCATTAGTGTGCCAGCATTCATCTGTCTGGCCTGCATGCAACTGGCCTCGCTCTTTTCACACGGCAGAGAAACGGGCCTATTTCTGCTCGAATTGCTCGGATCGCTTTCACTCACGTCGATTCTGGCTCGTTCCATTCGCTTTTTCCCGTCGACGTACGTTTTATCGAGTCTTTCGGTGATTTAGAGGAATTTGAAGGATATTATACGTGAAGACTACAGAGGCGGAACGTTGCTAGAGTATAATTTTCCTTCGGTTTCTCGATTATTACGACACAGTCGAAATAAACTGTCGCGAATCATTTAAAAATAGATAATGGATACGCAAAGTTTGGTAAAAAAAAAAAAGTATACGATGGAATAAATAATGTTACGACTAGACCGTGAATATTTATGCAGATTTATATTTCTATGAATATGATTAAAAAGATGGGACCGTAGGTAGAAAATTGTTTTACCGTAAGAATTATAACGCACTTCGAAAACTGCGAAATTCTTGAAATAGGAAGCATTTGCGCGAATATCTTCCTACATTAATACTTGCGGCAATGAAATTGGATATTAAGGTATTGATGAAATTAGTTAAAGATGATAAATCATGTCTGAAAGTAACAATTGTTAAGTGGTGTAATAATCACTTCATCGATATCGTTCGTTTAGCTGATTAAAGGTATATAAAGGTGCGAATAAATAAACCAGTGTTAACAAAATGAAAAACTGTCGTCAGTAATTTCACGAATCGAGATTTAAATTAAAACTTGATTTTATCTTGGCGACATTTTTCAGAAATTCTAGCAAATCCAATAATTTCTAAAGAAAATGTGCAAGGTGCGTTAAACTGTTACAGGGCATTCACCATTTTCGTTAGGTTCAATCTTTTCTATTATTTTACAGAAACTAATCTCGCGCCAAATATATCGTTGGAGCTTATTAAAAATAGACAGTATCGTTTGACTTTCCGCCGGCGTATTTTACAAAAAGTAGCTTTCTCCCTATAAAATACGATGAACCGAACGCAACGCAGTTTGCGTTCCTGCGATAAGCGGGAATAAAATTATACGCAGCGGCCGTAAGCCCCGCAACGTTAATCCTGTCACGGTGGAGCGTCGTAAAAGATTACGACTACGTGCTGAGAAACGGTCACTTCTTTCTCGGCTGCGGCAACGTATGCAAACAACGCTCGACCGGCTATTCTCTTTTTGTCGACGACCAACGGCGAAAACAAATTTCACCCTCTCGCCCTTCGCGCGGAGAATCACGGCTCGAATGAAAATTTCAACGGCGAGAAAATCGAGTTTCTCAGATCGAATATAAAAAAAAAGCAGGAAAAGGGGCGAAAGGACGGGGAAAAAAGAGACGAGTCACGTTGCTATAAAATCGTGGCACGCTAGCCTGCCGATTTTTATCTTGATCGTAAAGGGTATGCACCACGCTTCTGCAGAGATGTATAGAAGCAGGATGTATATAAGAAACATGATGCGTATAACATACAGGACGAACGAGTGGCAGAGAAATCGGAGAAAAAGGAAAGGTTAATAGATAGCGAGACTGTTCTAAGGTATTTCACAGTACGTTCAAAAGGTAGAAAGCGAGTTATTACCTTGCCGTATTACTGTTACGTTCGTACGTGTATCGACTACGCATTTTATTCGACGGTTGGTACGTTTCTTTGGATTTTATTTGCCCGCTTGCTGCTCCGTAAATCTCGAGGATGGGGTAAATTCACGGTTAATCCGCCGGTTCTTATAACTTGGATTCCGATGCAACGAAGAAATTTTCTTTTCTGTAAATTACAATTCTTTTTTTTTCTTTAATTATATTTCGTTGCTTCAAAGAAGTTTCACTCGATCGTGAGAAATTGAACGATGTAACAAAATTGCAACACGATAGGATCGCGAGTATCAGCGATGTATCATGAATATCGCGTTCATTTGGATAATCGACCTACGAGAACTTGCAATTGGCATAAAACGGATCGATGAATCAAAAGAAACAATATTCGAACGTTATCCGAATAACTACGTGACAAGGAACGATCAAAGCAGCGCATATATATTTCGGCGTTTATTAAGAGCGAAGAGTACTCAAAGACATCCAAGTTAAAACGGTCAGTTACGATAGATAACGTTCAGAAGCAATGGCGCGTCCAAGTTTCCAGAGGGACTGTCTCGCCGTGTAATTAAACTTCTCAGCTCTTAGGAACTGCGTGGATCCGAGCAAACAGCATCTAGCAGCATCTGACTAACTCCTTGCCGGCAGTGAAGTCGAAGCTCCTCGTTACGACTCGAAAGCAATAAATGTGTTTCCTTGTTGTCGGTTGCCATCACTGCGCGAGTTTTCAAACAGCGGCGGAGAGAAACAGTCGGGAAGAATATGTTGCGCCGCGTAATTCGCGACATGAATTTTTAAACACGAATGAAACATTTATGAACGATTCGTTTGCCCGTAGTCGCTGGCAAACGAGACGAATTTTTTTCGCGGGACGTTCCGTTAATGTTTAACCATTTGCTGTCGAACGTAATGTACGAATAAACGAAAAAAAAAGAAAAAAAAAACGAACGAATAAATATTCTCGTAGGATCATTACGTGGAGTTTCTATAGCTCTTTCATATTTTCATAGAAAGTGGTTGGCTCTTATTCCAACGCACCAGCATCGCGACGATCCGAATCGACGACTCGTCAAAAATTTATGCTTAATTAATTAATACGTTTGAAAAATGCGCAATTTCTCGGAAATATTTTCTCTCGTATCAATTCGGGACGAGTTTTACGAGCGTGGAAAAATAAGTTCGTGAAATGAGATTGAAAAGCCGAAATGGATCGGCTACGCGATACTGTAACGGTTATTGTTAATTGAAATGCAATCTGTAGTGTATTTCTAGCTAACTGTGCTGTTGTACGTTACTACGATGCAGGTTCTGATGTAGATTCATTTGTAATGGCAATCAATTAGAATAGTAGAATATTTGAAACGTTCAGCCGTAATTTTAATGCAATTTGAGCGTACATTGTCAATACGTAGACTACATTCCATATCGAATTCGTATATTAAATTCGATATTATATATATATATATATATATATATATATATATACACACATATATTTCATACTGAATTTTGCCTTTAAATAGGAAAATTATCGGTGGGATAAATATTTAAGATAATGTAATTCGTTCATTGAGCTCGTGTCACCCGATATGCAAATTTTCAATGATTTTCAATTCCTACAGTATCACAAAACAAGATACGTTTCGATGATGTAGCAAAAATCTCGTCAGATTCGCGAATTAATCGACGAATTAGACGCGACAATAGTTTGCCTACAGAAAAAAAAAAAAAAAATACAATTTTAACGGTTACGAATTTCAGATTCGTTCTAAAATTCAATACTTTCGACAAATCCTATTTTCTTCTCACAAAGATATATTTTCCTCTTAAAACGAAGATCAAATTTCTACGTAAACATTTTACCCGTACCAAGTACAAATCATCCCACGAAATATAGCTAATTTAAGCTGATTTCAATGGGTGGGTGTCATTAGACAGAAGAAGGAGGTGCTCGCTATTGGGACTGGTTGGTTCGATAAATACCGATCACGTAGGCGCGACCCGTGCAACGGAACGCACATCCATTCCCGGTTACTGAGGAGCAACGGCCCGCCACGATAATGTCCGGATTCGTATTCCCACGTGGTGCCAGGATCATGTAGATCCGCCTGCCATTATCGGGAAATCCGCCTATCGAAAACGTGATACCCGTCTTTTGCGGCGCGTAAATCAAACCGCATACCGCTGCTGTAGGTATATTCCAGGACGCTTTTACACGCGGCCTGATCCCGTCTGCTGGAGGGATTTAGCGATTCCGCCTTGACCAATTACCGTCGATAGAGATCTGAGAGTTTTCTCGGACCGTTTGACCCGACGAACAGGTAAGAGATCGATCTTGGTTAAAATAGCCGATACGTTTCTAATGGGAGGAAAAGATCGTAATTCGAGAAAAAGATCGACCGAGGAAATTGGAAAAAGAGGAATAATAGAACGATCGTGGCGAGTCTAGGTTTGCAGGATCGACGATGAAGCTATGTAAGGATCGGTACGTAACTATGTGTCGGATCAGTGCGCGTGCGATACAAGTGGTCGAAATTTCACTTTGCTATTTTCACGATGGTAATGGTGATTTCGATCGGTGATTTTTTAGCGGTGCCTTTGTACCAATTGCCAACCCACCTGCACCGTTCCCGAATTGATTTTTTTTTTTTTTTTGTGTAGAGCGATGCAATAATTTTAGAGTGTATTGCGTGTGTTACCGTGGTAGAAACGTTAGGTGATACGTTATTCTTTTTTGTGAGCGGAAGTCAATATAGGTTTGCTTTGCGATCCTATGACTTTTTCGCAGCATTGGATATCTATATTGGAGCATTTAATCGTTACTTATTAATTTCCGATCCCCTTTTTGAAACGAGTTTCTGATTCAGGTATAACCCGATTAACACGTTCACACCTGCCAACGCGAAATTACGTCGTTTGCCGCGTATAGTTTTATTGCATTATCGAAACGTTAATACGATAATATAGAGAAAAATCCAATAACGGAATTCAATAATGAAAGGAATATCGACAATCAAGATGTATCGCACGAAAGACAGAAAAGAATTTTAATAAATAGATCATTCCAATTAGAAATAGTTTCTAAAAAGATATTTTTATCCTTTCGCGCCTGATCTTGTACATATACCTAATATTCTGCTTATTTCAACGAGTCATTACCAAACTAAACGACACGTGTATGCATTTTTGACAAGATCGATCTTCATTTTTAGCGTATTCCATCCTATTTACGCAACTGTCAAAATTTGTTCTTACCATGTTATTAGTAATTGACAGGAAACAAATTTCTTCCATATTCTACAAGAAGTTCGATCTTTTAAGGGTGAAACCTGCTTTTCGACTGCAAACGCTTAATCGATATTTTCCACTGTACATGACAATTGCGCACACAGTAACGATCACAGCAAACTATACACGCTCTAAAATCATTGCGATCTAGAAAATTCGACGTTCAAAAGGCTGATTCGTCACTGGACGACGATGCAACAGCGTCAAGTATCCGTTTAATCAGATTGTACGCGTCTCGTTGCGGAGCGTACGAATAATTTCCCGACAGTTCTCTCTCGATCCTTATTGAAATCATGCAGTCTGTGACCTAGATCGAGGTGTTACGAGAGATCGTAAAGCTGACCGGCGCGTGGGGCCGATGCGAAGGCATCCTTTTGCGCGAGTGAACGTGATAGTTGCGAAATCCAATCAAGCCGATAATTGACGCGGCGACGGTGTAGGTCGGTCCAATGTTTTCCGTTTAAATAAATCAAAAGACCGATCGAACGAATTTAAAACGCACGAACAAAACAAAAAAAAAAAAAGATAAAAGAAGAAATAGGGGACAGAGGGTGGGAAAGGGAAGAGAGGGCGGATGTTCGACGGTTCGATTGATTTAACCGTAACTTCGGTTGCGTCTGGCTGGATTATCAAGAATTTAACGAACCATTGAAAAAGTTCGCCGGCTGCCTCCTGCCCGCGTTATTTAATTATTTCTTCGTGTTCGATGAATTCCGACCGAATCGAATCGAAGGCGCGAGCGATACAGATGCAGGCGAACCGGACACGCGCGATTAACGCGTTCCACCGTTCCTTTGTGCGAGTTATTCGATTGCGAGCTAGGTTTCGAATTTGGGGAAGAAAATATGGCACGTAGAAATTTTTTTACGAATCGTATTCTTTTGTTTGTTCCTATATTTTTACCGCTATCGATCATTTCGAGTTGGAACTTGAACTTAAAGCGACAGCAACGTAAAAAAATGTTCTGTAAAGACGGTTCGCAATCTAGATACACCTAAATTCACGATGATTTCCGAAATAATGTTACGTTTCTCTTTTATCGAGAACCTGAATTGAGTGTATTAATTAATTATATAATTTCTTTCTGTTGTTCGTCCATTAGTTTGAAGAGAAAAATATTAAATCTGAACGAAAGATTACGATAAACGAGGTACGTGGAGAAAAAATAACGTCAAATATATCGCTGCGATATCACGAAATAAAATTATCGTGAAATCATTCTTCCGAAGGGAAGGTGGACACATCTGGATCAAGCTTCATTTGTCTCATTCCAATTTAACAGATTACGATGCAATCTGTGTAGTATGGTAAGAATAACGTTAATTTATCAAGCCTATAGGATCTCTTTCTTTCATCGATCCGATAGAATCGTTCGTAGTAACGATCTTCTATAATAATTATTTCGAGAAGCGTATCATCGGATACTTCGGTACGTATAGTCGAATTAAAAGCGCTTGTAGTTACAAGCATACAAAAATTTAACGTTAAACGTTACAGAGTTTTATACTTAAACACCTTTCGATCGGTGATCATCCATTTGTTAAATATTGGTACATGGCAATCGACGCCTGAACGGGTGTTCTTCGTGTCAAGATGGCGAAGCTCCTTCATCGGAATCCTTTATTCGGTCAACTTGATTCAAAGAAAGACTCCGTCTTATTTCGATGTTTTTCCAAGTCCTTTCATCGAAGATTTATAAATATTAATGGCCGTGAAAATTGTATATACACCGACGGAAGATCTCCATGAAAACGCTGGCTGTAGGTTTCCGCGAGAGATTTATACGACGGCCGATTTGTATTCGAAACTCACGAATATCCCGTGAGTTTTCCCTTCCCTCATTTCCCCGTTTTTATTGATACTTGCTGTGATATTCCACGCCTGTTATTCGATTTTTCCGAGCTTACTCGCAGCTTTCTCATCGTTCGTAAATATCTATCTCGATCGGCAAACGGACTTAACAGGCGACGAGGAGCAAAGAAAATGCTAATTCCTTGCCGTTTATAAGGAAGAAAGTTCTCGAAGGTTTTACAAGTAGAATTCCAGCTACACCGTCGTCGCATCTTTGTCGTTAACTCTTTAATCTCTTCGCAATATAGCGCAGCAGAGACTCGGACAAGCTCTTAGATACAGTATCGCGAATAAATTTTACATCCTAAATGCAACTCCGTGCAACGCATTTATCGATATACGTCGTCTACGATAGGTTGAAAGCGAAATAACGAAACGAAGTAAAACTCCGAATCTCTGCACTTCGTATCGAACCGTCGAGGTTCGAGGTCTAAAGAGAGTATTGTTCCCCTAAAAGAGAAGCAGATTGTTAGCTGGAAGAGACACGAGGCTCGATTGTGCATATTGCATTAATCGGCATATTAGATTCGCTCTTAGTTTCGCAGCTGCATAGCGGAAGAGGAGTGAGAAGGGAGAGGGAGATGATTGGGAAACGTTGAAGAGGCAAAGCAAGGGTGCGCACCCTGGCGTAATCGCGCGGTATTCATCTGTCTCTGGCCTTCTCACCGGTCGTCTCCGTTCTATACCGACGAGGGTTCCGCACAAGAGGCGAAATAAGAGCTATTTCAATTGTGGCGAGTTAAACCGCCAGCAATTACCGTTAAAATTACACGATACTTACCGGGCCACCGAAATTCTGCATTGCGGCAGCCTCTATTATTTCGCAGCCGGGTCGTCTCGGCTACGTAGCTACGCGTTCCATTGTGAACCTAGCATGACGCTGACCGACTCTTCGCGACCACCTGCGCAAGCCTTCTCTTTAACTGTACACAGGTGCACGCCAATTGGACACGCCGTTGGATTTATTCGAAGCAATGCTCGTTGTCGTGGATGCGCTTCTCCGCTCCATCTGCTCTACACCGGGTAACTTCTGAGGAGAGGAGGCGAGGATGAACAAATTTTTATCCGTATATTTTATAAAAAATCGTTCGGATTTACAAAATATCCGCTGTTGTTGATTTATGGAATTTTTATGAAAAATTGGTTGGTCGTTGCGACTACATTGACAATAGCAGCTTTTATATACTTTACGATGAGTAACAATAATAGTAACAGTAACGATAATAGCTCTAGTAATAAGGAGCGTGGATAAAGCATAACGAATTTGGAGACAATTTTCCTTACAAAGAAGAGAAATCTTTTTCCTTTGTTTTTCAGTTTGTTTTGAGAAATTGTTGAGTTTGTTTGAAATTATCCTGTCCATATTTACTAATAATAAGTTTTAATATAGTTTATCGATTTCTTTTTCATTGTCGATGATGCACAATTTTCCGACTGTTACTCTATTTCATTCACTTTCTTCGTTTGTCCGTTTCTCTTAGTCTCTCTTCCTGTTGTCTTTTTATTTTTGTATTTAATACCATTCCAAAATGGTATTAAATTTCCAATTGATCATCGTTATCATATTTCTACATCCATTTACGTTTGTTCATACACATGCACACGTACTTCGTGAAATATTGTTACAGAATTCGTGATCAATATATTGACAATAATTTAATAGCGTTATGGGGTTTAATTTTGCAAAATGTAAATCGGAGTATCAGTGGTAGATGATTCTTTGCTATCATGCATTTCAATGCTATCGATATCGTTGACAGAAATTTTACTAAGGTGTAAAACATAAATTAACGGCATAGTTAATGTATTTCTGATATTCTGCGTGAACAAATACGCTTAATGTAGTCGATATTCTATATTACAGAATTAATGGAGCAGGCTGAAAATTCGGTCATGAATTATGATAATTAATAAAGGTACATTTACGCAAGAATTCGAATCATTGAATTTACCTTCCTATAAAGCGGAAATATGGTCAATGAATAATAATTAGTTACGCCGTTAATGGCAAATCTATTGCAAGCAACAATGAAAATGCCGATTTGATTAAATTCCTTACAATCTAATGATTCAATATTATACGACAGTACTAAGATAAAATTGAAATTTCAATGTATAATTTCATTTCGTTGCTATATGTATAAATCTTTTTTTCGTTAAATCAACTTTTGGAACTTCTACAAATTCTAGAGTCTCCAAGAGCTTTATCTTTTTCATAAATCATTTTACGGTGTTTTTATCTTATGCCAGTAATTTTATCAGAAGAGATCCAGCATATAGAATAAGATAATTAATTACTTACCCGATATATTAGACTTTTACTAGACTATTAAATAACAGCTATAATAAGTTATACATATTGAAAAATTATTATTATTATATTAAAGTAAAATATTGAATTGTTCAAATGTTTGGTGATGATCCCAATTTTTAATGAGACATTTAATATATTTAATTTGACATAAGAATAAAGATAAAAATATAAGAACTACGTAAAATGTATAAAATGTTGCTGCGATAAGCGAGACACAGTGGCAGTCTGATTACATTATTGAGGAAATTCCAGAAGGTATCTGTTCTCTTCGGGTCAGCTTAATGATATTGATCTTAGTTCGTAGATGATTGCCACGTCCGAAGAATTCTCTCTGCTGACTTTCCACAGTTTCGGTACGTCAGCTGGCCCTTGATGAAGCAAACCGTGCGATGTTTGCGAAACCTCGACGACAGGAATCCTTAGGAGCCCAGAAACTATCCAACGAATCCAAGACCACTACAACGTATTCTTTGCAGTAGTCAGTTACTACTCCTGACCCAAATAAAAAAAAAGGCGGAAGAAGAGTTGAAACGAACCAGCGAACGATACAGTTCCTCGTGTATTTCGAAGAAATTAACAATCAACTTCAACTTGTATCTATATTGCGTTGTGACGATACTTAGGAAAAATTTTCTCGCGGTTTCCCATTCCTCGAAAAAATTCTAACTATGTGAAAGTATAACCATAATAATTGTACGTTATTATATGTCATTGACTGGTAGGTACACTTGACGAAAGAAACAATCGAATGGCAAGTTCCGAGACTTTAAGTAGAACAAGCCTCGAATCGTGTCGTGTCAGACGCACCTTATCCTTGCAATGGGAGGCGTATAAATAAGGAAACGTTTACTAGCACAAATGCGACTAGTTGTAACACGAAGAATCTGATTTCTATTGCTTTTCTAAAATATATAGTTTGAAAATATATTTTTTACATTTCTTATTTCGTGTACTGAATCAAATTAAGCTGCAACTTAGAAAATTCCATAAGAATAGAGAAAACACGAATTAGAAATGACACGAAAAACGCACGAGTGATTAAACTTTTCTTAATTCCTACGTAAAGTTATTTTTATTGCGAATAGAATTTACAAAGCTACCAGATAAATGGCACTTCGTTCCTAATCGTTGACGCACAGACACCTCTACGATTTTCTTAAAACGACAGTAGCTAAATATAATAAAGTTCGATAGAAAAAAGATGTACATTAATTTAAAACTAAAAATAATAAAGGAATAACAAAGCGAAACAAATCGCGATGTTTCGTTCTCTCGCAGAATCTGTTGGGCAGATTCAACGATTTGTGTAATCCCCGAATGGTGGTTGGACAACGTTGCACGTCGAAATATCGTTGGTTGGTCCCGACGAAAGCGATCCACAAATTCGTCCTGTCCCGATCGTCGAAACCACAATTTTAACCGAACGATCGTAATTAAACGGACTAAAACTGGATAATTGATGAGGCACGTGTAGGAGGGGAGTATTGGCAATATTGGTAACGGTCGGATATCCGAACATAAATCGAACGAATACTCATACATGTATATAAACATACACTTTATTATGATAATTTATAATTGCATTCGTATTCACAATGAATATGCGCAATAACGTATTGTAATTAGATGTATAAACTGGTCTATGGAGTAATAACCTAGACTAATCAAGTTTTGCGGCTAATTATATACGGCCCACGTACAGACTCAATTACACGTCGATCTCTCGTATCACGTCTGTTTCGATTTCGGATTAATTTTTATCAACTTTTGATCGAGAAAGGTTCCATTTGACACCGAAGCAACCAATGTGTAGTTTAATCCGATGCGTTCTTTATACCATTTTCGACGCATTTTTCTAATATTGAAAAATATCTCGAGTTTGAACAAGACATGAAAAGATTCTTATTGGCGTTCTTAAAGGTATGCGTGATATCGTTTCAATTTTATGATAAACGTCTTCTTAAAACGTGTCAAATCCTTTTCGTTTGCGAAAACGGAATTGTCATCCATCATTTCGACCAGTTTAGTAATTCTAGAATAAAAGGATACCATTAAATTGTTGATCGATTCAAACCATCGTTACAAATCTATCGTTATATTTTAGTTTCTCGTCGCTAATAATTCGGAAGTCAATGCGACGTTAAATGCTTATTTAGAAAAACGAGGGAGGAAGAAGAACTAGGAAAGAATCCTAATCTTTTTTTTATCGAGGTTCTTTAAACACCGTAAAGATCATGAAACGTCAGATCGACGCGGAATCTTATCCCGTTCGTCTACGTTATAGACACCCAACGACGATCGACTCTCGTGGAACAATCGACCCTGCCAATCAGAAATTTCGTCGGGAAATGAAAATGCGAAAGTAACGCGACAGGTAGTTTTCTACGAATCGTTTCGAACTCTGTATTCCCCGAAAATTGGTAGGAACTGAACTTGGTTTGGCGATTCAACACGAACCTCGAAATGTATCGTTGGATTTGTTCGATTTCGCGCGTGTGTGTATATGTCAGCAGCGTTGAGCCGTTTCACACATTTCCGTTTTACCATTTACCTGTTTTCTTTCTTCCTTTTTTTTCTTTTTTCCTTTTACATCGGTAGCTTCTTTGTGACACAGTGTTTTCCGTGAAATAAGTTCGTTTAAGCTCATTTTTATTCGTAAGCTTCCGTTCTGTGTACAAACAGAATATAAATAAATATATCGGGAAGAAAAATTGTAAAAGTTCGCATTCTCGTACGATACTCGATCCGTAAGATTGAAAAATGATGCCGTAGGTTGGTTTCTCTTTTTATTCGTGTTGTACTGTACACAATAAGCGATGAACAACTCTCGTCTGTTCGCCTTATTCGCTGAGCAATTATTGTAACAATTTCGGTACCGTTTTGGTAGGAAAGCATAGCTATATAAATACTTCTCCGTTACCTATTCATTACGATAATAAAATAACGTTTACATCGTCGTCTCAAGGAATTAACTGGGTCCTTAAATTACGTCGATTTCATTACAATACCGTTTCCAAATGAAAAGTATCGTCGTACCACTTTTTTCCGAACACTCAGTCGCTCTGGTTTATATGCACGCGCATTTCTAAACGTTAATCTCGATTTTAAAGAATCAAGCAAATAATATTCGCACGAATCTCGTCGCGTGTACGCAAAGTGTTGCGTGTTCCGATCAACGAAAGAAATATTTAAATATCGAGCATATAATGTACGAAATATTTCTAAATAAATACGTTCTTAACCTTACGAATTCTTCGTGTTCGATCAAATTTTTATTTTGATCGAACCCTAACTGAAACGTGATTTTCTAAAAAAAAAAATATATATATATATAGTTCACACAACACCCAGCGACACGATTCGACCGAAGCAACGTCGGCGCTCGTGCGACAGCACATTTAAAAAAATATTTCATCTTGATCGAATCGACCTTCAGCGACTACCGACTCTGGCGACCTCGTTGCTGGAATCTCGTTCGTAACTGACAACGAGATCGATCCTCAGAAGCAGTTTCGTGAGGTAAATTGCTGCTTGGCCAATGACAGTCTCCTCTGTTTCATCACCAACGTGCTTCGATTCGAAAATTCTCGACGTGAAAAGAGGGATACGGGGAAATACGTGGATGAGGAGGAACGCGTGGGTCGTAGGAGGAGATAGAACGTATACATGAACCAACGCAAACGTTATCTACAAATTCACGTCACGTTCGTGCATCTTGACATCCACGAATCTTATTTGAAGCTTCCATTGGACGACTTTCTCTCTCTCTCTCTCTCTCTCTCTCTCTCTCTCTCTCCCTCTCTCGCTCTCTCTTTCTTTCTTTTATATCTAATGCTCTCGAGAGCGACCGATTTGATGAAATTTGCGTGAGAAATACACTCGAATTATTATTACTCAAACGTACAATATCGTAATAAAGAATTGTTCAATAAGCATCGCCGAACTTTTCGATGTTTTCTCGAGTCTTTTTTTTTGTTAGTATACAGCGTATATACATTGGTCTTCCATTAAGTTTTGGCAACGTTTCGACGAGGGCGTTCGTTTAAAGCGACGATTTACGACTAGAGGCAAGCACGGGCGTGCAATCGACGAAAAGAAGGAAAAAAATAAAAACGGAAGAGAAACGAAAGAAACGTGCTGCGTCACATTCGACCACGTTCGAACGAGAAACTTGGACGTCCTATCGAAGCCAAAGATACACAAAAGAACTCGCCGCCATCGGACTTCCTTTTAATTGAAAACCGTTTCTCCTTCTGACTTTTCTAAGAGCGTAGCAACACACGATTTCTCGGTTTACCGATAGAAAGACGTAGCTACGATCGATCCGTCTATCTTGCTGGAGGACGTCGAGCGGGTTTCCCTTTCGTTCCGATTCACCGATCGTGGGTTTCATCGGTTGCTTTTAAATGAAACTTCGATTGATTGGTTGTACGTTGCCGACCTGGTTTAATCTAGGTCGGAGAGTATTCCGAAATCGGGTTGTTTCTGTCTATCATTAATCCCTGAATACTTGCTTTTTTCTGATTAAGAACAATTGAAATGCTGAAATGAATTTATTAAATCGTTAGAACGTAACGTTTTATTTCTACCTGTTTCGTTTCAAAATTTATTGGATCATTATATAAGAACGTGTCATATATATATTAAACACACATATATATATATATATATATATTAACGTTTCCCAGGATATAATTAATAAATTAATATATACTTCAAGATTAAAAAATAATTATAAATTAAATAAATACTTATAATTTATTATTTAATTATATATTATTTGTTTTTCTTTCAATTTAATTTATAAATATATTATATATATATATGAGAAAAAGAATAGAATAAAATAAAATAATGTTGGAAAGACGAGTGTAGTCGTGGATCGAAAAGTAAAACGATTATTTATATTCCTTCGATTACATTGTCATTGTTAAACCGCGAGCTATTATTCACTCATACAATACACGTTTATGCAAGTTTATGTTTTTATGAACATAATTAAAAAATGAAACCTAAATATTACAGATATTACTTAGAATATTTTACTTCGAACGCTTTACACATTTCTGCATATTATGTACGTTCTGTACATACTTGCACTTTGAAAATTTCTCATACATAAGAGTATAAATATCCGCAATCAAATTATTACCTCTGGCAATTAACATTTGAACGCGTAGATAATAAATCGTGCTTTAGCCAAACGTTCGATACGTTGCCGAACAAAGCTCATCGAAGAATGACGTACATCATTATTATCTTCTCTCCTTCTTCCATCGACGCACACTTCCTTACTCGATTTTCTTACAAAAGCCATACCAAACGGCCAGAAACGCCGATAAGTTTAATTAAACGCTAAATATTGGCACCGTGTAATTACATATGTGCGGAGAACTACGTGTCCGGCAATTAGAGACAAAATACGTACAGAAGAACGATCCGAGGAAAACGATTATGACGATAGCGAGTCGATTGTGTACGTGTCTCTGTAATACTGCCCGATCATCCTCGATGCACGTGTGAAAAATAAATTTGAGAGTAACTTGACTCTCTGTTCGATCAACGTTCGCTGTGTCGTGTCGTCGCGAAATATAGGGACCAATTAATGCGGTTAATTAACTATATTTACACATTTATCAAGGGCTTCTCCGATCATATCTCAGTCCATTTTTATCAATATTGTCCGCTGTAAACGCATGCGTCTCTGTCTCGTAGGAACGACGTAAAGAAAGAAAAATACTCTTCGAAAGGACGCTTTTGCGGAAGAAAAGCGTAAACCAGATTTCACCCTCGTGATCGTGTAATTTTCTCTGTCGATCGATCGTACAAGGTTTTCGCGATATTTTCAACGTATCACGAACGTCGTACATTTCGTCGTGTGTTTCGTCAGAACCGCGGTATTCCTCGAAAAAAGAACGATCATTAAGGGGTTCTTGGTTAAGGCTTCGTTTTCGAATCGACTCTCGTTAGATTCTTGTTTCACTCGTTTCGTTCCCCGATCGAACGTTTCCTCTCAAAATCCCTCTCGATCGCGAGAAAAAAATTACACGGGAGAAACCCAGCGAACGGGTAGCATCGCGACGAGTGCTGTTTCTCTGAGAACGTCGAAAGCACACTCAAAGTACAGCGAATAATTGTTTAAAAACACGTCGACGCTACCTCGACGATAGTAGTAACTATATAACCAACGCCGATCAGTTACTCGTCCAAAAGATTATCGCGAGACTCCAACTACGTTACTCTCATTTTCATTTCGATTAGAATCTTCCAGAAGCTTCGTTCGTATTGCCCGAAGGTAGACTATAGAAACGGAGAACCTAGTCGATGCGCAGCTCGCTTGGTCCTCTTCAATGAAAACGCAGTCGTTGTGATCGATGTCAGCTGCATCCGCGGTGCTCGTCACCGTACATATCGTAGACATCGAATACTTAATACCGCAACTCGTTCGAAATGGAACGTTTCCTCGACTTCGCGTATCTCTCGTCCATCTCGTGACCTTTCGCTGGTCGTCGCATATACGTCGAGTGTCACGCGAAAGAACGCCGCAACAACCATCTATATTTCCGTCTTCCGTTTCTTCTCTTTTCGTTCGCGACTGAAACGCGTGAAAAGTAGCCGAGACTGCCAACAAGTTCTAGATACGGAGCTGTTCGACCCACGAACACATCGACGGACAGAAACTCGTCGAGCTGCCAGCGTTTAAGGCGAGAGGATGAGAAACAGAGACATGGGTGGAGAGTTAGTCGAGGAGTCTCGCGAGCTAGAGCGTCTCCAGGAGGTTCTGAACCAGGAGCGCGGGGGCGGTCACGCGTGCCTTTCCCTTTCTAGACTGTCTACAGGTACGTACGTTGCAACGAGGCGCTCGCTCCAGCTGTTCCGACTTGTTGCTATCCTGCTCCAGCTGCACTGACACGCTGGCGACACGCGGTGTCGAACAACCGCCCTCCTGCAACAGACAATTCGACATGTTTGAAGGGGAACCCTGACGTTTACCGCCTCGTCGAGTGTACACGGGCTGGAACACGCGTCGAGGGGAGTACCGTCCCGGATCGCCGATCGTGGCTAATCAACCCCGCATGCGGATCAACGCCTCTGACTTTTCGTTGTTTCGTCGCGGCTAAACAGGTGGTTCGTCTGTCGTTTATTTTCTACTTTAGAGGGAGAAGGTGGATTTCGACGAGCGTGGTTGAATTTAAGGCGACTATTTGTGAAATATCGAAGATTGAGAAGCGAGCATATCGCCGGGCGTAAGTAGCAGGGCACTTACGCTTTACACGTTTATTGAAAGAGTTTAACAGAATTCTATTTCCCTGGTATTTCACGTTATAAGGTATTTACACGCGATGCGAATGAAATAGCAAATTTATAATAAAATAGTCGTACGGAAGAGCGGTACCGAAGCAGTGTTTTGGCGTTGCGTGGATTTAGATTTAAGAATCGGTCGAAGGGCGAGTCTGTGAGCTCTAAATTATTAATATTTACTTCTGAATCATTTTTCGAAGTATAACTTGACAGGCTGCAAATTTTGAAATCCACGATTCGCTGATGTGTAACAAGGGAATTAAACTAGTCGATAAATTGGTGTAATATTCTCTAATATTAGTCTATTCTCCAATAGCGAATCAAAACTACTTTGCTCGATAAAAAAAAAAAAAGAAAAAAGAGAAAGGTTCAAAAGTGCGATCACGAGAAATATAAGGAAAAGAGTATTTATGACAATCGATAGGAAACGTTTGATCGAAAAACAAAAGGGAAAAAGAGCGAGAGGATAAAAGAAGGAGACGTCGGTTCAAAGTGAGCAAGTTTCTACAGGGTTGAATCGTTAACGACTGGAACGAATTGTGCCCAAGCACTGAGTGAGCATTGGTATGAATGGGCACGGCGATGAAGGAAGGGGCAGGAGTGAACGTGGAACGAGAGGGAACAGGAAGAAGCCCGACCGGAGCCGAATCTATTTAATTAGAATTATGACGATACGACGTGAATCTCAAATAATCTGCCAATGAGTTTAAGAGGTCACCGAAAGCGACGGCTAGCTCGCGATATCCGCTTTTCCTTCCACTAATTCGTTCAATTACTTTTATCGTGGCATTTTCCACCACATGGAAGGGAGAGACTCTTACGCTTGCACGCGAAATGAAGCGAACGTCGCCGAAGAAATGACGGAAATATTAAAACGCGCGGATCAAAGGGAAAGGGTCATAAAACAGGATGAACGTCAAGCGGTCTGGAAACTTAATAGAAGTATTAATATTGTGTAGCCGTTTCCGATCGAGTCGTTTCTACCGTAGAACCAATTTCAACGATCAAGGAGAAACTAATGAATTTTATTATCGGAAATTTTATAATTTCACTCGAGCGATATGGCATTGCGAGTCGTAATTAATTATTGTTGTAATACGATGGTATTACGACGCTCTGGTAATTATGACGCGCTGGTATTACGGATTATCGTACAAGTCTCGACGATATATTTTATAGGTAAAAATAAATATAACGCTGTAAGTGATTTATTGTCAAGTTGCAGGAAACATATGAGGCAGCAAGTAATGGATGTATTCCCAGATAAATGATATTCCTGTTTCGTATTGATTTATTGAATTAAACATAGTGAATTAAATAAATTAAGCGATAAATCGGTTTATAAACTAATCCAGTCGCACGTTGATTTTAAGTTGTTTCTATGTAGTTTCGTATTCGAAGTACGTATAATATTGTCTATAAGTCTCTAACGCATCAGCGTACCGTAGAATTTATTCGATAAGCAAATAATTAATTTAGCAAATTTGGCTTGTATCTATTAACGTGTAACGTTAATATCATTTATTTACTTATTTATTTTTTCGTCCTATGTAACGTTGAAAATAAAAGCACCATTTCGTTCGCGCGCCTCCGTAACTTTTTGATAACGTTTTTAAGGACTTTTGTTTGCACAGAATTTTCGTACTAGCTCTAACCGTGGAATACGTTCATTCCCTAATTATTTATATGGCGAAGGAATGTTAATAAAAAAAAAATAATTGTGCAGAGGAATGAGTTTTTTTTTTAAGGAAGAGTAAAAGTTCGATATGAAAGTCTCTTGTCGAAAGCTTCGTTTTTTGAGAAAATCAGATTTCAGAGATTTGTGAAACATGTTATAAAAATTACTGACCGACAAGCAGATATTTCCTTGATGTTGATGCGCTCGACGACGAGATTCACTTTGCAGCTGCCACGCGCGTATATAAAGATCGCCACGATATACGAGGCCACCTCGTTTTGCTCGTAACATCAGATGCCATCTGAAACGTAAATATGCAAAACATATTTCAGGCTGCTCCAAATACGATCAAAATTTTAAATGACCTCTTCGAGTAGGACAATAAATATTTACTTCGGTACATTATTTACGAGGTCAGAGAATTTTTCACGTTTCCAGACTCATTAATAATCAATCACGCGCCACTAGCGTACAGATAAAATAGCAAACTTCGATAAATTTGAATTATTTTAAATAGTTTTATTCGATTCTAAATTTATAAGAAAGAATGCAGAATGAAGATATTAAAAGCTATAATAGAATAGTCTCTATAATTTCACAATTATACTTAAAATTATTTATAATAAAATTCGCAATACGTTTCGAACTTTTACTATTTCAACTACATTTTCCATAGTTTAATTCGATAAAATTTCTAATATTTTCACAGCATGTAAATTTGTCTATACGCGTATTAAAGTTAGTATATCATTTATTTCATAATAATATTATACTAAATTTAATATTATTACACAATGCATAATAAATAACGCATTGACCGAACGAATAGACAGTTTTAACTCGTTAAATGTAACAAAGGAACGAAAGTTTCTCATATGACGCTTCGTTCTCGGTGAGTTCGAACGCGTCACCTAAATAAAACGAATAATCTTGCATCTGATATAAAACGAACGAGATCGAAAAATTTCGATACCTTGGCTTCATAATAAGAGAGAAAACATGCATCTAAGGTAGGTGCGAAATAAATTGCCAGACGGTCGCAAGTCATGGTTCGCATTCACCGGTGATGGAGTTTCTGGCGAGCGTCTCACACCCTTTCGATAAAATAAATTCGTAAATGACATACCCTTTTCACGCGTCACTTCCGCGCGCACAGTTCATTCTTGGCAGCTCTTTTTTCGCGGCCGAGCGGCGTGTTTACGAAGCGGAAAAGAGGGTGAATATCAGGAGTCAATAGTCGAGCTCCAAGGAGGACGCGCGCGCGATCCTTTATCGTGTCACATATTTCCCTCGGAACATTAACCTGCAAAGTCTTGATATTTTCTCGCCAAGAACGAACACGTAGTTGAACGTCGAGCAGGAAATAACGATTATTTAAAACCTAGACCCTGTTGCGTCCACCAAATATACTGCCCCGCTTAGTTAAACTGTCTTCTCTACCACTTTGAGCTTAAGAAAAATTGAAATTTTATTATTATCTTTGTGCTAACTCTGTTCTCCTTTGTACAGTTAAAAAACTGTAATAGTTATTTCTCTCTCGCGACAGCTTATATAATACAATCTTACTTAAAGGATAACGAACGAAGACGTCCTCAAGCTCTTCAGTACCTTTCGATTGAGTTGCATTAAAAGAAGAGAACACTTTCTAGATTAAGAAATAACACGTATTGATATCGTAACAAGATTGTAGCAAGTTTTCCAATGGTACTACCTTTATCTTTCTCATCTTCGACATTCTCTTTCCAAAATGTTCTTAGATATCTTCAGTCTTCTGTTCCTTTGTTTTGTTATATTCGAGGATCTTGGATAATCGCAGAGTACACGTGCGGTACTACACGTGCTAGTGAAGTCTCAAAACGTTTTTCATAATCCACGTAATACGTAGATATATTAATAAAAGGTTTCCACTAGTATTTGAATATTTTCCTGAGCCATTGAACATCGGATATCTGAAATATTCCGTGAGAGATCTTCTAAATGAACACGATATTATAAAAGCTTGAAAGGAGCAGAGTTCAAATACGTGCTGAAGTAGAGAAAGGCGATTATAAAATTCCAGCAGCCCAAAGGAAAATTTCCAGGGACGCCTTGTTAAACGATTTTCGCGGAATATTTGCGCATGCTGTCCGGAACGGTGGCACGCCGCGATAATTTTCATCGGCCTTGGAATTTCCTTCAAGATACGGCATTCCTTCGTTTCAGCTACGTTGTTCGGTACGTCCGCGCCGCTTCATAAGAAAATAAGAGGCCAGGCGCGTTCCAGCTTCCCGCGTTCTATTCTTTCCCACTTCCTCCGTCGTACGTTTTCTTCAACTCCGTGGCCGTCTTTTTGCACGTCGTTACCAGGTAACTATTCCCCGGTTAATTCGCCCTCGCAAGAGAACACTTACTTTCTCGAGCGCGAAACACCCCAACTACTCGTCGCGTTCTACTATTCTCTTTCTTTCTTTTCAACCGAGTGAAAACGACGTGAAACTACCTCTTAATTTCCGATTGCAGCGTCGATTGTTTGTGATTGATAAATGCGTGCGATATACGAGTCTAATTCGCGTGATATAAGGACAGCGGAGCAATTTTCTTTAAACGAAAGATTTAATTTCGTTCTCTCAGATTGGACGGAGAATAAGGAAAATAAGAAAGTAATCGATTCTTTAACGTGCTTGGAGAATTATCGAACCTAAAAATAAAAACATCGAGAAACCTAATATCGTAAAATAGAAGTGTTTGTCGAAACTGGTAGAGAGTACACTGTCAGAGAAAAACAATTTTATCAAGTTTCAATATTTGTATATTGAACTGTCGAGCTCGCTTGGCATTTTAAGGCCACCGTTTCCCCTGTACCCTTTCAATGTATAGTATTTCGTAAATTTTCCAAAAAATCTGCTCGCGTGAATAGGTGCGCACGATTTCAAGCTCGACAGGCCGAAAATACAGAATCGGAGGTAGCGTCAGTAAATTCCCGATTTATCAGCTCGACGAGCGCTTAACGCAACGGTGACGACGTTATCGCTGCCTATGGAATCATCCTCTGACGCAGTGGCTTCCCTCGGAATTTATATGTTTGAAAAAGCCACGCTATATAAAGGGGATGCTGTACGATCTACTTGAAATTTTTACGTTGTTTTCAGATGACTTCCTAATTCGTACTTTTAGCTTGAATTACCCATTTGCTATGACGAATCGGTTTCAACGTTTTGTTGCATTTCTTTTTCGTTTAATTTCAATTTATAAAATGTATTTGTTTTTTTGGATATTATACGTTAATCTAAGAAAGATAAAGATAGATATATTGCCGGTCAAAAGTCATAGGATATCTGTTGGTTTTAATAAAATTTTAATATTTCGATACGGATTATGAATTTTAAGTTGTCTGTATCTTTTTATGAAACTTTTAATATGTTAGCGAAGTGCATTTCTTTATCGTTACAAAATAATTTATTCGTCTCTTTTTTATCGCTTCTGGAATAAATATAATAATTCTAATTTCCGTTGCAAAAAATTATTCGTTCTAAAACAAATTGCATCTCGATATTCGACACCACCACGAATGAATATTTTTCCCTACGAGAAATAGAAATTTGCAGGAAACACATGCTGACTGGATTTAAAAAAATAAATGGAAACGATGTGGATCGAACTAATGTTCGATAAGTTTCCATCGTTTCGTAAAACCATTCGCGTCCATGTCAACGTAGATAATGCGTCAGTCAGTATTTTTAACTGGTACATGCATCGCACAATTTTCTTTCCAATATGATACTAGTTTAGCGTCGAAATGTATCTGTGATTGAAATTGAACGCTTTTGCCTGTATAGGTAACGCTGGCCATAACAGAGGGCTGTGCTTGCAGAAAATGGAGAGTTCATTACATTTCTTTTAAAACAGTTAGGAACACAAAAACCACGTGAACCATATTTTTATAATTTTATGATATAATGTGATATAAATTATTATATAAAATATTACAATGGGAAGAACGGAATATAATTACGAAGGATATGAATTTCGAGTTCTTTACAATCTATCTTTGAAATATCTATGTTAATATTTCCATCCCATTACAATTTATAATCTTTCGCAAAAGAACATGATTCATATAATTCCACTGTAATTACGATTCTCTACTTCAGATGAAGTTTCTCAACACTGTACGCTAAAATATGTGTCAAAGGAGACACGCAGACATTTTCACTTGTACTTTATATTATTTATTTTCACTCGTTTGCTGAAACACGTTGAGTTATTTAGATTTATGGATGACGCGACAAAGGTTCTAACCAGTCCTTTATGATTACATATTTTCAGTAACAAGCTGCTGAGAAACTTTAAAAGATGTAATTCAAAGAAGTTGGATGCGTTTCATATATATATAAAAGAAAAGTTACCCCGAAGGAGAATTTATACTCCACTTAAATTATGCATAATCAGATACCTGGATAAAAATGAATTTCACAATGAATTTCCAATACAATCACGAATTTCCAACGAATTCGTATTAATTTTTTAACTGAACATTTCAATACACATAAATTTGCACAGCAATTTAATTCTACCGCTTAAATAGCGGTTAGTGAGCTAAATAAATTGGTCAATGGTATACTTTAAATCTAAAACGGTAGCTGTGCGTTCGCAGCGCAAATGGAATCTGGAACCAATCGACGAAAACCACCGACGATTTACGAGAAGTTAATTTGACATTCGTGCAGCCGCTGCAAAGTGAAAGCCACTCTACCATGTATCGAAATAAATAAGCCGTAAAAATCTCGGCAGTGTATGAAGTTTATAATAATTCGATTGTTTCACTTCGATTATAGTCAAAATTGTATCAACGATTTTCAAACAGTTTCATTCTCTGCTCGTGATATTTTAATGGCGAAGAAATTTATTTGCCACAAGGCGTAATATCAATGTGCAAAAGTACTCTGTGATGCGAGTCGTTTGGAAACAATCTGCTACACTGGCACACATACAGCAGGATTTCCTTCGAATCTTCTCCGTTGATTACCGACAAGCATCGTTTGATAACGCGATTCGCGTTGGCGAATTATGCGCGCGATGATTTGTATTATATATAACGGAAGAGCTCATGGTTAAACGTTGGCCAGTTCCGCAGTTCTTCTGTTGAATTATTCATCCGCGTGAATAATTCATAAGTCGAATTTAGTCGAAGGGATGAACAATGAAACGACCGAAAATGCGGTGTAAGATTTGACAAATTTATCGCTTTATGGTTTATTTACAAGCGCGTTGCCGTTTGCGACTGCTAGAAGCGCAATCCACTTAAACGGCGAATCAATATTTTCCGGACCGCAGCATCCCAGCTGTATGGCTGCACGCAGAAATAAATAAATCTCGAGGGTCCGCAGCATTTTATTATTATTACGTTGGCGAACAACTAAGCCTGTTATGTGCTACTTTTGTCAGTCGAAAGAATTGTTCGCCTTACGATTAGTGAACGATCGGATTTTTATATTGCACGTTAGAAATGGACAATCGTGATTGAATACCGTATTTGCCTATTTCATTTCTTAAATAATGAAATGGCGAAACATTGGAATATCACTTTATTTACATTGAACAGAGAAAGATTAAATGTCATTTCTTTAATGGTGAAATCAGTTACCACGAAGTTCGATCTTGCGCGAAGTATTGTCAAATGTCTATCCTCAAAGGGTTAATTTTTCCCTGCCGAACTCTTTGGCCCACTTTCGGTTCATTATCGATCGTACCTTTCTTATTGTTAAAAATTCTCTTCGGTTTGCACGAAAGTATCATTGATATGCATGAACTTTTGTGCCAATTTTATGTTAAAGTTTTTTCTAAAAAAAAAAAAAGTCTGTTTACTTATTCAAAGAAAAGTGAAATTTAGATGTAAAAATTTGAGAACTGTAACAAATTTAAACGTCAAAAAGATTCTTTCCTCTGTGATATACTTCTTCCGATCGTAATCTTGAAATATTGTGATCTCCAACTTTTTAAACAACTGATAATGACGTATTATATCGATATCTATTATACAGCCATCTCTGATATTGTTATTTATCTATAACGTTTTTATTGTATTTCACATGGAATTCATGTTTACTGTCAGTAAAGAAGTCTCTCTTTTTTTTCACCTACATCCTTTGCCATACGAAGTTCTCAATTACTTCGTAAACTTGGCCTGCGCAAAAAAATTTCTCGAATATGCACATAAAGAATGTTTGTACGCGAAGATTGCTAAATTTGATTTGCAAATCTGTTCTCGAGCTTTTTGAACGTTCCAGAAAGAAATTCATCGATGAAGGTCTCCAGAAATTTATTCCGGGTTAGATAGCATTTTTTGAATGTGTATAAAAGAAATTCGTCGAATAAAGGCACCGTTCTTCGAACTCATTCACATTCTTTTGCACGTACTATTAACGTTATTTCAAATGTTTCGCAAAATTTAAATACGTTTCACTTTACATTAAAATAGCGAAATATACACGAAAAGAAAAAGCTCTCTTTTAAAGCTGGTATAATTTACATAGAATCATATAAAATCATAGAAACAAATGTTCCAAATATCACTAACGACGAAGATACTCTTTATGGAATATATTGAAATCTCCATTGAATACGAAACATCCGGACCAGGTTTCGTCGAAGCTTTCAATACACCGAGTACCGTACTGAGGCAATAAGTTCGTTTGAACAATCCTCTAATCAAGCAACGACCTTTAATCATTTCTCAGCGAAATACCTGGAACTTGCAAACAAGTATCATCCTATTATCAATAAGCGGTTCGATTCGTAGAAAAAAAAGCGTCGCAGGTTAACGAAAACCCGTGAACAAATCTGCAAAACCTCCCTTCGTCTCGCTCTACTTACAACGGTCATTAAGCTGATGCTAATGAAAAAGATCTCGTAACTATCAACTGGACGCAAACTACACGCGCCGTTCCCTCTAATATAGACTTCCAACGGCAGAAAACAAAGGAGTGGAGTATTGTAATTACTCTGTTCCCCGCCTCCACGAAAACTCATACACATACACAGAGACGCGAGAAGCGTGTGAAACGGTTCTTCCACCGTTGTACACTCGCTGGTCCGCTGGAACGTTTGCACCCCCTTTCGAAACCCTTTGCCACCCCCGCTGCTCATACCCGGTCTCTGCGGTCTGCATGGCAGATTTATATTTGCATTTAAAATTTGCACGCTGTGGCACATCTGTCAAACGGTGCATATTGAAATCTTTGCGCGTTGTGGTAGTTACACACCGATAGCGTAGGTGTTGTCAATCTGCTCGATCTCCCTTTCTCTCCTCCGCTTCCAACGAGTCATCACCACTTTTCGCGTTGTTTCTCCAAAATTTAACCTCCGTGTATAGTGGAGTCTCGTCTATGGACCAGTTGGTTGACCACGCCTGTGTCATTCGGTAGTCAACCCTCTGAAACTGCGCCAAGCTCGTGCAATTCTTGCCGACCGTAACACCCCTCCAGGGTCTGCCATTATCACGGTGATTTTGAAACGTTGCGAAATTTGACTGCATAGTGACTTTTCGGTTTTAAGGGCAGGGGGGAAGAAACTTTGATCTGAACCGCGTTTTAAACGTTGCCCGTCTATCGAAGAACGGTCGTCTGGCATTGAATTATGAAATTTGTTGTTGGTAAAGCGATCATCCTTCATCTTGTAACGTCATAAGGAAATACTTTCGATATTTAAGAATATACTTTCGTGACTTCCCATTCATTTATCGAAATATATAATCTTCCTAATTATGCCAGTTAATCTCCTGCAATTCTGTATCTATACGTAGGTGACAAGAGGAACGATTTCAATTCTTGAAACTGCAAACGAATAGATTGATATACTATAATAAATCGATTAATTATCTTTATACATATAGTCCAAAGCGATAATATATCTTTGTCTTCTGCTAATCTTCCTAACCTAACCTGACTTACCTATCAATAGCTGGCTAAATCACACATGCCACCAACGTGTGCTTTTATACAAATAATTCCACGTATCCACAAAGCATGTAACAGATACAACACCGTCGCGATTGTTCGACCGGTTCCAAGAATTAATCACTTGCTATTCCAATCAACGCTTCACTAAAACCGTACATATTACCGCCGAATATCGGTCAATCACACTTCTGCTGACACGAGAACACAACCGCCCATGCGAAGCGATTAAACCGAATGGGCACGGAATTTTTTTGCGTCCACCTAAATCAAACGTCTAGGTTTTCAATGTCAATCGACAACCCATAAAAGCTCACTAATTGAACGAAGCTCGTTCTTCCTCCTAACTCCAATTGGAAAAAAAAAGGAAGGAGATGAAAAAACAATATACCCCTCTGCAATCCTCTAAACTCGTTCGCTGGAAAACTGACCGCGCGCTGGCTTTTTATCGATCACCGAGATCCCTGTACCATAATTTTCGTCAGCAAGAAAGAATTGATTCCGCGTGCATTCATTCGCGCATAGCTCCAGGGCGCCGCCTGTAAAAACAAACGCGAATCGTCGCCGGCAAATTTACCGTGGCTTTTTTTTATGTATGCTATTTTCGAGCCTGCGAGAGGATTGCGTTGCGTGTTAATATAACTGAACTTCATGCATCTATGGGAAATTTAACTCTTTCACGGATGGACCACAGGGTTTTCCTCTCCTTTCCGGAGATACACGATAAAAGGACGCGAGTTATTAAAAATCTTTAACCCGCGAAATTCGTCGTTTAGACATCGTTTACACACGGTACAACGCATAATTTAACACAACACGTTACAACAGTCCTTTCCACTTGCTATTAATCTGCAGGAAAAATTTGCATCCGAAGGCTTAGCCACAATCGATGATAATTTTGCGTGGAAACGGGGGATGAAAATGTGCAGGAGAAAAGCGGAGGTAGGTCGAACTGAATGCAAGGGGTTAGTTGGCCGACCGCTCTATAATCCACGTACATACGTATCCACGCGGGAACAAGGGGCTGGAAAACTGGACAAACGACGCGATTGCTATCCAGGGATGAAAGTTCCACGTCAACTCCGAAAGTCGAAGTTGCTAAGCTGTTCCAAACGATTCGTTTGCATTGTCGAAAAGCGGCCGAGCTGCGGCATTTTTCACCGGTGTCAAAAGAGTTCCTCTGCCGAGTTTTCGTTTACTTCTGCTAATTTACTTCTCAGATTCGAGGCTGGGCGATGATCAACGCACCCGTCAATTTGCGTTAATATTCGTTTCGGCTGGTGAAGTCGCAACGCATCCGTTTCGATGATTATTATTCTTTTATTAGCTTCAGAATGCTCTCGTTTGAACTTGCTTAAAGGTTTGTGCACTAGTTTCTACGTGAATTGATTTTGTCATAATTAAATTAGCTTTTGTGCGATAGATATTAAAAGAGAGATTAATGGGATGTATAATTGTAATTATCGCAGTTTAATATATTGGTTGCTATCGACGCGTACACTGCGTTGTTTTAATTATGGAAGTTGTTGCTCACGCCTCAGCTGCGGTGTATTTTTTGTTTGTGTATTTCGATAAGATGATATAGAAAAACGAAAGGAGTAATAGACG
The DNA here is from genome assembly GCA_014737385.1 of Bombus superbus. Lineage (NCBI taxonomy): Eukaryota > Metazoa > Arthropoda > Insecta > Hymenoptera > Apidae > Bombus > Bombus superbus. The sequence goes on along the minus strand of JACXIK010000064.1, from coordinate 1,733,441 downwards.
ACGTGTTGAAAGATAAAGTTGTTTCTGATGAAAATAAGTGAATAGGTTTTCTATTAAGTTGTTCAATTAACAAAGTTATAGATGACGAGTTAATGAAAACATCGACGCCATCATTTGTACTTCAACGTAAAGCTTGTTATTATATCAGATTACATTACTGTATCATTACATGCATTGAATTTGTTCATTTACATATGAGAATTATTAGCTTATTCTATCCTCATTAATTATTAATTAGCGTGCCAGTGAAAACGCAATTCACTTAATAGTATGACATCATATAGATCAACAACGTTCGTATCACATTTGTTCTTAGTATACGTGTCATCGATTTGCTAAAAAAGTAACACAACTATGTAGCAAAATCAAATTTTTCGTGAAATCGGTTTGATGCATAAAAAACAAAAAAACAAAAAAAAACAAAAGAAATACCACGACAGTTTTTCAATTGTGTCATTCTTCTTAAATAGCCTAATTTCAGCGCATAAAAGAATAGCGTTTTCACAGGTAAGCGACTGTTGCAAATATTTGAAAATTCATTTCGAAGATTTTGTCACTCATCTACCAAATCAACGACGCTATATAATAATATGAACGTGTCCTATATCCACGTAACGTCATTTCTATCCTGTGCTATTAAACGAGCGACAAGTTTCATTCGTTATCGCAATATCGCATACACTTCAAGAAATTTTCCACTCAAATCCCGTCAAATCGCACCGAAAATATTAAAGCTTGTACGAATACGCACATATATGGAAATTCAGCATATTGGTTGCAGTTACTTACCTGGTGATCAATTGATGAACTCTAGGCCACTGACCCCTCGATCTCAGTATCCTGACCGTTCCCAGAAGCGACGATCTGTGCGACGGTGAGACCTCCATGGCTTTGAGGTAGTACTTGAGAGAGGGTAGCCATTTGCCTGAAGAGACGGACGACGATTTGGCGTGAGTATAAAGCTAAAGCCGAAGCAGGGCCGTTACGCGGCCGGAGTTTCGATGTTGTTTCGCTACTTTAAACTACTTTAACCCGTACTTTGGACCGTCGCAACGGGAACTGTCGGGCTTTATCCCACTTTAAGCTATTTAGCCGTTTTACCACCGTCACTTACCATTCTGGTACAACCACGATGCATATTCCGCGAGATGGTCGGGGCTTTTGGGTTGTAATCGGACCACGTGTCGTAGAAGAACGCCAGCGGTAGGACCGGTTGCCAATCTCGCCAGCACCAAATAGGCTGGCGTATATGCCGGGTCCAAGGATACGCATTTTTGCAGCATCCGTATACATTCCTCTGTCCTGTTCGTTTTCCTGGCAAACGAAACCACGTAACACGTTACGTTAATTTATTTTATATACGCATGTATTAAATTACTCGAAAAGTTCATAGCGAAATTTAGGAAAAATTTTAACTATTCTGTTTTTACAGAGTGATCGTATCATTAGAAAAAATATGCAGCGTTTCTATCGATAACTTTCGTTGTTTCTTGCATCTGATCATTGTAACGAAACGTTTGCAGGTGTAATTGAATGATTTGGCTGATTGCAATTGTCAGCAGGCATTAGGATTCGAATACAGATATTTGTCTGTTGAGTGAAGTCTTTATCTACTTTGAATCGTTTGATCCGATCGAACGTGCTTAGTTAGTGTGCCTATTATATGCAAATATTTAATGAAAATATCGTTTTACATGAATGTAAAATTGGCAGGGTACGTTATACAATTGGCATGTAGCGAGTAACGATTTATTGGCAATTAAATTTCGGTGTGTTTCGACCGCGTTAACTATGACAACCTATCCCAATCATGTATGACGATCATTCTCGCGAAGTATAACATGATTACAATCAAGATATGAATGCCTGTACTTGCTTTTAACGTACTATGCGCAACCGTGTACATCATTGTGCATTCTGCGCGCTTCATCGTTCCGTGAAATGCCACTGTCCATGACGCTAATTTCGCGTCCACTGGTTAATACAATTTTCCCTAATAGACCGGTAGATAGATACTAACCTAATAAAATTATATACAGAGCTCAAAAATTTAATTCAACGACTGCTAATAACGTTCATTTTCGACCTCGAAAGTTAGTTCTTTAATCGTCTATTGGTTAAAATTCTTTCGGGATTAGAATTTCTTAAGACAGATTAATTTCTCAAAGATAATAGTAACGAGGAATAAAAATTTGTTGACTTTGAAAAGATCCTAACACGGTTTATGTTCCGTTACATTCCTTTAAACGCGTATATAGTACTACACGATCTATTATCGAAATTTAATTTCCAGATTTTAAATTGAGAACCGTATATCACGCGGTCATTGGTTTTACGGAAAAATAGAAAAAGATCGATTATAATTTCTCATTTAGAAAGAAACGATAGATACGCATCGTTATTAGTTATTAAATTATCCACGTTTTCAAGTATTCTCCTATAAGTACAACTGAAAAATTAGAGGACACGCAAAGATTTTTTTTCTTTTATTCATTAAATATCACGATCTATGCTAAACTCTGGATATATTATATATTTTCCTGCATTATATATATCCTCTGTAAGTCTGTGCATCTTTGAATGATCCACGTACGTATAAATATCCGCAGTTTAGTTATCGGTGAAAGAGTGGTTATCAGCGATTTGCAAGCGAAGTTGCTCTATCAGACCTTCGAATTCCACGATCCGTAACACACTTCATAAGCCGAGTAATCCGCGAGCCACGTTCCCAGGGATTTCACGGTGGAAAATACTTTCGTGGAGGAGAGAACCGAAAAATTTATGGCCAATGTTTCCCCGCGAGCCGGAACGAGACGAAAATGGAGTACGGCGTAGCGGTGGCAGCAGCAGCAGCAGCAGCAGCAGCAACAGTAGCAGCAACGAGTGGACGGAACGAGCAATGGCGGTATGCACGTACGCACGCCTCGCTCCCGCCGTCAATTAAACATTAATTTATCAAGCAAGAGGCGTTAATTAAAGTTTAATTTTGACCACGCCACTAGAATTACCTTGCCACGCTAAATTTATCGCGTAGCGTACACCTCGGTATACCATTGCCTCGATATACCATTAATAAAGCAGGAAGCCGTTGGATTCGGGATTCTTCCTGTAACCGTGTTTACTCCGCGCGATGGGAGACACCATTAGATCGCAGTGCGTTCGGAGAAACGAGAATTATCCTTGATTTCGACTCGTTGTTCCCTGCCGCGTCTGCCTCGTTTGTTCTTTTTTTACGCGGATGGATGAGTTGCTTCTTCGCTTGCGAGTTTCACAGACCGTTACCATAGATACGCGATAGCGTATCGTTCGTTCTCTTTTTGTAAACGTTCTCGAGAGGAAACAAGTTCGTATCAGACTCGAAAGAGTGTCGGCTCTGTGCATGATTCTCGTAGTCGATAATAATGGTATCGTCTGAGCTGTCTATTATGGTGTAATTAATGTCCGATGATTAACGATAACTGTTATGATTAATTAAATTGTTAATCAGGACGAACGACGACGAGATGATTAAATATACTACTGAATTTGATTAATATTGTATTGTTACGTGTTGTGATAAGATCAATATTTATGATTTTAGTAAATGTGAGTTCAATAAGAAGAATCAAACGAATGTTACGTCGTTAATATTCGAGCGTTTAATTCGTAGAATTTTATCCTACACGAAAGAACGTATAAATAAGAAATAATCTCTCTAGAATTGTTTCTCTAAGAAACAATTTTTTATGGAATATCCTTCATACGTTATCGAACATTGTTACATTATATTAGCGAATTTTTACGAGTTATATATTATAATTTCTAACTTGCAAGTTATCGATACCAATAAATTCCTCTGTATCGTAACCAAGAGACTAAAAATAAATTAAGTAACGATTGGACACGACGTCTGACTTAGTTACTGACCTGTAGAGTTGACCAAGATTGTAATGAGCGTTCACGTGGCCCGGTTGAGCGTGTATCGCAGCCAAAAAGTGTTGCTCCGCTTGATCGCCCACCGAAAGTGTTCCGAGGTTGTTATGCGCACTAGCGTACGTCGGCCACAGCCTGTAATCAAATAAACGCCGCTTATTTACAAAGTGATTAATGATCCGGAGGAACACGATGCGTTTCCATGCATTTAATCACGGAGGTAATTCCGTTTCCCCCATGAGCATACGTGATCGTGTAATAATCGGCGATAGAGCCGATCAACGGAATAATTTTCATCGATCCTTGGAATCTTTTCGAGCGCAAATTTGCACAATATCGTGAAAATATTGCCGTATGTTCGAACACAACGACAAACAAGCAGGCATAACAGCAATGTAAGCTCGATTCAATTTTTGTTTTGCAATGTCGTGGATTCTATCTATACTGCTGTATGGAGAAATCGTTACGTTACAAATATTTATACGTATGTTTTCCATTAATTTCCTACGAATATAGATGTCGCGCATAATGCCTCAACTTTCGAACTGAAAAAATAAAAAGAAAATAAAAAAGAACTATTGGTGCAGGACACATCCTGAACTCTTGCTTTCGATATCGTGGACGAGGATTCGATTGTATTCGACTACACGCGCAGACGCCATCGTGAACGAATAAAAGGCGAATTCGCAGTAGCGTGAAAGGTGAATTAGGTAATTTTTTTCGCGCGAAACGATTCACCTTTTTCCACAGACAGGAAATTACGTTACGCGAAAGTTTCCTTTATTACCAAATGCCCATAGAGCTGGCTAGGCTATTAGGAACCAGTAGATACCAGTTAATTATCGTTTAGTTAGAGGAAACAACGAATGGTCAGCGGAGGAAATTAAGTGGCGCGTTTTGGTTGATTTTTAAATCATTAATCGGTTTTCTTAAGCTGGTTGGAATTGTTGATAGAATTGTTAATAGGAATTGTTCGGTAATGGACATTTTCTTCGTATTGTTCGTAGTATTGTTTCAGAATAATCTCATTTCAGATTCAAAGAATAAATCTCCGAGTTCTGTTGAAAACATTAAGGATAAAAGCCAAAGTAAATAAACGCCAGTAAAATATACAGGAGCATAAATTCTTCTGATTGCTTTCATAATAGATCATTTATCGTTAAACGTCTCCCTCGGATAATGAAACTCCTCATATTTTCCTATCTTCGAGTGCAAACAGGTTAAACAAGCTCTTCTTCTTTGAATAGCATGTGGAACGCATACGGGTATTTAATTTTCAGAAAATATTTAACAACGCTGCGTATTTAAGAGCACAATTCTGCCTTTAGTTAAATCCGCTGCTCGCGTCGCCGCTGCGAACCCAATTTAGAAGTAACGTAGTTAGGGAAAATGTATTACGGTGGAAACGCGTTCTGACAAAACTTTCCTAACTTCTGACGAGAAACGTATATTCTGACAGTGATTCTTTGAAGCGACGCAATTCGGGCCAACATCGCGACGAGGATTAAAGAACAATATTATATTTCTGTGGACGGGCGATGTGGAACAACGCGCGGAACTCGATTTTTCAGCGGAAGCTACTTCGCGGAACTGAATTAAACTTTCTTATCGAAATAAAGGATATTCCTCGACTAAATAATCGTTATGAAGAAACTGGCCGGCGAAACGTTAATCGTCCCCGATTTCGACGTCAACTGTCTTGTAATTGTAAAGAAACAAAACTTTCGTCTCGTTATTTAACGTTCTCATCTTCAATCGAAGAAAGTTTAATTTATTCAGAAATTAACTTTTTTAATGGAAGCTAACTACGACTTTAATTATTTCGTTTCGTTTTCTAACAAGGTACTTTATTTAATACATTTATCTTAGAATGTTATAATTCGTTGGAGCTGTCGTCCAGAGAAACAGACTCCATTTCTGTATGCACTATACCAGAGTCTGAATATAATTAAAAGTTAAAAATTTCTACCTCGTTAATATCTGACTGCCGTGCGTCCTGATATTTCACTGAATTCTTCGTATTACTTAGAAGGCTGCATTAAAAGGAATTTATAAATAGATATAAAACAATAAAGTAATCGCAAAGAAATTATAATTGTCGAGTATTCGAATATATTTAAATGACAATATTAACCAAATAGGATACACTTCTTACAAAAAAAAAAAAAAGTTTCACAACCTCAAACATACAAATAGCTTCATTAAAATAATTTAAATCTTTAGAAGGGAATTATTTCAGTACATTGCATGTTATACGTTATCGAACATTTTATTATTACAAATAAAATATTGTTGTCACTACGATACGTTATTTTTGCCTGCTATTAAATTACAATTTTTGAGGCACGAATAAATATCACCACAGTAGATTTGGAGAGTGGAATGTTAAACGATAATGGGAGAAAGAAATTCAACTTCTATTTGTTATTAAGTACAGTTCTTTGCTGATGTTTATTTTTCAATATATAAGCAATATTTTTATACCCTGTATTTAATGTACGATTAATCAATTACATTCCGCGACTAAAACTTTGCACGGAAATAAAAATAAATTAATATTTTGGTAAATGGCGGTAATAAATTAAACGAGCACGCGTCATGTATCCGAAGCTTAATTAGATTGTAATGAAGTGTTATGTTAAAACGATCCTGGAGCAACGATACGTAATTACAAAGCGGAGAAACTCATAAACAGAGAGGCACGAAGTAACCGGTCCAAAATGAGGCCTCTGTAAATCACCGACCGCCTTTCAAGATTCAAATGATTTTCCCGCACGTTGGAGGCCGGTATGAAACTTTTGCTGCGTGGTATACGTCTAAATTGCTTCGAAGCATGAAACTCCGTACTTAATAAAATGTCACTCGCACCCTTTCGGCTACAACCCTTCTCCATGGCACGCAGTCAACTACAGCGCTACAAGCTTTAACACAGAGAAAGTAAAGTCTACGTATCCGAACCTCTCTGTTTATGTGTGGAACACAGTTCGGATTGCGTTAACGCCATTGCAATTATAATACCATGTAAACTACCTTCCCTTCGTCAATTGTAATTTGACGGTTTGCTTTAGGGGAGGGGGGAGAGTAGGATAGAGTATGGACAAAATTAGAATAAATAAGAAGGGTATTAAAAAATGTAGAATCGAGCGAAAACGCTTTACACCAACTGTTTCGTATTCGACAAACTGTTTCCAAAACTTGTTCAGAATTTGAACGAATTTTTCTATTTTCATAATCAATAACATTTGTATTATGTTTCTGCTATATTCTATTAAATATTGCTTTATGTATTAAAACTGATAAGAATCGGACGAAATAGAATGTCGAGTACCGAGTACAAGATCATGAAGGATTGATACAAGTGCGTTCGAAGGCAGCGCTGTTTAATGTCATCAAGTCCTCTGATTTATCGTGGTACATTTTTACGAACTACCGACACAATATGGTTATAAAGTTTCCCAATTTTTTAAATTACTTTTGAAAACAAATATGCGGTAGATTAAAAAAGCGGGGGAGGGAGAAAAAGGAACTTTTATTCGGTCGTGTTCAACAAAGACCTAACTGGGTTGTTAAAGGTAAATACGAAAGATAGCAGAATCTGATATCCCATTCGTTATAACGAAGATATAGTTTCATGTAGTGATTCCGTTTTTCGTTCGTACAATAGCTGTTTACTTCCAGAAAAATTTTTCGATATTTCAAAATCCTTTTTCCTAGAACTTCGGTTTATCAACAAAAGATTTACTTCCGATATTAAATGGTTTAAATAAAACCCGTTGGATAAAAATTATTTCCGATCTCGAAAAATCGAAATCAACGATAATATCACGGTATTATTGCTCACTTTGTTACGCAAGAATTTTTAAAGATTATCTCGGTATATTTCGCTCGCTTCTATAGGATTCGTAGCTCTATACGATCCTTTGCTTTATAATATCAAATTGCACGTCTGATATGGTTTATGATTTTAATTCGACAATGGCAGCTCGTATTTACAACGAAATTTACAGTTTGAACTACGATTATAATATATTATTTTTTTATATAATTATTATACAACGAAATTTACAGTTTGAACTACGATTATAATTCTTCAGATTGAAAACCAATAACTGTAAATTATACACGACAGAACGCAACATAAGTGCAATTACTCGCTCGCGAGAAAACTTTATCGATGTAATCGTGGTCGAGTCGGGTCTCGTTAAAGTGACAGTGAAATTTCAAAAATCAACAAGCGTCGAAACACTTTCCTATATAATATTACAACATTCTGTTACGTATATTTCAATAGGACATTACAAATTAGAACAGTCGATGTTCGCTTAAATAACTACTAGTTTTACAGTACATCAAACAAACGTCAACTAAAATCAAATTATCGTACCAAACACGCAATATCATTTCCAAGCTTCTTGTTCCACTCACAAAATTCAGACAACCTACCCCGAACTTATACACGTGCCCCTTCTTGCATGACGTCTGTAACAGCAAATTGACTCCACCGAGACGTACGAATGGCGCGCCCTTGTCGGTGTAATATTCGATATTAAGGATGCTATCGCGGTGGCAACATGCGGACTGTAGTAACCACGTTGGAATATTAGGAAAAGAGACGTGTATAGAATGGGGAAAGGAAAGTAGAGAACACAATTCGTACAGACTGGAGATATCTCGAGGATAGTTGGTTCGTAACGGTGTAACGGTGAGGGGGTTGTCTGCGAGAGCTCAATAAGGGTTGGAGGTCGAAGAAAACTACGGAGATAGGATCGTCGCGGGCGCGTTCAAGTTACACGTAGTGAAATGAAGAAAACGGATAAAGAAGACGGAAAAAGAAATCCAACGTGAGTGGATCGGCCAGCGTCAAAAAAAGGGAGGTATAATCCGACCGGTATTCCATCGAGTCTGTGATGTGTTCTATGTTCACGTTCCCGCGACGAATCCGTTTTATTCGATGCGTTCGGGATGAATCGCGACGTGTATTTCCTATTTCTTCACATTTCTTGTTTTCTCCTATTCGTTCTCTTCGGTCTTGCTTTTGTTCGTGTTTTTCTTTTTTTTTTTTTGCTGCTCGCGTTTGTTTCATCCTTCGGAAAGTGTTTCGTCTATATTTAAGAAATAGAAATGATATTGATTGCAGAATGAGATACTTCAACGCACATGATGTTTTTCTTTTCTCGTCTTTCTTTTGCTTTTTAACCCTTTGCATTCGTTGTTCTGCGATTCACTTTCTTTTTTTTTCTTTTTTACTCCATCTGACTCTAGCTCCAACTATATTTAAGTCGCTGCGAACGATATCGATTCCCGAACAAAAATATTTCGACGGTAAACAGATTTTTTCCCCTTTCTTCGTCTAGTTTTGTTTTTTAACCTGCACCCGTTGTATTGCAGTTCTTTTTCGTTCCGTTCTGACGCTTTAAAGATTTATTGCTTTGCGAAAATAAAACTGTGAAAGGGGACTGGAATTTATTAGGATTCCGATCGGCTTTTACTCCATCGTTCGCCGTAAGTCCTGTAAGTCCTCGCGTTTGACGTGACTGTATTGTTGAATTGTTTTTATGAAATATTTGGTACTGTTTGAGCACCGTCAGTGGACAATAGTAATGAATAGTATAATATACCACGAGGAGCAAAGAATTGAACGAATTAAACGGTTGCAGAAACAAAGTCTCTTTATTCCATTATTATGTACTGTTTCATCGTGTATTTCATTATGCGATGTTTCGTTTATTATTTGTTGAAAAATTGTATCCCAAAAATTTAAAAAAATGACGTAACGTGTCAGTGACTTTATTGGCAATTTATTTCGTAACGAGGAACGTACAACGAACTGCAAAATAATCTATTTCGTCATGAAGATTCAAATTGCTTTCATAGAACAGACGAAGACATCTTCGAAAGAAGACAAAACAGAAGCTGAAACGGTACAAGTCGCGAAGCAAAGAACAAACTTCGCGCTTATCGTATCCCAGTGCGATTCTTCCGACGTTTTAAAAGGCAGACACTCGTCACCTTCCGCGATGCTTCGAAAAGAGGATTGCTTAGAAACCCGTTGTTCTTTTCCAGGATCGAACGCAATCCTGGAAAATACTGAGAAAACGAATGTCTGGAATCTACGAATCGAGACGATGGAAAGGTGTTCGTGTTGAGAGTTGCGAGCACTCGCGCAGAATTTTACATGCTAATCTTAATGCATCGACGATTCGAAATTCTGCGAGACATTAAAACATCAGATACAGTGCTTGATCAGGGTTACGAGATATTTGAAATGCTAGTAGAAGACATGTTTGCATTTTCACCTGAATTTTACACGGGATTATTGGAATATCTTAAACAATTTTTCGATATGTAATAGCATGAAACAGCACGAAACGTTTGTTGGATACCTTAAAATAGAATTTGGTCACAAAAGTGTATCTAAGAATTAATAAATCTCGTGTATTATTGAAATCCTGATGTTTTATTCAATATCGATGCTTCAAGCAGCTAGTGATTTAATAAGGATTTAGTTACTTTTTAGCTTTGCTGTTCTTTATTGCTTTTAGTGGCGCAGCCAGTGTTCAGAAACTAGTCAAAGACAAATAAATCGAGTAATGCTGATTCCGATAGTATTTGGAGTTTCAGTTTGCTTGATCTAACTTTATCCGTTATAGTGGATACGAATTTACAAGATAGCTTTAACATCCTTAGTTTACGAAGTCCAAGTTAATTTATTTTCTGCTAGTTTGCACCTAAATTTACACTTTGTTCATAAATCGCCAATTATAGCAGCTAGCATATAAATAAATTCTATATTTACTTCTATATTTACACGCTTGTTACTGTAAAGTGCGTCTGACGCAATACGGTCCGAAGCTTATTCCACTTAAAGTCGCATAACTCTGACTTGAACTGTCTTTTCTTTTGGACGGTATTGTCTGTAACTTTATCCGCATATCACACTATTTTATAATTGTATAGTTCGTTACAATTAATATGTTGGAATTCCTTTTCACATAATTAGGAAGACTCGATATTTTCAGATAAAAATTGGAAAGTATAAAAATACTTCTCTTAGATATTGGAATATTTCGTTACGATATTACAAGATAAAAAATAACTTGAACAAAAATAAACATCATGATTAAACGACGGACACAGCATTTGTATGTACAGTTATTATAAGAAAATAAATACATTAAATCACAAATTATTTAAAAAAAAGTAATATACAGCGATTATCGTGCACGTGATTAACGTTTCATTTACGTATCTATATATTTCTATGTTAAAGAATTATTTATAAAAACATATGGTGTATTCTTTCATGCGATGTTACTTCAAAGAAGCAGAAGAAGACAGAAAGGTTTCTCCCCATGTACGCGTTCACAGAGTTGAAAGTATTAAAGCTTATCTTACGGAAAAAGCGAGTATTTTTATTACTTCTTATCGTACCGTTTCTTGACCACTCTCTGGAGGCTGTGCTTGAAATACTGGCGTTCCAGTTTATGAAAACTTAGACCCCCTGCTTTCTTCGATCTCGAGCGATCGAAATTACTCCGCTTTCGAGTTATTGGCGTGGATTTCAACAAGAGAATTAATTCGAAAATCGAGCTGCGACAGAAAAGCGAGGACGGGGCCGTTTCAAATCGGGAAAAGGATTGCCGATTTTAAATAAACCCAAGCACTTTCGCAATGAGCTTTAAATAGAAACGAATAAAACGCGGAGCGGGTTCTTAAGAGCCGGTCGGACGCAGAAAATCGGAGGATCGTTTGAAAGACTTTCTTAATAAGTTCAATTAGAGACGACTAACTACGTTTGAAGTGAAAACTTTGGTCAGAATACTCCTTTCACATTTTCCTTTCCACCCTTTTTCACTTTCTCTATGGTAAATGGTCAAACATCGTTATTGAAGGCATACTTTTCTCGCTGAAAGTTTTCTTTTCACAGACATTTTTACGTAATAACTTCGTGTTTACAGCCTCTGTAGAATCAATGTTTATACATAGAAATTAATTGCATTTCGAGTAGAAAAAAAAAAGTGAAGATCTCTCTTTCATAAATCGGATATATCTGCACAGGGGAAAAGGGACAGTTACTTTTCGAGTTGAAACGTTTTCTTTAGCAAATCGAACGAGTCATTAACGAGAGTATACGTCTCTCTGGAAGAGATATTCGTGAAAGGATGAAAGCACTGATCTATTTCCATATCTTGCCGAAGCGTATTGATTTATGTACGTTTATATGCGATTTTTTTACCGCGTGAGACCCATAAAAGTCAAATCGATCAATTTCACTTTACCGGTTCGTGTCTCTTGGTTTATAAATTTCGTTGATCTTTGACGAGCTGCAACGCGTCTCCTGGTTTCATTATAAAATATTAAATACGTCAGTAACGATTATCGAGATGACCAAAGATAGTCGTCCCATCATATAGCGTTCGACTTCCGTGGAAATAAATGTTCGAGATTTCGATCGGTCATTATTTATGACCCGAACACTACATGGGCTTGCCCAGTGACGCTGGTATGTTTACGTCGCAAGTTGTATTCTTCACGATGCGTCCCCGAAAAGAGACTAACCAACACCCTAAGTGCTCGACGGGTCCGCTGTAAATCTTTACAATGCGGACATCGTCAAGAGACGCCATGGCACCCTAAGGGTCCGCTCTAAGAACAGCATCTGGTATTAATCAGTAATACCAGAATACATCCCCACTTCGCGGACACCATCCGGGGAAGAACACCCTTGGAGGAGCCAAGGAAGAAGGGGCTCACAATAGTTCAGCTAGTCAGTCTTACATTAACCGCCGACTCAAACCGTTCTCATATAGATCATACTCAGGCTATCCGCAGCCTACGTTCATTCTATCTCAGTGTTCTCAAGCGTATTATTCATACATTCATATATGTTCGTTGCGAGCATCTGAATATAGCGAATAAATACCATAATCATTATACGCTCCATCCTGAGCGTTAACGTCGTTCAAGGTTCGCGATATCAACCGATCGGTTGCAACGGACTGGTCGTCACAGAGTTGAAGATCGCATCAATAAAGGCCGTAAAGGAAAGAGCAGAATCGATAAGTCGTCAAACTTTGGGATTCTCTCGGTTAATTTAAGCTGTTCATTAAACTTCTTGGCGATGCATCATTCTCTCGAAATATCTTCGTAGCGTGTCCAGGAGAATAACTTCGGATCAAGTTAAGAGAAAATCAATCGATCGTTGTTGGAAACTCGCTGGAAAGTTCAAGTTTGACGCACATGTGCCATCGCGAACTGCAAAAGCTCAAAAGACTTTCACGGTGAATTCGTGCTTTTCTTGCTAAGCTTTGTTTTATAACGTTTAAGAACACCAAGTTCTTAAGACGCTCTTTATTAATCTGCTATTAGTTGGACGAGAATGTTTACACAACGCTGTTTACGGTACACGGTAGTTCAATAGATTACAACTTCAAAAACACGTACTTATTTCTTTCGTCCCGTCCGATACTTCGTAACAAGAAAATTTAATATTATAATAGAGAGAAGAGCTTGGCGAATATAGAGGAGGGTAGAAGTTATAAGTAATTATTTGATAAACAGAATAAGTTGTTTCTACAGCAAGCTAATCGATCGTTCGGAAATTTATAGAAAGACTTGCATACATAAATAGCCGGATCTTTTGTAAAAAAAATTCAATCGCGATATCGAGTAAGCTGTAAAATTAATTTCTGAATTAATTTCACGTTCGTACGCAAGGAAACTCGCATAAAGTACAGAAACGTTAATCAATTCCAACCAATCTACACGTATTACACGGTATGTATAACAAAGACAGTGAACTGATACCAATAATTATTTTCGTACTTTTATTCATTAAGAACTATTGTCACGTTATTTTCGTTATAATGTACTGCAATATTTATCAATATACTATTATATCCTTTCACTATACCGAAGGCTCGCGCATTCGGAATATCAAACGAAACGTACGAGACAGTAGCAGCAGTGAAACTACCTCGCAAAACGTCACGCTTCTGATACCATGTTAAAGACTATTAATCGAACGAAACACCTCGTTAAAGGAATATTTCGCAGTTCATGGTCGAAAAAACAGAGGAAATTCAAAGTGAACGCAACAAGACGCTTCTTTCTAAACAATCTTTCCATAAATTTGAATATTTGACCAAATCCGCCGCACAAGCGAATCCCTTTAAACGACAGTTAAATTAATTTCTTCCGAAGGCAAACGACGAGTGGTATTTTTTATTAACGCTGAAACCTTTGTAAGTCGCGTTTGAAGCACAAGCATCGGCAACATCTTCCTTTTAACCCTTCCTTTCCTAACCCGCCAACTTCGAAACTGCTTACACTCGCTCGAAAATATCTCCAGGCTATCCGATTCGTTGGGAAGTTTTAATTAAAGCCGCTTTGTCAAGCGTCCCGAGTATGCGGTTAACTCGTTCCTTTCTGTTTTTCCTTCAGCTCGCGCCGATAATGGCCGTACTGGCCACCGCGACACGAAATCTGTCCGTAAGATACGCGATCATCCGCGGGCAATTTAAGAAATTGCATCCGTTGGTCCGTTGGTCTCGTGTTTTCTTTCGCTCGTGCAATCGAACTTTTTGTTCGGCGAAGCAAGCACGTGCCGATGTTCACGTAGTATGGTCGTCGTGAAACAGCGAAAGTTCAAGAACAGATAAGAGTATAGTAATCGTTGGAGACAGTCAAGGATTCTCAGATAGGATTTAACGCGTGACATTTAGAAACATATAACTCTGGCTACGGAGTGTTCATCGATGGAATACATTGGAAATAGCGTATACCTACGTATAAATCAGCGACTACAAAAAGTATTTGCGTGCATTCTTGTTCTCCAATGAAACGTTTTCTCGTCAGATTTTACATTGCGTTTCGATAATATGAAACGGTTGTAGTCATACGAGAATACCGATAAATGATACGAAATTTAATATATTAGACTGTCCCGAAAGTTTCTTTCCTTTTGCAAGGAAATAATAGATGCACCTCCTCTTTTCGTTTTATCTTATTTTATCGAATCACGTACGATCCATTTTCTTCTGTTTCTATTATTACGATCGTACATGATTCGACAAGAATAATATAAAACAGAGAACATGGTGCATCCGTTATTTCCTTACAAAACGAAAGAAACTTTTCGGACAACCTAATACTTGCGCCTAACTAATTTGTACGGTATAATAAACGCAATAGCGTGCAATTAATTTTTGTAGTATAATTCCTTTCAAATTCACAACGGCACAAAATTCTTATTTCGTGATTTTTCTTTATCTAACATCGATCTTATCGATTTATCTAAAATCGATCGAGCTTACGCTTACTTTAGATCAAGATACAAGCAATTTGCGCTTCCAAATATTTTCCTCTCTTCTTATTTAGGATTGCTGCAATTTAATGTTTGAAATCACGGTTAATGGAATATACGCTTGGAAATGTTTTGAAACAGCATGAAGAATATGCGCTATCGAAGGAGGGTGTGAAAGATAAAATGTGTCTGGCTGGTCTCCTGAGAGGGTTACAGGGAAACCTCGATATTTACACGTCAGAGGATACAACCCCGGCAAAGTACCCGCAAGGGTGTCGCGTACCAGGAGTGTCTCTTTATTGGATAATAAATAACCTGTTTCATTTATAAGAAGGAGATAAAGCGTAGCAGAGAGTGTATTTGTCGTGTTAGACGTCCTCCCTATATCGTAACCCTTTCACACACCATCTTTTACACAGGTGTTGAATAAGCGATACCCTGTTTCTTTAATATTTATTTAACGCCTTGAACGCTTTTAACTCCGAATTTTCGTAAACATCGCAGATCGTCGCGAAGAGTGACGAATCTTCAATCATTCGTTCCATCATCTAGACAGATGCTAATTTAGATAACCCATCGGATTAAAAATTCAATCCTTCGATCGAAGAATTCGTTTAAAAAAAATATGTATAAAAACGCTCGATCGTTGTGTTCGCCGAAACACTGAAAATTCTATTGGGAACGATTGAGATAAATTTTTGGTATATACAAATCGTAACGTATTCACAGAAATTCGGAAGTATTTTTAATCATTACTCATCTATTCCTAAACATAGAAGAAAATCAAAACGCAATATTATAAAAGAAGCACAGACTGATATTTTTTATCTATTCCTACTGTATTCTTATCTTTATTTTATTCTTACTGTGTTCGTACATTCGACTTTTTCCCATCCTATGTGCCTAGGGTGGCTAGGTACTCTAATAAAAGGGTTCAAGGAGCGTGTTCCAGTGATTTCATGAAAACTCCTCGACAGCTTTCGTTCTGCTAAAATGTCGTCATTTTCAAACCGTGAGCAAGCCGGATAAACGCAGATCGAGTCGAGTTAAATTCCCGATCACCGGCAATAATCGTAAACGCGTGTAAGAGAACTGGAAGCTCGCGCGTAAATTGTCACTCGGTTTACGGGTTGTCTGAACGGACGATGCTGCGGAAGAAGGGAAGAAGAGAAGAATAGAAAACATAGAAAATGGTTCCCAATGATGTTTACACCGCGTTATTGCTTGCATATCAACGACGAACGTAATAGATATACGTTAGAGAGGAAAGTTTACACGAGCATTACGCGATCTTACGATCGCGATAACGCGTTATACGATTGCGATTTTACGACGTTGCTTTTACTATTATTCGAGACGCGATGTAAAACGTTTCTACGCGGCACTGCGTTTAAAAGCATAAATACATATAGCTGGTCGGATAGTAAATCAAGCGCGAGGAGAATCCATCGAATACGTTGAGCCGCAATAAAAATTCCCGTTACTGTCGCGACTCGTACGAGCTCAGGTGTTGGCGGAAAAGCTACTTCGCCCGCGAGATACTAATGCATCCGGTTTTATTGTTTATATCGACTATCTGATGCGCGAACGACTTAACCCCTCGACCATCCGCGAGAAGATAGCGTCGAAGGGAATGAAAATTTAATTTCCTCGAATGATCCTTTAGGTATCCCTCTGTCCAAGTGTTTATTGGTGGATTTATTTATTTGGTTGGAGATTTTACATTGGAGAATTCGTTTAATAATTGAAAGCAACAATTTATTATTACTCCTAAACTGTTTATACTATGTAGCTTGAAAAACAAGTCTCAAACGGCATTGTTGTACACGAACATTATCCATTGTCTTAAGCTCTAGAATTGCGCCTTAAGTTACGCTGTGCTGAGAAAAAACATGCTTGAAGATATTAACTCTCTTACGCGCGCGTAATTTTTATCTCCGTTGTATAGATCTTGTTATAACGCGACGCTATAAAAGATACAAAAACACCAATATATGCAACGAAACATATAATTATACGATACACGAACGAAGACAGTCGAATGAATTATAACGTACTTATACTGGAAAACTATGAAAGCATCGATTTCTATCGACGCCGGATATCAGACGCTGCAAAAATCCTTAGCAAATGTCGTGTCACGACGATGAAATAGCTTCGCGGCACGAAGTAAGTCGACTTTTTTACAGGCAGCGCAAACCAAGATCTTCGTAGCTTTAAAATCTTCATAAATATTCACGACGATTAATATCAATAAATATCCCAAGAGATGACACGATCTGAATTCATGATATTCAGCGGTTCATTTACGCGGATGAACAAGGACTGGAAACGTTAAAACGTTAAACGTGAAATACATCGAAGCACGTATTACGTTAGCGATACATGAATATACAAACGAGTTTAATCATGGCTGGCATGGATGTGCCCTCGAACCTTCGATCATGCATCGAGTGGCGATCGTTTGTTGGGCCACCTTGTTCCCTCAACGAAAACCAAAGAATAATTGCCGGTCGAACGTATCGGTTCCGTCGTTTCTCGTAAATAGAATCGTGCGATACTTGCATTAAGCATCAACGTTCGCGCAATAAATGTATAGAGACAATACAGGATGATAGTATGGTGTCGTGGAAACAGTGTGGCCAATTTATTCAACGGCGTTTCCGCCGGACGAACAATGCGTGCCTATAGCACGTTCATCAGTCTTTTCTAGCACGAACGGGCATACTCTCGTCATTGTTCGCAAACAACAATGATCTATTTACTCGTACCAAGGGGCGACTCATTCTCTATTACTGACCGATAATAATCAATTTCTCTTTTCTCTTCCCCGCTTCGATGATAAATTTGATCAATTCTTTAAACTTATCAGCGTGTCTACCACGTAATTTTAACAGACAATTTGGTCCTCGTAAATACTTAATATTAGAATTGGTTGAAAAAACAAATCTTATATTTACGATCGTACGAATGATTTTTTTTGTAAGTACAGGGATATAGAATAATTGAGAACATATTATTATGTCGATTGATTTTTTTTTTCTTTTTTTGGTAGAAGCTTGTTTCTCTCCTTGCGCTTGTACGTTATGCGCGTATATAATGATACAGAGGAGGACAGAAAATAACCGATTTCGATAAAACGTGGGCATACGTGAGGCGAATGTTAAAAATTGTCGGTATAGCTCTCCTATTTCAATATGATTTCTGACGCGCAATAACCTCGCATGAAACACCATTATAGTGTCATAATGGGAAGTCGGATTTGCTATATGACCAACATACCCTTCCTCTTCGTCGTTGCTTTATCTCTGCCGCTTTCTGTCCTCCTATCCAGCTTTGTCGTTGCCTTAACTTTACGATCCGTTGCAACTATAAACTCGGTCTATCGAAAATTACGGCGGGATATCCTGCAAGAACCGAACTACGTGGAACCGCCATCAAGGAAGTTTTCGCATGGCGTGAATATTAGCATAAAGGTGACGCATATTGTTCGCGTCCATTTGCAGACTGAATTACGGAAATAGGAAATTAACGAACAGCCGTGGAAATTTCCTTTCGAAAATTGAAAAATCAAACCTACGTACGAATCAACGTTATATCAAAGTGCATATATCGCGATGCATTCCATGGAAATGCACGTCTCGCCACACTGTACGCAATACCTTCGAGAAGCAAATATTTTGAATTCTATCGTAGCAGTCGTACGGTTTGATACTTTAATTTAAAACTTCTTTACGGTGACGATTAAGACTATACGAGCCTCTCAGAAGTCGAATCGCCCGACTCCGCTTTATATTAATTTCTTAATTTCACTAAATAAATACACGATCGGTATGAAATTTTCTAAAAGATCATTTCGATACTAATAAACTTCGTAATTCAATGGCGGACGATCGATTTTAATAAATTCTTCTCGTTGTTTCGATTATTTATAAATTCTCGATACCTTATCAACATACTCTCCCTTCCTGCTTCTTCGTTAACACAATCTACACTGTATATACATATACGTACACACGTGTACATATGATAATATACGATAATATAGAGAAAAGCTTGTAACGAAGTAACGAACTAAAGCGACAAAGTATACCATATACTTACACGATTTCTTCTAAATATTCTGCGATTGAACGATACAAAACCTGTTCCGTGTCACCAGTCAAGCAGTTCGCTACGTCAAATTAAAACCGGTCCGAGAGTACGACTCGCTGCAGAGACGTTCGAAAAACACTGTCGATCGTTACCACGAGGGAAACCAGAACGAAAACAGAAGAGAGCGTACGTGCAGGAACACGTTTTACGCAAGAAGAAACGCTTCTTACTCGAAAGCTAAAGAAAGGGAATAAAGAACGACAAGGAAGAAGAACAGGAGACGTTCCAGGGAAACGGGCAGCGCTTGACGGCGAATGAAAAGCAAACTCAAGTCGCTTCGTTCGTTCTCCGGTCCTAGTGGCATTCCATCGATTGACTACGTATTTCTCTCCGTCCGGGGCGTTTCTTATTCCTCTCTGACAATTCTCCAGGCACCTCGAGCTATTCTTTCCGCGAATGCAATAACAGCCAGCCGAGCTATGCTTTGGAAACTTGGAAGTTTCCACACACGCAAGAACTGAGCGCGGACGAACGTTCTTCTGTTCTCAATTATTACTGGACCATCGCATCCGCCGGATCAATCTCGGGCTATTTTAAATTACTTAGTCGATGTGCCGTTCCCGCTGGACGAGAAACTTGGCGGAATGTCTCCTTGGGGAAATTTCGGCCGTCTGATCGAAAACTAATTCGTCCTCGCCGAGTCAGGATCCACGAGAACGGATCAACGAGAGACACGAATCTGAGATTTGTTGTGATTCGAGGTGTTGCTCTAATTAAAGTTGTGACAAACCAGAGTCGTCATTTGAATTTATCATCCGTCTACTTGGTAGTCTCTGGCTGAAGTAAAGTTGAGATTAATTCATGCGAATTACTTGTTCGCAAATGAAAGCTTATTAACAAGTCCACCTTATTTCGTGTCTTATACAACGACAGAGGCAGGATATACGAATTTTCGATAGCGAATCGACGCAGTATTAGGGGGGGGAAAAACGATTCGTATAAATGGAAGTTGATAAAGTAATGGAAATGGAAAGATACTGAGAACGTGATCGAAGAAAATCACTCGATGGTTTGATGTTTATGCTTTGACGTACGAATGAAATTGTTGAAATGACAACGTGAGTCCCCGCTCGCCATGTGCGGATGCACTAGCCACAAAAAATAGTGGCTAGATGCGACTTCTATATGCAGCGATAGCATTAAGATTTTGTTTCTTTCACTAGTTGTTCAGTTCGCGTATGTAAGAAGTGGTTTTTCTGGTTCAATTTTGTGTGGTAAATTAATCAAATTAATAAAGCAAATAGCTATTACGATCCTACCTCTAAATACGCAAATATCAACAGAAATTATAGTTAACTTTTGCTTACAGTCTTTGCTTGCGAGTTAGATAAGCAAGATCGTGCTTTCTAATTTACGACATATCGTATATCATTGAATAATTATAATCGTAACGGTAATCGTACAATAAGTAGAAGACATTTCAAGCGTACAGGCGTTTACATGGTCCAAACTTTTGCCAACAGTTCTAACCAACACGCGATTCCCGTTACGTTGCAACGAAAGAGGGAAATGTTGAAAATCGGAATGGGAACAAAGGGATAAATCGAAAACGAACGAAAGGCCGAAATTCTCTCCATTGTTCTCTCGAGAACGTAATGCAGGAATCTGTTGGCCGTGCGACAAAAATAATTCTCCTGGTTAGTGAAACGAGAGAGTACGATCTGTGTAGCGCGAGAACTGTTCGCGATCGGTTCAAGAACCGTGTCCGCATCTGAGGCTCGAAGAACGCTCGTCGCGTTGATTCTCCGAACGAAACAAGAGTAGAAAATTGACGGTTGTTCGAAGGTTCAATTTTTCAGAGCTAATACCAGCCCTGGCCGGAGAAAGCTAGGCGCCGATGGAGAAAAGACACGGGACAGAGAGACAAAGAAAACTCGAATGGGACACGGGATAGTCGGCAAGCTCGGCCTAGGAAATGAGATCTACGAGCGAGCGAGCTGGACGAGCGAGAGTGTACAGTCAAAGTGCAATTTTCATCCGAGTTGCGGTCGTTCGCCGATGCTGCGCTGCTATTCTCGCGTCTGCATCGCTTTTACTCTCTTTCTCCTCCTCTTTCACTTTCTCTCTGTTTCTCTTCGCTTTTCCATCCCTTCTGTTCCACTCCTCGTTCATTTTCGCTTCGTCCTTTTTCACAGTCAACCACGTTTCGCCCGTGTTTATCGGATTGATTGCATTTTCGCGGACAAATACCACCGGATAAGAGTTGTAACCAAACATTAGACAGTCAATGGATTGGGGCGTATACAGGTGGGAGCTTTAGGAGATGGTTATTTTATACGTTTCTAATATTTTCTTATATTTTATTTCAGGTACCTTTGCGTTTGCGAATGTTAGATGTTGGCTCGTTTGAAAAATTGAAAACAAATTTTCGAAGTAATTCACGAATCGAAAATAAATCGGCACAGAGCTCTGCTATTTTCAACGGTCTCGAGCATCCGATACAACATTAAGCTATTGTCAAAAGAAATCAGATTTATTTCGCATCGATAAATTCTTCTCGTATTTTCGATCATCGATGAAATCAAACAAGCGCGACTGAACGCTTTGTTATTATTCGCCATTCGATGAAAAGTAAGAAAGTTATCATTCGCTATATGGTTACGAATACCATTACGATAATATTAAAACAATATATAAACACGAGCAGTACAACTTTTAGTCGATAGCGTTTAACGTATTTACAGAATCGTTTGTTCGGGGAAAAGCTCAGCAGTCAAATACCATTAATCGTTCGCGTTAATTGCACATAACAGAACGTCAATGGAGCAGAAAATCAAAGCAGCCGAAACCGAATCCGGAGGACAATAATCCCATTATCTTCGATTAGTTA
This sequence comes from Bombus superbus, assembly GCA_014737385.1. Classification (NCBI taxonomy): domain Eukaryota; kingdom Metazoa; phylum Arthropoda; class Insecta; order Hymenoptera; family Apidae; genus Bombus; species Bombus superbus. The sequence continues at coordinate 1,711,239 of JACXIK010000064.1, read as the reverse complement.
GTACCTGTATCTCGCCTCGGCATCGATTCCCCTCTCTTAAGTTACCCTAAACGCACGGGTCTTCCGATCAGATATGCTGGTTCGTGCGTGGTTAAAACGCGGAGCATTAGCCTAGCCTGGAGAAAAGGGGCAAGAAGTGGCTTGCGGTTTGCTGAGAAAGTGAAAAAAGGGGGTGAAAAATGCCAGAGACCGACCCAAGGGAGACTGAGGAAAAAAAAAAGAACGGGTGGCGAGGTCGAACGCAGAGGAAGAGGATGAAAGCGAAACAAAGAAGACAGAGAAGCGAGGCGATTGCCACTTCGTCTCTAGCCGCTACGTGGCTAATTAATGCATTTTTGTTGGCTTGCCACGGTCTTGGTCTATCTACCGGTACATCGATACAGTCTGACGCGCGGAAACTGCAAAGTGGTTTTAAGAAAACGGCGCGATACTATTCGGCTTCGAACGAAAGCACCGAAGCGCCGGGAACTTTGCACTTTGATGCATTATTTAAAAGAAAGAAAGGAAAAGAAAAAGAATTTTAACGATAAATTTTCTTGGATTATTAGAATAGCTGCTCGTTACGTTATTAGAAAACTAACAGATTTTACTTCGTTTGGTATTTTTTTTTCTTTCCTTTTTTTTATTTTTAGCGTTCCGTATTATAAAGCACAGACGACGAGAACGAACTAACAGATCCATATCACACGTAATTATCTTTTTTCCCCTCCGTCGTTTCGTTATTCGTTGGCGCCGATGGGATTGCGCAGTTCAAAAGCGACACTAAGCTTAGCCCGATGTTGTTGCCCGAACTAATTAGTTGGTCACATTGCACTTATCTCTCGAGGGAAAAATACGCGACAAACAAAGACACAGGGATGCCTATCAAAAACGCAGCACGCTCATCTCGTAGTCGAGACTGAAATTTCATGGACTTTCTGCCCTCGAAATGGCTCTTCTTCTTCTTCTCTCTCTCGCGCGCTATTTTTTTTTTTTTTTTTTACCTTCTCTCGGGTCACAACCACGGCGAAGACTCGAATAACGCGACAGACACTCCGCGCGCACCAACCCATGGAATATTTCGCAACGATGCGACGAATGAATATCATGCACGCGAAAACGAATCTTTGTCGAGGATGTAGTCGAATTGCGGTCGATGAGTGTTCCGTTTGTTCGTTCGACGGGCTTAGAAAGTAGGCTGGCAAGCAGATGAGCACGAATTGAAGAAGAGGTTAACTAGATGAATTTAGGTCTATTTTTGTAAGGATCTGCAGAATCCTTTTTTAATAAGAATTTCATTTCGATTCAAGTAGACGGGAATACATTTTCTGACGTTGTTTCACAAAAATCCCATCTACTGTTCCTGCGAGAACAGCAGACCCAGCAACCTTTCTTAATTACCACACTGTTGAATGAGCGTCTTAAAATAGAAACATACTTTCGTAGAAACTTTGAGCCTAAAAGGGAAACTATCATCTACTAAACAGCTACGCACTAAACAACCCTGAAATCTCAACCTTTCAATCTGCAACAGTTTAACGACATCGATAACCCGTTTCGTTTATCATGAAAATTTTCACAGATTACTGATTCTTCCATCTAAGTCCATTTATTTTTTCGCAGCCTCGGTTCGATCAAAAGAATCATTTTCAATGAAACTCCTTTCACGCCGTGTAACACGCTAAATTAACCTTCGAAGTTGACTGATCCGCCATCGCGATCGTTGTGCTTTTTCAATTAACTCCGGTACACATGCCCTTTCATTAATAAACATTACCTTCCCCGAGTGACCCGTAACAGCACAAAAGAACGTCGACAAAGCCGTGCAAAGATTATGAAAGTGTAGGTCGATTAAAATTCTTCAGTATCGCGAAAATTAACTGCTGTTACCTTCGACGCTATTGCCAAGAGGTGGCAAACGTTTCCTCCAAGTCTCCGTGTTTCCCTCTTCTCTCTCTCTCTCTCTCTCTCTCTCTCTCGCGATATCCACAGCGAAGAGAGTTCTCGGCCATTCAGGAACAGAGGCCAAGTTGCATTCATTCGACGAAGACCTCTCACAAAAGAGTCAGGTACTCGTGAATTCCTGATCGATCTCGCTTCGTTTCGTCTTGTAGAAAATTCGATCAAAAGTCGTTGCTCTTCGCACGCAACTGCGAGATGACCGGAAACGAGGACACGATCGAACTGTCGTTACCACGACTCAATGGTCGCGAATCGCCGATCTAATGATAGATCGATTTCTTAATAAGTCGCGGTAAAAGGAAAGAACAAGGGAAAAGGTTGTCGTTAATATTTTACAAATCAGTTGTTTTTCACTTTTGTTCTTGGTAATTCCTATATCTCAATGGTATAATACAATTATAATTTGATCGGAGACTTCCGACAGATATTGTTGATCTGATAGGTCCAAGTTGAATATTTATGCTCGTCTAGGTGATAGATAACTGAATTTTATAATGCTCGCTTAGATTTTACGACAGACAATATAAATGAAATATTGCCATCTTTTAGCAAAAGTAACGACCAATTGCTATTGGCGTTAACGATTCAGTTTGAAAATAGAATTAACCGTTTTTAGAACTATTTAGTTTCCTTTTCCAATACTTCGAACTGGATATTCTGGCTTTAGTTAACAATTGTAATCGATCAATCGCTATTAAACCGAATTAAGATGAAAAATACGAAATCGTAAGCTACTCGCGATGGATTGTTATCAATTACGGTAGTATCAATACCGAATCGGTACGTCACTACTTGTTTAAATATTTGTGGACAATAACGATATCAATCTTCACAATATATGAGAGATAACATTGTTTATGATCATCTTTTGCGAATGAAAATTTCATCGTTTCATTTCTTTCTCGAAAAGTTCACGACTAAAACGACAGCGACATTCATTATATCTGGCGTTACAAACGATACGATTTTATTTCGAATTTCCATTCTAGTTTTTTTACACTTCGGAATGCTTTCCATCTTTTTCGTTTCGCTTCCTGTTTTCCCTTTTCTTTCTTTCTCTTTTGTACACCCGTTGGTGTACGTTCTCCAATTAAAATTATTCGTTAGCTAAATATTATTCCTTCGTTCGACCACGATTTACTCTTTGAAACACCTTGTTTCGCTTTCCTTTTATCTCCGGCGCTCATTCAGTCGCGAAAGTACGATGTTTGCTTTACCAGTATTCTCCTTTTTCTCATTTTCCTCTCCAAAAACGTACGTAATATGTACTACATACTCCACTTTTCAAGCAGATATATTATCGATCAAAAGTATCAGGTGATAGGCAATTATAAGGAAATTAAGCTTATTACATTGATCGCCGATAAATTAACGATACAGGAAACTAACATATGCAGTGTGCGAATAGAATATTCGACAGTCTTACATTTTAAAATCATTTTTATGATTTTATTTAGAAGCTTTCAAGTTTTTTAAATATTGTTATAATTTGACTAGTTTATAGCTATCAGATGATCAAGTATAGATCAGGAATTAGTACTACTACCATAATGCTATACATATTTAAGATTTGCATTGCTATACTATCTTTTAAAATCCAGAAAAAAGAACTTAATTTAAAAGATTTGAATTTTCGAAAAACGATGGAAATGGATGAAATCTAAATCAGGACGCTTATACGTAGTAAGAAGTCTACGAAATTGCTAAGTTAAATATTAACGTTTCAAGCGGCAAAAAATGATCGATTCGATAGAAAAGATTCGTTTTAAATCGTTTCAAAGAGGAAATAAAGTAAATTTCATAAAAAAATATTTTGGTTTTCAAACTTTCACGATTGTTTGCCTCGAAAAGCCAATAGCAAAATATTCGTATAAAAATACCGTGATATTTGATAAAATACGAGTACAAAAAAAGAAAAAAAAAAAGAAAGAAAAAGGGATCGACGTTTTCTAAAATAGTATATTTTCACGCGAACGAATAATTAGTTGCTCTTAATTCTACCTTTCGGTGCATTCCATCAAACTGAGCCACCAACCCTAAATCACAATTATCGTCGAGATATCAAGTGGTTGGTGGCAGGGAATTCTTTCGGCCATAACGTTTTCGCGTGCACTCAATGTGTGCAACGATGTTGGTGTATATGACGGTACGCGTGGATGCACACTGTAAACCTACCCTTCATCGCGCCGCCATGCTTGAATTATTTAATTGGATTCTGCATTTTAGTGCGCCAGTAAACGGTGTACACTGGCGCATGGATTAATTTTGCTTACCGGTTCTGAATGAGGAGAAACACGGAACGAGGCAGCAGTTTCAGAAATTCACGATTCGTTGCGTTTCCGGCCTTCACCGTGTGCTTTCGTTTGCGCAAAAATCCAAGCGGAGTTACGGCTCGAAGCTCGATAGATCGGATTTAAGATTTTATCGCGCGTTTGCCAACTCGCGAAACGCATTTTCTATCGTCGCTTCATTTTTTATTTATCTATACTTTAAAACATTATAAATTATGAAACACGCGCGTCGAGGGATCAACGCGTTTTAAAATCCCCGATAAAACCAGCTATAAATTTAATGAAGGATATACGGTATATCCGGCTGGAACGATTGCTCGTTTTTAAAACATTCAAAAACAGCGTTAATTTCTATAAAATTTATTTGCCTCCCATACGTCAATTAGCAGCTCAGATTTTCTATTAACATTCATTACTCTTCGGATGAACGTTTCAAACTTCAGGTAAACAATTACGACAGCTTCCATATAAAATCGTATTTTTACGATATTTATTGCCTCGATCACTGAAAGACATCTATCAATTTTTATATTTATAGTACGCAATAATCGTGCTTATACTCGACGCTGCAGCGACACAAAATTGCAGGGTATTTTTCGACTAAATAGCGTTGTAATAAAGAATGCAAAGTCAACAGAGGGAGGGGGAGAGAGAGAGAGAGATCTGTCTAATAATGATTTTAATTAATACGCGATCGAATTTAATAAACAATGAGTTGCAAGATGAATCGAGTGTTATCAATTTGACTGGCTGATTGATCTCGCAGAAAACACGTGTATGCAGTTGCAGTTCAAACGGAAACGAAATTAATTATCAATTATATCTATTCGTCAGTGACTGCCTCACAAGTCGTTAACAAACCAATGATATTATCATTCACGTTATGTCATAAAATTAGCAGTCAATAATGTATAATGAGCCATTAAACGTTTAATGATACCCCATTGTGTTTATTTATAGATACGTGTACGTTTCTTTGCAATAATTTCCTTGCAATAATAGAAACTGCAACAACGAGAGAGGTAAACGCAATCGATTAATTGGATGATAATAATTAGTCTCGTAATTCTTCGAACAATTAGATATTTCGTGAAAGGTGGACTTTGCCGCAGCTTTGAAAATAAATGTTGGTATAGGAATTAAGAGGTCTGTAAACAGCGCGTTAATTTTACGTTCGATTCAATCTGTAATTGGAATTAACGAATTAACCTTTTCATTATCCCATTCATAGACAGCGCCAAAGCTACGAATAAAACGTCTTGTTCCATTTCTTTGAAAAGCGTTGCTCTTTATTATCGATAATTGAATGTTTTCAAGTGTCTGCAAAGAAACTCGATTTCATCCATTCGCAGCCCAGTTTTCCCAAAAATATCCATTCAGCGACACGAGTAACAAATAACACCGGGGCTGAATATTTTATAAACCCTATACAACAGATTAACGAGCTTCAGGAATATCGTGGCAAGGATCGATGGCGCGTCTTGGTGAAAGCTGATTTAACAGTAAAGTATGATTCTACACGGTACCTGTCCATCGTTTTGGTATACACAGGTTCGCGATATTTGATCAGAATCGATGTTGAACACAAGAAGCACGTTACGCGTTTGAAACTTACGGAACGGTTCAACTCGAACACCGTTTTCTTCTCCAAAAGTGGTAAATATGTTTCCATTCGATTAATCGATAGCTTGTCATCGCTCCAATTGCAATGGAACGCGAGTCTGCGGTGTTTTCATATAAAATTCTGACCGAAAAGTACGAAATCTTGTACGCTTCTTCGATAACGCGCAGATACGCGCGATAACTCGAAACATTAAAATAAATTTCCCAATTTTTCGAAAACGACAACCGTGTCAATCCCCGAGACCGATCCCGTCGATGTTCATCGTGCTGGTGCAAAACAATGCAACAACAAATCGAGAGAAAGCAGACAAAGCGTGGTAATGGAAAGCAACGCCGGGGAATATGTATTTGCACGGAAGACGAGGAAAGGGTCTGCGGGAAAGTTCGCCTTGTTGCGATATGGAAACAAGGCCGCGATGTGGTGGCGAAAAAGGAACGGGTTGATGGCCTGGTTCCCAGTGGGAAGAACGTGGGATCGGTTCATTGAAGCGGCGACTTCAAAAGGATTCGCGCGAACGGGGAAGTGGAATTTTCATTATCGGAATACCAGTCACTGTCAGTAAACCTTTTACTGCTTTGATAAGCGTGGCCGAGCTACGCTGAGAGAGGACACGAAAAGTAAAAGAGAGAAAAAAAGAAAAAAAAAGACGATCTCGTGGATGTAAGCTCGCTAGTCTTGCCTTTCGACGCGACTGACTTTGGACGAACGGACTCGACAGATTCCTCCGTCTTTGGAACGACGCGTTTGCTTGGACTAATCTTTATTTAAGAACGATCGCGGCAAAAGACGGAAGGAAATCGTCGCGTGGCAAGCGTTGCAGGGATGTCACCGAGTGGCTGCGAGCGCGTGAAATTTGATTGTAATCGAGGTAACGTTTCAATCAGTGAAGTTTTACACGTCGCAAGTTTCGAGTTATTGGTACCAAAAATTTCGTTGCGTAACAGTGGCAAGCGACGAATAAGATAAACGAACTCTTGACGATTTACCGGTTTATCCATCTTTAACGACGAACACTTTTTTGCTTTTCATCTGTGTATCGAAAATATTCACCGAGATAGGCGACAGTTTTGAAAATCCTAAGAAATTAATCTCTAGTGTCCACGATTATCGACCACGACGCGTGTAAAGATCCCTTCCGTTTAGATCTCCGGTTGCTTACAAGCGATTTGATTTAAAGCAAATAAGAGTGGGTAGCCAAGAGTCACGGGCGAAGTTGCCCGTGGCACCTTGGGAAAAATGGGACTCTGAAGGGTAGAAGAGACGATGTCAGCCGATACGCTGCTCCTCGCGTTTCTGACGGGAAAATTGAAAGCGTTGCGCGTACTGTTGCTCGAGGAGATGTAGGACAAACCGTAAACTTGACCGCATGTTAACCGTACATGTATTTCGCGTCTCGGGGGAACTCAGAGCTCGAAGAATATATTTGGCAACAGGCTCGAAGTATTTATTTGGGAACAGGCTTAAAGAATTTATTTGGGAACAGGCTTAAAGAATATATTATTACGTGGAGATTTATCAGCCTATCAAAATCCATCTCTCGCGCAAACCAAAAAGAATCGTGTCTAAATAGTCGACGACATTTACAGAACTGTCAAACGAAACTCGTGTTCATAGTACTCACCAAAGGGCCAGCTGGTAATGTAGAATAGCTCGGTTCGGTTGCGACGTGTCTCGCAGAAAGTTGGCGAAGTTATAATGCATCTTGGCGTTGTGAGGAAGGGACCGCAGACCCGCCCTATAGACAAGAGAATTCGGGGTCAGAGACAGGACCATCATCCCGATCTCCACGCGATCCCCGGCTCTTTATCCCGCCACGGTTACGTCTGATATCGTCTGGCCAATTGCTACCACGCGCGCGACTTTTACTCGTGCGACAGCATTGGCGGTGTGCCCGCGGCGTTGTCCCACCAGTGACGAAGAGGATCGCGTAAATTTTCGCGAAATTATGCCGCGATTCGGGGAATTTAGAGCGGGGATTTAGTGCACGACGAATTACGAGCTTGCGTACCGAACGAACGACTAAGGGGAGAGTTTCAAGTTAAGGAGTAACGTGAATTGTGATTTCCCATTTCCTCGTTGGTTTTTCGCCTGTAAACTTTTCGACTAGATATTTCTTTTGATTTCGGTATTACTAATTTGTAGACTAACGCGTTAAAAAATGGGAAAATATCGAGGATGAGGCTTCTCTTGCACGACCGTATTATACTAATATACGTATATAATAATAAAAATATATAACGATAGTAATACGAATGTAACGTACATACAGTAGAAAATTTTTCTTGCAAGAAATTCAAATCAGGACACTCTTGCACAATTGAACGAATACGATTGGTGAAATTTTCCATGTCCTGAGTCGAGTTACTAACGTCAATATATTGTATTGTCTGAAATACAAATTTAAATCTAATACGTAGGTCGGTTTCATCTATAAATTAGTAATATTATAACATAAATTTGGAAATTCTCCTGCGCGTTGATAATTTAATTTAGGCATTAAACCCTTGTCTTCCATATTTTTATAATCTCCTCGGTATTGGATATCTTTTACCATGTAATTGTAACTCTCGACTCCATAAAACTGAATACCCATTACCTACAATGAAACCTCATATCCTTACATTTTTACAACCTTCCAGGTAATTTCTTTGCCACGGCGATAAACTACTGTAGCTTCCATAAAACGTGGAGATTTTCTCTTTTTTTTTTCGGAAAATTCGGTAAAAAAGCGTTCGCGCGAATTTAAAAATATTCATAAAATTTCTCGAATGTCCCACGAATAACGATGCAGCTGAAAAATGTTGCGACGCTCCGTTTGAAATTGTTGGTTCGTGAGCTTTAAGATGAAATTCAACTTCTCGGTCCTCTTTTACATATGACGAATAAAAAACAAAAAAAAACAAAAAAGAAAAGAAAATACAACATCGAATATTATTTTTTCATCATCGATATCGGCGAACATTCAAAAGTTCGTGTCTGTCCGTCGATCTCGTTCCATTATCGACGAGTTTGTTATCAATTCGATGTTATGACAGCTTTTGCGTACGGTGAAAAATAATCGCGTGTTCCGACGATTCAAGAATTTCTGCATAATCAAGCAAAAAAGGAAATGTCATATACTTTTTCAAAACTCTTTTTTTGTTATCTTTCATCTAAAAGTTTATGTCACAAGTTCGTTAAAATGGACAAATTTTTTCTGCCAGTGTAACGTTATATGTATTTTTTGAAGAGTAAATCGAGAAAGACGCTGATTTCTTTCGGTCTTTGTTCTCGTGTTCACGTTTCGTTCCTTTCCGAATGTAATATCCTCCAAAAGACATAAATCAATCGCACGAAAATATCTTTGAAAGCTCATTCGAAAGAGCTAGCTCGTGCCTAATAACTTTATAAACTGAACACGTTCGTCTATATCGAAGCGTCTTATATGGGAAATATCGTGCTAATACAATTGACAAACGTTTCGAGCGCAAAGAGTTAAGAGGCTCGACCGACAAACCTGAGAAGAGTTTCTCTGGACGTCCAGTCTCTGTTTCGAAGTACCGTTTTGTAGCATCCTAGAAGTAGAAGTAGAACGATTCCCGTCGTGATCAGACTTCTTCTGCGTGGAATAGCCGTCCAACTGATTTGCATCCCATATACGACCAGAAGAATCCACCCAACACTGTAAACATTCGTTGTTCGCTTGATATCTTAATTAGTCAGGATTTTATTCTGGAAAAATATTTAATATTTTATTCTGGCAGATATTTTTGAATCTGTCTTAAATAATATTCTCTAAAATACAGTAAAATCTTAAGATCTTTCAAGTTTAACCGCGTATCATTTTTTTCTAATTATATCTCCAGAATTATACTACACGAACATTTACATATATATTTTTGTTCCGTTTAAACGAACCAAGTTTAGATTAATGGAAATTTTTCGGTTTAGTCTACTCCTGAAAAATATACATATACATGAAACGTTGCTTGCAAACGGCAAACGTTTCTCTTCTCTCGATATTTTTTCCTTCTTTAACAATCTAGTACAGTGAAATATATAGTACAGTGTTTGTTTTGAAAATTACAACAAACGATAAGATTTCGTTAAATTACCTGGGCAAATAAAGTACACGTTCCGCGACGACGAATCCAACGGTAATAAAAAGATTGGATGCGGGCAGGAACGGCAGTACCAGGAACATCCAACCAAGAAGAAGAGGCGGGTGCCTCTGTTGCTGAAAATGAAACGCAGGTCGCTGCGTTAGACGCGGAGAGAAGCGTTTTGCCATTGAAACAAAATTACTTCGAGTTTGCCGCGGTATATTGTGTCAACCATTAACCACGTATTAAGTAAACTTCCTACGAGCGAACAAGATACGAATGGTTTTTGCATCGCGCGAATTATCGAAATCCTGTCACGGACGCTTCCACGAAGTGTATTCGAGTATCTCCTGCGTGATACGAGACGAAGGAATTGTATAATTAAACCATTTGTCCGCTACCAAAGAAACTCACTCGATCGTCAAAGTTACACGCATACGTAAACACGGAATACCCATTTAACGATCTAGTACGTAATTCAATTTACGAGAGAAACGCGAGAAAATAAGCCAGGTTACGTCGCGATCGAACGAATAAAGGGACAACAGTTTCCAGATAGAAAAGTCCACAGTTCTCGCGAATAAATAACATCAAGCAACGCAACTAAACGATGCACATTAGTCTGGAACAACATTCGTGTATATTCGACGCACGCGTTCTCAGCAGACTGTTTGTACAATTGCCGGCGGAGTATATAATCGACGTATCAGCAATAACGAGTAATAGTGTCCGAAGTCGCAACGATGACGAAGATACCAGTGATTCTTTGGTCGCTCCTTTTCGCCATTGTCTCGTCTAAAGTTCCAAGTCAAACGTGGAACAAGTATATAGTGGAACAGAAGGGGCCGGAAACGTGGTTAGAACGCGCGAACATCGTCGACGGGCAAAATATATCCAACGATGTTGGACGAAAGGAGAGTTCTTTGGAGGATGGACGACAGAAATCACGAGCGAGCGAGGCTGGATTAACCCGGTGGGAAATGGGATCAGTGCAAGAGGCTTCGAGCGGAACTGATTGGGGAGGGTTGCTTCTTCGCCTCGCGGATAGACAGGTATGTTTGGACGCGCTGCGGATGATCAAAAGCCTCCCCGATGTCCGACAGCGGACCGTTTGATTTTCTTCCGGTTTGTCGGATTCATTGAAAAATAAATCTTTGAAGCGACGAGCAAACGAATGTTGTGCTTTTCTCTTTTTAATCTGGCCGTCGTGATATTTGAAGTTTCATCGGTAATCTTTCATTACCGAATAGGGAAGAGAATGATCTCGATTAGAAAATTTGTCACTTCGACAATTAGATTCTTTAACGAAATATTCGAACTGTAGCGTGGAATAGCGAAAAATGTAATTACTTTTTGTTCTTCTATTATTATTGTTTTTTAGTTTCTTGTTATTGTTATATCGTATCGCGAATAGAAATATGATTACACGTAACAAACGTAAATATAATTACATGTTAGGCACAACGATCTTAAAGTATCGATGGAAAGTTCTATGTTCCGACGAATTTGTCGATCTGCCGACGTAATTATGGTGGATTTTGAAATATTTCAGAAATACTCGTATTAGAAGGGAATTAGTGTTCCGCTTTCCGTGCCGTGATCTTGATTCGTTCAATTTTCACCTCAAGTTTGTTCAATTTGAGAATGAGATGTCAATATATTACATGTTTCTATACTACATCCATGTTTCGTTATATCGATTTTCGTGTATTAAAAAGACTCTACATCCTTACGTTCTGAAAAATTCTTTTCCAATAGATTTACGAAAATAAAGGAGTAGCAATGCTGTTATGTTAGTTATCAACTTATTCGATATTAGTCTGCGTATATAATTAACGTTATTAATATTTTTCAAACGTTCAAGCGGTTCACGATAACGCATATTTAATATCGAAATTAAATACAAGATAGTTGTAACGTTGAATCTGTCGACAACACGTCGAATTTGGAAATTGTTTTTCGATATAAAGACGAAAAATAACTCTCAACGAATTTCAACCACGATTTTCTACTGTTGCAAAAATTCTGCAATAGACGCCGATTTTTTGATTCGTTTGATTGAATTGATTTCTAAGAAAAATCTCCATTATTCGCATTGAATTTTTTTTTTACTTAAACACAGGAATCTGCCAGAGAAAAAAGAAATCTCCCGCCTCTAATTTCTTTATTGAGGCGAAAGCTAAAAATGCCCGATTTGACCATTCAAAAATCGCAGGAAGTTCGTCAACGAAGATCACTGCAGGATTTCCCTGTTTCGGACTACATGGTATTAATGGACAATCCCAACAACGAGGACGAGATTCGAAAGATTCTCGCGAACGCCAAGGCGCAATTAAGCACCGTGAAATCGGACAACATGGGAAAATTCCGAAACAACGCGTTCGGCGACGATTGGCTCTTCTTCGTGTTGCCATTCAGAGTAGGAATGGGATTCACAGAATCGCTGTTGAGACCATCGAACATGAGTTACGAAATGGGAATACAGAATTGGAATGAAAATGAGAAATGGGTCGATGATACGAAATTTTTAAACACGAAACAATTTCTAGAGAACAACGAATATACGGAGATCGATCAAAAGGACGCACTTCGTGAAATGTACGAGTCGTCTCTTTCGAACGAGGGCAGAAACGCGGGATACTCCGGCGAATTAACAGAAACGTCTTGGACCACGGAACAGACTGAAAACAGATACAAGAAACAACATCCTGAATCACGAGCGAAAGAAACGTACAAAGATGGTTCAGGTACGGTTGAAGAAAAATACGAAACAGCTCTTGGATCGCGGACGAGCGAGGCAGGGAAAGACGGTTCAGGTACGAGCGAAGAAAAATACGAGACAGATGCTGGATCACCGACGAAGGACACCGCGAAAGATAGTTCAGGTAGAACCGAAGAAAAACGTAAGGAAGGTTCTGGATCGCGTTCGAAAGAAGCAGGGAAACACGGTTCGGATACACAGCCGAATAAAATACGCTTGATGAAAAATGACGAACGTCTGAACGAAAACGGTAATTACCGTGACGCGGAAGTCAACGTTGACATAAAAAATGAAGAGACATTGTTCGATGATATTTCGATCGATGACACAATGGACAACGTAGTGGGAATTGATAAACTCTCGACTGTAGAACTACCTGTGAAAATACTTCAAGTATACGATAAAACGAACCAAAATAAACGACCTTCGAACGATAAATCGCTTTTCATTTCGGATCCGCTTGTTTCGCGAACGAAATGGGAAGGCGGTTCAAGGCACGAGAAAGAAGACGAAGAATCGACAGTTGACGAATCAAACTCGATAAAGGTGGATCAAAACATGCAAGGTGGGAGGTTAATTAGCAACGAAATACAAGATGAAGAATCGCATCGAGATGTAAAATCCAGTTCGCAGGACAGCGAGTTAACTAACAAGGAAACGCGGGAATCGTACGGAGATTCAAAGTTCTCGAATGACGAAACAGATTTTAACGAAAGCGTGGATATTCTAGGCGCAACGAACAAAATGGATGAAAAGACGATATCGATGGAAAAGAAACAGTCGATCGTGGCAACGCAAGGGGAGAAAGATTCTTCGGAATTAAAGATACCGCAATTGTTGGATGAATCGTCGGACCTGAGAGAGCAGATGCGAAGGCAGCAGAATCTGTACGAGGAGAATGAGAAGAATCTCTCGTTGAATTCCTCGCGTATCGACGGATCCGCGGCGACAGACACTCGGAAAGGTATTCACCAGGAATATGATAAACAGAAGAGTGCAGCTGAAACATCAATTCGCGTCGACGCGAACAAACGTGGCCGTGTGAAACATCGCGAGCGTATTGGAACGAAATCAACGTCTACCGAAGAGATGCGCGCTGAAAACGAGGAACGAAGAAAATCGTTGAATCGCGATGGGCGGCAGAACGAGATGCAGGCACGTAATGTTTCATCGGCAGATCGCGCCGATTACAGAGTGGATTCTGATGAAAATGTTAAACTCGAACGGACGTCTTTAGGGGAGAGACAGGAAACGACAGCTGATGCGAAATCTCGAGAAGAGAAGTCCGACGCGGGGAATTTAAAAGAGGAGAGGCACGAGATCGACGATCCTGAAACGACAGAATTCGAGTTTGATGCAAATGGTGACGAGTTTGAGATAGAGAATTTGAAGAATGCAGAATTCAAGATGGAATATTCAAGGGGGAAATATTCTGAAGAACAAAATTTAAGAATGCAGAAATCCGACGTAAGGAACGGAGAGGATATCGAAGGAGGCGAGATAAATAGACGAAAATTTGGATTAGAAGATGCAGAGAAAGAAAAGTCCACGGAACGAAGTAATAAGAAGGAGGAACATGATATTTCAGGCACGAAGAAAACAAAGTTTGAAGTTGAGAATTCGCAAGGGGAGGAACTTCGGTTACAAGATGTGAATGAAGGAGATAAATTGAAGTCGAAAGGTCCGAAAAGGAAAAAATTTGATCCGGAAATTTCAGCGGAAAGAAAATTCGAAGCGGAAAGTTCGCAGATGGGAAACGTAAAATTGGACCTTGGGTCGTGGAATGTAGCAGGGCAGAAATTTGAGTCGGAAGATTTGCAGAAGGAAAAAAGCGAGGAACGAAATGTGGACAATGATAAATTTGAAGCAGGAGGTTTGAAAGAAAAGGATGTAGGATCAGGAGATCGAGGCGAAACAGAGTACGATCCGATAGAAGCACGGGAAAATAAATCTGGGTTAATGAAAGTAGAAACAGAGAATTCCCAACTGTCGATTGAAATATTCAAGCCACAATTTCCCGAAGACAATCTGTTACTGATTTCGGATGAAGTTTCAACGAAGAACGATAGCAATATCGAACGGTTCGATCCTCGTGATACGCAAATAAATATAAAAGAAGGAAAGAAAATTCTGCAACAAGACAAAGAATCCTCGGAGAAAGAAAACGATGAATTTAATAAAAATGCCGAGGAAACAGATAAACTTGAAAAGGATATAAAGGAACATATAAAATACAAGCAACGCGAAACTGACGAAAACTTAATCGTTAAGGCTAAAGACGACGAGACACTTAAAGAAGATTCCTGGAACAATGACGTTACGTCATTGTTTAAACACGAAGATTTACATGCTATTCGTGACAACGCGTTTGAAATTTCAAATAAAGAAAGCGAACGGAAGAAACAAGAATATGAAATAACGTCTCGCGAACAATCTTTGAACGTGGATGAAGAACGTGGAATACCTGAAAATAGAAGTAAAGGAAATGAGAAGGTTATTTCGTACGAAGGAGCAATATACAGTGATACAAGTGCTGATAAAGCATCCGGAGGTAAATATAAGCTGAAAGAGGATCACGCGGTAACAAATAAAAGAAAATACGAAGCAGATAAGACGAAGGGAATAGGACTACCGTCTGTCGAAGAAGGAATAAACGAAACGAGTAGCAAAAATGAAAAAGAGCACGAAAAGTTATCGTTGGGTAAAGAAATTCTCGGAGAAAGAGATTTCAAAATGAAGAGTGATATGTCCGAAGATAACGATAAAAAAGAGGTAAAGTCAAATCAAATATTCGATAAAAATACGTCATCGATGGAAGAAAATAACGTATTAGTAAAAACAACGCAATTACAAACAGATCGTACGTTATCAGAAATAACAGACATTGCAGAAGAGGGACCATTTGTAAACACTGGAATTTATGAAAAGAATAATAGAGCTCGTGTGTTATCAGCAAAAGCAAATACCAAGGAGAAAGAACCGTTTAACGATCCAAGAATTCATCAAGAAATTCATAACACCGAAGCATTGGAAAATAATGAAATACATATTACACGTACGAAAGAACGTAAACTAAATAAATTATCGGAATACGAGACTGACGGAACGAAAACATCGAATATTAAAAGCAGTCGATTTTCCAACGACGATATCGTTATTTCCAAGAAGGACGATTCTGCGAATAAAATTAACGAAATATTGCAAGAGGATGAGAACAGCGAGGAAACATTGTTACGAGATTCGGAGGTAAATCACGCAACGAACCTGCCAAGTATCGGTGCTCGAACAGGAAGTCCCACGGATCCTCGAGGAAACGACGAATCCTCTACTGCGACTACCGAAGCACACGTTGCGAAACTACAAGATGAAAACAAAGAGCTTCGCTCAAGCGGAAACGACACGTCTAGAATTCCTGACGAAGATCGAATCGAAATTCGCGCGAATTTCGGCAAATTAAGTGATACGGATGTTCACGCGCCTGGGTATTCCGATAGACTTAACAAAGACAATAATCCTTCACCTGCAGTTCATAAAGTATCTTTAGAAGAATATGGGCTTGGACAAAATAAAGCGGCGACGTTTGAAGGAAACGACGACGTGTCGAGTGAAAATACACGAAAGGAAGATGAAGAAAGAAACAATGAGATTATAAAAGGTATATCGATCTCAAATAGTAGTGCAAAGAGTGGAGAAGAATTTAAGACAGCGGAAGAAACACGCGTGATTGGAGGTACCAAGGAAAACTATGAAACGCAAGCAGCGAACGAGGTTGATAATACTTTGGAGACATTGAACGAAACAGCCGATCAATCGGTTATTAATCTAACTGGATTTTTAAGTGACGAACCACCCAAAGAATTTTCGTCAAAGCAGAGGCCAGAGGAAAACGGATCTGCGTTTTACGATTTAAAGGAAGAAGGCAATTTTTCGGATGTACGTACTGCTAGTCCTCGAGTTTTCATCGATAAGAGCGACCACGAAGCTATCGATCCTAACGAAAGCGATCAAAAATATACAAAGTCCGACCGTGAAGGCATCGACGTTGCTTTAACGAATATCGAAAATCTGGAGAAGAAATATTATACGAGAACGAAAATAGACGAAGCCTCGAAATTAAATTCAAGTATCGATACTTCAAACGAATCATTAATTAAAACGAAGGGATTAAGTCTTCTAGGAAAACAGAAAGATAAAGCAGTGGCGAATGATGTAAACTCGGAACAAACGACTGAATCATCCTCGACTTGGAGTTCTAAGTTCTTTGGTAATAGCGGCATCTCCGGAGAAGATAATATATCATCGACTGCAATTAATCAAGGATCCGAAGAAGAAACGGAGAAAGAGGAAACAACGGGGCGTAACATGGCTGAAGGTCATTCGTCTAAGCACAGCGATTTAGAAATGATTAGCAATTTGGCAGTTATAAGCAACGGCAATAACGAAACGGAAGAAGAAACCGAAGAAAGAAATTCTATAATAACTGATGAAAAACTGGACAGTGACAACCACGAAGGAAATCTTTCGAACGTTGCTAGATTCTTAACAACTAAAAATTCTGCAGAAATTATGAGTTACTATAAAACCGAAGGGAATGGTAATAATTTTGTCGAGTACGAGACAATAAATAAAAGCGACAGGGAAGATCCGACAAAAGAATCAGAAATCGATATATCTGAAAAGAGCAACGAGTCTTCGATAGGTATTACGCAGAAACAAGATGTAATGACGGAGAAAAGTAGATTAAACGACTCGTACGCCAAAGAAGCCGAACAAAAAGCTTCTTTGAACGAAAGTGAATCGATTACGTCGGATTTAAATAAAGAGACAGCGCCCGTAGAGGGATCCAACACGAGCATCGAGGTGACTGAGAGTAATGATGCCGGCAGAGAAAGTAAAGAGTCATCACCTACGGCGAACACGCAAGAAATCTCGAAGAATAAAGTTTCATTGTCCGACTTAAGCGTCGAAAGTTTGCAGAACAATGACAAGTTGGGGAAGAAACAACACAAAACGTTGAACAATTCGAGTTCGGGTGAAACAAGATCGAAAGAAGATGAAATTACCAGGGTCGATACGAAAGTGAATGACAAGTATACGACGCCATCCGCAGCGCGGCAATTAATCGAAAACAATGTGCTCGAGGCGTTCCCCAAAACGAGTACTCAACCTGCTTTGAACACCAGCGAAGCTCACTCTCCAGACATGCACGAAAATACAATTAAATCTCGTTTACTTGAAGCAGCCACGCTACGTTCGCTTAATTGGACCGATAACGAAGGATACAAAGACCCATTGGTCGAAACTAGTCGGATACACAAAGAAACTCATAACAATGATAGTTACGATCCTGACACCATGCGTTTATCCGAATTAGATCCTAAAAAAAAATTATCCGAAATAGTAAAAGCGTCGAATGAAAAAGTTGAAAGTTCAACAGACGAAGTAGGAAATATTCAGACAGATAGAGGATACGATATCGCTGACAATAATATGAAAAGGTTGAGAGGTGATGAAGCAGAAAGAGTAGCTGAAAATATTTTTAATGGATTTGACGACATTTCTGTCGAAAGCAATAGTGAACATATGGGAACAATAGAGGACAATAAATTTATGAACAGTACCGTGGACACGTCATATGCAAGCGTGTCACTTAACGAAAGTGACTACAGGATAGACGACGAGGTAAATGCTAAGAGACAGGAAAAGATAGATCCTTTCTACGAGAATGATTTATCAGGCGTTAGAGAGAACGAGAATATAAAAAATACGAATGCAACTGATATATTGGATCAGAGGTATGACCCAAATGAAAAGTATTCGGGGTTAGATGTTCATGACGAAGACTATAAACCAAAGATATTAAACATTACAGATATTACACAAGATCGCGATAATTTGTTGAAAAATCGTATACAAGAGAAGGATCCTCTATTGAAACTTCTTTTAAGCAAAGCAAATAAAATCCAAAATCTAACCGATGAAATAAAAGACTCGCACATGAGTGATAATAGTTCTGAGAAAAATAACGAATCTTCGGAAGCACGAACAAAAATCAAGCTTGACGAGCTAAATAAAGAAACACCCGAAGGGAAGGCAACTCAGGAATCAGAAAGTTACGAAGATAAATTACATCTATCTGAACATAGAATATCGCAGTCCGCGGAGAATTTGTATGAAATGTCCGAAGACGGAAAAGAAACACAGATACAGAAAGCTTTAACCGAAGCTGAAATAGCGGTAACTGAGCTGCCTCGAGTGAAGGAACAACAACAGAAGGATATCTTAAAAAAGGAGGAGGAAACGTATACTAAAGCGGGAGATAAGCATATTTCAAGCGAAAATCACTTAGAAGATCCTGATAGACGTAATGTTAGTTGGAACCAGTTGAATTCAATGGAAATTACAGATTCGAAGAGTAACGATGAAATATCATTAAAACAACATTATGAATCAACGATACAAGGTACATCGAACAATTTAAAAGATATTGATTCTGAAATATCAATCGGATCTGGTAGCACATCCAATACCATTGTGAGTTATTTACAGAATAAATACAAGAACTTAGCTCTGGATACAAATGATCCAAAGAAGACGACTTATGACTCGAATACGCAAGACGAATTGAAGCTAGATTCAAAGAAAGTGGATCACTCTGAGATACCGATAAAATCTTACTACACATCCAATGTTACTGAAAATAACTTACACGATCAATACCAAAATCCATCCCTGATAGTAACTGAGCCATTGAAAGTGGCTTACGAATCAAAAATAGAAAACTCAATGTTCAATTCGAAAAACGATACTAATTCTAGCTTGTCAATCGGATCTCTCTATACATCTAACGCTATTGCGAGTGATTTACACAATACATCCAGGGATCCAGCTACGAGCGTAAGCAACTCAAAGAAAGTCATTTATGAATCATATACGCAAGATGAATCGGGACTAAATTCAAAAGAAAAGACGGATCCTGATGTATCAGTCGAATCTCATTATACGACCAATTCTGTCAAGAGTGATTCGCATGATAAATCTAAGAACCCAGCTATAAGTGCAAGTGACTCAAAGAAAGTGAGTTATGAGTCAAAGGTAAAAGATAAATCAAAATTCGCTTTGAAAGAAGATGCTTACTCCGATATATCAGTAAAATCTTATTATACACCAGACGCTAATAAGTATGATTTACATAGTGAGTACCAGGAACCACTACTAATCATAATTGATCCATTGAAGATGACTTACGAATCGAATATACAAGACAAGTCAAAACTGCGTTTAAAAGAAGAGGCTGACTCTGGAACATCAAGCGAATCTAACTATGCATCTGGCACTGTTAAGAATGATTTGCATAACAAAGACCACAATTTAACTCTAGTTGTAAGTGACCCAAAGAAATTGACACACGAGTCAAGTATATATGATGAGACAAAGCCCAAGCTCGAAGAAGATTCAGAGGCTGACTCGATTATACCAACTGAACCTTACAGTGATTTATACGGTGAATCTAAGGATTCATCTGTAAGCGCGAATGACGAGTCCGTGAAAGTACTTTACGAATCAAGTACGGACAATAAATCGAGCTTTGATTCGAAGAAAGATGCTGACTCTCTTTTACCAATGAAATCTTACTCTATATGGAATATCGCTAACAATGGTTTGCATAATAAACCTAAGGACTCAGCTGCCACTCTAAATGGTTCGAAGAAAGTTATTCACGAATCAAGTGTAGAAGACAATTCGAGTTTTAATTCGAAAGACAATATCAATACCGACATATCGGTCAAATCTTACTTTACATTTAACGTTGAACATGATTTACACAGTCAATACCAGGACCCAGAATTAGTGGTACTTGAGCCACTGAGAATAACTTATGAATCGAAAATGCCGGAATACTCGATACTCGATACAAAAGAAGATACCGACTCTGTTATGTCCAACAAATATTGGTATATATCTGGTACTGTTAACAGTAATTTACGTAACGAATTCAGAGATCCTACTCAAACTGATTCAAAGGAGGACATTGAACGACATAATTTGGAAACTGTAGCGAATAGTGAAAATATAGTAGAGAACGAATCTGTTCAATTCATAAACGATGGAAAAACACTTCCAATTCCTGAACATCCCGATCATCGCTCGTTATTCACAATTTCTGAAGCACAACCAGAAGTAAATACGCACGGAGTAAATGTGCTCTCAAATATCGCAGCGAGTGGAAGTCCTACAGACGCACATCGTTCTCTCAGAAAGGAAGAAAAAAGTACGAAATCGAACAACCCCTTGTTTCGTGTTTCTGCAACGATATTATCCGATCGAGACGGTGAGGAAATTCCAGACGCTAAATTCGTAAAAAAACTGGAACCTAGTTCCGGAAAGTTGGCAAAATCATGGGCAGAAATCGTGAATAAAAGCGAATCGTCCAGCTCTGTATCTTCGAAGAAGTTTAAATCGCATTCCGATGAAGCAGAACCTGCGAGACCAGTGAAGTCCTCGTCGTATAAGGCGTTAAATAAAGTTTTGGGGACCGAAGTTGGGAATAACAATTTATGCAATATTCTCAGATCTAGTTTCCTGTTTACACATTTTCGAGATGACGCACGAGATAACGAAGTTTCAGGCACGTACGATGCATCGACCGGCGTGCTACCATCAAACGTAGCCAATGTGCACCAAAGGAAAAGCTATGAATCTGCGAGTATGCTTGAGGTAAGCACGGTCGAAGAAGTTAATACTTTATGATTTTCGCAATTCAACGTTTCAAAACAAATTTTGTGTTATTTAGTTAGCTGCGATTTTTCGGTCATTTCGAAAGCAATTGTATTTTCCTAACGTTAAAATATTTCAAGTTTGAGCAAAATACGATAGAGCTATTGGTACGCGCAATTTCTCGTTCCAATTTTATATTAAAAGTTCTCTTAAGGTATATCGACTATCACTTCGATCGTTAAAATAAGGGAAAGATTGATATATAAAAGTCCGAGAATCGTAGTAAGACCAAAATCAAAGTTTCAACCGGAAAACACATAAATGAACCGGGACGTACAGTCAATCGCAAAATCTACAATACGCACACTCTTTCGATTAAAAATATTATGGCAAAGACTTTAGCTTCGATAATATTTTTGGTATGAAATTTTATATTAAGTAAAGCAAGACAAATATTTCAAGAAATGACATTTCGTTAGAGAGTAGAAATATTTTGCTAATAGATTTTATATTTGTTTGCTTTTATAGGAACCAAATCAAGACAAAGTGGATATTTACATAGTGAAGCAAACTTCTGAAGGGCCCGTAAAAATCGCACACGTAGAAAATATGGAGCCTCTTGTCGTAACCAGTGACGAGATTTCAAAGAATCTTTACGATAGCATGGTTAATATATTCAACAGAAATCGAATAAAAAGTGCCTCGACAGCTACGTAACAAACGATTTTATTTAGAGTATTTGTTATTTCATATGCTTAGTACTTGTTAGTGAGTTATCATAGTGTTAGTAATTTATTCGACAAACATGTATTTCCATCAAAGAATAAAAAAATATAACAAATATGCTCTCGAAATATTAAGAAATCGATGTCATATGTAAAGTTTACACTTGCTCTCGTTAACGTTAATTAACGATGTCATATAATCAATGGGGCACAACAGAGAAAAGTATAGGTACACTTCGTAAGCCATTCAACGCTTCTCATTAATCAACTAATTAAAGTATTAAACTATTGAAACATTAAGCAAAGGTATTAATAAAATCAATTGTGCCATTATGCAGAAGATTGAATCGTAAATACATATAATATATATATGTACATCATTAATAAAAATTACCTTCAATTGTATGAAATTACTATTTAATTTACATTATTATATTATAATAGAAGCACATACAGACGCACACGTACATGTTTTACGCAACTGAGCCTCGTTATAGCTCTAACAGAGTAAAAAACAGAACAAAATTTCTTTCGGGAAAATTAAACTCAACCGATGAGTGACAGCAGCGTTTCGAAACTGGGAGAGTTTTACAAATTTTAAATCGTCTCTATCTTTGCGGATAAAGCTATAAACGTTTCTGTACGCCAATCGATAACGTCTATTCATAAAAACGAAATCAATACATTTAATTTCAATTTTGTAGAACATATCGCGTAAAAAGCAACGCAACGTGTAACGCGATATTTATATGATAATGTTTCCTCGTCTTTCATACGTGATTATTGTCTTGTCAGCAAAATTAATTATTTTCCTTATAAATATTCCAACAAATTAATTCAATAATTTTACGCGAATCGAAAGTAATTGTATTGCAAATACAATTAGATTGCTTTAATTTCAATGAAATGTTCGACTTGGTAAAACATTTATCCATCTGCTTTCATTAAAACACGTTTTAAGTGATCGAGGACGACGATCTGGCATATTCTTTTCTTTTTTCTTTTTCTCTTTTATACCGAAATTACCACCATTTATCACGAGTAACGCGAGTAAATAACCGTGAAAGAAGGGGGATAGACGATGGAACGATTACAGGGCGGGAAATGTGTAAATGCGAGGTAACAGAGGCCAGTTGTCGTTGCGTATTTCAAAGATGTGTTAGGCGCGAATCAATTTCGGGTCAGCAGTTTCGTGATCAGCAGCTGTGTGCGCTCGTTGCCCGTTTCAATGCGTTCAACGGGATAAACGGGAAAATTACTGTCCGGCATATTTGCATATCTGCGTAAAACCATCGTAGATTTATACTCATATTGATTCAGCAAAGAGTATAAACATTTTCTATTAAAATATCAATTTCTCTTTCCCTCTTTCTCCCTTCCTCGCTTCTGCTCGTTTTTAGACATATATATTTATAATTGTCCCTATTCTTCGATTTTTACTTTTATATTCTTCTTATTGATAATTGTGTACGATTTCATTCTTATGTATGAATTACAATACGAATTCACTAGTTTCTTTATTTAAAGAATATTTTAATCAAGACCTTTTAATTCATCGAGACTATTGCTTTTTGTGTTTTAAATATAATACGTGCTTTATTTCGTGGAATAATCGCTTCAACGTTGTCGACTTTGTTTTTAATTTTGCGATATCTCATTGCACTGTTTAAAACCTGAATTCATCTTGTAAAGGGTTGCTTCTATCATATTAATTGTGTCAATATTCTACATATTTTCGCAATATTTTTGTATATTTCGTAGAGAATATTTTCCTCTCTTCCAAGGGATTAAACGAGAACGTAAATCATACTCTACAGAGAAACGACTATGTACGTACGAAATTTATGTTTCGAAGAGAATTTCGAAAAATGTAATATCCTTTACAAGCAGAAGATCGGATCGCTGGTCTCGTTTTTTCTGGGGAAAAATCAACAATAGAACATTTAATGACCCCCAGTGATGAAATTGTTGCTCGTACGTATTTCACTCGTATTTAACGTATTTGTAGTACAGCTCCAATACCGTAGAATGTACTTTATAAAACACCGGTTTAATTCCGCAGCAGACCAGAGAAAAAGGAACAAACTAATCTTGATTTCGACACTTGGGAAAACGTAGTGAATTTACATTAATTAAAAACAAGTACGTGAATCAAAATTAATCTTGAAGCGTTCATACGCGTGACATTAATAGAGAACGTGTTAAATCTAAATCGGATATTCCTCGAAAATGTTCGCAAGAAATAAACAGAAGAAAAAGCTCGAACCTTTTACAACGGAAATCCATTTGTCGATCAAGCAAGTGTCTACCCCGCAACGTTCCTCCAACGATCTCTGTATTCCAACCACGTAGCATCAACCGCTGTCTTGGCGCGAAAGTGTGTCAAAGATGTGCGCTGAATCCAGACAATACAGCCTCGAGAACAATGCCGAGAGGCGTTATTACAGAAACGTCCTTCAAATCGGATGTTAGGCACAAAGATTATCACGACAACGACGAAAGAGGACAAGCCTCGTTCTTCGAAGAAGGCATCCTCTCCCTGCGGTTCCATCAACGTCGCTGTACAGTGTGTCACGCAGTGCCTTGATCACACCCAGTTTCTACCTGCCATTCTCTTGGCAAATGCCAGTGGATGGTGTAGGATAGAAACTCGAAGATAAAAAAGAGAGAGAGGGAGAGAGAGAGAGAGAAAGAATAAGACGAAGTTAAAACCACACAGATATGGCCTCTTTAGAGAAAAGTGGCTCAGCCAGCCGAAGCTTAAAGGGGTCATTCTGGTGAACGCTCAGCTGCATTACTGATGAATGATCCGGAAAACGGAAAGGTGAACAGGGTTCCCTTCGCCAGAGGTATGTGTCCGCTCGTGCCATCCAACGAAACTTTCTTTATGACTCTCGAGGCAAGTACAACTTCGTCATAGGCTGGGTCGCCATCGGGGACCACGGCGAAACTTTGCGGTTCGTTGCTCGGCGCATTCGTGGCCGAAGCGTTTAGCGGTGGAATGACTTCTTGCGGACAATAACTGGCTGGTCATTTAACTTTGCTTGTTGTTACGTGCGCGTAGCGTGTTCAATATCGGCAACAGGGAGTTGTTACTCCGAGGTCCGTTCAATTAGCTAAGGTTCTTTTAGCAAACCACGTAGACGGCCAGAAAATGTAACGCGACGTTTCGTGTACGTAGGAACCAGGCAGAGAAAATTATTAATTTCGCGCTATTAATCGCCGACCACGGCTCAGGACGATGTAATTTTGTTACGTTGCCCTTCAACGGGTATTAGAAAGACAACTGGCAGCGAAATGCTTCAGCGACGATGCGTCCACTGTAAACAGCCCGGGAAGTAAAGAACCCGCGTGAAAGTTTGTAGTTTACGCGTCGTCGAAATTTCGAGTTCGATAGATACTGTTATGCGCATTTATGCTCTAATTATTGTCAAAAAATTCATACGCTGAATACTTGTCGCTTTACAGATTCTAAGGTTTGCGAATATCTAGATCAAGATCGCGGTAAAAGGGCAACAGTAACATAACCGAAGACGTAAAGGATCAATCTTCAATTTCGTTATAACTCGACTCGTGTGAAAGCATACGTTCGATTTATGCAAATCACCGCTAAATCTCACTCGTCATTGGCGCGCTTACCTCGAAATCCGTGAAGGCTTTGTAAGTTAGGATCAAGCAGCCACCGAAGAATAGACAGGTGGCCAGGTTTCTGGTATCTGCCAATGAGGCGACCAAAGGAACAGATCCCATCTGCCAGTCGTGAGACAGCGTTGCTGGGCACAGTAGTAACCAGCAATTCAGAGCCGCCAGATAGCAGAATGTCAATAATCTGGAATCAAAAAGAACGAATGGCTCTTTTTAACGATGTCGATATATCTCCTCGAAATCGATGTAAAAGCAAGGACGAAAAAAATCGAGCAGAGATGAGAAAAAAAGTAGCAACATTGCAACGTTGATATTTCGCACGAAAAACTGATTTTGCGAGAAATTCGCGAAATAATCGCATTTCGCTATGACGACTCTTGTGTCGCCGCCATGCTGCTGGCACGTACGGCTTATTACTATCCGAAAACGTCAATCACGCGTCGCCAGAGTGCTTGGTCGGACGTGTCAACTTCAGGCCTCTCGGGAATCCATTAAATACCACATTTTGCATGGTCCCTTTTTTCCTTGCATAAACGCAATTACGAAATTAATGCGTATCTTATTTTGCTGAAAGTTTTATAATGGATTAAATTATAGTTTTAAGCGTGTTTTCACATTTGCACGATCCAATTCCATGCAATTAAATTAAGGCACTCCTACGTAATTGAAATTTTCGAACAGTGATAATTCTTTCGTTAAGGAATTTTTATTTTACAGCGCGGTAGAGCCGCGTACGTACGAGCTCCGTTTATTTGGAGAAAATTTTAGTCAGTGTTCGGTTAGATGAATTTCCGTCAGCTGACGCTTATTGCACGAACAAAAATCACAGCTAAATACATTGCTTGTCCCGTGACAGATTCATATAAATGGAATTCCACTACCCCCGTCCCGTTGATTTAAATTTTATCAATTTCCAAAAGCAGTTATCAGACTGGCTTTATTATTTCGTTCTATCAGCAACGAATGAACATCAAAAACAGAAAATATGAATTTGATTTCCTAATAGCTGCGGAAAATTTAACCCACTTAACCTGTATAAGGAACAGAGCTCTCGTCTCATTAACCAAGTTACGCATACTCTACCTTTAAGCACTCTGAAATACAGCGCGCAAAGCTGAATCGATTTTAACCGATATTCAAAGCGTCCTCGACGCATAAATGCATTAAATACCCACAGTTCGCAATCTTATCGTTCCACTTAAGCGATTACCATCGGTACTTGCTCGACCGCTCAATTTAATCGTCCCTTTATATATAACTTTCTACAACTACGAATCATCTCTTTTCCCTTCTATAGGAAACTTCCCCGTATACGCACGATATATTCACGAAAGTTTCCCATGATAAATCTTCAAATACTTCCGTCAGTCATATTGTATAATACATTGCGCTGTCGCCAACAACTTTTCTCTCCCTTTTATTTTTCATCTTTTCTTCCCGGAGTAAATTGGTCGACGATACTTCGCGGAAATTCCGAATACCCGCAGCTGGCATTGTTCGACTGGCAGCGACTTTGAAGAGGTCGAACTACAACGCCGTTGAAGAGTCTGGCCTCGAATGCTGACGCGGAGCTTCCATTTTCTCCGCTATCAGCATCCACCGATATAATCACCGATATAATGGCCGGGCGTCCCATGGCAAGCATCTCAGCCATCTTCGAGGAGGATAGCCTCGGTGTATCGTCGCGCCTACGAGCGGCTTACTCGGCAAGTCTATTGTTTGGCGTGCACGAGTCAAAGCACGCGATACGCGACAACCACCACGCGTTGTTAAATATTCCTGCTCGTTCCTACGGTCGTTAATTTTTTCTTTCTTTGATCTCTAATCGCCGTTACTATGCCAAGGTACTATGAAAATCGGTAATGAGCCGTTGCAGAGTATACATATATCGAACGAGGGTCGATGGTCTGCATTTTGAGGTGCGTGTCTGAACTTGATCGAAAGGACTGTACGATGGAACGTTAAAGGGAATCGCTTGGAGAAAGTTTCGAGGGAATGGTCGAAGTAAAAATTATTTCAACGTAGAATTTTCCGTTTGCAAGCATTCGCGTCGCCGACTAAAAGTTTGAAGTCGCCGCGCGTTCTATGGGACTCGTAAAATTCGAAAAGGAATCAGCTGAAAATTTGCCTATGCTCTTTAATGTACGAAAAGAATGTCCGGGTAATACTACCTAAGTAGATAATTACTGCTTCTTTACAAGTTTTACTTGATATAATCAAATTGTCGGGAAATAAAACACAGGAACAACACAGGATTTAGAACAACGATTTGTAAGCAAATCCTAAATAGAATTTCACTCAACGTAATATCAAGTCTGATTTAGGTTCGGTTAGGTTATTTCTAAAGTGGTGTATGCCGCTGAACATTATTCCACTCAACATGTCCCCATTTACATACAACGTGTTCGGATAATGTGTTTCACGTATGTTACGCTCATTTTCTGTATTTAATAATGTCTAACATTATAGCCAGGTAATGTGTACATTACATTTGGGTTTATGACACGGTACATTGTACCAAAATTCCGAGGAATATGATTATTCGCGTTAACGAACAACTCGAGAGACGAGAGGCAGAAAGAGAGAGAGAGAGAGAGAGAAAGAGGGAGGGAGGGGAAGAAAGAGCAGGAGAAACAGCGAAAGAAAATATAAATATAACGGGTGCTAATTGGCACTGCTCCTTTTCTAGTCATCTGCTCGCGTATCCCGTAAGTGCAGTGTACAACATTTCCCGCTTTCATCGCACACGTATACACGTTGGTTCAACAATAGAATGTCGCCGGATTTGTTTTAAAAGAGTCTTACTCTGGATTATTAACTCTCTGCAAGCGAGCGTTTCAGCTTGTCTTTCATTGAGAAGGCAACATTTCTGGTACAGAAATGTACGAAACGTGTGTGGCGTGTCATTTTTTGTCAAATGAAATATTTATTAAATTAATTATACGTGCCGGGCTAATTATAATGTTAATAATCATAGCGATATCGAGTTGTCTCCTTCTTTTCCCGCATTTGCGGCATGTGTATAAAACGGGAGCAACGAACAACTTTGAAAGTACACAGTATAAGCTCTTATCGCCAGAAGATATTTCATCAAACTGGAGTTTCATAAGTTTCCGTATTAGTTTTTGATTTTTAGTTAGGAAAGTTTCAGCTTAACGTCAAGTAAGTACATAGGGCTGAAGGTGTTACGCAGGTTGCATTATAAATCTTGTTTCGTTGAAGACAGAAAATTTATGAGGAGGAAACACGCGTAAAGGAACGTTTTCGAAACATTATTCTTCATTATGAAACGAAACTAAAATTCTACAGAGATTTCAACCTACGGTTCCAACCGTAGACGATACGTTTAATTCCCATCTAATAGTAACACCGTAATAAAATATTATTTTCTTCTCTGTCTATACTTTGCACTCTTATAAACACCCTGTTGTTTAGATAGACAAACCCACAACAAAAGAATCAACACTTTCCATGGCCCAGACAAACGAGAACAACTATCCATCCGTAATCAATTTGATGTTTATGCGTGTTGCCATTCGACAAAAGATGTTGACCAGCCATCCAACTAGAAGTTGCTCTTTACATCGGTCAACCGCTGTCTCAAGTCGCAAGGAGTTTTGTAGGTAGATCGGATGCTAGTAGCATTATGTGCACAGAAACAGCGACGTTTTAGACGAAGGATATGGGACCATGGTACACGGTACACGGGATGTACAGCGTCCTGAACTGCATTGCGGTATACTCGACTTCCCGCCGAGTAAAGATGACCTTCCGACTTGGCTTCCGTCACGGTAAACTGATCCGAACTTGGCCCGGTACGATATATCTCGTGTTTGCCCTTTCAAGGCGGCAGTTTCAGACGCGGAACATATTGTTTTTTTAATTTTCTGTGTTACAGCTAGTACTTTGACTTTGATCTTGCTTCGGTAGTAAGCTAAAGATAAAATATTGCGACACGTTTCCATTTTTATCATTGAAATTACGTCATCGGTCAATTTAACGGATCACTTATATCCTATATCGTACGAAAATGACAGCAGTTACACATATATCGTTTCGAACGTTACAAAGGCACAGACATTGTCGATTCAGAATCGTCTGTAATGTTCCGAATTGCCAGCGTCGTGAATGTGCTTTGTACTTTACCGTCTCCCCATTGTCCTTCGCCATTTTGCGCACCCACGAACGAGACGTTGGCCAACACCTATTTTTATCCGCTATGACTACACTTTATTAAAGTACCTTTTTCATGTAGCGCGTTTTAGCCCTCGCTCATCTTTACAATTCAGGGTGGGGTTTCAGGATATACAATAAATATTGGTATTGTCCTTTTTGCTAGGTCCGATTAAAGAAGAAATTTCTTACGAAGCGGTATTCTTTATCTGGCGTTAAGTGAACGATGTGAAACGCAAGACGAATTCAATCGTTCTTGTTTTCCGGATGAAGATAGATGGATACAGCTGAAATTAACTACGTGAAGTCCGGTGGAGCGGACAGCTCTTTTATAAGATTTACTCCGACGCCGTAGAAGAACTGTTCTTGTCATGGAAGAAATAAACTAGACCGTTGTAATTCTGTTGTTTCGCGGTAAGTTTCGTAATTAAGGAACTTCCATGTAACATTTCAGTATTTCAATCGTTAAGAATTACTCGTTGAAATATCTTTCGCGTCTCTTCGATAAAACAAGCGTCCTTTTACCACAGACACGAGTTACGTACACTGAAATTTTAATCGTGAAACTTGTACTGCATAAAAATACTATAGGTATCAAGCTGTTTGCTCGTACCGTTCTTAACTTAAAACGTTCAATAATTGATCGGTAACCACGCTTGAGATCTTTCTCCGATACCGTCTCGGTAGCGTACATATACACGCGTATATAAATTCCTTTATTCGTCTATTTTTTCAAACAATTTTATTTATTCATATCTAATTATTGTAATCCCTGAGAGTAAAATAACTTTACATTCTCCTTCCAAATCAAATAATATCATCTTCGTCGATTTCGTAAGTATCTTATTAACCAATAATAATGAAAGTACGATCCGTCAATCGCCAGAGCAGTTGTGGCGTTTAACGCAAATAGAAGAAAGAGACGGAAGATCGATTAACACTTAGCCTGATAATTTCCCTATTGCCATTTCCGGATACTGGAAATTAAGCGAACATTGGCAATACAACGGACGTCGTATTGGCAATACGATACTAAATGTATCAAACCGAGAACAGCACTAAATTCACCACTTCGAAAGTAATTACAAACTTCTATCCACGGAATATCTATGTAAATGTTCTTAACAAATGGCACTTCCTTTTCATTAAATCTCCGGCAGTCTTACGTGGACGCCATTTCGTGGTAATATCTGGTATTAAACACGAGTTCCATCGTAACGCTTTAACATTGCGTCTGTTCTTCAAATATTACGTTCTCCACCTCATGCCAAACCGCACCGCCATATATTACCTACAATGGCGCAGTAGCAGAATACACGTAGAACAGCGGGACGCGCAAGGATTTAGAAGGAACACAACAACTGTTTACCCTGGTTAACTTCGCTCCGCGTACCGGTGGAAAAGAATTTTTGGTGCAAACATTGTGCGCACCAGAGAAAAATACAGCCAGATTATATTCTCTCTTCTTCCGGGGAAGATTAATATTTAAAGGCTCTCCGATATGGAGAACGCTTCGTGCACGACGTTCCTGGATATAAAAGATCTAAAATCTTTATACACCCTGCCTGAACGTTTCCTGCTGTCAAAAAATGTTATTTTACATTCGAAATTCCCGCGTGTTTCCTTTGTGAAAGCGAATTGAATATAAATTAATCGAACGACACGTGATATAGAGCGGAACGATCAAAATTTATAATACGAACGAAAATGTTTGCTATTTCTGAGGTATTAAATATATCTAGTTTGTGCTACGATAACGATGTAACTGAAACTTTGCAGTTATTCAATTATTAATATAAAAGAGACAGCTGTCGATTGTATTTTCTTTTTTACAGGTTAAATCCTGCGAACGAGCTCCAAAATGTTATCGCGTAACGACACTTGTATTCGTGCAATTAATATTTCTTGAAATTTTTACATTGACGTAACGTAGTAGTATTGATATAACGAACTGAAGGAAACGCGATTCTGGAGAAAAGATTATCGTGCACCAACCACTTAATTAAAGCTTTACACGTAGGAAATCTCTGTAACGGGAAATTTCGTTCCTTCCAGCAGCTGTTCTCTGAAATTCTTCATACGCATTATACACACAACATCGTTCAATTACTCCATTAATTTAAACGAATTAAAATAAACCATATTTGAAGAACCGGATGTCCAGAAATAACGAGAAAGAATTCAGAAATGTGCACGATCTTTAACAGATTTATTTTTAGAATTTCTACGTGCCCTGATACATTGCTTGGGATAATTAAAGATTCGTTATCCAAGTCAATTCGATTTTTATACCCATTACTCGTGTGTGCAAATTTTTCTGAACGATAATCATCTTAACGTTAACTTTTATTATTATATATATATATATATTATCACGTTATCTTTATCTTATCTTTACCACACCAAAGGACCGACGTTCTTACTTTATTTCATGTTTATTAATAATAAAATGGAAACCGAAGAACGTCAAGGATCCCAGGTCTCTTGATTCAATGACAAGTAACTGCATTTCCACCGATCTATTAAAACGAAACGTTTTACTCTCTTTCTCGCTATTAGCATTCCTTAATCCCCGATACCGTACGCGTAATCTGCGCGCTCGCGCGTCACCAGTATGCTAATTAATGTCTCCGGCTGGCAATAAAAAAGCAGGGTCGAGCGAAAGGGTCGTGAAAAACAATGACAATAATGTATTCCACTCGGAGGTAGGCGATCTCTTTTCCGACGTATCATTTTTCTCAGCACCCAGGCCACACTTTTATTTCGTTGACATGATTAATGGTTCCCGGACGGCTTAAGAAACGTACACTCAAGATGCAGGAAGAAAGGCTGACCCGAAACGTCAAAATAATAATTCGGGATATATATCAAGCTGGCCGGCGTGTACCATCACGCGAAAGAGCTGGATTTTCTTGGAAACGTGGGGTGACGGAGGACGATTTTACAATTTCTAAATGACGTGCACGTTCACGTGTATTCAGAGAAAGCAGGCCGGCCGTGATTTTTGCGAAAACCTATATACCTGCCGGATATTGCAGCGAACGCAACGCGAATATCCAGGGATTTATAGGCTTTTACTCGTTATTTGCAACGGATGCATATTGTTGCGCTCGTTTCGCGAATCAAATGCGTAGGGAAAACGGCGAACTAGCAGTGGCAACGTGCGCCGTTGTTGTAAATCTGGAGGCCTTGACTTTTGCGATAGGAAAGATGTTCAATAAGAAACGGATGTAAAAGATTTTAGTTTATTAAGAAGTACCTTTAACGCGTGAAATGGATTAAACTGGAAGTGTAAGTTGTTCTTTAATGTGTTCTAAAGTATTCGTTCTTCTTTCCGAGTCGACCGAATTGGAGTTAATCGATCGATTGTCTCGATCATGGATTCGAATAATGGACTTTTTTAAATTTGCGAAACACTTTATATTTATATTTTATAAATTTCCTGATCTTCTAGGTATAATTATCATAGCGTTACGAGCGCATAATATGCAGAATACAAGAGGCACGGTCTTCCTAAAGAGGAAAAGCACGAACGAAACAGAGATAGGTAATTTTCAGCTCGAAGACGTCATTAAATATCGCGTATTTCTTAAACGTTCCACCTTTTTGAATAAATTCGATAGAAACGACGAAGACTCATGGAAAAATTGTTTAGCGGCAGAGATGCCTCGAAGCAATCGTCGGTTCTGGAATTAAACGAACCCGTAATTTAAATTCTTATACTTTGGCGGGGGTGTGATTGCACATCAGAGTAAATATTTCAACGTCCGATGGTAAAAATAAGGAACGAAGAAGAAGAAATAATCGGACACATACAGGAGGCACGCGACACGCGTTCGCAGGATTTAATTTACTTGGAACACGAATTACGGGACCGGTGAAGATTTAATTTGATAAAGTCCATCCAGACGTAGCGGAAAAAATTAAATTCTTTTGTAACAATCCGAATATCTGGGTTCAATTGTATGAACGCATTCGTAGCTCGTGCGTCAATTACAAAATTCCTTTCAAATCATTGCCGTGTCGTTAAAATATTGAATAAAAGTACAGTTTTGTTTAATTTTGAAACTCTGTCGCGTTGACAGAGTTGTATAGCTTTGATTTAACGCGGAAACGTGCGATAAAGTTTTAACGTACACAGTCCAGAGTAGGATTGGAAATTGAAATGTAAAACAGATTGTAAATTTCTTGGATCGAATGAGAAAAAAGATCTCTGTTCCACCTCTAGAGAGGAGGGGGGGGGCGGGGGTAAAATACGAGAACCTTTTTATATGATTTCCATTCCTACAACGTCGACTAAGCGTACGCAGATTAAAATTTGAGCCAGTTTCTTGCTCCGTTTTTTTCGATACATTGTTTCTCAATTTTAAAAGAAACACACAGAAACGTAGCAAACGTACGAGTGAGTCTGGTGTATTAAAAATTGAAACGAACCGGTAAAACGAAACTTTCGTAGTTGCACGACGCGTTGAAATTGTTACGATAACTGCAGGTTCCCAGGTCGAAATTGTTAATCCACTTTATCCTTCGAGCATTGCACGCGAAGACGAGGCTACTAATTGTAAGAGCTTGGGAAAGTTTGGCCGTTAGGGCGCGCGATGCGTGATACTGCATACAAACTCAATGCTTCGCTAAAAACAAACCGAGGGATATGGCCATAACCCGTACACGAGTTTTAATTTTTACTTATCAGTCGCGTTTTATAGTTCCAGGCACACGAGACATTCCGTTTCAAAGAACTCGCAGCTACGAGTCCCATATGTTTCCTTCCTATCTTTCCATCGTTAAACTCGATTACCATTGAGGGAATAAGAGTACGGTTCCGTGGGAAGCTGGAAGGCTCTAACAGGTAGCTTTTCGCTGGATTCGTTTGAAATTGGAATACAAATCGGCAAGCAAAGCGGAGAGATATTCCTGACACGTACGCGTATTATGAGCGCGCGCGCTTCGAGTTTTATAGTAGCGAAATTTGAACAATGTGCATAGCTATTCCGCAACGTAATAACCGTACGTTATGCACCGTTATTACGAAGTATTAGCATTCAGCCAGTTGTATCATTCTTAAGTTTCATATCTCACTTTATGTATTCAACGTCTGGGTTAATCCTAGCGAGGTGCTGTGACTAACAAATGGACGAGTAAAGAATATTGGTTGACGAGATATCAGAAATATTTGGCCTATTAATCGTCAAAGCTGAGTCGATCTTCTCATAGCGTAGCACGACAGGGATTTGGACGAATCTTTACGTGTTGCGCGTTGAATAAGCTACGCCTTGTCTGTTCGATGTTTATTTATCGTCCTGGTGTCTTT
Organism: Bombus superbus; assembly: GCA_014737385.1. NCBI lineage: Eukaryota > Metazoa > Arthropoda > Insecta > Hymenoptera > Apidae > Bombus > Bombus superbus. Next base: position 1,675,968 of record JACXIK010000064.1, on the reverse strand, counting down.
TATGAATCTTGAATCAGTTACTTCATCGTCCATACAATTGGTGCAGTTTAGACAACGTGTCGCGTTAATCCTTCAATAACGCGACCAAGAGAGACTCGAGCAAACGTCCAAATAAATGTAGTTCGATAAATTTTCATTATTCGTACATATACATCTTCTTCCGACAATGTTGTGCAAGTCATTAATATCGTTGAAGACCCGTTAGTCTATGAAATCTGTCTTATTTTGATCGTTTGAAAACATTTAGCAAACGTAGGTCACCGATCGACATCGTGACAGTCAACGTGTTAAGAGTTGCCTAGGAATGGAACCTAAAACATCAATTACCATGGGACGAGCAAGTTACTTTGAGTTTGATCACATTAGAGACTTCAATACTAAGTGCTCCCTAACGCCTAGTCTATTTTGACAGTAGACAAGCCTCGTGGCCATCAAGATTCTGATCCTAAGTGGAAACATTTGTCAAGCGAACCCCCGTGACAAGTTGATCTTGATGCGAAATAGCCCTCGACAGGAGAAGGACCCTGAAATTGTGGGAATCCCGCCGCCGCCAAATGTATAACCACAGGCATCAACATCCTCGAGGTCTCTAAAGTGTTTAAATTTTACTCGTCCCGGCTTACAGATTAAATCGCACGCGTAGATATTTGACATGGGTATATCTTGAATTGTATCAGTGGGACGAGCGAAATCTTGTGATTCGAGATAAGACAAACGCCAAGAATAAGAAAATTCTGGTGTAGGTTTCATTTTTGAAGATACTCGAGTCCCATTAATTCCTCGCTGAAGAGCAGTAAACACGCGATGGGACGTTGTTACGTACGAAAAGACGTCGAAAATTTAGAACAAAATGTCTTCGTTTAAACGATTGTCTTTGAGAAGATCTAAGCTACTAAGCCAACCTTCGACCGAACTCTATTTTCTTTCTTCTCATATTTATAAATATTCTATTGAATGTCACGCAGTTTCATTATCACAATCGCAGAAAACATTTTAATCCATGAAGATTGATATTGAAATTGATATTGATATTAATCAGATTAATTCGAGCATCGGAATTACGCGACAATGTTGTATTACCTTTAAAATTCTCTGTCCTGTCTATCTTGAAAAATATATCCAATTCGAAAACTACTTTCCCATTTCAGAAACCATTTCTAAACCGCTAAATGGAAAGTAGCAGGTCGATTTGTCGATGCATGTAAACCGCTTAATCGGAAAAACGAGCGCGCGAGGTGAGGATATAAGATGGACGTTGATCGTTTCCGACGTTCGTGTAGATCAATCACAGCCGGGGCAATTCGTAAAACCAGGTGTGAAGTGAAAACTTTAATCGACGTTCGCGTGATAAGTTCCGAGCCTCTTTCTCGCACGTAGGAACTTTGATGTTCGACCAATGTACACCTCTGAATTCATACGAAAGCAATTTCCCATTGGATCTCGGAGTCTCGACCACGTAGACGATGCAATGATCGATTCCTCGCGTTGTATTTCTAAGCATCCACTCGTGTTCGCGATCTGGTAGTAAGATTAATCACGAGCGGAGTATCACGTGCTTCTTTCAGTCACTTTCAGACACGCAAGCGTTCACAACCGTTTTTCAATGATGAATTAGTCGCGTACACTATCGTCCATAAGTACCTGGACTCTTCCAAATATTATAAAGCGGATGGAGTTTACATTAACAAATTGTGGAGAATTTATAAACAAATCGAAGAATAAAAGATCGATTGAATGATATTACTAAAAAAAAGAAAAGATGGTCATCTAGCATCGAATTATGAAATTTATTATTAGTGAAGTCGAATTCAGAGTAAAGCGACGTAAAGTAGAATACGCGTCGAACAACGTTGCCTCAGACACATTCTACTGATCCACACTACCGTGTGTACATGCTTGAACATTTGTAGAAATTTCCTCTACATGCACCACATGGTGTACCTAACTTATTACGATCATACGAGATGAAATTTGAAACCTAATAAAAGATTCACGTTGAAATTACAAATTATTCGCTGGAAATATCATTTCACAGAAGTCACACAATCGTGTGAACTGCTCACTATTATTCCTACGTTATTCCTACGTTTTAAAGATCTAAAAATGTCTATATAGATTTGACGAGGTTTCAGCTACTCGTTAAAAACAAATATGGAAATTGCGTAATGTATTTTCCCCGTCTTAATTTAAATCTAGCAGAGTATTTGATCCCAATTATTCCAAGAACTAAAGAATCACTAGCAAAGAAACGTTCTTCGATCGTTACTTCCTAAAAAAAGAATAGTCACTTTTTGGTCAAATCGCATCGAGCTTCGAGATACTTACGGTTGGTAGTGTACGCTGTTACGACCTTTTTGTCTCGTATTTTATGTCTGCACGATGACGGAGCAAGTTTACGTCGAGAAAGAGTTTGCATAAATTTGAACGCGTTTCGTTCGTTCGAAGATTCGTACCGGAGAAAAAACGTTAATGAAATTCTCGCGAGGAACGAAGGAAGCACGGAATATTTTCGATAGCTCGTGCATCCTGCTACAATGGATACAGAGGGAGACTATTTCGAAGAAATAACGTGGAAAATTTGCCAGAGATAAACGAAATTTTTCCTCTGCGTGCGCTGCAAAGCTCGACCGAATAATCTTGCTCCGTCGGATGAATGGAAATAGATGAATGAAGAAGCTAAGTACAGCTACAAAGTGTCTCGTATAATAACCGTTTCTTTTATGAGATCTTCTTCGAATCGCGGAAAAGCTGTTCTTGTCGCGGAAGAAATGGACCTCGTCGTATACGTGGCTCGCTATTTCCCCTTTTCTTCTTTTTTTCTTTACAAAGAATTTCATAATCGTGGATTTTTGTATGTGCTTATTTGACATTCAAGTACTTCAGAGAAGTACGATCCGCTTCGCTGGAAAACGTATTTCGAAGCTTCAAATGGAAATAGGCCATTATGAAATTATCGCACAAAAGGAATTCAAAGAAAAAGATTTCATAAAGTAGTCTCCCTCATAGGGACACAATTTGATTTTCTTATTTTTATAACACTGAAACTTCAATATGCCAATCTAATCGTATCTTTACGTTTCACATTTATCTAAATTCTCTACATTCCGCTACTACATCTCTTATCTTCCATCCATTGTGTCATCTTGCCAGGGACTAACTAACTATGCCAAACACAGAAAATCGATATCATCCTCTCCTATACTGCATAGTAATGTTATACCAGCGATTATTAATGACGTCGTTAAATCCAATTCAACCATTACAAAAAAAAAAAAAGAAGAAGCTTCATCTAAATCATAATCAATCGAATTTCTATAGTCGTTCCCACGTATCTTCTCTTTTATTTTACGTTTCGAATTCTCACTCTGTAAATATTTCTACGTCAAATTTTTCTACAAGAATTTTCAATGTCAAAGATTTGCTCGTTAATGCACTTGTTGGGTAACCGCGGTACTTTATTCGCTCGCGTAAGCTTTGATTGTTTACGCACGAAATAGAAATCGCAAAATTACCACAACAAATTTCATAACCATTCATACGTATGAAGTACACGCGTAACGTTATACGATGTAGAGACGGATATCGTATTAAATTATTTATCATACATAATTGTTTGTTATATTATATCGTAGGTAACTAACATCGGATCCGCAGTGAACCTGTTAAACTCTCAGTAAACCAGTTTTCCATTACTAAACACCAAAGAAACAAATATCATCCATTCTAGATTACAGCCGAATTAACGGAGCCAGGCTCGCGTTTAACCTGACCGCCACGGTGTAACGATGTTTCATCGCGTACAACACGTAACGAAATTCTCGCGGAGCAAAAGCTAGGTTACAGGTCGAGGAATATCTGAAATAGGAAGTAGGTGGCCAACGATGTAGGACGAGAAGAGTGACAGTACGGGAAGAGGCCCCTGTAATGGAGGTTTATTGGCAATTAATCTTGCGGACCGGATGTGTCCGCTTCGCCGACCACGATACACTTCCGTCTCGCCTGACTACCGGTAAACCGATGAGAGATGTATTGCATCGTCGCACGGAATTAAGCGTACGTACCCTGACTATATCGTTTGCTCCAGACTACGTCCCGTAATGTTTAGTTATCATATCATTTAGGTATCGTAAAGTCACGAATTAGCCTACGTATTAGGATCCTACGTCGCAACCGATTAGTCTCAATGACTTTAGAAAATGTACAGCTACCTAGCAATCGTCCTAAAAAATGTGGACACACTGTATCGTTAGACTCGTATATTCGTACAAATAAGAATGTCCTCTGGAAGCTGATCTTCCTCGTAGCTCCACCACCAAGTCTCGTAATTGTCAACATACTTTCGCGCCATCAAGTAGACGCGAGAGTACTTAAAATTTCGCGAGCTAGTTTGGCATAAAACACCGCACGATTTTAGTACGCAAATCTTACGAAATTTATCGATTCCGTCTCAGCTACGCTCGCGTGAACGCGTCTTTTTCCTGCGACGAAAGTATCGTTCTACGTCTTCGATGTTGTCTGGATATCCATCAGAACGATTCGGCGAATGGCGAGTTTCAAAACGTAGTCGAGATGTTCCCTGGCCGTGCTTGCTCGACGCATTAGGGAAATAAGACGGAAAAGAGGATTGTACTCGGTAAATGTTATCGACGACAGATCTAGCGGATTCCGCGGCAGGACGTTATTCTTACGAGCAGTTTCGCGTGGTTAAACGCCGTACCGTGACGGAAGAAATGTGTAACGACCGGCTGCGTGGGATGGGTTTAGAGAGAACGTTTAAAATGTTAGGGCGGGAGTCCCGGTTTAGATCGTGAACGTGTTGGTAGGGTATTAATGAGTATCCGAGTAAATTAACTGCGACGGATGGCGTGGTTGTACGCGAGAAATTTGCGAGATGAATAAAAAATCACTTGGATTTTAATGCATGCATGTTTAGTAATACAAAATGGTAGGTAGAAAATGTCACAAGCTATTTTCTCGGAAACTGTTTATCAGGAGCGTTGCGAGATAGATTATTTTCGATGTTAAATGGCTCATTAAATGAAGCGACATGAAATACCACTGCTAACCCTTCGTTTGTACGAAAGGGAATAAAACCCCTCTTTTTTTAATGAAATTGCGCATAAATTTTCACAGAAAGACAAACGACAATTATTTTAATATTCGTAGATTTTAATGCACAAGCACGAGATGTAATAATTTACTTTCAGTTTAAAAATATCGAAGCAGGATGATAAATGTCACATACACTTTTCCTTCTTATAGAATCGAATACGGACGATAATTAAACGGTTGATCGTTTAACTACGAATTCAACCGATTTTGCGACAATGAATTTCGGCAATCATTCGAAAGAACTATCTAACCCCCTCCTCTTTAAATATAAACCAGATAACATCTGAAATGTTTTAGCAACTTAAATTTTAAATTTTGAATTGGGCAGTCAAGAAAAATGGCCCTCAAGACGTCAAGGAACTTTATCCTTTATTTATATTTATATTATTCGTCCATTTCAAAATTACAAGGCTCGCAATTCGAACTAAACGATATTCCCTCAGAGTTATTTTATAAATATCGATACCAAACCAGAACAACAATTTTTGAAACCGTAGCAGCAATTTCTTCCTATTCTTGTTTCCACTGTTCCTCGTAAGGAACGATTCCCAAATTTTCTGTTATCGATGTTCCGATAATCGTTTCGTTCGTCGGAATTCCAGTAGTCGGAGCCACGTCGTATGAAAAATTACCAGCAATATCTACATTTTGCACCGTTTCCTGTCGGAGGCCCGGTTTCAGCGTTCCCCTTTAATCGGCAATCCCCTCGTAAAGGTGAAAAGAGAAATGGATCGAAGCCAAGAGTGGCGCACAGAGGTGTTGCCTGCAACTCGACTCGGAGGCCACCCCCGCTTTCGCCCCCTTTTTCTTTATTCCGTGTCGCACTACAGCCTCGCTGAGAGCCGTTCTCCTCTTCGAGAGAAGAGTTTTCTTCGCTGGTCGTTAATGACCGCGCTCGTATTAATTTGACCCACCCTCCCCCCATCTGACTCGTTTTAATTGAACGTGCACGCGAGCATCGGGACTCGTCCGCGGTATGAACAGGAGAATAATTACCGGCGATCCAAGGGACGATAACGTCGCTGTTGCTTAAAACCGAAGTCCCCGGTACAAACACGCGGGGAAATTATCCTAGCTCACCATCGTACACACACTTCACACAAGAAACGCGTATTGTGTACGCGACGCAGACGATCTGTGGTTGCTTGCTTGCGTATACAGAGGAAGTTCGATGATTTTTATCAACGCATTATTGATAAATTTTGGTATCCAATTGTTCGGGTGTTCCGAGCGAAAGAATCGTAGGAGGTCCGGAAAGGAACTTGAAATATTTCCGATTATTCAAATATGAAAGAGAACATTTATCATTTTACAATAATCTACAAAGATAGATAGAGATACGTATGTGAAACGAGCGTGAAATAATCTGCAACAGTACAGAAAATCTCGCGGGGGAAAAAGGTGTGTAATATCGTTCGTTGCAATTTTTTATACTTGACGTGGAGAACAATAGGGAGCAATAATTAAGTGTACTCACTCCGTGTTAATACCCCAATATGTCGCATACCGCCGATTAAATCGTTCGAAACGTCAATAAACGATTTATACCGCAGAATCGATGCGGAGAGGATCATCCGCGTTATATTTACTGATGGCCATTGAATGCCCTTGATACTCTATCACCGTGCCAATATGCTTCGAATAGCGTATATCCGGCTTCAATAATATTTCCAGACTCGTATTTGGAAACTTACCCCGATAGGCTGCACGATCAATTCGCGATGGAACACCGGTTTATTCATCGCGTACCATAGTGTCGAATCAATTCACGACCTTTCCGAACAAAAGGACAGCTCGTTAACGTGTGTGCGTAATCTTGTTGCGATGCAATTACGGTGTTAACAATGCGCTTGTGTTTCAATCGAATAATATTGACGCATATTAATAATCATCGAGCATTGTTTCTCGATTATTTCATAATCGATTGTTTTTAACTGTAGCTGATCGAATCGTTTTACACGCTATTTGCATTACACGCAATAATCTTCTGGAAGCATTATTCGTTAGTTTACGTTCCGAATCTAAATCCACGTAAAATTTAATCTATTTCACGAATAAAGGCTAACGAATAAAGATCAAAGTGTGCGTTTCGCGGCTGAACATTAGTACAGTACTTTGTGTCCATGACGAATTGCCAGATGAAAATTCTACAATACGATCCAATTATTAACTTTTTGAGCGTTCGCTAAACCAAATGTGATAGGAAAAGTTATTCTCCTTTTTTATGACTTAACCTTGAATACGTACGTTGTACAAATATCTTAATTTGTGTTTTATCAATCCTTCTCCAATGATTATTCATTTTTATATCGTTCGATAATTGATCTTTGTGCATTATTTAGAATCATAGAATATAATTTAGAATCAAGAATACCATCAGGTTCCAGATAATGTCGCGTTTCATAATTGTGGTTTACTATTTAAATATCGAATTCTAAGTTTTATATTTTCCTAGCAATTGCCTACTAGTTTCTCCCAATTAATTAATCGTCTCTCTAATTAGTTAAATTTTCGTTCAAAATTCAATAAATCGATCTACATCGCTCCTAGTTTGACTCACCATTTCCTATGAACGTATACGTGCGTAACAAAGTTCAAGGTCCCACTAAATCGTACAATGATGCTTACACATGTTTCCAAAGCAAAGTTTACAACTAGCTCAACAACGCGAGCGCGCAAGATTTATTTGCATGACTATCGCGTTGCATCACCCTACGTACATATACATATATAAACACACGTACATAGTTTCGGATATACAAGCTAGATAAACGCAATACTTCGTATCATCCGCCAGATTACACGAGATAACACTTGCTGGATGCGGTATTGTCGCTGTTTGTATCTATCACAACGCGCAATGAAAGGAACCAGCACCGGTAAGAGAAAAACGGTACGTACACGATTTCTTCAAACGAAGAAAAACTTGTTTAACTTTTTCCTCGTCTCCGCTCTCTTGAGAATCTGAGAATGAAAGTTTCCACGGTTGAATCGTACACCATTACTCGTCCGAAATGTTCCTCGGACCAGGAAAAGTTTCAATCGAAAAAAGGTACAAATTTGTACTTTTTCAGTTAGTACAATTTTTACGCGTGAATTTTAAAAGCTTCGATTCCGAATATTCGATCCGCGCATACATCCTGCCTACCGTTTGCACTTTATTTTCATTTTACTTTTATTCGTATCTTATTTCTTGTTAACTGGCGCGAAATATTCTTGCTAAATCTGATCGTTTACAGGTATATCAAATGTAACGATATATGAAAATTACAGGTAAAGAATATAACGAACAAAAAATTGTCCATCTCCTTATTTGCATGTAATTTGACAGATAAAGAGTTTTGACCTTTCGTTAAACCATGAAATTAGTCGGACGTCACAGTGAAACGAATCAATATGTCAAATCCTTGTATCTTTCTTCCTAATTGTGCCAAGAAACCGACAGTGACCCGGAAATCTGTCGACTTCAAATCTACGCAATGCGACGAATCTGGCAAATGATGTAAAAAAAAAAGTCAAGGAACAAGACGATGGTCTAAGAAACCAATCACGGATGCAGGGGAGAAGCTTGCGTCGAGCAATCGGCAAAAAACAGAAGCAGCTTCCAGGGGAAACCGTTTCTCGAGGATAGAGAGGAGACGCCGCCAGGAACAGAAAGGTGGGCGGAGAAGTACAAGGTGGAAGACCGTGCTGGCTGTGGTAGAGCGGTAAGAGGCGAGAGAATTAGTGGGTGGTTCTCTACGCAGATAATTTGTGGCGTGCAATCCCGGCCCAGCCATCTAGGCGGATAGGTAAGGCGTAGCTGTACCGTTTCGTAATAATTTACTCGACATCCTCGGGACCACTGAACGAACGAACGAGTGCAATCAGAAGCGAATGGGTTGATTGATCGAAGTGCGATTCTATCGTAACGTATAATTTAAGACGATTCGTTGGAAATCGAAACCATACGATAGAGGGAACAGTCGCGTGCAAACACGAAAATTTCTCGAAAAAAAAGCTCGAAATTCCATGCGTTAAATACGACTGGCTACTACTAAGAATCATAGTAGCGTGTGTCAGATCACTGCTATTTTTCACCAAACAGAAACAGACAGAACTTCGTCTTCTGAAAACTGCCACTAGACCGATTTACGCCATTAATGTTCTCAACGCTCCAAATCTAGCTATAACCACCATAGCCTATAAACCCGAGGAATCACGTGGAATGAATTATGCCGTGACACGCTAAGTAGACAACCTGCATGACAAACTTTTGCCGTAGATGCGTAATTGATTTGTTCCATTCACAGACCCAACAATCTGATCGACGTCTCCTTTGGAGACCACCATTCCCACACCATTGTTTGCTACACATACTGCACTGTGTCTGATGTCACGTTGTAATGAATGCAGGATGTCGACGTGGATGATGATGAACAGAGGTTATGCTACCAAATATTCGGGTTCGGTGCGCGTCCACGGTGTATGGAATCCGTTGTTGAGGGATGTCAACGACATCCCCTGCGGTCTCCACGTCACCAGCCGTTCCTGCTCCCGTTATGGTAGACCGGTGTACGCAGGTAGGCCTCAAGGGGACCAGTTCGTGACATGTACTTGTAATTGGCGCAGAAAAACGCACGGACCTCGTACATCTTGGATCAACGTTTAGATACGTTACAACGATAGTAGTAAAGTTCGAGAAAATTAAGATTATGTTTGAGATACAGTGGCACAGTAATAATCGAGTGACAAGTCCTGAGTCCACCACGTCCTATACGATGGCGTGTAAGTGTCTGACTTGTAGCAGCGCCGTATAAAATATCGACGGTAATGTACGACTTTTTACTCTTCAATTTTTTCTGCTTCGTGTACATCGTTACGAATACTTTGAACGTAATTGTATGGAATACTCGACAGAGCCGTTACAAATATCGATAAAAGGTATAAATGGAACTAAAATGCTAAAAGATATTACAAGGTAGATGTTCTATCTAGGAATTTTTGCTTTTTCGTTTCGCCTATCGTCGTTATCGATATTCGACAGCGTGCACCATCGAAGGTAACGCGGTAGAAAACTAAGAAAACAATCGGCTCTTATCGATATTCGAAATATCGTTCGGATACGAAGAACAGTCGATCGAAGAAAGGAAATAAAATATTCTAACAACGTGTTACATAAAATTAGCGACGTTCTACAACGAAATTGTTAACAAAGAAGCACCGTGTCGTAGAAAAGTCGATTCTACAAAAATATAATTGCTCCTTTATATCTCTACGAAAAAGTATCAAAACAAAGAATATCAACTTCCTATTTATAGAAAGAGTATTATAAATGGCTACGTGACTATCGATAATCGGAATGATAATTGTAATATCGACATCAAATTGCTACGTTAAAATTAGAGTAGCTAAACGGGGCTCGATAATGCAGCATTATAATCAGCGTACCTCTTTACATAATTAACTGACCATTCCGGAACATTAAAATCAATTCGACGATTCCCACCGTCGCTATTTTATCATCCGCCTCGATTCACGATAAAAGATTCTCGTTATGAGCATTGTGAATACACCTTGTTTGCGAGTATTTATGCGTAACGAAGAGAGTCTTGCAATGCCACTCGACCATGTCTAAAGTGTCCGATACTAAACGAAGATCGAACGCTAAACGGACAGCCCTTGGAATACTCGATACGAGCGAAGCTCGCGATTTAGTTGCGCGGACGCATTTACATCGATCTGGTAGAATCGCGCGGAACGCTCGCTAATATCCTTGACACGACGTACACCGTGAGCCCGTACACGCGGCCGGAATACTTAATATCTTCCGCTCGAATTCCATACGAATTTTGTATTACACGGTATTTCTGGTGAAATATCGGTGACGTTGCTCGTAAATCGAAAATGGTAATGGGACCCCGGAGCCGCCATTATCCGGCGAACAAGAAATCCCGCAAGGCGTTAGATTTATCCTGTTCCCTAGTCAACGATGATACATTATTCTCGAGCGTCGTTAAGACTGCAAACCTAACCCATTATATCGTTCTGTGACGTCTCATCAGGGAATCACCCGCGACCCTTCGTATGCGTCGTTTCTCGTCTACGGTATACTCTAAACCGTCTCTGCCGTCACTGCCACAGGCACGATAATTGAGTACGCTGCTCGACGATACGTGAACGCACTCGTGGGAACACGCACCGACGTAAACCGAGCCCTCAGACGTACGAGACGACAGTGTGCGAGAAGGGTCGTGAAGAATTTACACTGCAGAGTCGTTGAAACGACTCGGTTACATCGCCGTGGTTCCGTAGTCGCGCGTAAAACGAGCGCTAACGGCCACCCCATAGACGGCCTTGTATCACGATCATCGCTGTGGCTAGCACGATAGGGTGAAGCTTTAGGAAACAAATTTCGTCGGATAAGGAGGTGGTTAATGGACTTTTAAGTGGATTTCCCGTAGACGCGTTCGTTTTCTTGAGATAAGATTTTCGGGTTGTTTGTCGCTTTGATTTGTGATAATTTATTTATTGCGATAATTTACTAAACCGTGAGCGTCTATGCAAATTTACCTTTTTTATAAAAATGATTTTAAAAAAAGGTGGATATTTTATATATTTTTTCGTATTACATGCGTTCTGAAAATTGTACCTTTAAATTTATATAGGTAAAAAATAAATAAAAACAGAAGTAGAGAAGATTGCACCGTAGGTCTCGAGATTTGGTTTCCAGATTATGATTAATGGTTAATGCAACACGTGCGAAACGTCCCTTAAGACACACTATATCACAATTGTCAACGGTAATTACCTAAATCTCGTCATCCAAAGATACTATATCACAATTGCCGACGATAATTCTCCGAAACTCATCGTCTAAAGACGCTGCATCACAATCGTCAACGGTAATTCCCTGAAACCTCGTTATTCGAGATGCCATATGGCGCGCTAATTCGCAATTGAAAATCACAGAAAGAAAGCACGATCCGTAGATCCGTAGAGGAACATATTTTAGTAGGATATAGTCGAAACGTGGACAATTAAATTCAAATCCACGAAGTTCTGTGAAAAACCAACAACTGGTACTTACGATACCGCAACTTTGTGTCAACATTGTGTCATCTTTAAAACATTTAAGAGGCTAAAGAAAGCATAGATGCTCCTAAAACCAAACAAAGAAACAATTTTGAAACATATATAGAAATTTATCGTGATTCTGCCCATTCTACACTGAAATTTTTACCAAACGCGAAACAAGCAATGAAAGTCGAACGATAAGGCGATTAATTCCTGTCCGAGACACTGTCCGCCCTTGCAAACCTAAAATTCCTTTTCAACCCCTGATACACCGAATTATTTCATTACAGAAATTCTTCCGCCGATTATTTGCCAGTTGCGTAATTCGAAGTTTCGCGCGACTGAATACGCCACGATATTACGCTTCTGGCGGCGTGTAGCGCAACGAACCGAGCTTTAATATCGCGCGAAGGAGAGGGCCGGAAATATCCACGGAGGCAACCCCAACGCAGACGTCGTCGCTCCTCAAGAAACGACGCCGCGCGTTCCCTTTCGCCGCGAGACCACGATCCATGGTCGCGTAGCGTAGACGGTTTTCTGGCCGCTTCGTAGCCTTGAATGAAAAACCTCGAACGAAACGAGAAGAGAAAACGCGCGGCACTCGAAGGGGTTCCAACGATGCCCGTTGAGATCCAACCAAGCGGTCTTACGTAAGTAGTCCTCGCGCGCACTAGAAAGCGTAACGCCTCGCGGAAATTCGCCGGCTGGATGAGTCGAGTGCGCACGTACGAGTTACCAGCGGGATGGAGACAAAGTTGTAGGCCAAGACGGCCGTAGGCGATCTTCAACCTTCGAGCTACTACTGTCTTCGGTCGAGAACCGGCTAATTGGATACTCTGTAGCCGACACTCGTTTCTTCCTACGAGTCAACTTCTTCCGTTCTCTCGTTTTGTTGTTGTTCCGTTCCTTGTCCTCGGGTTTCCTATCCTTCCCGCTTGTTTCCTCTTTCATCGCGTCGTTCTTCGTTACGATCTATAGTCTACCGACGAGAGGAAAATAATTGACCGCGGAAATGTTCCTGGGTCTTGCGATAGATCGAAAGAAAAAATGGGCGTGGGTTTGGAGAATGTACCGTTTGCAAATCGTAACGTGTCAACTTGCCCGACGAGAAGGTATAATGTTTAATCGAGTTTCCTAGATCCTACGAGAATTTATCGGAACGAATACCTGAACAATTACGTTCAGCGAGATTTTTAAAACCGGCGATAAAAGGAGAATAATTTTGAATTTCCTTGTTTCCAACGGGATGCAATTGCGTCGTTTCGTTTATCCTTTTCCGGTGTATCCACAAACGATAAACTGGAAGACCGCTTAACATCAACTACATCGTCAAACGTGGAACTCCAAGTAGTTCAAGTGCGCGTACACTGCGACACAGGCAGACAGTGGAAAAAGAAGCGATAGAACAAACGGGAAAGTACAAGCCGTACATTCGGAGGGAACGGCGGTGAACATATAGCGGTCGCACGAACAATTTTCATACCGCATTCAGAGCGGCCAAGTCAAAAATAAGATTTCCGCCGGCAAAGAGTGGCCGATCTAACGAGCAGCGGACGCTAATTCTTTGATGTCAGAGCGGTCCCGCAAAAGTCGCAAAAACTGTTTGATATCATCTTCGTGCCTTTGTCCCGTCGTAAAGTATAAAATTTACAACCGCAGGGGTCTCGTCAGAGAGAGAAAAGGAGAGAGAGGGGGAGAGAGAGAGAGAGAGAGAGAGAGAGAGATAGACAGGAAAGAAAGAAGAGAGGAACAGGAGTACTGGAAAGCAGGGACATGGCTAGGCCCGGCGGATATAACTAATTACGCGCACTCAACGGTGTCGTCATTCTACCTTTGTCAGGAACGCTTTATTTCCGCAGCATCAGAATTTTCAGCGGTCGAGACGTTTCGCGTTCGCGTATACCCTCGGGACCAGACAGAAATAGCCTAATAGCGTTATTGTTGGCGCTGTTCTTCCCCTCCATTGAGATCACCCCGTCGGATCGATTGCCATTTTCGAGAAGTGCTCTCTGTCTCGCCTTTTACGCGTCTCCGTCAAAGTCCTCGTTTGGCGTTTCCGCCAGGACAACAGAGTAAGCTTTATTAGCCGTTGTTCGCTCGTATGATCGTTCGTCGGCATCGTTGATCGAACGTACCCTTTAATTACCTTGCGTTTGACCAGCGTCTCGCAAGTTTCGGCCCAGGAATATGGTATAAAACACAGCACATTAGCCGGCACGGTCTCGCCTCGTAAATATTACGCTTTCCTCCAGCAGGAACCACTCGTCGTGAAATATTTCATGGTATCGTAAAATCTCGTTTCGCTCCCGTTACGCTGTTTCATTCCCTCGCCCAGACTCTCTCGCCAGCCCATGTTTGGTCTACGCCTTGGCTATTGAATTACAGCCATAGCGCGAGTTTAGTTATTTTTATTCAGATAGAACCTTATTATCGCGATGAGACGAAAGAACTCGATGATAATTGTTATATTCGTTTCTCATTAATCGTAATATTATTAGGTTGTCCGGAAAGTTTCTTTCGTCTTGTAAGGAAATAACGGATGCACCGCGTTCTCTATTTTATATTATTTCCGTGGAATCGTGTACGATCGTAATAACAGAGATAGAAGAAAATGGATCGTAGATGATCGAATAAAATAATATAAAACGAAAAGGGGTTGTGCGTCCGTTATTTGCTTACAAAAGGAAAGAAACTTTGCTGTAATATTGTTTAAAATTGTTTAACACATTCGCCGCGTAACAAGAAATTAATTGTCGAGCACGGAAAACATTTAAAGAACGGAAGATTGGTAAATCGCGGAATGTTGTACTCGTAACGAGAGTATTAATTATTCACGTATAGTCGACTGTCTCGAGTCGGAACTGCGAGCGTGATCTCTCGAGTGGAGTTGGTGCCAGACGAAATTTCTCGTCTCAAGACAAAAAAATGTTCCCGAATCGCGGCATAAATTGCGCGAAAGCTCCCGGTATGAGAAAGCACTCGCGAAAGTAGAAGAAACCTCTATGAATTCATACTCGAAGTTGCGCGGTCTGAATACGAGCGTATAAAAATGCCGTTTAAATCGTAAATTTGCAGCTTCGTGCTTAAATCAACGCCAGAAGATGTTTTCCACGAGAGCACTCATCGAGTTTTGATTTTCGCGTCCTCCTCCAACGCTACTTCGAGACCCTCGACTTTGTCGACTTTCGAAAGCGACTATGCTCGCTGTCTGTGAATAGAGTCTCTGAATATCCGATATATGGCACTTCTTCTTTCTACTTTGGACAGAGCAATTCTTAAACGTTTTGTTTCAGCCAACAACTTCGATCTTCTATCTCTAGCATAAATAATGTCGCTTAACGCTCAAGTATCGAAAGCAAAAGACTGCGCTTAGAATCGGCGATAATCGACCAGCGAACAAAGTCGTAACATTTATTACCAACGAGTCGTTCTCGACGAGTAAACAAATGCACATTATTCGTCATCATCGCCGCCATATTTTATTTAACTGTTAATCTCTCCTATTCCAAACTACACCCGGGATTTATCGACCGGCAATAAGTTTTTCCAACGAAACAGCTTAAACTGCAAAACGACAACGACTAGGAAAACGAATTAAAGCGTCAGCTTAAAGCAAACTTTCGTGTCCCAGCTGCTCCGTACGTTTACATAGTAGTTATTCGAAATTGTAGAGATCGCAATACGAGACGTATATCTAGGCGCGCGCGCGCGTTTGTATCGTTCATCGCGTTCGTAGTAGCCTATATTTTTTATCAGATACATCATACGAGGCTAAACGCGGAAGATGGACAGCGAAGGAAGAAACGCGGAGAAGGTACAGACAGAGATGGGAAGAGAGAAAAAAATGCGCCAGAGAAATAAAACCAGGCGCTTTCCACCGGTAAGAATTTGTTCGCAGGGAACTTTTATTCCTGCCATAAAAGCTTTTACGACAAATAAATTTTTTCGTTGTATCGAACGAAATTTATCCATCCGCTAGAAATTTACACGCAACGATCGTTGGTAGTGTACGTAACGATTTCGTAACGGTCGTTCGTTGGTTTACAGCGGCGCCCGCCGATGGATCCAGCTTCTACGATAAATCAATACCATAAGAATTAATTCCGCGACAACGATTTCTCTAACCGATCTTCGATATTTATGTAATACCAGTTGGGGCAAAGTGTCGTAACGGTGATCGTTGTACGATCGGCGTTTTAGTCGAAGATTTAACGTACGCGCTATTTAGTATTTATTTCTCAATATATATGTATTTATCTTCGACGAATGTTCGTTGCATTTTGTATTTCCTCTGAATTACATTTCCACCAAGGATTTATAGCTTTTATAATGCGCGTACGTGAAAACAGCGCCGCGCGGAAAACTCGTAAAGCCGAAGGATATACCGATTCTCGTTTTACCAATCGTTTCTCTATAATCACTCTGCGCGATAGCACGTTATCAAATAGAATTTTATCTCCGCGTTTTGTGTACTTTATGAATTTACGAGTTTTCATATTGTCCGCGTTCTGTGTACTCATTGGTGTATGCGTAATATAGAAACAGGTATTTCGCCAGAACACGCATTTCCATTGCTTCTATAACATATCAGAAAACATCGTATTATTCCTTTTCGAATGTTTTATGATAGTTTACTCGTTCCCACAGAGTCCACCGATTTTACATTACACGTGAACGAATCGGAGTCTTTCTCTCTTATTTCCACTGTTTTTGCGCGACTCGCGACACCTAATTTAATCATCGCTTCAAACAGACCACGAGCTGATTTTATGCGCTTATAATTCGTACTATGCTACCTGTGAACGGGATATCAACCGATCGGGAGATTTCCTCGAGCGAAAAATGGTCCTCTTAGCACGAAATAGAGGCTGGCACGTTAAACGGCGGTGAGAAGACGAGTTTGCTCGTGGAAAGCTTCGACATCGAGGAAAATTAATCGTTCGCTACTCGTCGTGACACTAGATCCGCGAATTTAACGCCTCGTCGAATTATCCCACTGCGGATAACCGCCTGCAACGTAGTACGAACGCGTCTTTTTATATAGCTGCGTTCTTCGATCGTTTTTAAAACTTTGAAAGATAATGGATTCCATAATTTACGAGGAAAAGATTCTTTCCTTCTTAACGTAAATGTCATTTTAAGAAGGCAATTGAAAATTATACGTTAGATCAAGGACTCGAGGAGAGGGAGACGTATCGGTGTTTCTGAATTTTAATAACAATATTGCGTTTCTTATATAATAATTTCTAATTTCTAAAGCCAATAATTTCTAACAACTTCTGGCCAATGCTGAAACAACGAGCAATTGGCGCGCGAGATACGCGAAACACTTTGCCATCGATTTTAGAAGAGAACGGTAAATCTGTTGGACGCGATAAAATTGGCCGCGGAAATCTGCTTAATCCTTCTTGTACCGAACCAATTACACCGTAAACAGTTAATAATATTTCCGATGGTCGATAGCCGATATCGATAACGATTACCAAACGGCTGACTTTCAGCTCGGAGCATTTCATAAATTTCGCTCGGACCGGGCTGAATTCGCGCGTGTGTTCCTCTGTATCGGCGGTCCCGTCGAAAACAAAATTCAATTGCCGACCCATTTATTTTTCTTCGGATAATACCATTCAGCGGCGACGCTGAGCCGGTAAAAACGGAGAGACTACCTGGCGAAAATTCACCGCGGCTTTGTTCGATACGCGAAACAGTTCGAACCACGCATCGAGCCGGCTTTCGATCTACGAGATTAATATTTGCAACGAAAACGACGAACGGGCACGTGTGCGAGAGCACACAAGCTCCTCGATACGAAGACAGGCAATATCGCTGACGCGCCTTGTAATAAGACACGTTACACGAAGTGGATTGGTGTGAAATTAATCGCCGTAGAAACGGATAAACGATACTGCTGTAACGCGGCCATTCAACGATCTCGGCCCTTCTGATTCGACATTTGCACCCCGTTTCAGCCGTCTTCTATTTCCTTGAATTTGCTCTTTGGTCATTTACAATTTGATCGCGATTATATCGTCAAAGGCCATCGTGGGTTCTCGCGTTGGATATTTTTATCGTGAATTGTAATAAAGCGTGTAACCCGATGATTTACCGACACTACATATATCATTATACAACGAGAAATATCGCGGAGTCGTCGAATATAATTCCATATAGATCGTATTATTATTACGATACGCAGCACTAGTTTCGTTTATGTGTGTAACGAAGTAGATATAAACGTTAACAACTATTTCACGATGAAATAACTTTGCAAAAGCAAATTACGCTTGCAAATATTTCACACAAAGCTTCTCTAAATATGTGTCGTTAATTTATGCCATGAAAAGGAGAAATTGTTTGAGATACCTACAATATACGATACCTGTAATAAATATCGAGTTTAATTTCGTGGGAGCTGTTCCTTTTCTGAAGCAATGTTTATCGATGCCGTCATTTAGGACACGAGCGAAAATAACGCGGAGCATGGTTCAACTTGCCTCGTCTAAAATTATAGTGCCGCGCATACCACAATAAAGCTATAATTGCAGCGTTTTGCGAAAATAAGCGGCGGTAACAAAATTCACATTGCCTCGGCCACTTTGCTCGACACCATGGCTTAGCCTTAAAGCGCGCTCGTTCCTTAAAACGCGATACTTACGTTCTAATGTTTTTGCCAATCTACTTCTATTTCATACGTACATTTCAGTCTTTTTCAACGTGTCGAGGGATGACGGCGTGCGAAAGTCTTGCCAAGCAACAGTTGAATGCACGGGCAGGCAACATTTTCGAAAGTACACACATTTTTAATCGGGTAAAATAACAACTTTTGCATTAGCAAACTATTGGAAATGATTTAAAGTGAAACGACTTGATGAATAATAAGAATAGAAATTTGGACGAACATCTTAAATCAAGTATACGAAGGAGTATACTTGAATCAATTTGAATGAGATTTTGAAATAAATTCTCCAACTCGGATTAGAATGTATTACAGCGAAGTCAATCGACGAATTTATCAAACTTTCTGATAAATTCGGGAAATACGTGCCGCGTTAAATACGACATAATTCACGCTCGATATCCTACTGAATTTTTTATCCTCTCAAATGCTTCGCTTCGTTTTGAAATGCTTTGGACAATATGCAGAGTTTGCAGGGAGTATATTGCAGAGTTCGATTAATTAAACGGTAATAAGGCACGATGATAGGAACGTTTTATGTTTAATAAACGTACATCCAATAATGCTTTGTTTTTCAATAACGAAGCTTTGAAATCATGCGCTTCGAATATACATGGATGATTAATTTGCTGACGCGCGCCAGCTCTTTTATATCCTTCGTTGACAAAACGTGCGAAAAGCTGCATTCTGAAATCTTATTTCTACGGAATGGGAAACGACGTTCAATTATTCGATATTTATATTATTTCAAATATTTCCTTCAAAAGAAACATATTCTACCGACTAATCGTTTTAAAACACTCTATATAATTTCTCGATTCATCGCAGTAGAATGTCCGACTGAATCGTCAAAGTTCACAAGACATTCGTCAAAATTATTCGAATCGATGTATAATTTTGTAGTACATTCTATAATGCCATTCGTTGAAACGAAATATCTGATACAATCGAAAGCTCTCGACGAAAACGACTCTACGCTTGTCTTTTTCCAAAAAAAAGTACAAGAATATCCCAATACGTCTCTATCACGTTTGTCCAACGCGTTTCGGTCGTGTTAAACAAAACGTTCGTCGTGCTACGCGATTGCTGTATTTGATATTGTATCACAGGAGAACTATATCCAACTACGTTACAAAGTTAAAGTCTCGTACAACGACATACAGTTGTTTTCACAGAATCGATTAATTTCCATTCGACAGTAAGTCGAACATATATTAAAACAGATGATTTTCGAGAATAGTACGTTCGACCGTTTCGGAATACTTGGATTTACTTCTTCGAAATTCTTTGCTACGACCGATAAATTACGACCTGCGGCACAGATGATACGTAGAGAAGCTTCTTTGGCCTAAAAAATGTCGCGACCGCTGTTCGCCGTGGCAGCCAGATCCCATCCATCCGCTCCACGGCGGGGAAGTAATTTCGCAAATCTTTCTAGGTCGCGCGATATTAACGGACGGCTGGAAAACGAAATATCACGCTCGAATTTCCACGACCTGCACCGTCATTCCCGAGACACGTGTCGGCTAGCGCCCTACCATGTGTGCCATACATATGAGGCCAGCAAGTGCCTGGAATCCTCGAAAGGAAGAGAACAGAGGATCGTGTGGAAAAGCCAGTGCGAAATCTATAGGCATACGCGGCGCTTCTGCAATCGTGAAATCGCCTCATGAAAAAGTAAGTTGAAAAAGTAGAATAAAGCTTTTCCATATGAGACTCCGTTCTCGAGAAGAACGATTTGGAAGATCTGTTCGGTACACGCGCACTGGCTGTGTGTTTCGACTTGATGGACCTCTACTGTACAATACTTTTTATTACTATCGCTACGTTTATTACAAGCTACAGTGCAAAAGCGCAATACGACAAAAATAATCTTCATTTAATTATATTCAATTAATTAAGATAACGAAAAAGTATGGACGAGATAGGCACGGATAAGCAGAGACGACAGAAGCAACGAAGATGTTTGCCCGTTTGGTTTCTTACCAGATGCCGGTATCAAAGTTCGTAGGGTTTTTCTGTCGCCGATTCTTCAAATCGACAAACAAACATAAAAAAGAACGCGAACTCCTTTCAACCTGGGCGTTAGAACGCTCGTGCGTGGCTAAGTTTCTACAACGCAGCGCCGGTCCAACGCTCGTCTAGCCCCGGTCTCAAATATTACCACCATGACGCTAAATTATTCCATCTAAGCACGTAGCACACGGTGAGAAGGCGGAAACCAGGAAGAAGGCGACGTACCTCGCTTTCTCGTCTCGAAATCGCGCCGAAAAAATACCGAAATATACGACTCGATTTTACGGTTCGACGAGCATGTCCGGTGAAGCCGATTTCGCTATCTCCCCGAAGACCGACGATATCGACTGGACCCGAGTAGCTATCGCGTCACGAGAAAGGAATATGTCCCGGTGGTTTACGCGGACGAGAAAATAGGACCGGCCCCGATGTAACGCTCCATTTCGATATCTCGATATGACGCGGTGCACTTCCTTTTCGCCCTGGAACTCGCGTTCCACCGTGTTACGCCGGAACGTCCCTGCTTCCTGCCACCCTGTCCACGGAAGAATTATTGTATTATTCGAGGAATAGAACCGAATAGAAGCGGCCAGTAGCACGCTGTTCGCCGTTTTCGATTTCGTGTCCTCGTTTTTGCCCGATCGCGTATACGTATTGGGAATCGCGTCGCGCGACAATAACGAATGACCATTCGTTCCGATAACGCGATACCGGAGTTGATACGCAGATTGCCAGTTTTTTGGCCCTGCAGTTTTAACGCTGATGTTATAAATAGGTGTTGATGTCGAGCGGTAATAAATATCGCGCGCAGCCTATCCCAGGTTAACGCGGCTCGGTTGATACATTTCCAGTGTGTTCCGGGGATTTTCAACGGTAGATACATTTCACGAACCGAACGTGGAATTTGAATGTGACGGTTGCTGGATGTGTCGTTTGGCTTAACGATTTCGCTGCGTATGATGTGAATAATTTGGCGTTAAACTTCGTGCAAACACTTTGAGCACGGTAAGGGTAGTTTTGATAGTTTCTCTGTCTGTCTGTCTCTCTTTTTCTTTTTCTTTTTTTTTTTTTTTAACAGGAAAATACGTTTTCCTGCTGCCAGTACGTTAGAACGATTTTACTAATATTAGTAGAAAATTAAATCATTTGGAAAAAACAAATCCGTCGATTTTCGATTATTCAGCGAACAGAATCGTAAATACTTTCCATCCCGTTACTCCCCTATGTTATATTCCTTCAGAATCGCTTCGAATCGATCCGTGAAAATCCGCAGCACGTCGAAGGAATCCTCGTTAACTGTCGATGCGAGGAGCGAGAAGCAGAGAGTTGGAAGCTTTACTTAGCAAAAGTACAGCCGGAGGAAACGCTCGATAATTTTAGCATATTGAAATATTGTGCCGTTCTTTTCGCATCGTTCCGCCGTATCAGCGTATCGGAACCGGTCCTGGTTTCTCCTTCTCCTTCGAACTCTGCTCCTGTATTTATTCGTTTTTCCTGCTCACTGGTACCGCGTGCTTCGTCCTTCTTCTTTCTTCTTCTCTCTCACAGTCGCGACGGATCGAACCCCCACGGAAGGGTTCGTATCGCCCTCTTCCCCTTTCCCATCCCACCTTTTCTACCGCGTGGCTCGAAAAGATATTACGCGAAATACTTTCTGCCTTGCTTCGAGGAACCGGCCGGGAATACTTTATGAGATGTATAATTTGGCCGGAAGTACCACCACCGTTTCGTAGAATTTACGATCGTTCGAGCCTACGCCGAGCTAACCTTTAGGGCGGGCTAGATTCGCGCCAGCGTTTCTATACACGGTAGCTTTGCGATCCTGGTACAATCGATGATTTCTCAGGAAAAAATACGAGAGTGTATCGCGTCGTTCGAATATTTCGTAACACTTTTATCGTATATTCCTATCGACTAACGAAATACTCTCACACAGTACTTGCGGCTACAGACTTTACCTGGATTTTTTAAATCTCCGAAGATAAAAGCAGCGATTTTTTTTTTTTTTTTTTTTAGTTTCTCAAGGGATATCGACGGAAAGTCTATTAATGTTCTAAAATTCGTAGACCAGTGCGAGAAATCTAGAAATTTTGATCGACAAGTATCGTACGATTATCCTAGGATTGGCGTATCTGCGAAGCGAGGTTCGTTTACCAACGAGCTTAAAATAGAGTATCGTATTAATAGGAAGAACTATCTGTGCCAGTGTTTCATTTCGTATCAACGAGGTAGCCAAAATACAGAGATATAGCCAATGTTGGCTGTAACAACAACTGATCGTTCCTGTATCCGATGTATGGATAAATCCTGATGTAATCCAACACTGTCATTAGAAACACGGTAGAATCTCCTGTATCGGAATACCTACTACACAAACATTCTACCGTCGGAACATTCTGATATTCAAACGTTCTGCTATCTGGACAGTGCGTTTCCTTCGTTACCACGGTACGAAATTGACATTGTACCTGTCTAAATATTTTCTATAATAATACCATACAGAAAACGTATCGTACTAATTCTGAAAACCAAGCAGAGACGATAGGAATACCGTAAAAGTCGCATAAATGTGCGATATCGAAGCTATTCACACTTCGGAACGTTCGTCCTTGAATATTCAGATTTGTACGTAGATTCGAAAATCGAAACGCGTTACAAACGAGGTGCCCCAAGGGACAGTTCTGTGTTGGAGTAAACGCGGGCCAATTTCACAGGATGCTGCGAGGAACGATTGGAAATTGAAAGGACGCTCTTTCAGATTGTTGCAAGCGAGAGTACGTTTGCCGTTCGTAACTCGATCGAGAAATGTTTTTAAAAGCTGCCCGAACATCGGCTCTTTGACGATGCAGCTAGGCTACTGGCTTGATTTACCTTCGCGTTTCAAAATTCGCCCCGCCTGTGTCCGAATTAGAGGTAAGCAGCTGGAAAAGTGGAGAGCGAATCGGTCGGTTTAACCGGGACGAGCCGAGAGAAATGTTCATCGGCGAAGAATTCGGAAGTTTGAGATATTGCTGGAAGCGCGACACAAAGAGGAAAAAGCCGGGCGTTTTAACTCGAGCACTATCGTAGATTCGGGTCAGCCTGAAAGCAGCGACACGGTATAAACGATGGCCTCTATCCGGGAAACTGGGAAACGAAGAGATATCCTTCACGAGCAAGGGATATCCTGTAGGAAACATAGTTTGACGCGACATTCCGTGTGGTTGGCCTCGGGGTGGCTGTTTCATTGGTTAAAACAGAGAAGCTACGGTAGCTCGCGGAAGCGTTTGAACGTTCGTAGAAAATTTTTACGAATACGAAGATAAGCCCGTTTTCGTCGATTTTCTCACTTTTATGTCGCTCGATGGCTAGAAAGCAATACGTGTTCTAAAATGGAACGATCGAAGGAGAGTATGATCCGATAGATTCGAAGATGCAAGTCTGTTGGAAATGGACGAAAAAATTCGCAATGTTTTTGTACGAAACGAACAATATTCGTTCAGTTGTTACGTTACTTTATTTTAATCGATAGCGTGCACGTACAACTAACGTTATTAATATTTTCTAATTGCGCAAGGGAGTAAACGCGTATTTAATTTTAACGTCAAACGTAAAAATAGTTTCAACGTGGTCGAATTTAAAAATTACTTTTCTATGGAAAAGGAAGAACGCGACATTACGTTCCTTAGCCGTGCTTTCCGCGCAATATGTATGTTGCGAGAAACATTTTAAAATTTCATTAGCGTCGTGTCTTATTCCATTACCTATAAATTCCACTATCCAGACACTTTTATTTCCCCGTTAATTCGTTTACGAGGAATTACCGTATCTGTAATTACCAAAAGACGATTTAACCTTTAAGACAGAGTTTAAATATAAAGGCAAAGCTTCAAAGAGACGAGAATCAGATTCTAATAAAATGAATTCAATTCTCCGATTGAACGTACAACGAACAGCTGGTAAAAAGGAAACGTAATCGCGCGTAGCAGGATCAAAGTAGTAAACACGTTTGATTGTTGGTCATTTTGATTTCGTGTTTACACGATACTGCTTGCTACATCCGGAGCTAGACAACAACGGTATACGGTTTCCGTATGTCCGCAGGTGGTACGAGTTTTGAAACATCGTAATAGGATTCCTTGTTACGACTCGTGTAACATAAAGGACTTACGTGGATACTCACCTGACGTGGAAACAGGGATGAAAAGCTGCCGGATTATCCTGCGGCGAGAACTTGGGCAGAGTACCATGAAGAAGAGCCAGACGTACCACCAACAGCACGCCAAACTGCGAATGAAAAAAAGAATCCTTTAACAATTCCCGCGTGTTTAATCGTTTCGAGTAACGCTTATTTACTTTTATATATTTTTTCTCGTCTCGTCTACGTTAAAAGCGCATAGATCGTCGTAAGCTCGTTGGAATACTTTCATAAGCTAAGCTAAGTTCCGTATAATATTTTTTCCTCCTATCGTGGACGAATGTTGAAGTCATACAACGACGTCATTGTCGGACCAACATCAAAAAGCGACCACTCTATTCCGTATTCGTCCGTATCTGCTTATATCCTGCAGTCCTCGTTAAAGTTAGAACCAGAATCGAACGAAATATTCGATGTTTATCGGCTATCGATTTAATCTCGTCCGAATTTTCTACGAATTGTTTCTCCAAGATTTACGCAGTCCTAAAACGCGAATTTTTTGCCAGCCGTTTACACGACTCGAAAGATGAACGAGAGCGAAGCAAAAGGGAATCCAGATTGCGGAAGTGCCACTTACTGGCCTTTTCTGGAGGAGGCTCTCGACTCGCGGCTCAATGACTCGCTAGAAGCATTGGAAGGTTTCGTTTGCTAGCTCGGGAAACGGAAAACAGGAAGAGCCTCGATTTGAAAATCTTACGCGGAAATACACTACCCGACTTTGTTGCGCGCTGCTGTATTCGTGATTCGCGATTTACACCAAGTACCGAACGTTGGTTAAAAACGAAAGCCGAGCCGAGGCTTCTGTACGAGAGTGTACGTGCAATATGCAATGTATTAGGTTGTCCTAAAAGTTTCTTTCCCTTTGTAAGGAAATAACGGACGCACCGCATTCTCCGTTTTATATTATTTCTGTCGAATCGTGTACGATCGTAACAATAGAAACAGAACAAAACGGATCATAGATGATTCGATAAAATAATATAAAACGAAAAGTGGTTGTGCATCTATTATCTCTTTACACAAGGAAAAAAACTTTCGGGACAACCCAATATAAAAAGAAGATCTTTCTGTACTTTAACTGGAACGTCGTCGATAGAACTCGTTCGCGAATCGCACATTGACACACCAGCACCGCGCTTCAAACTTAATCTCGTTGACGTACAACTTGGCGGAGAAATTACCGTTGAAAAGGTCAATGAAATTTACAATCGAACTAGAAGCATTTGCCAATACACGTATTATCTATCTTTCCTTTAAAACCATCTCCGTCTCCGCCATACGTACGTATCTCGTAGCCAAAAACCGATCTTTCGTTGCAATACGTCAAAATATAGCAGATAACATTGCGATCGGATGCCATATTGGTACAGGAACGAGACGTCGTCATGGCGTTTACGTAGTAGAACGACACGCGGGTTCTTTGGTCGCATTTCTGTCACGTCCGGCGCCAGTTCGCTATTCCGATAGCCAGGCCATCCCATCCTCCTCGATGGAGATCGCTCTTTACGCCTTACCCTCCAACTTCACCACGTACACCGTTCCCATCAACCCTTTCTCTTTCTGTCTTCGCCAGAATTCTCCATCCTCCATGTCCGGCGTGTTCTTGGTATTGTAGATAGAAAACGAGTGGATTCTAGAAGGGTTCTAGAGCCGGACAATGTCTGCCAATCCAAGGCATTCATATTCTTCTCCGATCAACGAAGCCGCCGTTACCTACGTGTACTCGATACACGTCCTACGTCGTCGTTTCCACGTCGAACGACTGTCGTTCCGCGCCACCCCTCGTTTTGTTGGCCGCTGACGTCTTCGTCCTTCCACAGAGCGGGAATATATCGCGTTACGTCGCCAAGGGGCTCGCTGACCCACGCCACGAACGCCGGCAACGAGACAGAAATTCAATTTCGGTAAATATCCGATGCGCGCGGAACGTCGCTGGACCGCGTTCCCGCCGGAATTCCCTCTTGTTAGTCTTCCGGGAATGCCCGGGGTGGTATTATAACCTCTGCCTGCACGCCCGGGAATTTATTTCTCGCGAGACCAACGCGCTCCGTCGTGTATTTTTACGTCGGATCGATTCCCCTTTTATCTTTTCCTCTGCCGTGATGGAATTTCGCGCGACGATCGGATAACATCTCGTCGCGCGATGGAAAAGGCGCGAGCTGGCAATCGAACGTTGTTTAGAAATACGTTATCTTATACAATTGTATCGTAGATAACGAAGAGGCGATAAACGCGCGGAATCGCTTGTTTATCAAAGGTCTTGGATCTGCCTGTCTCTTCCCTATGACGTAGGATTCCAAAGATACGAGTGTAGCGGCACGCGACTTTGGTCTATCGTTCGAATCTCGCCACTGATCGCCAACGACGAAACGAGCAAACATGGTCAAACGCAAAAACGTCACCTCGGTCTCGAACGAGGAACACTCGTAGTTAAAACGAAGCATAGACGGTTACAGGTCGGCGCGGGGCGAGGAAGGTTCGATAGGTTAGAAGGAAACGGATCCCGAGACAGTGGGAGTCAGTGGTCATCGAGAAGTGTTCTACGATCAGTGCGCTAAGGTCAGAATCCTTCGGACGATAGCAATTATAGACGAACGACGCGCAACGCGAAATTGTACAAGACGACTAACCAAATAAAGAGTTTACCATCTGACCACTCACATACGCGTCATCCAATTTGCCTCGCTACACGTGCTTCGCTCGAAGGAACAAAAATGTGATTCTCGAAAATAATTTTGTTTAAACGGCAGGCGAGTAATTGGCACGCAACGGGTTATTTTCGATTCGGAAGAGTTTCATTCGACGATCGGAATATTTGTCGTAACCCTCCCTTCGTTCTCTCCAATTCTCTCGCGTTCGTTCTCTCTCCGTTAAAGGCGCGCCTCAGGCTCGCATCTAACGAGCCTGCCGATCGATCTTCTTTCGCCTTCGATGAAAACTAATCAGCGCGCGTATTTTTAGAGCCACTCGGTCCAACCTTTTTGGACGTTCGATCGAATTTAGCAAGACTAGAACCGTCCGAGCTTCGAAATCGAACGTTTCGTCTCGACGATCCGGAGACAGAATCGCTCGAACGGTCGAATCGATCGCACCTGCAGGCACTCGCGAGCATTCGCGGATCGTGGATCGTTTGGTGTTTCAAATCGTCGACCTCGTGCCAGTATAGTCGGAGGCAAGAAACGTGCGATTTCTCTCAATTTAGAGAACTTTCAGCTAGTTGTTAATGGACCAGCGACCAGCGCTCCGCTTCTCTCTTTCGCGAATACATTATTCAAGATTAATTTGGATAACAAAGCGCAGCGTTATACGCCGCACATCGTACACGTACGCGCAAAGTTGCCGATTACACGTGTAATTAATTTTCCTGTGAGAACTATCAAAGGTACGTTGCGGCTTTCGTAAACGCGTCATCCACGTTCCTAGATCTTCTATCGAGCATTCTATTTTGGAATTTGTTAATTAAACGTTCCTATTGTTTGCAAACGAAAGCAATTTGCAGCCACGTTAACTCGGTTAAACGGATTTACAACTACGTCCACAGCCTTAAGATAATACAAAGCGCAGAGCTAAGATTTAAGCGGCAAACCAATTGAGTAACAATAGACATACTCGTATAGAAGCAGTCAGTCAACGGCGAGCATCTCTAATGCATTGTGTTATCGATTACCGTTACGTTGTTGTAGAGAATCATGCGTTCCGTTCTAACCGAAAGTAAATACTGTTCGACCAAAAGCCAATATGTACCCGTGCGCGTCGATAATTGTTGACGCACTGAACTTATCGAACGAAGAATTTAATTACGAGCGACGACGCTCGAGTTCTTTCGCTTCTCGATTTTGTCGCACGATTTCATCGAGCGAAGGAAAGGAAGGTTATATCACTTCTATATGATATACATTTTATCACCGAGACCAAATAAAGCAAGTTCGTACGTAGGTTTTGATTCGACTTGGCCAAACTGATATCGAATCTTTGTTCATACGCCTCGATTTGTAAACCGTTACTCTGATACACCTCGTACGTATACTTAGACAGCTCTTGATAAGAATACAACGAACCTTAAGAATATTAGAACGCAAGAATCCCTGTTTCGCAAACTGTAGATCTACTGCCACTACTTTGCCGTTTCAAAGGTCGAAAACCTGTTTGCCGGTCACCTACGTACGACTTATTTCTTTGAAATACCAAAGAATTTGTCTACCGCTGCAAACACGTGTCTAGCGTCGAACGAGTCATTTTTATATTCACACGGTCTTTTGCTTCGTAAAAGCTTCCATTAAATTTTCTCAGTTCTCTATCGCGTTAAATTCTTCCGATTCCTGTTGCTCTCTACATAACGTACAAACAACGGAGACCGTTTAAACGATAAAAATCTGATTTCCGTACGAGATCGAGAACTTGACAAAATTACCACGAAAGCCGGCTCGAAACGATATATCGTCCCCGAATCACCAAACAACCCTATAACGCGAAATCCACCCAGGGGTGTACCTTATAAAGATCAGCAAATTCTACGCCCTTGAAATTCAGTGTTGCTGAGGGGTAGAAGAACGTCGAGTAACCCTGTCGGAAAGAACATGCCTTTAGACGTGTAAGTGGCAATAGGTGGCAGGAACGAGGAGAACGGGAAAGCCAGTTAAGTGCGTACGCGAGACCCTGCGCGAGGGTTGTGTCCGCACGCCTCCCTGATTTCTTCACATAAATTAGCATAACTCGGAATCGCGTTTGGTAGAGCTACGTACGCTGTGCGTACCCACGACTTCCCATCGGTTCGATAATGCTTGGTTATACGACGTAATCGATAATACGCGTTCACAATGTCGTAGATGCGGTACAAATCAGGCGAATTACGAAAAGAGGCAGCAGAACGCGGGCAAAAATTGAAAAGTAAAACGCGCGATACTTGCTTGAACACTTGCTTGAACGAGTTTAACTAATTACAGGCAAGGGAAATATTACGAGTCGATTACTCTTTCCTACTTGGTAACGAATACTTCCATGGAAGTTGCCATTTAAAAAAGATTGTCGCGGAAAGACGAGTCTATTGGAAAACGCAGAGGAGAAAGATAAATGGCATCTCCGCGATCATAACTACCCCGTTGCTACCACATCGCTGTCCCGTATTTCATCGTAAGTCCTCGAGAGCCACGATCGCTTTACGTCAGGCTGGAACAGCCTAAGTAGTTTCCGTGGGTTGGCCAACACAATTCGAGGGAAGCGAGTTTATCTTACGCGATCGTAAAAGCGAACTCTCGGCATCGTCGAGTATATCTGCGTTAACGATCGTTAAACTTACTTAAGCCGACGAGACGCTGCAAACATCTCGGCGGTCTACTGCGGCCGGACGATAAAAACGGAAGATATCGGTCGTTAAGAATTAACGACGCGGCTCCGAGCGCGTTCGCAAATACTACAAAACGGAGTTTCCAGTCTCATCGATGATCGAGATCGCTCGTCTCGTCTCCGCAATCGTGCATCTTTGCGTGCACCTTGCTACTTTACTATTCGACATAATAGGTCGTCCCAAAAGTTTCTTTCCTCCTGCAAGGGAATGACATTCGCTGTTTTATATTATTTTTATCGAATCACGTACGATCGTAACAACAGAAATAGAAGAAAATGGATCGTACACTATCGAATAAAAATAATATAAAACGAAAACAGGTTGCGCGTCCATTGTTTCCTTACAAAAAAAAGGAAAGAAACTTTCGGGACAACCTAATACGTACAACTATAATAAATTCGCATACTGTACGCGTTGCGTAAGAAATTTCGAAATTTCATCGCGAGTGCTACGAAACTCGACTAGTTTGAACCGGATGTGATATACGGAAATTACAAGATATTTAATGCAAGTGTATAGAGGCCAGAGGTATTTGAACAGTCAATTAGCCATTACACAAATGGATAATTCCATGTAAACGGTGGTATAAATTTACCGCAGAACGCGCCGAACCTCGCCGATATCGATCTCGGCCGGTGTTGCGTTTCAATTTCATTATTGTCCCCTCTGCTACGGCCAGGAATTTCCTGAACGATGTCTGGAAGCGCGAGGTGAACGAGTTCGTGAAACAAGATAAATGGATAGACGGATACGTAGACCTTTCACGATCTCTTTATACGTTCCTGTCCGACACGAGTTTAGACATTGCGGGTAATACGATAACGACGTAGGCATTGGATAAAATACG
Organism: Bombus superbus; assembly: GCA_014737385.1. Lineage (NCBI taxonomy): Eukaryota > Metazoa > Arthropoda > Insecta > Hymenoptera > Apidae > Bombus > Bombus superbus. The sequence goes on along the minus strand of JACXIK010000064.1, from coordinate 1,644,740 downwards.
CGAGTCCCTTGCTCGTTGGGAAATCACGCAGGGCTTCCACGCGCGAATGACCACGTGCGACGCGTTAAGAGGATTCGATTCTATTCCCTGTATGGTATTCGTGGTTGCACAATGGGGCTTATTGCCATGTCTTTCTATCGTTGTCATCGGAGAAGCTGGTTAACTTGTCCATTCGATAGCTATGAAATCTGATTTCAATGTGCGAGTAACCGTGTTAAAAGTGACGTGATTGGCGACGACTGTGGGCTTTCCGAGTCTCGCATTTGCGATATTTCTGTCTCTAATGTCTCTAGACGTAGGTTTCTTACGATTCAAGGAAGAGATGGACAGATACGCGAGAAAATACAAGGAACGAATGGCAACACGCCGAAACCAGCTGGCCGCGGAAACGAGCAAAACTCATATGGAAAGAGGACTAAGAAAAAAGCGTGCCACTGATCTGACTGAAGAAATAAAATGGACAATCCGGAAGACGGTGTCCCGATGGGGGTAACCAACCGCGCGCTATTTCGCAACAAAGATATACAAATTTACCAAACGTCCCGTTGGACAAATTGTAAAGCGCAGAATAGAAAAAAATAAATAAAAAATAAAACGAAGTTTAGGTTAAGAGACGGAGAGTAGCGATATATAAATTGTCAATCCTAGAACCGTTCTATTAATATAATATTATAATCGTCCCTATAATAATCGATGACTGTCGTACTTTCCAACAGCAGCGTGTTTCCAATCAAATTTCACTTCGACCATACATATCGAACTCACCGAAACAAGCAGCGCCGCAGCCCGACGAGAAAAGTGCCTCGAATCGTCGTTCCATCTGGCCTCGAAAATAGACCTGAAAAGAAGAAACAAAGCATTCAGCGACATTCGTCGTTATCGTCGTAATATTACTCGTTCCACGATCGAATCGACATCAACCAAATATTTTTCATTACATCCCGTCTTTCCTCTATTTCGGAAATTACGATTAATCGAACCAAGCGTCTTCCATTTAGTTAAAGTTTCGAGTAACTCATGAATTTACCGGCCCTCATTTGCGTGCCTCGAACCGTAGTTATTCAAATACGCTGGCCCCGCATAATCCGTTGTAAACAGTTAATCCGATTTCGCTATTTTACGGTCGAGCATCGGATTGTCTTTGTTTAACTCCGATAGCCAGAGTCCTCTATTAACGCAAATCTTGCGCGTATAAATCCTGCTCTCGGAATGTACGTAAATCCGTGATATTCCTATTACATATTACGTACGGTGTGGCGCGATTTTTATATTTCATTGTCGGACGCAATTTTATTCGTGCGATCGCGATGGATTTCTGGCAATAATTTATGCACGTCCTGCACGTCCCTTCTCGGATTTTAATGTTGTAGCTCTCGGGAAAAATTGAGACGTGTCGTTAAAGAGAAAGAAGTCTTCGTGCATTAGGTTGTCGGAAAAGTTTCTTTCGTCTTGTAGGGAAATAACGGATCCACCACGTTCGCTGTTTTATATTATTTTTGTCGAATCACGCACGACCGTAATAACAGAAATAGAAGAAAATGGATGGTACATGATCGAATAAAATAATATAAAACGAAAAGAGGTTGTGCGTCTATTATTTGCTTACAAAAGGAAAGAAACTTTCTGCACAACCTAATATATATATTATATATATATTATTTATAATATATTATATATAATATATAATGTGTATATATATATAATATATTATAATATATTATATATAATATATAATGTGTATATATATATAATATATTATAATATATTATATATATTATATTATTTGCTTACAGAAGGAAAGAAACTTTCTGCACAACCTAATATATATATATATTATATATATATTATTTATAATATATTATATATAATATATAATGTGTATATAATATATATTATATATATATTATAATATATTATAATATTATATAATATATTATAATATATTATATATATATATATACACATTATATATAATATATGTAATATGATGCAACAAATCTTCGATTTGATCCGTAAATACACGAAAGTAGCGCTATTTTGCTAAAGAAGTACGATAAAATTTAGACTCATCGATCGACAATTATATCGGAAATTGTAGGACGAAGCGAGGCATCGTTCGCCCCTCTGTGAATCTCGATGCTCCGAAGACTTTCGAGTTTTTCCATTCTCACAAAAGCGAGGATCCGTTATAACCCAAGTCGAAGCTACGTCGTATTATCCTAGCGGCATGAAATCCACCCTCGGCTCGCTGCAATTCTCGTTATAAACGAAGAAATCGTGGGTTGAGACTGACAAAGGGTCGCGTAAAGTCGCGCAAGCTACGAGCTAGACACAATGTTACTCCTTATTTCAGGATTTATCGACGCGAGCTACGTGTCGCGTTTCCAAACTGGTCGGCGGGCGTGCGACTTAAACGCTTACCTCTTGATTGAATGCCAGGAGCGACAAAGGTCGTAAAGAAGGTTTAGAGGCAAAACAGTAATGCCTGTTTCCTTGGCAAGCATCGACAGCGCCCCCAAGCACACGCTGCTCCACACGTAAGCCGTCTGCTGTCTGGAACACGAAAGGAGAAAAAATTTCATTTGACGCGTTTAGGATAGAATCCGGTCGTTAAGATGGAATTGCGTAGCAGGACGTTGTACAGCGATCGTCAAAGTTTCCGGACATAAAAAGTCGACCGCTTTAATGTAAAAATCGAACGCGAAACTGCAGAGCCTCGATCCAGCTTAGAAATACATTCGAAATGTTGTTATATTAAATATCGCTGCATCTCGAAGCTTGGCAAAATTTCCGATTTTCATTTTATCCCTTTGACGGTGTAACAAGGTGACATTCTTGCATTTATGACATATCAAATGTAGGAAATAGAACGAAGAATCACATTAAACGATCGCTTTACGTATGACGGGCTAGATCTTCAATGTCTGTGCACTCGTGGAGAATTTAAAAGTGCAAAAATGCACAGAACGCGCGGGACGTTCGAAGATATATACAGTATCCAATATCCAGAGTATAGCGCTCGTTCTAATAATACGTATCGAATGAAAGGAAATCTTTGATTAGATTGCATTTATTTAGTTACATTCGTAAGAATACAGGTTTACACGAATACTTGCAATTTGATAACGAATTTAACTTGGACAGGTCTTTCGTTCAATAACTCTGCAAAAAAAAGTCCAATTTCAATCCTAATTTCGTATCTTAATCACGGACTGTCGGCAAAATTTTTATTCTAATTGTGATTATTCCCATTAGTTTCGTTCGTTTTTCTGATATTTAATCGCGAAAAACAATCGACACGGATATTGCATAAGCTATTACCAATATTCTAAACTCGTATGAACGCTCATAGGCTATTAACGACATTTAAAACACGATGTTTATAAAACTATATGGAATTTGCCTCAGATTCTCGTACAAAGCGCTGCGAAAGAATTAAAATACTGGTATATAACGAGAGAATTGATAGAAACGGGAAAAAGAGTCGGTTTTCTGGTTAATATTATTAAACGATGAATCACTGTTTGATCGGCTATACAATGTTTATTCCTCTATTTCTCTCGATTTCAAATAGCAGTGGTTAACTCTGGCTGAAATGGAGAGTACACAATGTGCAATTGAGGTACCTTTCAATTCCGTTTGTTATATACCATAGTTAATCACTACGTTTCACTGCATTATTTTAATCGGAAACGCGAGTTTTCAGCCAATTCTCAAAACTCGTATACAACGGTGCTCGTATCGAAAGGGTTCTGTGCAATAGCAAAATGTTTGAAAGGAAGTCTCGATCGTCCGAAATTCGTTAATATTATTTGTTGATCGCAAAGAACGTTCTTAGAAGGTCCGTACGATTAATTCGTAAAATTTCGATCGGTTGAATATTTGAATATATCGCAATTTACAAATTACAACGTATACGTGATTTCCTAAAAGACTCTGTTCTTCGATTAACGTTATTAAACCCATTAGCATAATGATCGCGCAGTTAATTTACGTAAATAGCGAATTACCTAGTATTGGGTACCGCGATGGTAATTACCAAAAATATTTACTCCGTCCTTTCCTTCGATTCCTGTTTTCGATGTTTAATATTAAACAATTTACCCTGCAAGCCAACAATACGTAATAACACGTCCGACAAAGAAAACTTATATACAGGAGAATTTGCGCCTTGTTTGGGTAAACACTGCTTGGGTCGTGGCAGTAGACTAAGCTTCTGCTTACATATTTTGTCTTTTCGTATACTTTATACGGATAAGGCGACGTTTGCAGTATGGCTGCAAACAACTTATGGCTCGAGCCACTCTAAGACTACTAGATAAACGAATCAAACAAACAAAGTCCGTGTCGAAACACTTGCTGGTGATTTTGTCATGCAGTTGTTAACATTTCAGTAATAGGACGGCTCGGATTCGCGCGATACCTTAATATATTTTATTTAATTTTTTTAATGCACCTTGTTTCAAATTTTGTATTCGCTTTATTTACTAAATTTTTAGACGGAATTCTGGGTGGTAATGTATCAGGTGCGTCGCTTTAGTTGGCATGGCCCTCGCAAAAAGAATGGAGATCCATTTTTTTGGTGACATATATATCGCTCTATCGTCAAAACGTTACACGCAATCGTATTAAGCGAGTAGGAGGAAACGTTTGTTACTGTTCGTCAAACCACGGAAATTATACATTGCGTGTCAAAACATATACACAGAATATGCGTATATGGCAATATTAATTTTGTAAACAACGTTGAATCACGTTTCGTTGGTGAGAAGTTCCCCGAAATAAGAACGTCCTCGATATTACACCATCTTTCTTAGAAATGTATATGCTTCGCCATGCTTTTTTCAAATTTGTGCATTAACGTCACCACGCTGAAAAAAGGATAAGCTGCTCTAGAAGTACCAAGTACACCGATCGTACTTGAACTTTGGCCCTTCGACCTGATTAACGAGTGAAAAAGACACATCGCTAGGTGGCAGCCGGATTCCAGCCGCGACAAAACCAAGTGAATGCAATAAGAAGAAGCACAAAAGTCGCGGAAACGGTAGCCCGTATTTAAAGACTCTTGCGCGCGACGAGAAATTTAGAACGCGACTTTCTAGAAGCATTATTAAGAAATTTACTTAGCGGTCTAGAGGCCCGATCTGAATGAAATGACCGTTGAAAAACGTCCAAATTAAAAAATCGCTGGCGGAGTTAATAACGCGTTCCTAGGAAAAATTAACGAGGATCGTTATAAGGTATAATAAACTTAAGCTATCTTTGTATCGTGGCACCGCAAGGAACAATTATATTCATTCTTCGCGAGATACATTTAGATCGCTGTGCGCTGACCGGACGATCATTGGAAAGTAGGAAAAAATGTAGATGAAGAAAACGTGGCGAGATGCCTCGTAATTCGATACGCACGACGAACAACGAAGCTCGAGAATTTGCGGACAAACGAGCCCGTGTTTAATTTCGATTTAAATCCGTACCTTCTGTCGATATTTTCGCGAAATCAATGGTCGTAAAATTGTAATTCCTCTCCGACTGACCTGAATTCGACGAGAAATATCGCCATATAAATCCTTAAGGAATTTAAACGTTCGGCAAAATTTCATTTCGCCTGCTTTCATCGGGATAATTCGAATTTGCATTTAAATCGCAAGCGAGAAAAACGACCGGCGAAAGTATCATACTCGAAGAAGGATTATTCGAAAGTACAAAGAAAAAGGGTAAAGGCATGGGAATGTGTAACCGGTAGAGATTAAACGATACGTATATTTCCTTTGAAAATAAGAAAAACGTTCGATCTTGCTACGGACAACTAACCAGAAAGATGTTTCAACCTTTACTCAATGTAAATTGTTAGGAAGAAAGTTGGTAACTTGTCATTGCAAAGTGACAGCTCCCTGGAATGTTACCTTTCAAGCCGGAGTAGAGGAAAGTTAAAGATATATCGTCGATAACAATGGCGTTGAGAAACTCGTCGGTTGTTTCTTTCCTTCTTTCTCTTTCCTTTTTTTTTTTTTCATCTTACTGCAAGAAGCTACAGTTCGCCGAGAACTATTTCAACTTCTTGAAATTAAATTAGGATATCTTTGAAGCGCGGCGTCGGCATGGAAACTTCGAGGAGGTCGAATAGCAAAGCAGCCAAGCGTTCTGAACGAATGTGAAGGATAATTTTGTTTTTAACGGGACAGGGGGCAAAGGGAATAGGAAAAAGTGAGAAAGAAACGAGAAAGGGACAATAAAGCGACATACATACATACATATATATATATATATATATATATGTATGTATGTATGTATGTATGTATGTATGTATATAAGCGATAGTAGCAATTACACGTTCGAGAAGTTTGGAAATATACATTTTCCTCCGCCGAAACGAAATTGAAATTCGCCAGGTCCAGATAGGTTCCTCTTCTCGCATTTCACGGTAAATTAAGCGATCATTTAAATTCCCTCTCTCGTTTACACTTTTCATCGGTTCAATTCGGATTTATTCATTTCGTTCCATATCTCGGGAAATGCAATTGTTATTACAATCATTCTCGATGTTCGGGTGAAATACTCTTCAAATTCAACGGTTCTCGTGTTTCGAGCCTTTAACGCGTTATATTCTTGGATCGGAGAAGTTAAACGTAGAGGCGAAACTAGTTCGTTCTACGCACGAGTATCCTGTTAAAGTTCTTGGGATTCGCTCCGCTATGAGACTTTGTATTCTTCGTTCAACTATTTCTGTTAAAGCTAAATGATTTTACCAAATGTCCTACTGGACAAATTGTAAAATTTTAACAAAAATAAATATTTAAAAAAAAAACTATTTCTGTTCCGTGCCGTTTATTCGCAACACTCATTTGGAATAACGACTAAGGAGATAATAAATACATTTGTTACTTGTTGGCTACAACGAATAAGTCTTTCATAATATCGTTCAACAAATTTGTGAAAGAAGATTTGCAAAGACGTTTGACCACACATATAAGACGAACGCATACAGTGATCGTTGCTGACCGATACAAATAGATATTTGAGACAATAAGCTTCCCTCCTCTCATCCAACAAACGAAACAATGGGAAATTAAGATCGGCAAAACACCTAAGGAACAACAAACTAGCGACCAACAAATTGGAATAAAATGTTATTCCCAGTCCAGTGAAACAACTCAATGTCAAACGAAATCGACGATTCCAACATATTACACCGTTCACGACTCGTTCGCACTATCAAATTATTTCACGCTGACAACACTGTCTACCGAACGAATAGACCGACTTTTATCCAAATCCCTTGCAATCTACCTAAAGAAAGAAACATCTCGTTCTTCGGCCACGTTCTCATTTAAGATACACTCGAGTTTCAGCAACGAATGGCCTAAAAGCGAAATGGCACCAGATTTCGAAGGATGGGGTTAGCGCGGAACAAGCCCGCCAGGAGGTAAAAGCGCAAACCATGGGGTGGTAAAAACGGCGAGAACGTCCAGAGCAGTGCGACGCGGCATTTCTTACAATTTACATCAAAGCTCGGTAAGTAAGATTAATGAACGGTTGTCGTAACGAGGCGGAGTGCCGAGTTCCGTCTGACACGGCAAAAACAGCATGGTCGTATGCTCGCGCCGGAAAACGGAGGATTACGCGCAGAAATTATTACTTATTGGATATTCGGCCGGTAATTATCACCGTGGAAAGAAATTGAAATTGAGGGGGGGAAAAAAACAGAGCCGTTTCGTAAATTGTATGTTCGATTAAAGGAACGAACGACCAAACGAGGTAACGATTTAAACGGCAAAAGGTCGTTGATCTTATGATTTATCGGAGCGTGCTGTGTGTTCAAAAATGGATTCATCAAGCTAATGAATGCAGCTGTTCGTACTTGGAATGGACGGTTCTTTTTTCGAGGGGATTGCTAGACTTTTTAATTGCGAGTGATTTAAAAGTTCCGCTCAGATCGCTGATGTTTGGCGTATAGCTTAATAATTAGCTTTATCGCGCGAACACGTATAATTCTATCCGCGTATCGATGTTATTACGTTCTTAAGGATGAAAGATCGGTGTAAAAGAGTCTCGGTCAAAGTTATTTATTTTAAGTCGAATGAAACGGATCGAAATTGCATCGGAATTGGAGCGTCGTATATCAAGCATTCGTATCGAACGTACGTACAGACGTTTCTTGGAATTATCTCGCGCATTTTGTAAAATATTCAAGATGTTATATTCGTATAACATATATATATATATATATATACGTATATAGGGTTGAAGTACATATACATAGGGTAAATAAGGTGTCGTACGATATCGTGTATTAATTTTATGCAAAGTGAACTACTTTCCTATACTTGAGAAGAGAATGTAGTTAATATACATATATGAGGCCTTGAGAGCAAAAGTAGTTTAACCCCAATACTCAAGAAGCTGAGTAATTCGCTATCTAAAATAGATGCCAGCACAAAATATTCATTGCACGACTGATTTCGCTACGTTATCTGCCACTGATCTCGACTGATCCGCCACTCCATTCTCTAACGATTATTGTAGCGTAATAATAGCTTGTTCGAATAAATTAATACTATAAACTCTCACAATCGATTCAGAAAGAAACGTAGCTTAGTTCGCTTTTGCTCTTCGCGCTACAACGAACATCCGACGGTCACATCGAATTTCCCGACTGGACATTTCTATCGCAAACAATCAGTTACTACGTATTATCTGCGCATTTATGGAAAATTTAGTTGCTGCAACGCATTGAATGCACGTAGTATACAAAAATATGCGAAACATCCAAAGTAACGTAGATCAGTCGTTAGAATATTTAGAACGCGAAACGTTATTACGTGTATCTTTGCTCGGGTCCCACTTTTTTCACCGTGCTCGTAAAAGGACGAGCTTGCGTGAACATCCTCGTAACCAGCGCTAATTGCTCCAAACTTGCATAAATACTTTATTCCCAAATTCGGTGCAAATGATCAATCTTTTGCTCTGTCGTCCTCCTCCTCTGTCGGAGGACGTTAAACTATCGCGAAAGGTTCGAATGCTTGAAAAATGTCGACGAAATAGCAGAATGATAAATGGACGAATCGAAGAATTCGATGGAAGAGTACGATCAACGTAAATCGTTAGCCACTTAATTTCTTGGCAAGTGTGCATAATGCTGCATAAGCAGCCGTGGGAAAGAAGATTCGTTCCAAATCGACGGATTTAAAAGGTGGCAATTACGCGGATAAGGAAAAGTATCGTCGCTGAAAGAACGGGCTAAACCAAAGGGAAATGGAAGAGCGGACGAACGGATCCCTTGGATTCCGAGACAACCGCTTTATCCAAGCATCCAGCTGTCAATCGATCGACTCAACGATGGCTTTACTTTTCGTTTCAAAAGTTCTTCGGAACGCTATCCTCTTTTCTGGGTATTTGCTGGCTTGAAACGTTCCACGAATAGAATCGCCAGACTTTTGCGATAGATCGCGCGGCTTTGAATTTCACGATTCGACAAAAAAAAAAAAAAAATATTAAGATCCATACGTGGCGAAAAAGAACAGATTTCGACGATCGGCAATCGCTTTTCCGACGTAAATAACACCCGTATACGTTTCTCTCGCAGGAAGTAATTCAAAACGGTGATCCAAGTACCAAAGCAAAGGCGTCATTTTCACGAAAATGAAAATTCACCGCCAAACCGCGTTTCCTTTAACGCTCAACGAACGGTTGACCGATCATTCCTGTAAAATTTTGCAGGAAGAAAAGGTTCGATACAACGATCCGAACGAAACTAAGAGACGCAATACGTTTCAGTAATTCGACGAACGATGTCACTGATTTCGAACAATGAACGTTTGTTCCCGAACGTTTCGTATTCTTCCTCTTACTTCTTCGCCCCTCTCCGCGCGTTCCCTCCTTTTTTTTAATACAAATATTCATTCGAGATTCATTACCTAAAAGCCCGAGGGTCGACACACTGACCTGCTTCAACGATCATTTAAACGGAGCAGCCGTTTACCTCGCTGTTTACCAGTTATGCACCTTCGCTTCTCTCGATATACCGCGTATTTTACACGGCTCGCGCCGCTATCTCGATATTTGTTTCTCTTATTTCCATCGAGGGGGAAAAAACGCGCATTCGCTCGACGTCGAGAGCGCCGCGATCGATCGCAATACGAGCTGGTTTTTCCCCTCATTTCAAACAGGCCCGTGTTGCCCCGCGGAAGGTTCAAGTTTAATTACGCAGCCGTCCGGCGTCGAAATTCATTTCACCGAACAGGCCGCTGTTGCTTTCGTTGGATAACGTTCTCACGGCGGAGGTCTCGATTTGAAAAACCGGTCGCGAGCTACAACATCCGATGCCTGATAAAAATGTTACGAGTTTCGTGAAAAAGGAAACCAAGCGTGTGACCGTGTTAAACTATTTTTAACGCGCTGTGTTCTTTCAATGAGTTTTTACTCGATCGGTTCATTGATACTGAAACGAGACACGACGTACGTAATTACGATGGTCGTAATATCGATTTCACGATAGCGTCAACGAGTATATTCGTAAGAGGTGTCTACAAGCGTTCCGATACCTCCGCGAACCTGTGTACGTATTCAATTACTCATTATCGTCATTAACTGAAATTAACTTTCCGATGTCACGTTCTCAGCGAATCTATCGACCAGTCCACTTATCGATCAGTCTATCGCCAACATCATCGGACGTTAAAAGTCCCTTAAAGATGCTCTTTTTCCAGTCTCTGTCCTCGTATTATGCTCCCTGGAAACGAGGCGGAAGACAACCCCTAAGAAAAAAAAAAAAAAACAAAGAGAAAAACAAAAAGGAAGCTTCAACTTCAGAAGAACGCTTTAATACACCATGACGGGAGTCAGGCGAGTCAAACGACGCCCTCCAAGTACCCGAAGTCGAGCGACGAACTAGCCGTTACATCGCTTACCATGCATAAGTCCGCAATCCTCTTACACCGACGATAAAAAGATTTCCGCGGCGTAAGTTCGCGGGATCGTGCTCGTAAGCACTTTATATTTTCGCGTTTAAGGATCGATATAAACGACCAAAGGGAGAAAGTTAGAGAGGACGAGGAACGCTCGGAAGCGATCAACCAGCCAGCACGCGCTATAGTTGGCTGTCGCTTCGGGGCCCGAGGGAGTAAATTAGTTTAGTTTATAATTTCCACACACCGCCTAGTCGCTCATGAGAACAAATGGGCCGCTGTTTCAACGTCAGATTGGCATCGTCCCGACGGTTAGCGACGCCCGACGTCGCTGACGTACGTACGTACGTATCTGCATACCTGGTAAGTTCTACGGTTCCATGAAATTATGGGTGTATTATGGCCTCTGGCAAGCTACCTTATTAGGTTACTCGCAACCTGAACGCAGGAACAAACAGAATGGAACGGAGCAAACGGGAGGATTACTTTTCTTATTCTTTTGATACGGATTTTCACCGGCTGGTGCCCGCGAATTTTTCGCCGCAGTATCCTTTGCTGGATTTGACGTTTCAACGACGATGAATTTGTAATACGACAATGCGACAGTTATTAACTGACAAAGCAAGGGATCGTTATCGTTGGATGGGGGATTTCGAAGAAAATAACAAATGGCGGAAGGCATTGGGCAAAGATCGGTTTCATCTGTTAAGTATCGCCACGTAGATATTCGTACGATATATTTAAATTTCGCGCGCATGGAAATCTGCAATCTGATTATTACGTTCGGTAGAGAGCGTGTACAATAAATTAGGGAACGTTCTTATGCTAAATTCAACTTTGTTTGGCTTAATTTAACTCGACTACGAGTAAGCAAAAGTAATTATCGCTGGATCTGGGCTGTTGTTTTGTATCGAGTAATTCTTTGTATATAAAATTACACTCACCCGTGATAAGCGAGAAACGACAATAAGAAGAAGATGCAAGCGAGTACGTCTGCTCGTCCTACGATGCCAGTTACCTGAAACAAGAAGAAAATGTCGTTGTGAAAATCTGACGTACGAACGTCGATATAAGAGAAACGGTACAGAATCAGAAATTACGTAAAATGTACCGCGCAAACAAATTATTTTGCGTCGGAGGTATTAAGAACGTGGAAACGCTGATCCTCGCAGCAGCAAACTATCCGAACGATCGGTTCGACGCGGAAACGTTAACGCCAAAGTGGTAAATCTGTAGGTTCTCGGCACGAGCACCGAGAAGCGAAATCGAAGGGCACAATGGACGTTGGAGCCAGTGCGAAGATCTCGCAGGGTAGGCGGTGGACTGAAATTGGATTTGGCGGTGTAAAACGAAAAGGCCAGGACGCGGCAGAAAGCCGACGAGGGGATCCCTTTCACGGGACAAACGACGAGGAACACGACCATGCGATCCAAAGGGCCAGGGCACGAATTGAAAGAGAAGAGAGCCTGGCCAAGTTATTGACAGTTCGCCACCAGTGAATAACCGTGCTTCCCGAAGATCGTCTTGGCCACCGGCTCGGATGGTGCCAAGATTCTCGAGGATCACCTCGATCCATAGATTCGTATGTGCCACTGGGTGGCCTCGGCATCTTCCGTTTTTCGTTTTATCCTTCTTTGTTCTGCTCCAACGCTCCATTCTCCTTTCACGCTCCTCCTCCATTCACCGGGTTGCGTCTTAGAAATTTACGGACATCGTCCATTACGACGAATCGAATCGGTCAACCATTAGCCAACGAATTAATTCTGAGATGCTCGCGTCGCCGATACGATCGCCCGAAATGAGAAACCGAAGGACCCTTTTAATTCGTAGCTTCTTTTTTCGTAGCTTGTTAAACGGGATCGTTTCGAAGAAGTTTCGATCGAGGTCCGACGGAATCGATCTTTCGATCTACGATACGGTCCCTGCACGCGCGCATGCACCTACCGTCTCATCCAGTCTAACACAACTATACCGCGTTAATTTGCGTCACCGCACCGTCTGCAGAAACTCGCGAAACGTCTCTGTGTTGTTGGTTCGACGGACGAATTTTCAATTTCGGTTAATCGATAGTTGTAATCAACTTTGTTACTTTCGTGGTAACCTGCTTACGTTTGCGGTAACGCTGTTCCGTTCGCCGCTATCGCCGAACGCCAACCTGTCGCGAGCGTTGTGAATTGTTCGGAGGAAAAATAGACGAGCGGTGGGAACATGCGACGAACGAGTCTGGAGTATTTGGAAATTTACGGCTAATCGTACGAAACAAGCCGTAAATATGTCTCTTACACGACGTTATTGCTCGCTCCGAGTACTACAGAATATATACAACTTTTACACAACTGTTATAACATCGAACTATACTTACGAAATATAGTCACAGCTATCGGTTATTAAATGCGCGCATTTACTTGATTAACCTTTTGATCAAAATTTCCAATATGTACGATTAAAGGAGGTGAAAGGACGAGATTATAGCTTGTAATTAATCTCATTCGACCTCTTTTGTAGTTTTTTATTTCTCCAACGTGTATATTGCGTGGAGCATATAAATAAGTGCTAGAATCTACTTTCAACAATTTAAGATACAATAATATTAATTTAGGAATAAAATGGTACATATTTTGCGCGATTTATGAAAACGAATGTTCCTATTTGTATTATCAAGTGCGTGTGTAATATCGTTGACGATTCTTACAGTGGACGATAAATTTTCATAGTACACAGAGCAAAGACGAATTCTCTACCAAACAGAAATAAATGTGTTCAAGCGTAATTGAATCTCCCAGAATATAAGTTAAATAAAGAGATGTAAAAATACGACAGTCTCTCCGTTATAATCCTTTACGATGCTATTAAAAGTATTAAAATTTAATATTTGTAATATTTTCTAGAATTCAAAGCTTTCCCGTATCTTCGACAATGCGATATACTAGGTCTGTAAATATGAAACCGGAATTTGCCCATATGTGGCGATAACTTTTAATGTAGCTAACTTCAATACGCGTCATTGACGCCATTTCTTTGTTTTGAGATCTGCTAAAGATTTTCAACTGTTTGCGATACAAGTTTAGTGCAACAACATAGGTTTTAGTAGAATTTGAAAATGTCGAATTTTGTGCCTACAAANAAAATGGCTTGACGACTGGTTTGCCTCAAAAGAGGAACAGTTCTTTTGGCGTGGCATTCACAAATTGCCAGAAAGATGGCAAAAATGTATAACTAGCGATGGGCAATACTTCGAATAAAACACTTTTTATCATTTTCATACAATAAATGTGTAATTTCTTTGCAAAAATTCCGGTTTCATACTTACATACCTGATATAGTGGTCGTCGCTCTAGAAACGATCATATCTTTTTTTTTTTTTTTTTTTTAACAGATTCGACGCTTTTGACGGAACTAAAAACGTTCAAACATAGGGAAAAAACGTCTGAATTCGAAAATCAGATAGGAAGTCCCGCGCGGAAAAATGTTACTTCGCTTTTCCAATTTAATCTCGCGCGTAGGGTGCGACGACTTTCCACGCGTATTGCATCGTCAATCGCGAAACATTTCGTTAAATTTTGATCCGGCAAATGGGGAAATTGGGTGAACGCGAAGCATCGAAACGTTACATCTTTCTATTCAGTTATATTAATTTCTCATTGACGCGCGCCACACCACGATTAACAATATACAGATACGCGTATTCTCTGCGTTCGAAAAATGATTAACGTTTGTCTGGGAAATTTCCAAGTTTCCCCCGTACCATTAAATTCTCATTATTATTAACTGTCCCGTACGGCAATAAATTACGTCACCGTTAATGAAGCGCCGTTGCATACGCCGATCCGCTAATTTCATACATTTTATGGATGGTTCAAGGATGCACGAAAGCAAAACCGATACAGTTGTTCGTGTTATTATTAAATTTCGACTATAATTGCGACCGTGATGGACATTGATGAATATGACTTTCAGCGTGGCCAGACACATCAGAAAGCAATAAATCAATCCCTCTTCTTTCGGACGACGAAAAGAAATGAAAAGAAGACAGGAAAGATATCGAGCTGTTCTCCCAAGGGAGAACGATCTAATGAAACATTAATTACATTCGGCAGGGTTACTTCTTAGAAATGCGCTTCGATCGTCGTCGAAGCTACGGTAACGCGTCTGAAACGTACATTCGTACATAGGCGACATCGAGAATTTGTTGGCAAGTTAATTTATGAAATTCGAAAACTTTTGTACTTTGGTTGTTTCATAGAATTTTGCGCGTTGGGTATAAGCATTTCGTAGATTTTTGAAAGCCCAGATTTCCCAAATAGGCATAAATATCTGCAGCGTGGTGGTTATACGTTTAAGCAAAGTTCGTTCGGGAACGAAGCATAAAACCTATATTTGCGAGAATCTTATATTTCAGAGAGATTTGGCGAAGGAGGACAAGATCTACGTTCGAGACAAACAAGTAAAATTATCTTAATAAAATTTGATTACGTTCTCTCGTGTCGTTTATTATACCGTTTGCATATCGCGATAAACTAGTTAGCTTTAAATTTTATCGCTATCAGCGAGCACCGTTCTAATCTCGGATCTTTTGCGGCGATACAATATTATCTAAGCGACACGACGTATCGCGCTTTACGAGTTAGAATAGCGATTCAGGGCGTGAGATTCATCGCAGGTAAATGGGCCAAAACGAAATCGGTATAAGATAAACAACAAGTTGACATTTTCCGAGGGCCCTGTCCTTCGTCCTCTTATCTACCCTATCCGCTTAGTGGAAGGAACTTGGAGGAAAATCTCGGACGTGGAACAATACTCCGTCAACGTCAAGGGGATGAGAAAGGAGTCGAAAGTGGCCTCGACGAGGACCAAGGAGCCATAAACGAAGGGTCTACTTAAGATAACAGAGATTACTCTGGCCACTTTGTGATAGATTCTTTCACGCGCCTTCAATGTCCCTCGAATTGATGGCCAGGGATAATGGGTAATTTCGAAAAAAACACCAACCGACGATTAACCTAAGTGGCGGCTCTAGCCTCGCCCTCGAGTGGGGAAAAGGGATTAAAGCGAACGTTGCGCGACCGAGGGAATTTTGGGGCCTCCCTTGACTCTCGTAACGCCCGTTATAACATTTAGAGGACGAAACCGATCTTTTTACGCAGATCGCTCTTCTTCTTAACTATGTTCGGAGAAACGCGAACTTCCGTAAACGTCCATTGTCCGGTTACGACGCTTCGCTAGAAGATCCTTGAACTTTCCACCTATATTCGTAAAAATCCTGAATTTGCACGAATACGCAAAGTCTACTCTACCGATCGCCTCTATCCATCCTCTAAAAACGTTCGTCGTTATATCCGGCTCATTCTTACGTTGTTCGATTCGTCAAACAAAACGGTATAAACGCGACATCGCACGAAAATAAGGACAAGATCGCGCGAATGGCGTTACGCGGTACTTGATAAATCCTCGAGTCGTCGAAGATCGCTGGTTCTCGTGGAAGCAGATAGACGGGGAAGCGGACGAAGCCGGGAGGATGCGGTGGTTGATACGTTCGTTCGAGTCGACGCCAGTTTGCTCCAGTTTGTACTTAGCTCAACTCCATTACCATCTCACTCGTTCAAGAGTCCTAATTGATTATATGAGGCGGTAGTTCCGTAGCAGTTCGCTCGTTACTCGGAGGTGGCTTATCCGCCCCTTCTTCTTCCGGCCTCTAGCTTTCTCCCCGCAACTCCTCCACGCTCTTTTATACCGGATTGCATTCCTTTTACTTTCCCGCGCCTTTCCGTAGTCACAGACGCGCGTAATTAACGGTAGAATTCCGCGGGCTAAACAGACTCGTCGAAACGGTCGATTCCTTTGATTTCCAACTCTACCGCGTAACGCGTTTGGATCCTCCGCAGATCTATCCGAATCTTCGAATACTCGCCAACTTCAAGAGAATCCGTTTCATCGTTATCTTCTCGCGGATATCGCGAGTACCGCGTCAGTTCTCTGTATCGGTTCTCTAGAATTATATCTTGTAAATATTTACTTTTACGTTATGCCTGTATTTTGTATTCATTCGTATTTTATTTGCAAATCATAGGCAGGATGTTACAGGCAAATTTTGTACGTTGATAACGTATATATTATAGATACGTGTAGATACGAATATGTTGATCTATAATCTATAATGTTAATCTATAACGTACGATTAATATAATATGCGCGGTAACGGAGGATCAAATGTGGTTAGCCGTGTAACATCAATGTGGCCGGAAATTAATTAATTCCGCTATATCGTGTAATATATCGCGTTAATAATTAGCGACATTAAGGAGTACCATAACCTGTATATGTTAATAACGCAGCTAACCCAATGACAGCGCGATGTTTTCTCGTTTGTGTTGCGATTATCTTGGCCATTGTTGGAACAATCGAAATGGCTGTTATAATCTTAGTTCGGTAACTACTATATCGAATGTTTAATTTTTACTTTCGTTCTGCGCGATACCGATTTCGATATTTTCTACGTTCAACGATATTTACGCAAAACGATTCTCCAATGAAATTATACTACAACCGCTGCCTAGAGAATTGATAATTCGTTGAAAGTACAGAAAATTTCATTGATTTAAATTAAAAATTAAAAGATTTAATTCAATTTCTTCGCCTAGTAAAAAACAAATTTCGATAAAAATATAAAATCTTCAAAGGTGCAATTAAGATCTTTTTTCCATCCTCCGACAAAGTTCTTTATTATCCGTGACAGCATAAGAAACTAGCAAAGAGAATATCACGCGAAAGACTTACCATGTACCCGTGACTATCGAGAAAAGGAGATATTCTACAGAGATTAATGCCACATTCAAAATCTCCTTATGCGTCGGTCAGTTATCGTGGTTCTATTTTGTTAGACGATTACAGCCACCGCATATTTGAACCTCTCGAGAGCCAAACCGATAAACTCCGCTTTTCGTAAATGTCTCGAGTTCATTAACCAGGTATGAGATTAATTTTCAATTGTCGAGAAACGTACGACTCGATTGCACAAATTCATTTATCGTAACGAGATAGCATAAACGTACAAAACTCCTCGACATTTTTACTCCCAATTTTTTTCTACGAGGGGATGCTAATTGGATCGTATTTCGAACGAATGGACGCGAGCAGTCGGGATTATCTTATCGCGGAATATAATGGGAAAATATCTGCTTTTAAGGACAAAAAGCGAGCCTTTATTACATGCTGCGATATAATATATGACTGATACGAGACTGTCTTTTATCCTTTTGTGGAATTATCCGGGTAAAGTATACGCATTTCGGATCCACTTTCTCCAATGAATAACTTACATCTTTGATACCAGTTGGTTTTCATGGAAATTCAACATTTCGCTTTATGGAGCAGAGCAGATATTAAAACGTGCTTCTGGTCTTTTTATCTTTACGCGTGTACGGCACAGTTCATACGTTCGATTTTTGTAACAGGCGAATATATACGAAGGAAGCTGGCAAGCGTCGAAATAGAGTTTCGGTTATTCAAGGTTCCAGCTTTTCAACGGCGACCCTGGAATGCAAATTTATGATGGATACGGTAGACATTAAATAGACTCGAGCCGGCGGATTAACGACCGGTTCTCCCGAAATTGAGAACGTATGCGGTGTCTTCGCGCGGAATTCTAATACGTAGCATGAATCAGGTAGACTATATATATATATACATATAGTTATCCCTACCTTGCAATTTTCGGTGACATTCGCAGTCTCGCAAGACCGTTAAAAATCTGCGATATATCGTACAGGTAAAGGAAATATGCGCTTACGTAGACAGGTATACGTAGTATTTATAAGGATATTTATACGATTTTATTATATTACGTACAGCATACCCATTACGCGTTGACGCCTTTAACGGAACAAGCGGAAAAGCCTTCGCAGTTGCGCGCGTTTTAACAGGCATGCGATTTAACCAAATAGAAGATATTACCACATCATAGAGCACGTTGCACAAAAGCAACGGCAAAGTCGCGTGATTCGCGGTTACGCGTTGCGGGCAATACGCTCCTTTAATATTACAGCGGTCTTTATTAAACCTTCGTCTTCTTACAAGCTGCCAACTCCATTCTCGACTGTATCCCTTGGATAACGACGTCGTTACCTTCCCTCGAATTTCATCCGCGAAAACTGCTACCGAAAAGACGAAGGGGCGGCTGAGAACGCCGAGGCCAATAATCCTTACTGCTACAACAGGCTTATTAAGGACGTTAAGGCGTTTATAACGCGGCGGTTTGGGACGTGACAATATCGCCTACTTTTGTCTCCATCTCCGCTCCTATTCCGGCTCTACATTGCGACAACGAGGCTGTTAACCTCGTTTGAATCGTTGATACAATGAAATTTTAAGGAAGGAACGCGCGCCGCGATTCTTCCTTTCCCTATCTCGAGTTGCCTTCTCAGCCTGCGACGTTTTCAGATTCTAAACAGATCTCGTTGTGCGCTTTTGGGAAATTAAATTTTCTTCCGCTTTATGCGCAAGTTTACCAACTTGTCGTTTGTAATCGGACAGTAAACGGACGTTATTAAATAACGTCTTTTATAGTTTTATATCGTGCTCCGGCATGTTCGTCAGACTCTGCCATGCATTTATGCGTAGGGAAACTATTTATCAATATTCGATAACTGTAGAGCGGCGAATGATTCCGCGACTTTCCGTATACTTCAGCATCTTGAGTGAAAAAATTCAGAGACAGAAAATTCAACAGTTGCGTCAAAAGAATATCGTACAGATACGTTCATCCGCGACGCAAACGATTTGTTCCATTTTCAGCCAACGCAAGAAATAATTCGTACCGTTGCAATTTATTAGCGTGCCTCCGCAATACGCTCAACAACGAAAGCCAATGCACGTTAATAAAGCACGGAATATTCCGACGAGCTTTTCGCGCAGGATGTATCCGTCACTCGCAAGTTCCTCAACTGTCAGATTTCAAGAATTATAAGACACCATCGATTCTAAGAATACAGTATTATAAGATGTTATAACATCGAATAGGATGGCGTATTCGTAATACCAGAGTCTCGTCTAACTTTAACTACCCGGGACATTCCGTTACATTTGTCTTAGTTCTCATCTCGCCGTTCCATTCATTTCCAAAGGAAGAGCGAAACGGTCCCATTTTCCTGACGAGCATAAATTTTCCCAGCGAATATTATTATCGACAAAAACGCCAGGCTTTAAGAAGCATTACGTTCTTCCATCGATCACACACCCTGATGTTGCTGACGTCATCGAGATATCGCACGCCCTACGAACATAGTCACCGATATATTAGGACCGTGTACTTTGCCCTCGAGCCGATCGAATAGTCACTGTTCTGGTTTAATTTCAAATTTGCAAAACGTATGCACACGATCATCCCGACTGTGAATTTTACTCTCGTTGATTTTGCGGTACATCGTTCGAAAGGAACGACGAGTTGGATAACGAATTCTCTCAGCCTCGAACTATTTCTATATTGCATTTCTGTTATTTTCTATTTATATTGTTCCATATCCAAGGTTGACGCGTTAGATAGATGCATTTATTTTAGCGTACAAATCCAACGTTCGTCTTTGGGGCCACGAACAATCGACGATCGTCCGTTTTACTTCGACAAACTTCCCTTTGGAGCATTCGAAGTCGCACGATAACGATATTTTCATCGAATCAGTCAATTTCTAACGAAGTACGATCGATAAAAGTGCGTCCTTCTTTGGCTTTAAAATTGACATACTCGGATTTATCGTCGTTGTCGACGCGCAAGCGCTGTTATATCAAACCCTTTTGTACTCGCTTCTACAATTATAAAATAATCTTTCAAAGCATACATCGCGATGCTTACTCGACAGTAAATAAATACTAATAGAAGGCGTGCTCCTACGTATTTTGGCATACTACGAGCACACCGTATCGTTCTACGCGTTCCAATTCTCTACACGCGCATAAACGTCCGCAGTGTAATCGTCGTCAACAAGTTCAGAAGAGAAAGAAAGAAAAACAAATTTGCCTAAGAATACGTAATAATTTCCGATCCGCTCGTTCGCCTCAAACATCGCTAACCGCTCGGCTACTCGCTAACGCGCCGCTGATCCTTCCAATAGCTCGTTAAGAGCGAGTCAATTCGTTCGCCAGCTCTTTGTCATTTCTGTTAAATAGGTAGTACATTTACATTGTACGTGTGAGAGTACGAATCCCCTCCCGTCGCAAGACGGTCCAGGCCTTCGTCGAGACAAAAGAGTCAGTCGAAGAGAAAAAGTAGAGCGAGTGTGTTGCCTGGACCTTCAGATAGTAAGCCACGTGTAGAATTAGAATAGTAAAAGAATAACGTTATTTATTGTTCTCTCCGAACCCTCTCGATACCTTTACAATTTCTAACGTCTAAAGGAAGGCGCAAGGACGACCAGACCGTCAAGAATGGCCACCGTCGCCGTCGTCTTCTCTCTGTTTGTCGCCAATTACCCAATTATAAAAGCTTCCTCGCTGGACATCCTTAAAGCGAGTGCAGAGAGAAAAGCTCGCGGTCACTGCCTCGGCAACTTTTATAGAACAAAACGTGGACGCGGTGGAATGCACGCCACTATCGGTCTCGCCAGTTCACGGACCGAGCCTTCCCGACAAAGGGATTTCCGCTCGATACGTAATTCTGTCGATACCTCTTCCGGCTGTAATAATGTCGCGCGACGAGATAGCAAGCGGCGACGCGACGTCGCTCCGAAGCAATTTCTCCGGTGCGTTCGTCGATTTATAAGTTGGCATTTATAAGTCCGTAGGGTTTATAGGTTCTGACGCTTGAACGGTTGCGGCGACGATAATTGTCGAGACATTGCAACGGTGGATCTTTTCGACAGGCTTGACGACGGAGGGTTTACGGGATCGGTTCTCGCCAGAGGAGAACATTCCGACAGGGATAATGAGTTTTGTAGATTTTTAATGACGCGCCACGTCGAAGGAGGATCAGCGTGTTACAGAAGGATTAGAATCGGTCGACTATAGTATGAAACTTGAATGGAAGAAACGAAAATTAAAAGGCCAGGCTACATGGAAAAATGCGTCGCTCAGGGGAAAGAAAGAGTCTTTATCGTCGCGTTACTTTGGAAAAAATCGTCCGTGGTTTCAAAATGCACGGTAAATCGACGACGTTTCTAGAAGAAATGACGAACTGCGGTCATTTCGATCGGTT
Source organism: Bombus superbus (assembly GCA_014737385.1). NCBI lineage: Eukaryota > Metazoa > Arthropoda > Insecta > Hymenoptera > Apidae > Bombus > Bombus superbus. The sequence continues at coordinate 1,622,651 of JACXIK010000064.1, read as the reverse complement.
GACTCCGGTACCTGAATTTCGATCGATACGAAACGTTCAGAAAGTTTGGTAAAACAGTCAAAAACGAAATGACATCGATATACCAATGATTCGACTGTAGAACGAGATCGAAGTCCCTTTAAGCGTCTGTGATCGAAAAACAGACGATGAAAAATCAAATTCTTACGCTTATTCCTATATCGGGGTATTACTTAACCACGTGCACATACTAGAAATTCACGATATCGACGAAAGAAAGTTCACAGGATTGTGCGGCGAAACGATTCGACGAGAATAAGGTCGGCAAACGATGACGGCGGAAACGAAGAAAAAGGAAGAGGAACGCGGGCACCGAAGAAGGTAGCCGGTGGAAGAAACGAGGAAAGCGAGATGCGGTGGCAAAGCCCTTTTCCCAAGTGGAGTTGGCAGGCCTCTTTTCTTGCAACTTGCATAAAACCATTTTCCAACCCCAGTCAAGACGGGTTTCTATGAAGTTTCCTTCCGCGGGCAACTAGTGCGCCGTTTCAGACACTCGCTGCTAGACTGCCGGTACTTTAAGTTGCGACGCTTGGCCAGTTTGTAATAGTATTGGCGATACTTTCTGCAACTTTTTTACCATTGTCGAAACCAGAAGAATTTTCGAAAGGTGCAAAGAGAATAAAAGCGAACTACGGGTATTTTAAATTGTATAGGTACGACGTGGATGGTACGGTCGGTAATTTGTGCATATACATTTTTCAACCGTAAGGAACACGCTTGCCGAGTCGCTCGCGCGCTTTATTATTTTATGAAACTATACATAGTCGCGAGCGTACAAACAACCAAATGATCGCTAGCAAAGTACGAGATGTTATTTCTATTTTGCCCTCTGTAACGGAGGATTTGAAAATAAATTTCTCGCACTTTGAGGCATTATAAACGTACAACGAATTGATTGCAAGTTGCGTCTGGTTGTATTTGGTATAAGAACCTCCTCTACTTTTTAAACAAAGACACGAGCAAAGTATACGATTGACTCGTCTCTTGGCGAAACTATAAATTTTTAGAGACTCTATATATTAATAAATTATATGCTATTATCTACAGGAGCAGGCAAATAAAAATACAGCGATTTAAGGCTACGCGACTACAAGTAGAACAGGCGACGCATCGTGTCGTATCAGACATTATACTATAGTGGTACATGTAGAAAGAAGCGAACGTCCACTCGCCAATACGAGTTAACTTTATGCTTCCCTGACAAATTCACACGATACTATAATCCGTAAACTTTTAACGTAGTTACTTCTCTTTCTACGTTACCCTCCGATATAATTTTTAATCGAAGCCGATTTAATCCGAAAACGTTGTGCAAATATTATTCGAATGCAATAACGTGTAAATACAATTTTTATTATTATTACAGCGTGTATACGTAGATTCGTGCAAAATCCAAGAATGTGCGTATTATTTCGAAGACTCCTTGTTGTTTTATCTAATTTCCCAAATTTAACTTCGATCCGAGTCTCTCGTTCTTGCACTAGACAGCGACAGAAATAAATTAAACACGATTCATTAAAATAGTCACATGCCGGATAATATCAGTCGGTGGGCACGGTTAATTAATGACCTCAATTAGTAGCCTGTTGAATATACAGGCGTTTGAGCGTGTAGCAGGAGATTGCTAATCTTAGTCGTCACCGAGCAGAATCAATTTCCTATGACGTCCAAGTGTAAATTGCACGGTTACGCAAAACTTACCGCAAGTTCGCCGACCATGCCGTACAGAGGGTCCACCGTGGCGTATGTTATCGGGCAGAAATTGTTATCTGGATCCCGGAATACCGAGCAACAACTCAGCCATTTACATACCGTCGTGATAGCGGCTGAGTTATGCCGACTAATGCACTTGTCGACTAATGCCCTCGAGTTGCTCTAGATAGTCGCGAGCAACCCGCTTTGACCCCGACTACCCTATCGGTTCCTTTGGGATAAAGCGAATTTTAACGGCGATATCGAATGGAACGGACAAAAAGGACGATAACGATGCCACGTTGTAACCTTATGGGATCGCTTTGATAGTTTCCGCCGAAATTGAAGCCTTTCATCTCGACCAGCGAATGGCGAAATCGCCCTGTTTTCCATCCAGACCAGTTAGTCCAATGGTATTACTTTCGCGGTTTTCCGTGTGCCGAATCAAGATTTACGATACTGCAATTGTACGATTAGATGCGAAAGTATTTTCGCTCTTTATAGGGGATCGCGCTCTTTCGTTTCGATTAAGCACGGACTTGATAATTTCACGTTATTCGCGTTACTCGTACTCGTTCGGACGTAGAGCTAAAGAGTGATAGAAGAAAGGTCCAGTGTTCCCCTTCGATGCGAACCGTATTTTTTTTTCTTTTTTTTTTTAGGACATTTATATTTTTGAGATGGAAGATGGACGCGTGGGATAGAGCGATTTGTAGGATATCGTACTTCTAGTATCGCCAGGGCAAACGATCTGCAGAAACCAGTCATCGCACGACGTATAAGCAAATGAACGTCATCTGTAACAAACGTTCTGATTACCGGAGAACCATTTTGCTTTCGAGCAAATTAGATTCGTTATTACATCGTAATAAAGTGCAGCGTCGATAATGTTACTCGACGAACAAATTTCCATCCGTTTAAAGAATTATCGATAGATTTCATCGTTTGAACTGTTCGTTTATCTAAACGGAATAACCAAGGTTAAAGCTTCTCTAATTTCTATTCTAAGCCCGTAAGATCTCGATATCTATCTACCTTTACAGCGATTGCCAATAAAACATCGATAAAGCAGAGCTAAAAGTAGCTGTGAAATAAAGGTGCTACGCGGCAAACTCTGTCCACGGACAGATATTCGACTTGTCCCATTTAGGAGGAACAAAGCTGCTAGGAGGAAACAACTCGCTAACAAGAGAGGTCGCAAAAGTTGCAGGTTTACTCGAATCACGTCGATCTGAAACGTTTTCGCGGCAGTTTCGCCCTGAAACGAGCTTAGCCTTCAGAAAAACCTTAAACCGCAGTCGTTCGGAGGAAACAGCGAATTTGTCCAAAGTGTCGTTACGGATGAGTTAGTGATCTCGAGAAAAATACCTTTTTCCATCGTTCCCTGGCAAGTTGATGGAGCTGGTGCTCGCGCGCCATCATCTTCCGCCGGTATAAATTCCACTTTTTAGCTCCAGGTAACGAGCGCGATCCGCAACGGGCAACAAGCATCGGCAAGCTCGCCAAAGTATTATGGCGCGTGTGCAACTACGAAGAAACGAATACACGGAAACGGAAAATAGAAACGGAGAGGACGAACGAGTCGGATTCTCGCCGTTATGAATCGCGCAATCAAGGCTGTAGACACTTGAGCGAGGAACTTCAGACAGCTGATGCCTGGCTACTTCCGGTTGTTGTTAAAAGCGTTCACCGGGATTCGCAACTTCTGTCGTGGAACGTAGAGCTCGATGGGTGGCGCGGGTCTCGCTCCGCTACGTTTCCGCGCGAGCGAACCGAGTAATTTCGACAATTACCTACCTAAAGCGGGTTTGAATACCAACGAAAATAGTTACCAGAGCGAATAGTTTTCTTTGCCCTCGCTGTAATTTGACCATTCCGTTAAGGACTCGCTAACATTCGGTAATATTCCGCTACTTCCTATTTTTCTCGCATTTCCTAGCCGAGGATTTAACGTAACGTAATTTTTTATTAGTTCGCCACTTTCTTGCGTTTCGTAGAGTCGAGCATAATGGCGATTATGGTAGCGTACACGAGGTACGTAGTAACATAGTTCTTTCGATAAACAATCGTTTCCAATCAGAAGAAAAGAAACATTTTCAAATTTATCTTCAGATACCAAACCTTTTCTTTAACGAAGGACCGATAGAACCGTAGACGATTGAAAATTCGTGCTTCGCTACCTAATACACGGAATATATAATGCGTAATTCCAGTCGCAATGAGAAATTCAACGCGAAACCGTGGTGTCTCGTTTCGTTTGCGCGGATAATTCGATCCGCGTTTATTTACGCGGCGCGCAGCTGCGGATACATGCATAATTGATCGAGAAGCATTTCCTTGTCACCGGTAAAAGTTCGTCTTTGGCTTCTTTCTTGCGGGTTCGTGCACGAGCTTGCGGGATCTAGGGGTGAAATATTCATGCTGACAAAATCCAAGACCGTTGACGTAATCCGTGCACGAGTAGCGCATAGGACGCCGATTCGAAGAGGGGAGAGGTACCTAAACTCGTTTCTCGTGGACGGACGTCCCTTCTTTTTGTTTGCACGGCGGCGTTCCTCCCTTTGAATCGACGTCGGGACACCATGCCATACGGAATATCTTATCCCAATGCCGAAAAAGATTTTCCTCCAGCAAGTCATTATTGATCGGTCGAAGAGACGCGCAGCTGTTTAAACGAAGTTTCTTATTCGGATTCGCGATTTACAATGAACAACCTGCTGTACTTTGCGCCACGCCTTATCGTTCGATATCACGTTCGCGTTTTACTCAACACGGTACCTGCCAATAATGACATCACACGCCTGCCAGACTTAACGTAAAACGTTTGCCTTCGATATTGTCGAAGTATTTCCTTTCGATAATCGAATAACTTTTACGAACGAACGTAGGGCAAATACCAAATGTCTGGGCTGTTTGTCGTTTTATTCGATACATTAATAAAGCGGAACAGGTTCGCTGTTTTTTCGGTGATTTTGGCCAGGCATGTTCTGCGCGTTGTATATTATTATGTAACTATAAAATTGTGAATAAATTAGTTAAGAGCGCACCGAATCTTCGTTAAACGTTCCGATATTTTGCTAGAGATTAGCAGCTGTTATTACGAGCAAGTTCTTTAGATATATACAGATGGCTAGCCGAGAAAAATAACGTGACGCAATGTTTCGAGAATATAAATTTAATGGCGCGTTACTGTGCCAAATGGTATAACTCTCTACTACGATACGTATCCGTGTCTTCAAAAAATATGATCGACTCTAGGACGAAACTAGTGTTTATACAAATTCATTTTTAACACGACTCAAGAACTAGAATATCCGTAATTTGTAAATTATTCGATATTTTACAGCATACAATTTATATTTGCGTGTTTCAATTTTCCCACAAATATATAAATATCTACAGGCAAGTACTAACCGGTTGTGCAATTGATCGTTTATAAGCGTGCTAAAATGACATAATAATTTGTAAATACGACAAGATTGCACATTTAAATCAATGTTAGTATTGAAGCAATTAACCTGGAACCTACTTATTTGAAAATCCAACTTTATTCGACTACGTATTTATTAACGTTATTAATCACGAAAATATCTCGGAAGAAAGATGGAAGAGGGAGAGGAAGAGAGAGAGAGATTTACAAGGCACACCGAACTTTAAATATTTAAGTTGAGGATGCTTTCGATGCGATATTTTGCAGAATTTTGTGGATTAATGTTATGAAATGTAAAATACAATTATGAGATTGTCGTTAATACTACTGATTTTATTATATAGAAATAATGTCTTTACCTTTCAATCTGTCTACCAGTAATGCATAATATAATATAGTCGAACCAAAAGACTGATTTTATTCGAGTACACGTCATTGTATTTATGTACAGGAAGTTCTATTCGTTAAATTGTACGAATACGAATTCTCGAACGGAAGTTTCAAACTGATTGTTTCAATAACAACCACTTAACTTAATTACTTTGGAACGTTCAGTTATATATTTCAAAACTATTGAAAATTACAATGAAACGGAATCAGGTAATGGATTCCTTCTCAGACACTTAGGAAAACCAATTAACTAATGTGCAATTGTCATGAACAAGTAAATTATATACCGTTGAAATACAATTGATACTCTAGCGTTGCACGAGCATCTCTCGGTATTACGATAAATTAGTCTTCGCTATAAGACACGACGGAAGTATCTTTATGGAGCCTTGTATCTGAAAGTATAATTACAATTTGTTTTTTTTTTTTTTTTTTTCTAAAAAACGTTCAGCAAGTTCCAAAAGAAATTCCGATCGCAAATAGAGTCATAAATCAAACTTTTATATCGTTGAAAAATCTTCCTATAATTATAGAATAATACAAAATCCTAAGGTAGATAAAATATTTCAAAAAGCTCATAGGTAAGATTACAAGGTACAATGATAAATAGAAACTGATATTAGCGATAAATAAATTTCCAAAAAAACTGCCAAACGCATGTACAAAATCGTCAAATTCCCATCTAATCGTCTCCTACATCCTAAAGCGAGAAAAGAGGACTCGAAAATTAAAACGTGCAAGTGCAAACACGAACCAACACGGGCCATATTGTTCGCCAGTAATCTATCCGAGATTTAAGGACGTCGTCGTCCCCTTTCTATCGGCATTATTCCTGACCCGGATCAAACTGCATAGATCGCAGAACACGCGAGATCTTTTTCTCGATGAACGAAGGAACTGCCATTGTCCTATCCTCGGTACGATCCGCCCGCGGAACAAACGGTCGTAGGATTCGACGTGTAAACGATATCGCCAACTGTCCATTGTGCCCAACCGATAATTCTTTCCGCCTGGCCGCCGAGGAGCCGAGAAACTTTCGGCTTCCGGCGCCGTCTTCTTCCTCCATAAATCAGAGATAAATCACTTTTAAACTCACGCTGTTAACCCCAGGTCGCCGCTGTGCTTGCCAACGGACCAAAGTCGCGGTCCCATGGGGAACACGGGGAGAATCGATGACCCACGAGATAACGAATATGTCTCCGGGAACCCCTTAATATCGCGCCACCGATCGTCCGGCTCGTTCTTAATTAACATAATTCCGTAATGATCCGAATCACCTTCTCCTGCAAGAGTATCTAGGTTACCGATGACGCAGCACGGCGTTTCGTAGCGATCGCTCGTCAATAACGCGCGTTAAAGGAAGCTTCGATCGACCTTGTTACCGCTTGATCGACATCGATACACGGCAATTTCGGCGAGTCCTGTATAAAAGGGGACCGAGCGAGTTTCATGGAAACGCCGGCGCATCGTGACGACAGCGCGACCGACTTTTTTTTATTATTAGCAAACGTTTATTTATCCAGAAAATTATAATTAGCAAATATACTTCCATAATAAACGATGGATTGTAATTAGCGATTGGTTTTGTCAGGAGTACCGTTACTTGACGGTACGACGTAGACGTACAATGCGGCGCGACCGACTATAATCGAGCGACTTTGTCTGATTTGGAAAGCGCGAGAAAGCTTCTTTTTCACTGAGCGGCGCGTAACGATGATCAAATCACGCGGATGAATCGTTGATATTGAAGTTTGTGAGCTTCAGGGAAAAGTTCGTAAATTTAAAGTTAGACGAGTTAAAGACTTTTGCGATGGATATCCGAGGAACGAGGGTTTGGCGTTTTCCCATGTGTATATATATATACATATATATATATATATATATATATATATGTATATATATATATATATATATGGTAGCAAACTCGATGGTAGGGCAGAGACAAAAATTTGAGAATGGTAACGGCAACCGATATCTCATAGTATCTCGTCAGATTCGTAGTTACGAATTTCAAAAAAGGCAGGACACGCTATATTCGAGAAAAAGGTTTCCTTCGACTTCTTTAACTTATACCGAAGACGTGTTTAAATATTTTGCGCTTGACGCAATGTGTTAGCGGCGAATAGGCAATTTATAAGTCCTGGGCTTAAAAACATAGCGAAGGTAGATGTAACGATTCTAAGAAAAGTAGTAAAAGTCGTATTAACGACGACGCGTATTAATAAACGCGTCGAGCGCAATCCTGTTTCAATAATTGTCGAACGTACTTTTGCTTTTACAATGATCAGTCAACTTGCAAAAGTAATGTTAAAGGTCTTTACTGAAATGGACAGATGATCGTATTTATACGCAAGTATCTGTTCGTTTTCATTACGATCTTAATTACAATTATCTGTATCTAGATATCAAAGATAAGTAATTTTAGCGTTGATCTATGCTATCTCCCATATTTTCGCTTATTAATTGCAATTCAATGCCGTAGAACAATATGGATCACGAGCAAATGTAATCGATGTTGGTAATACTGAACACTATTATTGCCACCACACGCGATACCTCAGTTTCCTTCCCTCAACAGAGAAATCCAACTGGGACACCCTTCGTGGAATCCAATCTCGCCTCAAAGAGGCTCGTCTGTGCGCCGTGGTGTATTCTCCCGAAAGTTCTGTGACTCGCAGCTTCAATTACCGAGTTCCCGATCAATTAAGGCGTGGCGAGATAATAAATTAGCGAGAACAATCGAGTATCGTGACCGAAATGATACTCGAATGCAAGGAGAAAAGAGAGACGATCATTGTCGAAACTAAAGGCGAGACGACCATAGTTGTGTACGTTTAAATGTCTACGTGGTGATACCAAAGTCCCTGTCTTCCTCGGATATTAATAACAATCTAATAGAAATATCCATGTATCTTTTGCCTCGTCTACCGCTGCGAGGAAACGTTGGACAAAATAACAAGGCCTTCGTTTACGAGAAAAAGTACGTAAAACGAAAGAGAGAGAGAGATACACGAGCAAATAAATTCTAGAATGGTAGCGGTCGAGGCAATTATTTCTACTGAAAATTCAAAGTACGCAAGTATACGGTAATCATTATGGATTAACGTCAAAAACGATCGTTCGATAATTTCGAACGGTATAGCGTCGTAGAATATTCCGCGATTCGTATAATTTTCGCGAAACACGTATCAACTAAGCGCAAAATAAAAGAAAATCAAAGAACAATCAGAATAGAACGCTTTATGGATCGTATATAAATTACAAATAATCTGGCCCAATATAGAAATGTCTTTATCCGCGATAAAGCTGCAGAGGGTAGCATAATAATATTGGTGGAGCAATGGTAGGGAAAGAATGGTCTGCGGAAGGTTGCCGAAGACATATGTGCCGGATAACCCACGGTTACCCAGAAGTATTCGTAAATTACTTCGTTAATGCGCGTCGACCCGGCAAGTCCTCCGTTAATTCAGAGCAACTTCCCATTATCCTTATCGAGCATTGAAATATCGTGTGGGAGCCGTAGTTCGTACGACTATTCGCTAAACACGAATAAGAACGTAGCCATGCATACATAGGAAATAATGGTACGTCCATAGCAATTCGCGATTACCCTGGCAAACTGTATCTAATGGCGAGAAATGGAACGGTGTTTCCCGTTTGCTGAACAATTTCGCGAGAATCGCTAGAGGCCAAAGAGGATTAAAAAGGTTAGAAGAAGATGGCCCAGCGAATCTTTACGTATATCCGCAGAGATAAATAGAAAGAGGGACGCGTATGCTTCTCTCTGTTTGCGTTTCGTCCTCTGTGCTCGCGATCTTTTAAACGAAATTTGAAATTGAATGAAGTACACGAATGGTGTTTTGTTGATACGATAAAGGAGAGACGTTAAAACGCTAGAAATATTGCATTGTTAAAAAGATGATAGCGTCTATAGCGGGCACAGGGATTTAGATCTCGGTTTCTCCTTTCCTTCTTTTAATCAGGCTGATTTTCACAAGTGGGATCGATTCGTTTCTACCTTCGAAATTTTCCATAGACGCGCAAAGGCTCACAGTCTGGAACAACGGTCGCGATTCAAACGATACTATCTTCCTCGTATTTTCAATTATCGCGTAATCGTTCGACGCGATAAAACGACCGCCGTGCTAGTTACGAGTTAATATTTTCGATTCGTCGGACGCGTTTCTAAATCGGATAGACGCGCCATGTTACTCTCGTACGTACATACTCGCGTATATCGACGCGGCCTACTTTAAGTTCGACTTCACTTCGAGCAACCTCGTCTTCGACCGTTTCTTCTATCGCTAAAAGTTCCTTTTAACCCATGTAGCCCCGCTCTTACCGGATACTCTCGCTCGATGATGCATGGAAGTTCTAAAATTTCTTGTTGGTGCCATCCGAATCTCGAACGACCTTCGGTATAGGAGTAGGAAGAAGCAAGAGAGGAAAAAGGGAGAAAAGCGACTTCTCCTCGGCCGACATTAACCTGGAAACGCGGATCGTCGATCCTGCGAGAAAATATCCTCCAACGACCCCACGCACGAGCAACACCTACACGGTTCTCGTCGGTCCCTTTAATTTCCACTTCCCTACTCCGACGCCTTTCTCGGCCAGAACGGATTGCTTTCAGGAAAATAGACGAGCCCTGTGTTCCGGCGGAACGAAGGACGACTGCGATTTCACGAATGATTTCACTGGAATGCGTATAACTCCGCGGAAAGACGGAATACATGCCGCGCTCCGCGTTCCGAGTTTTCTTCGAGTAGAATAGAAGCGTCCGAATCACGCTTTCGCGCGCCACCTACTGCGAAAACATTCCCAACCGACAATTCCACCGCCACAAAACGAAATGCATTTATTGTTTTAACCTCCGACCATTGTTTGTTTTTCGCTTTGCACCTCGTAGTTGCGACAGCGGTGAAACTGGAACGTTTTGCGAGTTTGAGAGTTTCCGTCGTTTCACCTGGCTCCTTCTTTCGCTGGTATCGTGATGTATTTTTTTCACCGGTAGTAAACATTTTCTTAGAATCAGAGTTATCGGTACGGATCGCGCCTCTTTTTCATTTTATCCTCTTGAAATGTGGAAATGAGAGAAAGATTAAGAGAGTTCGATCGCGGCAGAGAACGTAGGCAATGCGTCGTGTTCGTTTGTTCACGTTTTATGGTAATCGTTGATTTTAGGGGAGGCAGCTCCGACGACCTTGATCTTGACAACAAGGTTAAGATCACCGCAGCCGCCTCCCCTAGAGTCAACGTTTATCTTTAATTCTGTCATCTAGCACAATGTACACAACATAACGACGGAAGTATATGTTAATCGGGGAATCAACAAACTTTCGTTTCGATACCCTGCCCGACATCTCTTAAATTAACATCCAAACCGGGTTAATTTATTGCGACGCTGGAGAAATTAATTGTCATAGAATTCCCCATTTCTGCGAAGGAAAATATTGCCACGAGTCACTCGAAGTTTTATATGGCTTCCATCCGGCAAATATAGCCGAAAGTGGGACATATACTGGAGGGAAATCGATGCATTCAATTTCGCGTGCAATTTATAATACGGGAAAGTCGGTAGCCAGAAGCAACGTAAAAAAAATCGAACACAGAGGGAAGAAAATTCGAAGAAAGTGGCCAAGAAACGAGTCGTTGTAAAACACCTAAGAAAAAGCTAACTACTTTGCAATCTACGGAAAAACCAGAAGCAGAATGACGAAAAATCGGTTCTCCGACGTTTGTAATTTCCGTAGAAACAAACGACGAAGATGTTCAGGGCAAAAAATCACAAATGCAGAGCGAACAAGATAAATAGCATCGTTGAATATTTCGGAATGGACATTTTTGGGAAAGAAAGGTAGACGTTAAAAATTGTTTGCCATTTCGCCAGGATATCAGTTTGGAAATACGCGAGACAAACGCGGCAGTCCAAAGATAAAGATATGACAAAGGAATGACCAGGAATTACTCCAACGCAGCTCCATTAGAACTTGAATTCGAAGATACTAATCAATGTTATATCGATTGGTTTTCAACCGACATACGAACGTTATCTTCTTTCTTTCGATAATCGTAATAATTCGTATACACGCGTGTAACTTGTATTTCGAAATAGGCATTGAAGCAGGAAGGAACGAGGCAAAGTACAATAAACATTTTCACGAGTACACGGAATATTCGGACGATCTACAGAGTTGCAGCAGAGGAAGTCGTTGAAATCTCGCGACACAAACGAGCGTCATTTGACGCTACTTTCGATACGGCTAGAGTTAGTAGAGCAGAAAACAAGCTAATTCAAAGGCAGCGACTCGATGTTCCTATGGACGAAAAGGGGCTTAAAGGAAGCGCATCGATCGATGGTGCCGGCTTTAATAGCCAGTGTTTATCGTCAATACGAAACTCCTGAGGCGAAGACACCTTATATGTGTAGCACGGTCTCTTATGCTCTGTGAGACACAAATCAGAGATGTGCCTTTGATTACAAACGCCGACTGAAGGCTAAAGAGCCACGTACATCTGGCAATTAGGGAAATATTTCGAGTTTCCTTCTAATCTAATTTTAGTTTTCCTCGGTTACGCGAACGTAATTAACGTTCCATCGATGGACAAATGTTTCGTACTTTAGAAACGTACATACGACGTTATAATTAAGTAAACGTAACTCGGCGGATATATCTCGGCGAGCGTTGAAAACGTAATCTTCTTTGGTCGCCGTTTATTCCAATTTATTTCGTTTCTTTCGGACACCGTAATTCAGCATTTTATAACTTCCGTCGTTATTTATTCGATCTCTCAAACCTAACCTAACCCAAGTGGACAGCCATTTCGGCTATTCGTGCGAGAAATAGTTTTACCAATCGACAACTTCTTCCGTGCAATCTCCGTCTGGATGTCTGGATCTTATAGATGGCAATTCGACCTTCTCTTTAATAAGATACGTCAATAAAGTTTCCTTCGTGGTAAGACTTGGCTGTTCCATTCGTGTGCACTCCACGGGGCACGAAACAATCGCTCTGAAGACAGATTCGCTTCAGCGGACAAACGCTACATCCAGTCAAATTGCGATCCGCACATGTGCGAAAACTACACGAGGGGAGAAACGGTTCGGAAAAGGGAGGGATTCGTGCAAGGAAGTGGTACGCGATCGAGGGTCGTGGTTTGAGCCAAGGCTGCGTGACTTAGGTATATGAGCTAAGATATTGGTACAGAAACGAACGGAACGTTGTACGACCAACAACGGGATCCGCTTAAGGATAAAAACAGCGTGAGGCGACCGCTGGCAGCTTCTAAGACGAGTGTATCTCGCAATCCGCTATCGCGTGATAACTCGAATAACTTCGCCACGGATATCTACGATAGACTGTATGAATTAAATTGGGTGAAAGAGTGGTATCCCGCGTATAAGATGCAGGATACAACGAGTCTCGCGACAATTAAATTTCGTACAACGAGGAAAACATAATACCCCTATAGAACTTTTCCTAAAATTTAGAAACTGCGAATCTGAAATCGGTCGCGTGAGCCAAAAATCTAACGGAGTCGGTACTAGGATAAACTGGAATACGTCAGGCGCAGAAATTGTACCGATTCGGCAGCACTTAATATCTCCGGAGAAGCGTACTAGCTCAAACAGCAGACGGTTGGACTCCGCGAAGTATTCGTAGGAAACGGAACAGACTCGCTTCCGCGTCCGATACGTTCAGTCAGTTTCCTTCCAGGTACTTTAGCAATCAATTCACCAAGTGGGAGCAGACTCGAAAGGTTGACCTATATAGCAGAACCGACAGGCGTGATAATCGATCGATCGCGGAAATTCGCGCATAGCGTGAACGCGCGACCAAGTCCAGGAACGGTCGGTGACCCTCTTCATAGTCGGCTCTCTCGTCCCTCTTCCGTACCGGTTCATCCTTTGTTCGTCAGGGTTTACACTGGAAACAGCCGCTTCAGTGCTGTTGTACTTAATTAACGCGCTACCTTTCAGCGTTCGGTCGAGGGCTTGATCCGACAGCCAGAAACCGGCCGTGCTTTCACCGCTTGATCATTTCGGCAAACAGCGGACGGACCGCGCAAACTGATTTGACAAGGAGGACGCGTCTCGTTGTCCCTGTCATTGACGCGTGCGCGCGCCACACGCTCCTACACACACGCTCCTACACACACGCGTGAATAACACGCGACGGACGAGTCGTGACGCGCTAGCGGCGAAATGACGCGTCACGATTCGACCGGAACCGACGGAAATCGGCACAAAGAACGGCCTGACGCCATTTCACGTCGCGATAAACGATCGTTCAAGCACGATCAAAAGACTCCGTGTCTTTGGGAAGCCAGGCCCCTTTCGATGGCTTGCTCGTGCAACTTGATTAACGCTCACTCCCGCCGTTGTTCGATCAAGGATTCAATCCAGGACCGGATTTAATGATTTTGGTAAACAACGCCTACAAGGACAAACAAAGGGATTCCGCGTCTGTTGTCGGAATAGCGGCTGAATAGCAATATGATGAGGCTTACCGAGCGAATCGAATAGAACCGACGGCAGCTGTAATTCCGATTGGATAGCATAGAAAGCAAAATATCGCCGGTGGCATTACCAGCGATCAACCCAACCCCTTCTGCCAGCGAACAGAATGTTTGCTTTCGAGATTTGTCGTTCGACCGCTGTATCTTCCTCGGCTATAGATCATTACGACGAGGGTGTTCGATTATGAGAGCGACGGATACCAGTTTATCTATTGAAACGCGAGTTCTCGTTTCAATGTCTAATTAGCGCGAGAGATACTTATTAAACGATCCGATCGATCGTCCGATACAAAATCGATCGACGAAGTCGAACCAATGTCCTGTTCTTTCTCTCCGTCCTTCCGACCTTGCTTTTTCTCTTCTCATCGCGGAATTAACGCAGATTCGATTCTGCCAACCTTCGATGGGTATTTTCAATTACCTCCTAACAGCTAACTGATTCGATAAACGATTTTACGACTCTGCTTATCACTTTCGTAATTTCTTTCGCGTTCGAGATCACGTTGGTGGTGCGTCAAACAAGACCCGTAAAGTCGCTGGCGAATTTGAAACGGCGCGATCGACCTTATCTCGAAGCCAATCGACACGGCGGTACAATTTAACGGCGTCGCAAGTTACGCGTCTATGTCGGATTTCTTTATCCGAGAACGCGATACGACCGTAACATCGCGATAACAACACGGACAACAAGGCGTTGTTGTTCACACGCGACTCGTCAAAAAACATGTCAAACGAGACGATATGTGCACGCGTGTGATATAACGGTGTGTAGAACAGCCCGTGACCAGCAAACGGACTCGAGCGTGGACAATTCACCCTTGGAAATCAATACGCCGCACAGGCGGTAATTTTTACTCGAAAGCCTGCGTCTTACGTTAATGACCTTTCGCAAGAAACTTTTAACGAACAGCGGACGACGTTTCTTATCGTGGCTTCCGCGTGAGTCTCGTTACTTCGAATAATAGTGCGTTAATTTCTATGTTTCTTTCCCCCCCCCCTCCTTTTTTTTGTACAAGTTTCCCCTGGTAATTGGGAGCTTCGACGTTTATAAAATGCAAATTTAAACGTTGCATTTGAAATTATTTCTACGCAGATCTTGGTCACGACAAGTGAAAAACAGACTCGTGACTGGTGATCATTTCGCTTTCGAGTAATCAATAACACGCGCTGGAAGAAACATTCGTAGCAAACTTGTGAACAGCATGATGCGGTTAGATTGAAAAAAAAAAAAGAAGAAAAGGTACTTTTTAAATTGCGTACGGTTCGTGCTTGATGTTTTCAGTTCTGGTCAAACGGCGGAGGTATAATTTACAAATGAAAATTGGAAAAAGATGTTATAGAAAGTTCCGTTACGTAGAAATGCGGCATCTGTTACTAGAATCGTGCTTCAATCTTCGCTCGGTGTTTGCTTACAACTTTGTAACAAAGCCTCTGTAGAAAAACCTGACGCAACCTTTGTTTCCGATTTTTCCCTTGTAAATTATGATTCTTCGATTTCATTCGAAAGATTGGAAATATCCTGTAGACGATATTTCGCCTCGTTGAGATCTTCGAATTTCATGTTTTAATTTTACTTTTATTTCGGCAAACACTGAAGATCTATAGCGTTTTCAAAAAAATATGCGACGTAAAATTGAAACGCGTAATCATACGTATTGGTGGGAATTTTTTTAGATATTTTCGAACGTTAGAAAAATATAATTGGATCGAAAATCATACGCGAAAGGATCGTTAATCATTGTCAATAACGTTCCATAGAACAGCGTGCACATTTCGCATATCGTTCTTAAACGTACATTCTCTGAAATAACAGATAATCGAAGATAATAACGAGTACAATATCGCTATTATGCGCTTAACCGAAGCAGATTACGTACACGAACATTATCACTGATGTTTATTGTTGTTGCGCATCATGCGCAAGATACAACGAGAAATACAAGAGGACTTCCTGCCAATCACTTTCGCACCCCTAAGTAGCTTAAGATAAGTTCCAAACTAAGCGAAAATTTGGAATTAGTTTTTACGTTAATCTGTTCGAATTGTTGCACGCTGCGAAGCTGACGATGATAAAACTATTTAGAAACAACGTTATAATTAGGACACTGTTCCTCGTGTACGAGATTCGCTTGGGACACTTCGTAGAATATATTTCGCGTCATATGTTTAATAAAACAGCTTTCCCTTGCATTATCCGATCTATGTGACTGTTACTTTTTCGAAAATTCATAGTTCGAACGTTAGTTGGCACAATTTTTTATACTAGTATATTTTTCTAACGCTGGATTAAATAATTTTGCAATTATTCTTAACGATATATTTTTTTAATTTGTTCCTCTACCGTAAAGATAAATCGTACAAACTATTTTCTCCGTTTATGCGATCGCTTGTTATTTTACGTTAATGTCGTTGAAAGGAAGCAAAATACGTAAAGTGTTCAGGCGATTTCGTTTTTTTCAGGCTCAAGAACGAGATATTGTCGTAAGCTTTCGTCGTGTCTGTTTGCAGCTATTACTTACCGCTTCAGTATGTACAGGATGAGCAGCAAACAGCAAGCCTGTCAAGGCAGCAAATCCTGGACGCAGTGATGCGACCGCTAGGCTCACCCTTGTGACCAAAACGCATGCAATGGCGTGCAGGGCAATATTCGTCGCGTGATACCAGCTTGGCGTTAATCCCGACATCAAGTAGTTCAACCTGAAAATACGGAAACGGGTTAAATTAAAACGTGCTTCAATAATGATTTCAGATGTTGCGTGATTATTAATTTTATATCTTAAAGATACGTATATATGAATCTGTGAAGAGCATAGAGCATAAATTACACTTCGTTCCATCGGTATTATTCGTATTATATATTATAGATAAGAGTACAGAAAAATATACAAAGATGAATCAATTAGAAAAGTTTTTAGTTGATTTATCAAAAAGATATTTTCATGGACGTTTTGAGAATACAGTGCGCATAATTCCTATAGGAAACAATTTGCGATGATAGCGAGCAACGTTCAATGGAATCCTCCGACAAGATACTAGAGACAAAGTCGCTACTAATTCCAATCGGAATTCCTAACGAAGCATCGTAGTAAACGTTTAATTTCATCCGATGTAATCGATCGACGATCGAAACCACGTAGTCCTTCCGATAAGGATCTAAGTGAAATCAGTAAGCCGTGATTGTAAATTAGATAATTACAATTGCGTGTTAGTCAAGTTTATTGTAAGTTCAAAAGCGGTTAAAGATTCACGATTGTTATCGATAGATATTGTCGATGGATTTTACAATGAATAGACAAGGAACAGCGAAACGATATATACGCTCACGTTCCAGTAAAATCTCTCTCGATATAAACACAAAACTTTATCTTCGGTATGCGATTCGTCTAGTTGTTTCTGTCAATACCCTCCCATCAGCTGACCACTCGAGAAATCGGAAAACAATGGGCGCAGCAGTCTTCCCGTTTATAACTACAGAGGATTTGACGGCGCAGTCGTGGCGAAGTTTTCACGGAAATCCGCTTAAGTCGACCAAGATAATCGGATTGTAGAAAACACTCCATACATCTATTCGCTCTGCTTCGTCCATTCACCGCAACCGGTGTACAATTTCTCTCTCGCTCGCTGCTTTTCTTGCTGTGTCGCCGGGGTGCCCCTCGCGCCACGTGTTTCGCTTCTAATGAAAGTACCCTGTGAAACTTGCCAACTCTCTATACCACGCGTTTTCTTCCATGACCATTGATCATCGAATACTTTATTTCCTGCAGTGGAAATGCTCGCCGATATTGCACGAACGTCGAACGAAGTAGGTGCTATTGTCAGAAGCAACTGAAAATCCAATAAAATCAACTGAAAACCAACAACCGTCGCTCCAAAATCAAATCATTCGTCGAAACGCGTTGATCGATTAATATTCTATATGTAATCAACTTTTCCACCCTTAAACGCTATAGGAGAAGCACGTAAATCATATTTTCCATTTTCTATAGGGAAGAAATTTTCATACGGTCGTCGATCGATCCCGTGTTACCACAATTGCCTATCTCGCTTATTAATTAAACGCCTTTTTTCATCCCTATGAAAAATTTGGAAAATATCGTTTGTCTCGGCAGCATCCTTGGGTTCTACGAAGCTTCATCGTCAACCGAACTTGTCAATTATTTTGAAAAATTTGTCATCCTTGAACGTAACATGCATTTTTTTTTATTATTATTATTCTATTTGCATTTTACAATTTGTCCAACAGGACGTTTGGTAAATTCTTACAGCATTGTTGAAAAATAACACGTGAATGGTTACCCCCAGCGGGATACCATCTTCCAGATTGTCTGTTCTCTTTCTATGTGAGCTGGTTTCGGTGCGTTGTCATTCTTTCCTAGTACTTTCTCGCGTAAATGTTTTCATTTTCAATCTTATCTTGTCATACACTTGGCGTTAAAATTCTTCTACTTAATCGTAAAGCGATATTAAAATCGGACGATCAGTTTCGTCTTCTGTGATCTTTACGTGAAATCTACAGGCACTTTCCTTCTCTTTCGACGAATATAATTTAAATATTCAAGTCGCCGTTTCTCATTGCGAACTCCTCGATTCCAGTTACGAATAAACGCAAAGATAGACGAAACAGCGTAAAGACGAAGAAAGAAACCGCGACAGCCGGCCGAAAGAGAAAATCGTGGACGAAGGACGGACGAGAATGGAAAATAGGTGACACAGGGTAACAGCATCAGGACGAAAACAAACACGGTGGCTGCTGACGCGGTCGAGCAATAATTTTGAAACTCTGCCGGCGGCATAAGTTCGACGCTCCTGGCGGACCGGAGATTGGCCTCGTTCCAGGTGTCAAGGATCCTGCTCGGCTGGAGGCGTATCCTGTCATCTCCTTGGCTCTGGATCAACCAAAGAACTCGGAAGTGTCAGTTGCACGTTCGTACGCAGATTTTACTGCGAATTTTATGGAACGTCGATGGACGATCTTGATGCAACGTCCTGCTACGAAATGGTGTAATACGTGGTGCAGATTCGAGGCGAAGGATTGTTATTTCAATCTGAGATGCCAAAGCTCCGTGGAGACAAATGATGAGTTCGTCTGATAGAATACAGGGACGCGAAAGTGCTGGTATTTCATTGACGAGCTTCTGTTCTTATACGTTGATACATAATCAAAAAATAAAAGTAACATCATAGTACAGTGGCTGCGTGAAGTATAATTTTATTATACCGTTGGGATAAAGAATTTCTGAATACGAAAATCTATCACACCGATATAATCTTATAAAATATCGTGAAAAGTTTTGCAGGTTTTGCATAATTTAAGCTGAAGTGGAGCTACATTCTGGTCGGAAACTTTTGATAGTTACTGCATAAATATTAGTGCTTGATACAATTTGAAAAGAGTTTGAAAATTCACGGATACGCAGGCGCAAAATTTTAAGAGTGCTAAGAAGGATTGTGAATTTTAAATGGACAATATCAAGCATTAACCTTTATAATATTTAACGTTATCGTATAAATTCTAATTTCCTCTCCAACCTGAACTCCCTAAATTGTATTATTCGGCGCACCTCGCGTTTCGCGTCGATCTTCAACCTGTTATCGATTCATAAAAATATATCCGTTCGATAATTTGCCAACTCGTAAGAAAATAGGTTCCCAAGTAAGTTTCGATGTTCGCCGCACGTTCGAGGCATTCAAGATTATGCCCATGCAAGCCAAGCGTTCAATTTCTTTATTGCGTTACGATTCGATGAAAGTCCGTATCAAGCGAGCACGCGACAAGGCGAAACTATACAGTGAACTACTTTATATGAATTAATTAAAATGTTAACTGCCTCTGTGCAACTGTTCTTTGAAAATGCACTTTGTTCCTTGCTCGTGATCGAATCAGCCGGCGGTTGGTTACGGACTGGACTGACTCGGCTCGTGCGTCTCGCTGAAGTCCCTGGATCGAAATCGATATAATACGAGTGAATGAAGGAACGTTCGGCCTCGCGCACGAAAAATCTTTCGGGCATTTCTCTATGAAAGATTCCAACGTCAATTTACTCGAATCGCGTATTCCTATCACTTTGTTCATAACTCGCATTGTACACGATTCGCACAGCCGAAGATGTCCCTCTAAGTAAAATATTAGGTTGTCCCAAAAGTTTCTTTCGTTTTATAAGAAAATAATAGACGCACAACATATTTTGTTTCGCATTATTCTATCGAATTATGTACGATCCATTTTCTTCTATCAAGATAAAGACCGCAACATTTGACGGATCAAGTTTCATGTTTGCATAAAGATGCGTTGTTGTAAAATACGTGTTCGTAAAAGAAAGAGACTTTCGGGACAACCCGATACAAATACCTTCGACTACAGATCATTCGTCGCTGAGGAAACTGTAGATTTTTATTCCCCTATACTTTCCTTGTACTTTCAATCGTAAAAAGAGTTCAACGAACAGATATGCTCGTTACGCGATTAAAGAAAACAGTTGTATCGCTTTAATTTTCATAACACGACGATTTAACAAATACGATATCAAATACGTAGCAGAGAAACAAAGGGTCCAGGAAACTACAGAATACGAATAAGAACGCTCGTGAAAACTTGAATGAATGTTCCCAATCGTATTCACGCTGGTCGATCGAGCGAGCCTACGTTCGACGATATTACAGCTACAATTACGTATGTGATGCTTATCAGCATATAAATCGAGATCACGTTTGAAGCTAACAGGACTATTTTCGTCGTTGCAACGAAGGAGATCCAGTTGTAGATCAAGCGGATCGCTTTGAACATAAAATATCATTCCATGAATAAATCTTCTTCTGGGGCAGTACATTCTTGACGATACAACGACACTCGGCCATGTATTCGCAAACGGATACCCTTATTTCCGGCGTCCATATGTATTTAGCAAACGGAGACCGACCAACATTCCGAAACATTTCCGAGACGCAATCTCGTTTCGCAAGGCGCGAGAATGCGCTGGCGCTCGCACCATAAAGGGTATGAGGGTTGCATATTTAGGATCTTCCTGTTTGCACTTAAAGGGCTTCCTAGCTGTGACGCACGAGTCTCCGGTCTTGTTGTGCGAAGCTCTACTACATTGCTCCAGATTCTCCGCTTCCTTTGGTTTCGCTTGATTGTTTACACGGACTCGGTTTCCCCGTGGATCGCTAAATGGACCTCCGTCTCGATGGAACGAATGGAATTTACACTGTTAGTGTTTAAATATTGGAAAATCGCTCGATACGATCGACAGTTTTTCATGGTTAAACGTTTCACGATCAGCGATACGAAGCTGTTTATTTCATGAGTAAATGGCGGAAAAAGTTTTCAAGATTTCTTCGACATATCCGAGACAAGCGAGACAAGAAATTGTAATATGGATTTCTATGAATCGACGGTCTCGGTAGTACAGGTACTCGTTCTTCGCTTCGTTCTAAAATAAACGACTATTTTATTAGATTCGAGGCTTTTACGGCCACAGGCACCGCAGAATTTTTAGACTCTGATATTTCGCTACTATTGCAACTGTGTTGTATCGCGACCGTATGTATAGATTCATCGAAGATCGATCGGCACACTGCATTTTCCTCCGGAAAATTTGACTGTCTTACGCGTTACATACTTCATTCTACGAATAACGTGTCTAAGCTAGCGTTTTTTTTTTTATAGTTGCAGTCCGAAGACTGACCGATCGTTGGACTGTGACTAGACTTGAAATGTGTTAAATTCCTAAAATATGTAGAAATATACAAAATACGCAAAGTAAAGTACTCGTTCTAATATTTACCTAGGAATAATTCTTCGTTTACGTTCCATTCTTTCCTTTCATCGTAGTTTAAAACACATAAACTTCCATGAATATCCACGATCTATCGACGGTAGAAGATCGGCCAGTCTTGGGTAAATAACCCAACATTAAGTCCTTTGGCAAGAAGTACCAGAAGATTCAACGTCCAAGTCATAGGTCGACAAATTGAGAGTAAAGTCGAAAGGAAATCTTCAAACAAATTGCTCGAATACTTGTAAATTGCACATATGAAATTGTACTATTACTGAAACGAGCCACGAATATTATCTATCACAGGTTAAGTTTTATTAAACGATATTATACGACATTACAACTCTAGAATATGGAGAATCTGGAAATACCATGGACATTATTGAACTCAATAGTAAAGAGTAATTCAATATTAAATCAGGCCAAATTCAAAGGTAAAATCGGCACCATATCGCATCATATTACGTCATATAATACGAAGTTCTGTATGTACACAGAATTCATATACTATGAAGTCTATGTATATATATATATTGTACATATTTACGTATATATAGCACGATATTATGGCAATTCGGTACAGCGACCAATTATTCGCGAAACAATGGAAATCGCACTCGAAATGACAAACGCGATCGATCACGTACTACGTACACGGTCTCGTAAAACGAGACAGGCTATTACGCAGTTATCGCAATACGCACTATAACGTGTCTCGAACTGATCTAATGTCCATTATCGATTTCACAGATCCGAAGTAATCAGGTTCGCCAGTATGGAAAACCTGTACAAAATCGTATACCGGAATAAGGCCATACGTTATGTTTATCTTTAAAAGCAATTTATAAACCGGCGGCTATTTGGCAACTAATTTTCATCATATCGAAGTTTGTAGATAAAAACGTATTACAGAACGCGCACACTGCAGCGAATTATTAAATTTCTTGCGTCTCGAGTGATAAGTTTAAGAGTTCTTAATCTTATTTTTTTCGGTCCTCAAAAGTATTATAGACAGTGTTTCGATAATCAGATAAATTATAGGAAGAAATATATCTCGTCTTCGTATTTGGTTGTAAGCGGGAAATAATGTATATGTTCATACGTCGGACACAGTCGAACGGGGTAAAATCGGCATACAAATGATTTTACTACGATCTCATATTTTATTGGAACGATTTAGGCAAGGACATTTAGGAAAAAATGTTGACGCGGGAAACGCTAAAGCAAATAAATCCGGAAAAAATAATAACGATAACGACATCTTCGCGAGCGATATGGCGTAAGCAACTTGAACGAAAATTGCTCACGGTGTACCAGATGCGATAGACGAGCATGTGACAATTGTATCGGCTGTGGGTCCGTTGATTTTCAATATTACCGTTGTTTTTTGTTTAGATCAGGAACAATTTCGTATAGTATATATGGTCTTACCAAGTCTATGGACCAAAATCGAGAAAAGAACAGCTTTATCGTCGACTCGAGTATTGTGTTTAAATTTTTGAATCCTACTTCATACATAATTTGTTTCATAAATGAAAAAGTTACAGACTTAGGACCCTAATTATATGGTTTCATACAGATTTCCCATATATAGAGAGATCGATACGTCGAAGTGATTCGGACGAGTTCAACCAGGAATTTCAGTTGCATTCGATAAGAAGCTAAGCAGGTGGAGCCCAAAGGGAACAATAGACGTGGACAGTGAAAGAAAGGGAAGAGAAAGAGAGAGAGAGGCAGGAAGAGGGATGGGAACAGAGGAAAGTTGTAGCATTGCCAGCGAGAGGAATCTACTCGAACGCCATTCACAGCGTAATTAGGCATTCAACCGATTCGGTCTTAAGCGCTTAATCGGCTTTGTTTCAACCTGACATCCTCTTAAACGCACGGCAAGCCAAGCCAGCCTAACTTCCGTGGTTCGTGCCACGAAGCCGTTACTTGTTGACAAACGACGCTTACATACTTTCACCGAGGCGAGCAAAGGAGAACTCCAGTTGGATAGTTTTCCGTGAAATATTAAAACGTCCAGAATGCCGTTAAGAAGTTGATTAAATTACCGTGCCCACCCGGAAACTCGAACGTGTTTACATCTTGACGCGGACCGGTTGAAACCTACGCGAGGTATTGTTCAGACGGCTCGGAAACGTTCTACGTTTCCACGCTTGATAAACAAGCCGAGTCACGCGATTTCTTGAAGTTGTAAATATTTTCAGTTACGAAGACCGAGGAGAATGACGATAAGAGATCGTGTAAAGTGGCTTCGCGAATTTTAGTTTCACGTAAGCTGCTGTTTTTTCCCCGCTAAGAAGGTAATTGCGGTAATTTGTAATGAAAGCATTCCGTTACAGGCTCCATTTGTTACTACGGTACAATATTAGACGGGGCGACTACGAAGTAAAGCGGTACACGAAAGTACATGAAGACTTACCGTGGAAAACTTTTACGAGTACGCATATTGCGCGTGTTGTGTAAAATATTTTGAAATTTCACGAGCAACTGTATATTTCATACGACATTTTGAATTATTTTACCACTTTAAATATGATAAAATATCGATGATCTTCTGTCAATAAATCGTCCAAAGTATCTACAAATCCCAATAACTTTCAATCGAAGCTCCTCGAGAACTCGTTGAGATATTAATTCCAAGAATAAACTAATTTTACCATTCACAGTAATTTCACCACACAACACACAATCTCGTTACATAACGAACAAACACACGCGCGGGTAAAAAAGAATTCTACAAATTACAGCGAAATGACTCGTTACGCGCTCTAAAGATGAAGATAGCGAGGTTTCTACAAACTCCGACGACAACTACTTGCCAAGTAAATATTTCGTTGCCCTCGTTATAATTGCCCTTCCCCCCCCCCCCTAGTTACTCGTTTCACCTTCTTCCAAGAAGACGGCCTGTAAATTTTATTAACACGTAAGTTTTATTACAGGTGTAGAAACGCCCCCCCCCCACCCCCATTGGTATACCTACGTTAATTTTGCCCAGAGCGTTGCAGCGCGAACCGAATCGTAACCGCTGACGTTTCCAATGCAAGAATACAATATGATGAACTAAAACTGTTATTCACGACAAACCGCAGCGAGACCTGATACTAACTGTCTGACCGCAACTACCCTCTTACTACTGGCTAACCACGACCGGTTCTATTACTACTGTTTGACCATGCTCGCCGGTAACTGCTAGTCGACCACTGCGGCCGATCGATACTTATTCCAACTCTTCCGTCATGCATTAGCGCTTTGACTGTTCACCTGCCGAACCGTGCAACGTGCATGCATCAAGGACGAGAAAAGTTTCTCGCCAGAGCATCGAGCCGTGATTATTCCTGACGCCTTCTTGACGTCCCGTCACTGCGTATCCGTGTTTCGATAATGAAACCTTGTACACGGGCAATGTTTTACACGGCATGGTAGAGCGAGACGAACGCGTTTCGAAACTTTCGAGAAAAACGAAAGACAAGTGGAGTGTTTTCAGAGGAGCGTGTTTCAAGCCACGTCAACGAACCGTAGGATGAGTTTGATCAAAAGCGTTTCAGGTTTCACAGGTAACTGTTTGGTAATTCGTAGTAAACGATCTTTGAAATAATTTCTTTCTAATAGAATAAAGGGAGAGAAAGGTGAGATAAAAAGTTTCAAATCGTTAGAACGAGATGTATACTTGTTTAGCGAATTTCGAACGAACGTTCGAGGCATTAACTTCGGTAAAAATTTAGATAGAGCGAAGATAGAGTCGTGAATATCGTGTTTAGAGTGGCACAATTTATTTTTGTCTTCGAGTATTTATGGCAAAAGTTTGCGTTCCCAATACCAAGCTAAACCAATATAATGGAATCGTGCATGGATAGCCAAGTAGAATTACACCGTATACGAACGGGCACGAAAGTAGTAGTATCGGTCCGTGTCTGGTAAAACAAATAGAATAGGGTCGTGCCTGAACAAACAAGTAGAATTCTGTCTCTGCGGATCTATTCCAAAGAGAAGTTTTGACAACACTCGAGGAACTGACGGTTAACCTAATTTAAGGTACGTATATATTTCCATAAAGACACGTCATAGATAATCAGCTTTGCATATTTCGAAAAATATTCTTGATACAATGTTGCAGAAGGAATATTTATATAGAAAAATCGAGAAATGGGAGGCATTGTGTTTGTTTATAACAAAAAAGGTGCTTGTTTTATGTATCGATTCGGATAAGCAAAATATAGTGCAGCAGAGGACAAGGAGAAGTGATATATGACGACGCTTGATCAGACAAAAGACGCATGAATACAACGCGAAGAGTATTCAAACGCGGGAAGTCGAGATTTATGGCTGTGTTTCCACTACCATCATTGTCGAACATGATTCCAGATATTTCGTTCTTGGAATCTATATCGTAAAATATTAAAATGCGTTTAATTCCAAACTACCTAGCGTTAGGAAATACACGTAAAACGCAACGAACGCGATGCAAAGAAACATCATCGAATACGAATTTCGAAATTCCAAAAGTTAGAAATACAAAATTAGAGACGAGAATCTAATACCTTGTTTCTTCCAAGATCATAAACGTTCCATTAATCCTTAAAGTTAGCGTCATACAATAATACACTGTCGTTCGCGAGTATCCAAGTATTTCGATCAATTTATACCAGAGCTATTGGAATTTTACCAAAGTACAGAAATTAACGATGAATCTATAATCGGAAGCAACGCTTGCTGTCTTTTTTATGGAATCTCCAAGATATATAGATCCAAGTTACTAAAAAAAATTAATCGTTATTTCAGAAATAACAATAATAATAGAGAACGTCATTGAGATGTTTCAATTTTCTTGTTAACTGCTCCGGTTTCTCTCCACGTCTCCGACTGATTTCGTCTAAATCAATAATTGTAAGTAATGGAAATCGAGTCACCCCTCCGACTCTTTTCTCTCCCCCTCTAGTCTCTTACATTCACTCGAGAAATCGTCCTCAACCGCAGGACGCGATCGCCAGGCATTCCGATTCTGGGTAAATCGTGCACGGAATATGGTACTACCGGCAAAGATACCGGTTACTATTCTCTGGCGGTGCTTCAGTGATTTAAGAAACCCAGCCAGCTTCCCCTGCTTCCAGTCACGTATCAACGAGAAAGCGTACGATGATATATATCACTAACATTCAGCGGCTTCGATCTTTCTTCCATCAGTATGAACTGTGTTTAATAGCATTTCGATGTGTCGACACGTGCTCGTAGAAACTGTTCGGAACAAATGAAAATATCGCGATGTCGTAGACAGATAACGAACGATAGGATATACGTATATGCACTACGATATCGTATCATTTGAACATAAAGGATTGCATTTCAGAATTGTTCAACTCCGAACGTAATATTGCACTCGTACTTGATTGCGCCAATGGTGGTAGGCGAGTTTTATTTGGAAAACGCGCATTAGAGGAAGAAAGAAGAACTTTTAAAGATATTTTTTATACCGCGAATTTCCGAAAAACTTTTATTTTTATTTTACATCGCTCCGTCGCGGTCTGCTTGAAAATTTTAACAGTTTAACTTAAAAATAACTGAAATTTACGAATATTGTGCTTTAAATTCTTCCTGCTTTTCACGCAGGGTCGTGCATTAATTATTTCTCATTCAAATCCTCTTTCACGTTTTTTTTTTTTATATCTCGTAATGAAGCTACCTTACTTGTACTTTATATAATTACTCTTTATAACCGGTAATGACACAATTCATATCGTTTCCTCTAAAAACGGTTTCGTTAAAGACTTCTTGATCTCGCTCTAATTTTTTAATTGGACGAAATAGAATGAATGAAATTGAAAATTGGGTGAATAAATTCGTGAATTCGTGCCACGGAGTAACTATATACTGTAACAAACCACACATTTTATCCACGATGCTTCCGCCAGATGACGAATGCGCCTCATTATTTCTTGAATCGCGAAAATCACGAAAATCACGAAGGGACTTTAACCATTGTTTAGAAGTCTCCGGCCTGGCCAATTAATTATGAAAAATATAAACCCCGGTGCCGAAGGAACGGGGGACGAGGCAAGAACCAAGGAATAAAAACCCTCAACGACGGTAATAATGGAACGAATGGGCGGGTACGAAATAAATGGCAGAGGGAAAGTAGTCGTGAATTTCATTATGAGAACAATGGTATTTCTGGATGAAAGAATTTGACGAAATTTGTCAGGCGGTGAGAAAATCTTGCGATTTTGTCGATTGAACTCTAAGAACGGATTGCACATTTACATAGAATTTTTTACAAAGAAGGACATATATATATATATATATATATATATATATATATCTTTTTCGT
This sequence comes from Bombus superbus, assembly GCA_014737385.1. NCBI lineage: Eukaryota > Metazoa > Arthropoda > Insecta > Hymenoptera > Apidae > Bombus > Bombus superbus. Next base: position 1,594,501 of record JACXIK010000064.1, on the reverse strand, counting down.
TTCAAGTACATTTATATATATACGCACACGTACTTGAAACTACATACTAAGCATACATATATGTGCAAAAGTGGAGAAATAACAAACCCAAATTTCTAAAAAAGTTATCATTTTAAAAACTCTATCGAGATCTCGTTTAAAACGTTATACTTCGTATTATATCGGTATTGGTATTAAACGGGTAGCTTTCGGTATTATAAATATAATATTAATAAGCGAGTTCTTTAGTATCCGTTTACCGTTTGGTACGTATCGTTGTAAGATTCAACGTTAATTTGTAAGAGATAAGAAAGGAAAGAAGACTAGCTCGCCAAATATGTCTGCGTAGATAACCTTTATTCTTAATATTCGAATCGTTCAAACGTATAAAATCTAACAATTTTTCTCACACGATATATCTACGCAATAGTAGATTACCAACGAAAGTCCGTATGAGTAAAATACTATACGCGAGAACCGTATTTTATCGGAGCCTGTGCCGCAAGACATCAATTCAGGGATAATCTTGTAAAACAACGAGAAACCGTTTCGATCAAATCAATACAGTGCCGATCTTTGGTAAGCCATCGCCATGCATGATCATTTCTCTTCGTTAATTTTTTCTTTTCTTTCCCTCTCTCTCTCTCTCTCTCTCTCTCTCTCTTTTCTCCGATCATCGTCACCCCTTTCACGTTCAACGTGGTTTCCGCCACCCTCTTGTTGTTACTCTGGCGCGAGCGCTATCCGCTTTCACATAGCCACGCATCCAGATCAGATAATACCGTGAATTACTGCCGCTTATACGCCTTGAGTGGCATCATATATCAACGGGCGTGCTTCATTCCTTTCACAGATTGTGTATTGGAAAATATGGCGTGTCCATGTCGAACATGATGAAGGACCTTCCAACGAGAGCGCGCACAATGTTCGTACGTAATACCTCATAATCATTATGCATTACCGCCACTATCCGACCCACTGTAGAAATTACAGGTACGAACGTTTCGTCCCATATCGCATTATGGAGACCGATCTGCGCGAAAATTAAACAAATAACAATCTGTTAAAGCGACGATTGATTGATAATCTTCGTTCGCTAGAAATACCGATGGAATTGCAGTTTCGAAGATTTGAAAAATTGAAGAATTCTATAGTCATTACGTTTCAGTTGGAGTGTTTGATAGAATATATCGCGATATGTTCGGAGATTTTAGTAGCTTTGAAAAAAATATCGTTGCCGCGTAGTTATACACATTACGCTGACGTTAAAGATTTTTATATTGTTAGAGGGTCGTAGAAATTGAATTAATTTATCAAATATATATATATATATATCTTTTAACTGCATGAAAGAACGACGACTGTTCTAAATGATTGTAACGGATAAGAAACTGTCTGTTATTCTTCGACATATGCAACACTAGTGGCAATATAAAAATTATACGTGTACCAAGTATAAAAATACCAAAATAAATGTGAATTGACATATAAATTACGTATCGCCATTAACGATTCGTTAATTAATAATCTTATAAATTGCAAAACGCAAGATCATGTAACGGGAAACGAAAACCACAATGATTTCGAATTTTCCATTAAAACCTTCACCCGTAGGAAACTGAATCTTCCCTTTAAAATAAAACAAAATGTGTATCGCTTAAGGCACTTCAGTACCGTCCAATAACATTTTCCTATAGCGGCAATATTTTCAAAAATATTCTCTCGTCACGGTTTTCGTGTTCCTCGTCCCATATGCGCGTCCAACAAATTGCTGCAAGTCCCGTCGACCGATCATGATTTTTACATCGGGACTATCCGCCCGCTCTTTCTTTATTCCATTTTTTCCTTTTTTTTTTTCTTCTTTTTTTTCGAAAATTCCCTTCCATCGGTTCTTCGAGCCAAGCATCAAAAATGAGTTTTGCTAGCCTGTCTCGACGTCGATCCGAATTTCGTTCAATCAAACGGATTGAAAGTGATGTCGAGGAAAGAGGGTTTCGCGGAAAGAGAAAGAAAGACAGAGAAAGAGACAGAGAGTATGCGCTATTGTGTTTCATGCAGTAGAACTTCGACGAACTCTCGTTGTTACTTTTTTCTTTTTTTCGCGGCACGGTTGCAGCCGGAAATCGGGGCGAGATGTCAAGAGAAATTACACGTCAGTCGCGTCTGCAATGCCGGCACGTAAAAACTGATCGACCGATCGAGAAAAGTGAACAATTTCGCGTCGGCGAATGGATGTTTAAAGGGTAATTTGGAACGATGCCACTGATCAATGGTGTCGGAGGTAGGCCTGATATCGCTAAGCGAAAATCCGACATAGAGCTCGTCCTATACCTATCGTATCGAGATGCAATCGTAGAATGCCCCGGGCTTTGGTTTCATTGCGTCCAAATTAACCCTGCGATCGAACGTGTTCTCGTGACATGCCTCGTTAAGGAGCAGACTGCAAGCGATGCGGCGTGGCAAAAAGGTAAATAACGGTAATTACCCGACTCTGTACTACCCTACGAATCGCTTCTCGCGTAATGTTGCCATAATAATTTCCTATTGTACGTCGAGCGGCAAAATGTTGATTAAATACCGTTATTACAATGGGTAGTTGCTTCTTGGTTCGAATTGATACATTATGGAAAATTTCACGGGCAAACCGATACCATCCTATTTTTTATTCCTACGTAAACTTTTTTGTAATACGCGAAAGTTTCGCCGTGGTTCTTTTCCGAGCATGTTCGTGGAATACTTGAGAGGTAAACGCGTTTGGCTAGTTGTTGGAAAGTTTCTTTCGCGAACGAATTTCTAGTTGTTGAAATTTACTTTGATATTTAAAATTCCGGTTTTCATCGCCGAATTTTAATAAACGTAACGCGGAACGTTATTACCAAGGCGATTAAAATCACATCTGTTTACAGTGAAAGTAAGATTTTAAATATTAACATACGAGAGATAAATTGGACATATTTTAATCGGTCTTAATTGAAAATTTAAATAACGAAATGTAATTCGATGAAATTCATCAATTTCCGATACCATCGTTATCAATAAATGAAGTATAAAGTGCTATATGTATTTCAAAATTTAACGCGTTCTCGGTATAACAGAATACGAAAAGGATTTATCTGAAACCGACAATTTGAATTATTTAACGCGCGATTGCCGCTATTTTGTTTCACAGAGAAAAAGTAACTGAATCGAAATAAAACGTGCCATAATGTGATACGACTACAAGGCGAGAAGATGAAACTACATTAATTATGCAGATTAAGCCGAAGAAGAACAATCGGTGATAAAATTTCTGATGTTACGGCACGTTGGAGGATAAAGATATAAAACGGTCCTCCGTGCTTAACCCAGATACATTTTTATCGAAGGAATTACGACTCGAAAAAAAGTGTGTAAAACGCTCTTTATACTTTTTATATCTTTTTTTTATGTCAGAATGCTCTGTTGCGTACCCACGTTAAATTCACCGTAAGTAATGAAGAATAAGCGTTAAAGAAACGTCACGTTCGTTCTATTTCCCCCCCCCCCGCACCCGCCTCTCTTTTCGATTCGACGCGTTTCATGGACGATTCGACCGAAAACGGTCGATTTTAAAAGCTCCGTCATACTCCGCGAACTTGATTATTCGTGTAATATTTGCTGTTACGGGGAAACGCGTACGCGCGGTCGTGTACAATCGAAAAAAATGACACAAAATCGAACGAAACATCGTTCATTGTGAAATAATCGCAATTTGCTTTTCACGATATCGACAGCGTTCGAGCGCTTATTGTTTCCGCGTTGAATCGGACGAATCGTGAGATTTCAATTCATAAAGAGGGACGTTATTATAAAAAAAGGAAAGTCTCAACCTTTGGAAACTGTACCGTTAAATGAAAGCTGATAAGCTGTACGCCTATCGTTTAACCGCAACGATTGTTTCGTCCATTTTATCGAATATTTGATTACGATGAAAAAGTCGATAACAAGGAACACGTACAATTACCTGATGTACTCACCTATACGATAAAATTATTATCGTCCAACTTTTAATATCAATTCGTACAACGTATAGAAATCGGTCGAGTCGTATTTGATACTGAAAATTTGAAAATATACAAGCACTTAGCATACACAGGGAGAACGTATTCAAAGTTGGTGAGATATCGATCGTGTTCAAGTTCAAGCTGCGTATTTAAAAACAGATAGCAGAGGAAACAAAAATTCCTTTATAGCCACTCGTTGTTTTCCCGGCCTTCATTACCAATAATTACCTACTACGCAGGTAAATTCGTGGGAAATAAAGCAGCGGGCATAGCTCTTTAACGAAGTTAAAACTAATTACACAACAATGTGTTCGACGAACGGCGAGCATGAATGAACGAGCAGGGTCCTATTCATCGGTTTCCGGCCAGACCGATAATTCTCAATATTAAACGTTAACGAGCCTGCAAATTTTCTATAGATATATTTCGTGCCTACGAACAATTGCATCAGCGAAATCTATTCGAGCTCGTCCGACTGCTATGATCGCCGTCGCCGCGGAAACCACACACTGTCGCCAAGTTAATTTGCTATTCGCGCGGCGTGTAAACAATTAGCGGGAAAATGCTTGGACAGGGCTGTAATTGTACGATGATCGAATTATTCGATCCCAAGTATTTCTAACTCTTTTGACGCGAGTGCGACGAACAGTGGAGAGGCGAAAAGACGAATCGAAAAGAACGACGAGATTGAAATTATTTTTCGATCAAGTTAACTCGATTAACGTTGGCTAACTACGTCTCCGATATTATGATAAATTTTACCGATACCGCTATATAAAATACCACGTACGCTTCCGAATATCGTACGAATAAACGTTGCCTCGGCTTTTTAGAAATCGAACCGATCAATTACGCTTTTTGCTTTCACGAGTACGTGATTACAGTTAAACTCTTCAAAAAGTAAGCGCCGTAACTTTAATAAAACACGCTGGTCCTTTTGTACTAATAGATTCTTGACAGAAGAAGAAGATTTTGTCCCTTGGAAATTTTACAATCGTCGCACATTTATTCGAATGATAATGCCGAATGCATATGACAATAAAGCGAAGGCAAAATGTGCCGACGGATCAGATAACTCAATAAGTTGGAAGGTTGCGTTATTCGAAGGTCCGAGTTCTGGTCCGGCAAGATGGTTCCATCGGTTCTTTTTGTACCTACATATTCTATCCCGACGTTCGTTCTTGCGCCTTTTTCTTCTCAAGTGCCTAGATAACCGTATCAGTCCGATAAATCTTTATTTGCGGTACCAGCTGTACCAACTTTTCTAGAAAACTTCGAAGTCCAAAATCGTAGAACGTGCAGTAGATAGCAAGAATAGGATAACTTAACCCGCTTAGATCGTTCTATTCTTCAGAAGTTGAACGTGCGACTTCACACAAATTTTCAATACCACACGATAAATTATGACCTGTAATAAACGAAAGACTCCTTTGAACGACCCGAACAGCACATATGGCCTGGCCCAAAAACGTTCGTATCTGTTATCTACTACGCCGTAAATATATACAATGTTGCGGCACGTATCCGACGTTGCGTTTCGAGAGAATTCGTTACTTCTCGAGAGGCCTAACGAGTCATAGGTATTCTTCGATCCTGGGTCGAACGATCAGGACCACGAACGGTTAAGAAATGCATGCATAGCGGGGAGGAGCAAAAGACAGAGGAACCAAGATCGGCAGTTTCCAATAGTTCTCTTCGAGCGATCACACGGCAAACGTCGAGACACTCGCATCGTATTCTCAATCGCTCGTTCACGGTCTTAATCCACCGAGTCAAGCGTCGTACGAATCATACTTGTATACTTCGTCAGGATAAAGTCTTACACTAACAGTCAACTCAACTAATTCTCACATAGACCACACTCGGCCTACGTTCGTTCTATCTCAGTGTTCTCAAGTGTACCACGTACATATATGTTCGTGTGAGCACTTGAATATAGCGAATAAATATCATAATCATTATACGTGTCTCCGTGGTTACAATACCTCCACCCTGAGCGTTAACGTGGTTCACGGTCAGCGATATCACCGATCGGTTGCAAATGACTGATCGTCGTAGAGTCGAAGATCGCATCAACCAGACAGAGATTAAAATCGTTAAAGAAAAATTCCGTTAAATGCGATAGTTTCGTAAAGAATCGAGTTATAAAGATAAAACAAGAAAAGTTACGGACATGAACTTTCTCGTTATCCACCGTGCTGCTTTGTGGTTGCGCTCAATCCTAAGATCCCTACCCACAAGACCTTCTAAATACAATCTCACTCGGAAGGAGAACAGAGAAACTGAAATTGTCGATAGAATTGCGAGTAGAAACTAAAAGGTTGTCCAATTTCTCAATCGAACAGTCACAATTATACAATTTCGAACATCACCGAACAATTCCACCGCGCGCAATAACGCTCGATCGTCGTGCGTTCGATCCACGCGACCTCGATAACCACGAAGAAGGAAGGGGAATCGTATATAAACGTGCGAGGGAGCACCAGCTACTTATCGCACCGAAAGAATTAATCGTAACTCTTTTTATCGACACGATCGGTCGCAGAAAGGAAGGAGGGGCGGTTTATGAGGGGCTGATCCGATCTTATCGGCTGAGAACGGCGCGCAAAAGGGCCGTACGAACGGCAGCTTCGGGCTGCCGGTTGTTTCGCGGAGGCGTGAAGCGCAGGATGCGCTCGTTTCAGGCCACGATCGTTACAGTTGTAACGGCAGGGTGCTGCACGAAACTGCACGAGACCGGCGGCCGCTCGTGCAGCCGAGATTAATTACGTTCCCGGTTTTCTCCCGGGACCCCGGCATTAAACACGACGTTCGAACGATCTCGCGTTTTCCACCGGAAGAAGAAGTGCGCGATGATAACGAACAATGAGCCAGCGAACGAAATTAGAACTCTCTGCCTTACCGTTATCCAGGCTCACGGTTTTTCGCTTCGCGCTTTATATCGTTCCTACCCGTTTTCGTAGTTGTTTCCACCGGTGTAATGGAAATTTGGTTGTTTATTGGCGGAAGGGTCGCGGCCCGTGAAAAATAAGAAACACCCCGGGGGCAACGAGTATCGCGTTAGAAAGCGCCAGCCCACGGCCACCGCGATAAATTGAACGGAATTTACGGCACGGGCGAGATTGCTTACACTGCTTTTGAGAACGCTATTCTTTGGTTAGTCTCGAAAGCGGAGGAAATGTTCGGGCTTTAATCATTCTTTTCTTGCCGGTGCACGAGTCCTGTATTTGCGAGTGCGGTGAAAAGAGAATGAAAGAGGAGACGCGTTGAGTAATGTTCGTGGAAGTTTCCTCGGGCAATGTACACTTCTCTCCTTTCTTAATTACCGCGGAGTGCGTGAAACAATTTTTAGCTTTAGTTTTTCGTCATACACATTTTGATTCTGATGCTTTCTCGTGCACTTCGTTTATGTTTCGTCGCTATTCGTACAAAACGATGATTTATATAGGTTATTTATTAATTATTTATCGATCGGAAACAGTTACGGTAACGTTGACGTAAAATAATTGCACGCTGATTTGCCAATTCACAAGTTTTTCTACGAGATCATTGCTATTTGTTCGTTGCGATTTATATTTTTTATTGTATGTGTCGATTACACGCGATAACGATAATGTCGACGCGAAACGACTGATCGATAATTTCAGTGGTTATAATTCGTAATTGCATATAAGAATGGAATATCTGACTCGATTTAAAACGTAATTTAATCGATTAATTTAGAATCACTAGCGTTAACTGTTTGCATTTATAAATCGAAAAAACAATATTGTTCCTGAATGACAGGCGCTTTTAATACGATATTACTAACCTAGATCGAAACCTAACCCTAATATGGTAACCTGCAAACTGTCGCAGTCCAAAGTCATATACGAAAATAGGCAAAACTAGTATGAAATAATGCAGCTTTCTCGTGCTCGAGCAAATCGATCGAAATAAAAGAAACTTACCCAAGCGCAGCTCGCTAGAAGAACAACAAAGCTCATCGTCGTCTGTCAAACGTAATACACACTGCACAAGTCAATTTTCCATCCTCGCGTCACATATTCGAATCTTAAAAGCTGCTTGTTCGATCAAATCGTCCGACAGTGAATGTTTTGACGAATAAAACATCTGTAAAACCACGTAAAACACACGAAACACGCGTCAACGTGTGCGAGACGAGCGGATTTTGATCGCACATTCTTAATTGCGCAGAACGACTGGCGTCTTTGAAAGAACTAGATGGCGCGGCAAAATAAACAAGACGCCATCGCACGGTGTGTACATATATTGTGTACGACCATCCGTCGCAATACATACTATGCATTCGACGTTCACCACGCGAAAGCACTCGACTAAACCCGTGATTATTCAGTTTCCATTCGCAACGACTCGAAAGTATCACGCGCTTCTGACTTAACGCTGGTTTTACAATCAAGCCACGACTCATAAAGCCAAAGTGCACGCACCTACCGCGGATTTACGAGCGTATGCATACACGATGCGCTTCAAATCCCCCCCCCCTCTCTCCCTCTCTCGTTCCTCCGATCCGTTTCTCCGTGCTCTTCCCTCCCTTTTTTACCCTTGCTGCCTTAACTTTATGACGTGAATTTTATCGAGTCAGAGGCTATAAAGTCGCAATCAGTCGAAGCGTCGAACATTCCGCGGCGTATGTTCTGTTCGCGCGTTGTTTCTATCGCGTGCGTCGATGGCGCGACATCAATGAGATGTCGCTGCGAGGAAACGGTGAAATACGAACCGTTTCTGAAAGGACGGGCAATAATTCGACGACAACTTCTATTCACGATGGAAAGCTTCCTGAAATGAAAGACTTCTTCCATTCTTGGGCTTCATCGAGCGATCGTAACTCTTATGGCATTTTTGAAAAGATCGCAAGTGCTTGTTGTTTCGTAAAACGAAAAAGCTGATTTATGTGCTCAGCTGTATTTTTATAGCATCGATGGCTGAATTCAATGAAGTTTGACGCTTAACCCTCCGTAGGCAACCCGACGAGATTTCGCTCGTGGATTCCTTCGAAACGAATTTTATTTTTCTTGAAAACTTCTGAAACGTTTCATTAAAAAATTTATCGTATAGTGTAATAAAAACTATAGTATTCCAGAAGTTTTCTAGATTCCTTGAAAGTACGAACGGCTGGTAAAAACGATGAACGTGGATATAAATGTGCTTGTTCAGCTTGCCAACAGAGAATTAATTTGAAACGTCCTTTTTATATCTGTTAGCGTATAAAATGTTCACAAATAGTAATGTATTTTGATAGCAAGGACGTTCGATAGCAATAGAAAATTCCGAACGTGTACAATCTTACGCGTTAAGGAACAAGATCATTGGAATCGAATAACCGTGATTCTAATAATTGATAATTACGACCAAAGATTCGAATTATATGACACGCGAGATTAAATAATTATTCGCGTGTACTTCTCCGATCGTGAATGAGATCATAAACGACTCTTTTCCTTATAATTTCAATAGAGCAGTGCAGCCAAGTTAAATATTCCCTTTTATTCTCGATATTAACATTTCAAGACACGCGTTGCCTTTTTATGTCGCGCCGTTTCTTTACTTAATAGCGTTACGCAATTTGAGTTTAATGTAACAGGACATAAATCTCATATCTAGTTGAATGAATTCATTAGGGTGGCTATGAAAAAGCAATTAATGGGAAATTTAGCTACATTGTGTCCAATTCTGAATTAATTAATTCACAGGATAACGTCGCTATACGTTCCTGCTGTGAGCTCAATTTCATACAAACACGCGCGGAACACGAATATAATAAAACGATAAAAACGAAATGTATCGCATATTAGACTTCTCTGTTCCTAAAAATTGCAAAGCGAGAACGGCTGTTTTTAATTATATAGAAGAGATTACCGCGTATCAAGCGAGAAAAGTCTCCGCCTATGCAATTACAAGTCTATAACGAATTTTCATCGCAGCTTTGAACGTTACTAACTATTTTCTCGCGTGTTACTAACTATTTTCATCTCGAGGGCAAATTTATGCAAACCAATTTCCAGGAATCGATCGCAAAACTCCGGACAAGAAAGCAATTTCGAGGATCAGTCGTCGCAAGCATTTTACGCTTCTTTAAAGTCCAGGAAATGACAAAAGTTCGTAAAATCAAAGGATGTACGTAGACTTTTGTAATCCGCTGTACTCGCGCTAATCGTCAATTAGTTCCCCGATAGAAATAACGTTTCCGATCTAACGATCGAGTCGAACGTTAACAAGAGTCGTCGAAGGTGCCAGGTACATGGCAATTAACGCGAACGAATTTCTCCTTGGTTCTCTCTTGCGATTCTTAACTTACGAACAACATAAATCGTCGAAACAGAGACGGCAAAGGGAGAAGAAAACAAGATAGAGAGAGAATTCGGTCTCGTGCATGCAAGCCGGGACGTGTTCGCAAAGCTCGGGAAGCTTTATCGTCCTCGAGTAATGGTTGGCTGTTTGCAAGGTGGAGGCGCGTATAAATTGCTTCGCGAGCAAGAGAACGGAGAATAAGAAGGAAAAACGAAAGATAGAAAAAAGAAGGAAAAAACAGAACAGGTCGAAGAGAGGCGAGGGCAGGGTAACTTCTCTATCCTCGCAAGATATCCAGGGCTATTTAGCGACGAAGAGAAGAAAAAGATGTACAATTCCGTGGGTAGAATACCTTTGGGTATTTAAGAAATAAAGTGACGCCTCGAACTAAACGCTTCTGCGTATACCACCATGACCTACCGATCCCTGTTCCTGCGCCGCTTGGGACGAAGAAACATCCATATGAAATAGAGGAGACGGACAGTATCTTCCAGCGGATTGAAATACATTTCCAGGCCAGATATGACGAAGCCCCGAGGAGAGACGACCCATCGTGAATCAACAGAGATCCTTCGTCCGAAGTTAGCCAGAACGATAAGTTCGTCGGACCGGCCTCTTCTCTTTCTTTATTTCTCCTCTCAGATCGTGCTAGTTCAGCCGGCTATCGCGGGACAATGGAGAAACGTGGAAACAGTACCAAGCTCTATTCAGGATAGATTTCGTGTAATTTCGGGAAAAGGTCGGTCGGCGTGAACACGTTTCCAATTGTTCGCTGTTACCGTACGCCGAGTCGCTTGTCGGTGGTTCGAGAGAACTGAAGAGGTGTGGCAGTGGCAAAAATAATTCGAGACGCAAATGGTAAAATAACTTTGTTTAGTGACGATTCAAGCACCTACACGTATCGCGTTAAGCTTGGCTCGCAGTTGTAGAGAATATCTTGTTTTTCTATACATACGTGTCGTGTAATGTGCGGCTGTACTGTGAGCAGAAGACAAAGCAGATAAATCGTCTTTCGTTCTCGGAGCAGTTAAAATTATCGATAAAGTAGCTAAATTAGGTAGTGGTAAAAAATGATCGGCTTAGTCAGTGTCGGCGTGATCAGGCAGTGATTTGCTTTCTAATATTTGTATTATGCTCGTAGCGTACTATGTAACAATAAATAGAGTTATAAGAAAGTACAATAAATACGTGAAATGAAAACGTAAAATTCGCATTGCTCGTTTGCATCAACTGAGCGCGAAGTTTGTGCTATGCGCGATTGTCGACGGCCAGACGAACGAGAATTTCGCGACACATCCTCGGGGAAAGAGAAGAGACAATAAACGCGCGCTAAAAGATTTTCAATTTTTTCCGGAGTTTCCAAGTTACCCGGTTGACCTAACTATTCGCTCGGTTGACGCGGGTGTTTTAAAATTCCGAACGGAACTTCTGGCGAAGTGCGCTGTGTCAGCCTGAGAGAGGGACGTGTCGCCTCTAACCGTCTTATTCCGTACCGGAAGCAGGCCAAGAAAGGAAAGAAAAACAAAAAGAAGAAACGATGGAGGAAAAAATTTCCCTATTTTCCTTATTTCACTTTCAAGACACACCCGTCGCTTGTCTTGGGAAAGTTATATTGTTACTTTCGACGAGAAAACAGCAGGGATAAAACGACCACGAAGAAAATTGTACCGCAGCTTTGCGGAATAAGCGCTTAACATCGCGACGAAGTGTTTCCAGAGATTAACGTGTCTCGCGGGCGTTCAATTTTACAGTGACGGTTCGTTCGCTGGGTTGCTACACTCGTGGAAACCAACTAACGTACCTACTCGTGTTTTGGAAGTTAGCGTTTTCGTTTATAGCACTGTATGACGAAGGAATTTACAGTAGGGACAGCGAGCGTTTCACTGTAAGCTTCTAAACTCGCGTGGATAATACAATGCCTAATAATAATATTCTACGAGTCGTTACTTTCTCCTCGCGTTTGTATCGGTTAGAAGCTTTAGGTTGTACCACAACCAGCAACTTTAGAATCATTCGGTAATTCTCTTTCTCGATTATACGTATATTAGACGAATCGTAAATAATCTTTATTGACTACCATAATCCAAGTGATACGAAGCTCTTTTATATAAATTTAATATCACGTCAACGACGAAAGATCGGCAGCATAATAAAGATTCGCGTTTGTACAAATTGTATATTATTGATTTCAAGAATCCGCACTCGACCGACTCGTAATCGTGATTCACGCTCAATCACGAGAAAACCAAAGAAGTAAGAACTCAAACTCCACGAAGTAACGTAATTTGCAAAAAAAAAAAAAAAAAATGTAAGCAAAATTGAATTGGTAAATGAGTTCTGTCATTTTCTTTTTTTTTCTGCTTATACGATAAACGGACGAAGCAAAATGCTTTGCAAAAATATGGCCAGTGGTCTTAAACGGGAGAGCAAGATGGAAGAAACGAGTGCAGCGAAGCGAATTCGCGATTCGACGAAATAACCGAAACGCGGGAAACGAATGCTAATGTGATCCACGCGAGAAACAGTATTTTCATAGTAAACGGTAGAACAACTTCGAGGATCGGAACAATACAGCTAATGGCGATAGTTGTGAGACCGTGGCGTGGTCTTTCGTCTCATTCCTCCCTTGACCTACAAAACGACAATGTGGAGATGCCGAACACTCGACTTCCTCTCTGCAATAGTAAAAACTTCGATACAATCCTTCGACCCTCTCGAAACTGCCTCCGATACGATCCTTCCGATCTTTCCTGGAAATCTCTCCTTACTTCTTAGGTTATTCGCCCCAAGGGATAAACTTCCAAGCCCTCCGTGCGCCAATGAATCGTTTGCTGTTCGTTCAATGGGTCAAAAGGCGTCTCGGAAAATGAACAAAAGATTAAATAACAATAAGCAAACCTGTGAAGCCGAGCTTTCCAGGAAACGACATTCTCGCGAAGAGATTAATCGATCGAAGATCGTCTAATCGTATCGAAATAGGAGATATTACTCGAACGACGGAGTCGTCAAGATCTTTAATGGAAAAGGTCTCTGCTCTTAGTTGTTAATGTTCAAAAAAGTGGTAAATTAATTTCTTCGCAATTTCTTTTACATAGTAAGATAAATTCGACAGAGCGGCGCTTTTAGCGGCTCTCCAACCGATTTCGTTCCTTAAAACGAAATATGAAATTGACGCGTTTTTTGTCCCGAACGAGAGACTCCTCTTTCTCTTTCTTTTTTCGCTATATTTTCCTTATTGAAAGTTACATACACCTCTGAGATACTACATTCGGTTGCATCGTTCTTCGTTTCCCAACATGTGATATAACAAACAAAAGAGTATCGAATGGCAGGCATTATATTTTCTTTCTATGGTGTACGATCACGTTACTACGACGCAAATGCAGTTGATAAGAACACGCAATTAGTCCACGATATTTTTTTATAATTAATGACTTAAATTCGAGAATGTCAGGATCGACTATATTCTTAGCTAAGATACTTGTACCGCGCGATTTCTTCGCCACTTCTCGTCGCTGAACCTTCGTCCAGCCGGCTACCTAGAGACACCCTTATCGGCGTGCTCCAGCACGGAAGAGTAGAACAAGGCCAGCCTCATTATGCGAAGACCGACGAAGCCCTCTCGTCTCGAGAGTCTCGTATTGTCTCAGAACGGCCGTTCTACGAAAATATCCATCTTGTGTACCTTGGCCAAGCACACAAGGCACGACTGCGTAGACCCGCGTTTTACCTGGCGGACAAGCTCTCTCTGCCATCCGAAAGAAGCTAAGAGTAGCACCGTGGCGTAGTAAAAATTCTGCAGGAAGAATTGCTCGAGCGCTCGTTTTCTCAGGATTATCACGTTTAAAATTTTTTCGACTACCGCCGGGTTTTCAGTCGCGTCCTTTCCTCCGCGTTCTCTAAAAAAACTCTAGTTCAAAGTTCTTGAAAAACTTGCGTTATTAAACTAGGAAACTTGAATTACAGCAGGAATTTTATTTTAGAAGAATTTATTACGCATATAGGAGGAACGTATATCTCTCTGAGGGAAGTTTTTCTTCTATACCGTTTCCTATTAGTCTCGAATTGTGCGTGGCATTTTCCATTCTAGCTATGCCAACATCTTTCTCGCGTACCTTCCAAACTAACGTCGTGTTTCTTTAATCGAGGACGCGATTGAACGTATCGGTAAGATATTTGAGCGATAATTAACCAGTTTCAACGTTACGAAAACGTCTGAGATACGATAGAATTTCATAAAAAAAAAAATTACTAGAATTTCACATACTCTAATTTACAACTGCCTTCGTCCTAGACGCTTCTCGCGGCATTATCATCGTCGTTCAAATATAACGCTGTTCTTACGCTTCAAATTTCCGTATTCTCAACACCTGTCAGCCATTTTATCTTACGATGTCCTCTCCAACGTATTTGTCTTGCAGAAACTGAGCGACGAATATCAAGTAAAAACTTTACAAATGTCGCGCTTCTACGCAGCCGGCGAGCAACAAAGAGGAACGAGTTAACCTTCCGTTCGATTTTACACGCGTTACCGCGAAACAGTCGGCGCAAAGGGACAAAGAAAAGCCGCGGATACATAGAGACGATAGTTTTATGGACACGTTACGAAGACAGGTCGTGGAGACGATCTCGTATCGAGGGATCCTCGACGATGTCCTCGATGGCAAATTGCTGTACCGCGTCGATATAACATCCCTGTCCTTTCTCCCTCTCCTCCGGCTTTAGCTGCCGGTATAGTCACGGAAACCTTGTACGTTTTCGTTACAACAGTTACCGTTGCCGCAGGTGTTGCGCGAAACGACATCCAACTCGCGGCTTCGTCCGCGTATTTGCATGTGTGAATTTCACCTGAAATCGTCGTCCCGCTGAATATTTCAAGGTGTAACAACCCGTGCGTTTCGTGGTGTAAAAGTCCGCTGTAAACTAATACCAAGTTACGTCACACATTTTACGGTGTAACGGTGTCAGGTAGACGGGTCACAAAAGTGAAACGAACAAGCCGTACGCTGTAATTTATCCGTATATATCAGAGTCACGGTGCTGGAAACATGACGCGCAACGCTCGAGAAAACGGAATGATTATTGCTTTCATAAATCGCGATGTTGCTTGCGTAATTGCTACACGTTGTAAAAATTGATCGCGATGATGAAAATTTATGGACGAACAGAAATTCTACGAATTTCTCTCGGCGCTCTTGCACACAGTAGTCTACCAGCTAATAATATTCGTGTATCGACAAGTTACAAGTTGTAGATTATTAAGCTGTTTTTTTTTCTTTTTTTTTACAATTTTACTATACTATATACTTTACTGTATACCGTATTACTGGAGAATTTATTAACACGAATGACTCGTAAAGTTTCGCTGATAGTACTTTTCGATTGTACAAAAGCGTCCTGTGGTCTTCGGATTACGAAGTCGATGGTTTCGCGGCGATTAAAAAATATCGTAGCAATACGTAATAAGATATTTTTTGATTGGATATTTAGACAGAGATAAATAGCATTCGATTAAGTGTGAAATATTATAAAACCTATCGTTGGTGAATTTGCGCCAAATGAAACGATACGAAGATATCAAATATGGATTACCGATGGATATGGAATATATACCACATGTATAATGAATTTATAAGAGTTCGGCTTTATAAATCGTACATATCGCATATATCGTGCAACGATTATTATTTCCCATAGTAATCCCCGATTAGGTTTCAGCTCGTGCCATATCACGCGAACATACACTGACAGTATAATCGCTAGAGAAACGTTTAATCGTAGAACGACATATGACAATTTCGTGATCTGTCTATTCGTTGTTGCCATTCGGCATTTGTGCCCAATTATGTACATGACCGATAGATTGCTATTTGCCCTCGTAGAAAACTTACGAAATAAACGACTGTGGACTAAACAATTATATCAGTGGAAGAACGTTGCAAAATACATATTACTCGCACCCTAATACTAGATAGCAATAACGTAAATAAGTCGAACAGTCTCTTCTATCTCGTTACCACTTGTTGTCTTTAATCGCGTCTTGGGTAACGTTTTAGCAGCATCGTTCAAATTACAAATTTTTGGTAGCCGATCGAACCGTTAGGAAGAGAAGGAAAGAGCGATAGCTGTTTCTCAGTCGGTCTCTCGAAGCTATTTTCACGATCGTGAGCGACATCACAGAGTTCTCTTTGCTAACTTAATAAAGTTTACCAACTCGATAAAGTTGGATAAATATAGAGAAGAACAGGGATCGCATGGAAAGGCGATACAGAATTCGGAACATTCGCACGATTCGCTAATTAACTTAATAACTCGTAATAATTAAACTGCAGATACGAATGCTCTGGGCATTCTTAACTATGCGCTACTCTCGTTCGTGGGATTTCGGTAACAATTCGAGTAACCAATTACGTATTTCTTTAGATGCGGAGATTCGATCGTTTCGCTTTCTCCTACATTAATATTATTCCTCGCAATACGACATAAACGCGGAGAAACGCCGAAAACCCGCCCGTGTAACACTTCCCGATTAAATTCGATATTACGCGAACGTTCGTCGAACAATACGCGTTTCTTTCTTCCTCTGAATCTCGCTCTATTCGATTAACCCGTAATTCCAAAACACCCTATACGATATCAACTTCGAACGAATCGAACGTTTTCGAGCTAGCCGAACTCAAAGCCTGCAATATTCTCCAACTGAACTCTATACGGTGAATATAGATACACGTAGCTCTCTTTCTCTGTGCCTCCGCCGCTGCTTCTTACGTATTCCATCCTACGTACGTCTCTTAGCGCGCGAACCTCTCGTAGAGACTCGTCGCACACAAAGGTATACACGTTTTTTCAAACATTTTTCCAACACCGCCGGCTCGTCTGGACGAGCGTGCACGATAAAGGTTTCACGATGGCGTCATTATGGCGCGCGACGGAACTAGAGCGGCAGACACATCGTTTGTACGTGGCGTGGCTAGGAAGTTTTCGCGACGTCGACGACGCGTCCGTCCGTCCGGCACGTCGACGTTTTCGGTGCTGGATGTCACAGCTGTCGAGAACGAAATAAGAGGATTCTCTCGTCCACTTTTTCTTCGCGAGAAAATACACCCATTTACCTTTCTCCGGTGTTTTTACACGCATACAGGCGACATCGGGATGGCGTAATTAGCGACTAAAACTTTTCCGCGGCAAGTTCTTCCATCGCGGATGGTTGGCCGTATTTTACGGGCCAACTAGCCCAAATTTCTATCCTCGGCGTCGCTCGATTTATCGAGCTCGATTCGTGTCAGCCGATTTATCCGGCTCGATTCGCCTCACCCCTTCCCTCGTTCGTCCCTTTGCAATTGACTGCTACCTCCACAGCTTCTTTGATCTTCTCTTCGTTCTTATTCCCGGTTCCTGTTCTCATTTCTCCTTCTTATTCCCCCGTTTCTTTGCTTCTTTTCATTTTTTCCAACAGGCTATCTGTTTCGACTTCCTTTCGTTTGCGTGTCGCCGTCGGATATCTCGTTTGCAGCACTTGTTGCCTGTTCAGCGAGAGACGCAAGAATGAGACAACAGGAAAATTCCTCTGAATTCGAGCAGCTTAATACGGGGCTAGCTCGATACGCTACTGCTTAATTAATGTTGATAACGCTGCTGTGTCCGGGTCGTTTGCCATCCGTGCTCCCCTTCCGTTAAAAAGTTTCCTAATTTTTAGGAAAATATAAAAGAGCCGACGAAACGAGTTTGGATAAAGGTTTGTCGCTTTTTCGAAATTAGAAGACGCTCGTAAAGACTCCGAAGTAAAGACGCAAAACTTTGCGTTAATTCTAGAGAACGTAATAGAATTTTAAGCTTCGTACGTGCTTTTTTTTTACGATCGAATCCTGATTGGTTTCTCGTTCGGTCTTACAAGCGTCGAGCGTGGTTTAGAGAAAACATTAAAACGTATCTCAGCAAAATCGGCTTTCGCTCGTTTCTTTTATTCTCTTCAATTTTGCAAGAAACGTACAGCTATCGGCGCGGTAATTCTTTCGGCGACGAATAATCCCAGTATTCTGAACGACCAAAAGCGGACGTCGTGCGAGGTTTATTTGTCATTTCGAGCGCAACGCTTTGGGGTCGAAACAATTTTTGTTACACGGGTAAAGCAAATTCCAGAACACCGTGCAACAATGCGTAAATCCGATACACATTCCACGGATTACATATTGGGAACGTTTGTTCCATAAAAAAAAGAGTATTTATTACTATGATAACTTTTTTTACATCTCATAAAATTGTGCATTTTAGATGAAGGATAAGATAGTGGCAAAGGAAGCGTTGAAAAAATTCTTGCAATTCTCGCGCACAAGCGTAACGTTAAGAATGGAATTTGACAAATGAAATCCGCGAAAATAGCCGTAAATATTGCATTATTAACTTCAACGCCTGCCTCGTGAACACAATTGTTTTCTTTTTATTATTTCTCAATAGTAGAAACACACCTTCTGACGATTCTATAACACAGAACGTTACACGTTAATATCTGGAACCAGCTTGATCACCGCGGAAAACTAAAATAAAAAATAGAACGTTACGTTCACGCGACACGCAAAGTGGAAGATCTAATAGTTTATCGCGAATTTCTGCCGACTTCTCGATAAGTATAGCGAGTGTAATTCCCGATTATAAACTTACAAACGTACGTCAGACCCGTTGAAA
Organism: Bombus superbus; assembly: GCA_014737385.1. Classification (NCBI taxonomy): domain Eukaryota; kingdom Metazoa; phylum Arthropoda; class Insecta; order Hymenoptera; family Apidae; genus Bombus; species Bombus superbus. The sequence goes on along the minus strand of JACXIK010000064.1, from coordinate 1,575,506 downwards.
ATGTTACTTTTCATTATGAGCAGAAAGAAATTACGACTCTTTACCATTCGTTTAAGACTGTTGTTCGTAGCTTCTCGTCTATAGTAAGCGAAATCTCTCGCGCGTCTAATCTCCGCAAGCAACGCTATCAGATATCTTTTCATCTCGCCTTAAACGTAGTACCTCGACGCGCTATCTCGCGCGAGAGAAAAAAAAGGAAAAAATTGGAACGACTTTCAAATTCCCTGCACGACTCCGCCTCCACGATGCATGCAGCGGTGGTAACTACCACCGCGTAACCTCTGCGGGCGTACCATCCTTTTACATCGTTAATAATACATGCGCTTATTTAAGATCCGCACGGTTATTGTCTCGCGTTCCTGTATCAGTTTTCAACCGGAGGAAAGAGCAAAAAAAAAAAAAAAAGAAGAAAAGAAAAGAATGGAAGAAGAAAAGGAAAGAGGAAGATACGGAGCAAAGGAATAGCCAGGGGTTCGAAAAAGGTAGGACGGTCGTACAGGTTACGACGATGGATCGATGTAAACCGTACAATTCCCCGCGTGATGACGTATAAATCGCGGTGGCCGCATAATATATCTGCAGAGATCACCAATAATTTCTGTCGCGCATGAGCGCACCGGAAATGAGAAATGCTCGCGTTAATAATTCACAGCGCGCTGAACACGCTTCACCGAGGGTCGGTGGTAAACTACGCGCTGGCTTCCATCGGGCCCTGTAATTTTAATTCGCTCACGACCGAGAAGGAAACCTTGTAAGAAACGACGCGCGATCGTTGATCGATTCGACGAACGAACGAAAGTCTCGTATTCGCGAAGATTCGCGCCAACGACGGCGGAAGAAAAAGAAAGGGGAGATCTATGGAAGCGAGAATCGCGTGTAACGTTCGTAATACTCAGAAACTGCAATAACGCGAGTACACGATTACCGATGTCGGGTGTTATCTAGGGATTAGCACTGATAATAATAGGCATGGCTGGGCTATCGCGTTTCCCAAATGGACATCCTTCAACGATGCAGAGGGAAGGGTGGAAGAGCTCTAATTATCGATTATTACGCATACGTGGCAGCGCGTGATTTCGCCGAGCCTTCATAGACACACCAGCTGAGAATCGACGATAATAGGGAGGATTCGACGTGCCGCGCAAGGTTCGCGATAATTACCGCTGTGTGTTGCTCGAACAAGCTAAATATTTAGCCGGATAATTATCGACACCGCGGATTTGTTTTCAATTATAATCGCGTTGATCGGGCATCTATGACGCCTCTTTGACGTCGGATTATCGAGTGTTCTACGACGGACACACCTGCCAAGGGAATCCTGTACGATCGTTCCGTGGATCGTCTCGTTCGTGCAGAACGCTCGCTTAAATTCGAGATTAGTCGTTCGACGCAGGGTACGCTCTCTCGATTTGTTGCGCTTTTCTTTCGGTCGTTACGCTCTTTCGCGCCCATCGTCGCGTTAATTCACGTTTGAACGTTGTTGTCTGATTAAACGATAAAGGTGTCTTTTATCCTTTCCGGCGATACACTTTGCGCGTGCATCGTACGACCGGATGCAGCGAGCATAAATTCCAACACAGTTATAACTTCGTAATCTGGTAGTTACTCGTAACAAGCCGAGGCGCGATGTTAATTGCATCGACTCGAAGAGAGCGCGTCGAAGTTGCGTCTGTTCGAAGTTCGCTCGGAGACGTCGCGTAGAAACAGCAAGTTATTCGATCTCTCTCGCGAGCAAGATCCAAATTCCGATATTCAACTCTTGCAATTACTTGGCACGGATGGCATCGGCCGGTTACAAGGCTTCGAAGGTGAATTCAGAGTCTGGTGAAGTTATGGCTGGAACGGTGGCGTCATAAATTTATTATCAAGCGCGTTGATAAATTCGTGAAACGTTGCTCCACCGTGATATCGTTCTATGCAAATGGATTTCCATTCTCTATGTTTCGATTGTTAAAGTTGGGCAACACAGAAGTTGGATAACCTGTACGTTGATGTATGCAACGTGGTCATTTTCAGCGTACCTTCTTAATCCAGATAACTAGTTCGCGGCAGCTTAATTAGTTTTCGATATTAGCAAACTTTAATCGATTATTATTAAACAACGAATGGCATTAAAACTTCTTATATCTTTGGAACGGGTTTATAGTTTGAAAGAAACAAAACGACGCGAAACTGGGGCGTAAAAACGCGAACAACGTAGCAGAGATTGATAGAATTTTAATAGACTTTCCGACAGAAGTAAGAAGTTCCGATCAATCTGCGCTTTTCCGAGTATTTGAAATCGTAAGAACCTTTCAAACGATTAAACGGCGATATTTTCGAATCGAAGATTTTCGAAATCCGCTTGACCCGAGTCGTCAGACGGTACGTATCGAGTGTTTTCGAACGAAAGACGAGCGACGCGACACATCCTCCTTAACGTCTTGCAACGTTGCTTTCGCGTAACAACAATTTTCTAGCTTTCCGAACACGTTGGACTTGTTCTCTCAGTTCTTGGATGATTATTTTGCCAACGGACGACAATTATTCAAAGGACTACACCGCTTGACGAAAGTCATGAAAATTGTTTCACCTGTCTTCTTACAGAAGAGAAGGAAATGCACGCAAGTACTTTATTAAAAACGATTCGTTTAGTCGTGTTACAAAATAAATCAGCTTTTCGTAACGCCATTATTCTTCTCCATAGATGCATAAAGATTCGCAATCTACCTATGCATTTATCGTTTCAACCTTTCTCCCAGCGATACCGTTAGACCTTGAATATTAAATTGCCGTGAAAGCAACCACGCGTCGCGATAAAGATACACACGGCCTCACCAAGCTACGCTTAAATGTTGCAACCACCGATCGAAAAAAGACCAACGCCGGTACTGTGCATTATAACGTCGTCGTTGGTGCCGATGCGTATCTTTCGCGGACCTGGTGGCATGTGCTTTGACATAATCGTGTTATCTTGCTAGCTGCACGCACGCGCCATGTACGCGTATAATTTATTTCGCGACCACGCAGAATGTCGTTATTCCAGTGGCGGTGTTTTCACTGTGATACCGTGCCAGTCAAGCGATAACCAGAGATACGCATTTGAATAAAACTGCTAAAGTTTATGGGATTTCGTAAAAGGGAAACGCGCGGTTTCGGTACCCGCTCGGAAGATATTTGACTCGTGATATAAATATCGAGAGAATTTGCGACGAGTACGTTTCTACGAAATCGCGAACGTTCGAAAGAAAAATTTATATACTCGATCGCTTTTTTTTTTTTTAATAAACCGTGAATATGTCGTTTTACGACGGAGATATTGTCTCGTTAATAAAGAACGATAAAATCCGTCGATCGACGTCGGAAAATGCCTCGAGTTCGTGTAAACAAGTTACACACAACCGCCAAAAGCAATTTACATCGAACGATTGAAGTAGTTTTGAAGTTTCGTCGAGTGACTTTTTCTCTCTCAACGTCATCCTCTTAGAGGCCGCTCAGAGGCGGCCGACGATACAACGAGTTTCCAAGTACAACAGCGAATAATTCCGGGCGCTGCATCAGCATTAAAAATAACAATGCAACTACTATTCTTAAAAGCAAGAGAAGTCGTTACAGGTAGATTGAAAGGTATCGCGTCCCATTATGAATCTCTATAAAGCGGCGATTGTCTTTTCGATGCCGAGCAGAGATGCTAATATTCTCAAACGGCTAGAAATACGCGATTCGGCGAATGGCTACGGAGAAAATTCACGAACGACGATTATCGAATCACAATAAAGCGAACTATGTTCATATTCTCGAGTTCCCGAAAACTCCATTCTCAGTCGAATCGATGGGGCTGTCGATTTTGAGAAACGAGGACACACGAACCAGCCGAGATTGAAATATCTCGCGACACAGTCGCGCGATTTCGTATAGAATCTCGCAGAATCTGGTGGCTACGTGAAAATTAAATACGTTCTTACGAGAGAAAATAGCTTACCAGTTGTTGTTTATGCATCCCATCGTAAAATTTATGAAACGTAGCTTCGGCAAGAATTAATATCGATATAAAAGTTTGCCGTATTCAAATAAAGATTTTATCAAACTTTATGGTAGAATTCTATTTTATTGCGAAGATAAATATTAATTTTGATATCCTGCTGTAAACTTTGTCGTTTAAAGCAAATGTAATAATATTCGGTACCTGTATAAAATTTTACTGTATTACGTATAGTACGTGTTCACGATCGCTTAAGAATTTATAATATTCGTTTCACGAAATATAATTCGGATAACACGAAGCTCGAAACCAGAGACACGCGTATCGCGTGAAAATCGAACGTACGCGCAAAACTAACGATTCTTATTTGTTTAAACAAATCTCCACGTACGACGGAGTCCAGACTTTTAAAACATCTTCGCGAAAAAATACGAATTTATATAAACATCCGCAGACTGATATTCGATTAATTCAATAATCCGGAAAGAAAAACTGAATTTCCATTCTTTAATTTCAACCATTAATAACAACCTATTAACAAAATTTCAACTCTAACGTACCACCTATTGGTTTCTTTTTTCGTACTATTTGATTGTAGCGAATGACTGACGCAGATATTGCGGAACTCCATTCGTGTAATGGAAATAATTGGACGCCATTAATGAAGAAAAATCCATACAAGCCGCGATCGAACGTATCTCGAATACCAGTATAATTAGCGAGATGTGGAGCGTGTGATTAGTGATCAAGATTAAGAGCATCATTAACCGGCACGCGTGTATTCAAAGTACGTGAATCGATAATGACGTCAATGATGTAAATATTGTCGTTTCGGATTCGCAGAACCCAAGTCCCTTTGTATCGCGTACGAACCTTTCGATTCGTCCGCTTCGTTTCATTTTAGTTCGCTCCTCTTCCAAATGTATAACAGGCATAAAGCGGATTTTACTTTTTAATGTAATAATTTCAAAACTGTCGTCAGCTTTGCGTGGTGCGCAGCATTAACGAATACAAGATTGTATCTGCGCGAATGATTAATCATCCAGGTGTCACGGTAAACTGTGCAAAAAAGGAAGTATACTTGTAAAGTTACGAAACACTTAATACGTTTAGGAGAAATTTCCAAAGAGGTTTAAGCTACTTTCGGTAATCTCTTATCCGATATGTACGAACGTGAAACTCGTACGCGAGGCGTTATTGACAACGATGCCAAACAACTTGTCGAAGCATTGACGGACAAGTTGTCCGAACGATTGTTACGAAATTCCACTTCGATCGATAAACAAGAAAGAACAAAGATAGTCTATACTCGATAGCCCGGTTAAAACTTTGGCGAAACTCAAAAAAAATTCTCCAACCTTCTCGTTCGATCGCGTATCCGTTTCATACGAAATTATATTTTTGAACATTTATCAACTTCTTCCTTCTTTACACTCGTCGGATAGTTTTACAGCATTTTCGTTACGTGCAGTTTGTACATAGCAGTTTCTGCGCTTTTTTTCCAAATTATACCCGAAATCCCCCGTGTTTTTCTTAACTGCCAAGTAGAATTCGATTATACCGACTGTTAATAATTATCATAGATTCAAGTTCGTCGAAGAGAAATAAAGAAGCCTCGGAACGATACGCAAGACGTTTCAACTAGACGAGAATTAGACGAGAATCGCGCGTACGGCGAACGTACCTGAAAACTTTCGTCTCAACCTTGCAACGGTATTTCTATTGAAATTCTCATAAGCAGCCGGTCCGTGATACGCGACAGATTCAATCGAAGCTCGCGTTTCAGCAATCTCGTCGAATGAATCGACGAGACGCGAAGCCGTATAAGCCGTCTCGGAAAGCGGACGGCAATGTAGCGCGACACGCGTTATTACCCCTTAATCGGCGGGTTTGATCGCGAGAACATCGCGAACGCGCACTGAAAATGTGTAGCGCGTAGAAACGATAATCGGTCCTCGCCTCTTACGACCTCTTCGCCGACCCTCTTCGAAATCGACCACCGACAACGAAACCATGTTTCTCGTGCCTTTCGTTCGTGTAAGCATGCAGGAAGTTCCGCTCCCTCGCCCGGCTTCGCCTTCTTCTTACTTTCGAACGAGAGCGAAAACAAGAAATCACGCGACGTAACGCGACTTGACCAACGGTCACGCCGATCTCGTTGGACTCGTAGCTGGTTGCAGGCGATAGAAACGAACGTGCAAGCATGGAAAATTACGACCTCCAGTTCGTGGAACTATGCTTGGTGCGCTTCCTTTACGCCGGTAGTTCCATTTTATTCTTTTGCCCGCGGCTTTTTTTTCGCGAATGTACGACACGCTCGATAACGATGCGCATATTCCGTGCGAGTTACTTGAAGCGTTGCGGCGGATTTACATGACCGTTGATACGGTAATTATTCATTGGTTCGAGACTGACTGATCGATTCTTGAGATCGCTCGCGTGACAGGGACTGCCCGTGTACATACATTTTAGTTTCTGTACAGGCTTGCACGAGCTAGACAAGATAAAAGACAACTTCGTGTAGCATCGAGTTACCGTGCAGGCAATTGTATAGACGTTGTTTGGAGTGGCCCCTACAACCCAGGATAATGGGAAAGTTTATCGTTTGTGAATTGGAAAAAAGAATCTTTTTCCAGTGTAGCGATGATAGAGCGGATCGCTATTACGGAAACTTGGACTATTATTTTATCGTTGATCCTTTTAGTCAGTTTTCGTTGAACTGTTATTCTGTTTATTTAAATTTTTCATTTTAAAATCTCGATCTAAGCTCGCGTGTCTCGCAAGGGCTACGCGTGGCCGCCAGGCTCGTCCTCGCCTGCTGACCTTAAAACTAAACAGAAAACTATCGGCGGTCGGTTGCTCGTCACCGATAGCTCTGTTCCTTTAAACTATCTACACGACACTTGTCCCAACTCATACAATAACGCTATGCACACTAGCAACGCACAGAAAATCGAGGGTAACGCGCAGAAGCTTCCTTTTGTGATGTTTATTCACGGCTACGTCGATTGTTTCTTCTGCGTCGTATTCGCTTGCAATATATATAGATATATATCGCACGAATAGAAAATAACGGAGCAATATGCTTTTGAAATTCATAAACTTATCACGAATAGATTATTATGCAGAAATATGTTGAATATTATCGGAAAAATTGGCGTGCTACGAGAGTCTCGTAAAGGGTTTTACCGGTATATCGACTTTATGCTTGTTAGTTATTAAGTTGTTAAAAATTAAGACACTTTTACTTAAATAAGCTGTTTAAGCAAAGAAAGGGCTGCGAAGTTTCAGGGTATGCGCCGCTTGTTCAAATAAGCAAAAAAGTTTTAACGATCGCATGTCGTAAAATCAGTGCTTGCTAAAGAGAAGAGTTCTTTATATATTGCACAATTTTTAAAGCAGAAATTTCCACCGTTCCACGTCAAAATTCCAGCATTCTACGTTTTCCTTTCTCGGCTACGCTCGTCTCAGATGGAATTACATCAACGTTATAAATTCTACGATTAATTAGTGCACGATAAAGAAGTCACGTTTCGCACAATTTGTTAACTAAATCTATCTGTGTCGAGCGAAAAACGTACGACCATAGTTCACCGCAGATATTTCCGAAAAATCTCTGAAAACAGAAATTAAGTACAATAACGAGTATATTCTATATACTGTATATTATTTCAGATACGACGTATACTCTATAAATCGTCCTACGAATTTTCAAATTTCCCATAAATATATATGTAAAAGTATTGAGTGGATTTGGAGAAAAGTAAATAACTTTATTTATATACTAATTTTACACATGGGTTACTCTCTGAGGGCCCAGGCAACAACAACAAAACTCTTTTTTTATTTAGCACTCTTTTGTCTCAACGAAGACCTGAATCGTCTTGCAACGCTCACATACACTCTAGGCAGGGGATGCATACGTGTGTTGCTCGCTATTCGCTCTCTCACTCTCACACGTACAATACAAACGTACTACCAATTCTATTTAACAATACAAACCGATATATCCGCGGTCCAACGATAAGAAACGCTTCGAAAACATTTTTTTTTTTTTTCGTAGTTAAAGTCATCTTGAGTTTCGTGAAATCTACAACTTTTTCCGTTACATCGTAGGGAACACGTTTCGTCCGCAGAATACCAAGTTTGTACCAGCGGAAACGAATGGAAATGTTTGACAAATAAATTAAACAACTTGGCAAAGTAACACAGTATAGGGATACTTACTTATTTATTCTAATTTCTAACACGTACGAAGGAAACAAACGACAAGACGCAACTCGTCGTCTCACCGAGTTTATCACCGTCGCTAAACGCGAAACAAAATTCGAACGTTTGCTGCGTGTAACTTAAGCAGCAACGTCGATAGACTCGGAAGCCCGGAATACGAGTCCATCGCGCCGAGTTACTAATTAATTATGTAAATAGCCGAGCAACATAATTAGCTGCTGAAACTCCTCTAATTATATTATCTATGTTGGCTGGTGTGCTCGATAATATCGCGCACTGGCTTTCGTGCACTATCAACGCCGTTGATAATGAATTGCACCGTCTTATCGAGCACACACAAACGCTCATAGACGCGTTATGCTATATCGTTCGTTATTTATTATATTCCCCGCCCCTCCCCACCCCTGGCTGCGCCAACATTTTAGATTTACCACCTCTTCGTGCAAAAGCGATTCGTTGACGCGAGACAAACATCGCGGTCAATTAAAAAAGCGTTGTTCTTCCCGTCGGCGCTCGAGCATCGCCTTTGTCCGGACAATTTCCGATCGATGTTTTATACAATTTCACCGAAGCGAACGCATCCGCAACGTATAAATAAAGGCACCGCCGTCGGCTATTATTATATCATCACGCGTTTCGTACGTTCCGTTGTCGCTCTTTTCATCGCCGATTGTACCTGGACACACGGGAAAGCGAACAGAACATGGACGAACGTGCACGCGACTGAAGCGTATTTACGCGTAACGCGGGTCGCGATTATCGCGACTACGTAACGCCATGCTCGGCCAGATTAGATCGCCAACCATGGTAACGCTTAATGCTTTCTAATTCTTTTATTTATATCGTCTGACACGGCAGAAAATCTAAATCATGCGACTACTTATCGGCTCGTACATCTCACCTTACGAGTATGAGTAATAGTTGCGTCCTTAGACCGAGTAATTTATTGTTACAGCGGTGTATTATGCGACGGGAAAAGGAATAATGGAGTCTCTAAGGAAAGGAAAAGTTCCACGAACCGAAGCTCTCACGGAGGTTATGCTTTATAAGCATCCTATACCTTTCTGCAGCTTATCCTTTGTGTATTACGATCATCGATCTAATAGAACGTCACGTTTTTCGCTGTATAAGTTTGCAAAGATGCAATCAGATCGGTCATTGGGAAACGTTATTAACAATTTTTTAATCCTATTACGCTCGATGTTGCGCGCATGCTTTGATAATTTACTGATTACGTAATTAAACGACGGAATTACTTCTTTCACTTTCGATAAAACTCATCTGGAATTTTAATGCATCGCCTTCTCGCATCTCTATAAAACTGGACACGTTAATAACGACATTGGTAATAATTAAGAAAAAGACGGTCTTCGTCGTCGGCTAAAACGTATCTCTCCCTGGAATATTATTCTCGCGCGATCAGTTCACGAAAACGTTACCGACGCTACGAGCGGCTATATTGATTTTTTCAATAAAAAATCCCTAAAACAATTTATATAAATTCGAACGAGCCAACTCTTTAATTAGAATGCACGACCCGAGAAGGATGAATTTCCTTTATTCTATTATTCTCTCGAGCAATCGTCCGAACAATTTATCGTTAAAAAATATAAATCAACAAATGTAACGATGCGATACGTGCAAGAACCTGCCCAGTAACAAACACGGACAAAGCAATTTTTTCTCACAAAGTCGCTTTTTAATTGCGATTTAATCGACGGAAAATGATGCCAAACAGCTGTCCAAATGCAAAGAGTCAACATCGTGAGAGTTTCCGGGCATACGCTTAGATCCTTAATTTTCCGAAGGAAATCGCTCCAGGGATCGGATAATAGTTGCGAATCGCGGGGAAACGATAAGGCTCGCAAGTTTTTAATTTGTTCTAAAATCGCGCATACGACTCTATGCCGCAACAAGTTTATTCGAAACGTTCTCTGAAATATTTACCGGTCCCTCGAGGCCACGAAATCTCATTTACCCTATCCGCTTCGTTTATTTGCGCGAACGAAGAGGAATCGCGGATAAAGACACCACTCCGGTCGAAAGTAGCGCAGATTATACGACCACCGAAAAATTAGGGATTTCGAGGTTAAGCGACACGACTGTTGCAATATAGTATGGAGGGGGGAAAATTGGAAATTTCAACTGGAACTTCCGTGAATACGATTTCATCCAACACGGAAAACCCGGCCGATCTATCGGGGATTAAATTCGCTGGCGAGCGTGTTTACCCGACGAGTATCGAAAATGGAATTGATGAACATTAATACAACTCTGTCTCGTCAGTCTCGATTCCATGAGAAAAGAAACACCGAAATTAAACGTTTGTCAATACGGATCCAATCCACCGATTGAAACACGCAGACGCAAAAAGGATTGGTATACGGATACTTCGTTCGTACGATCTGTCCGTTTACGGCACAATCGTCTGTCTGCTGTTTGAGCGTGAATCCAGAAATGTTTCGTTATCTCTTCGGAGAAGTATACATTTCCTATATCATTCTTTTGCAAAGACGCGGAACTTGGAATTTTGTAATAGACTCTCGGGCACGTTTGAAATTTCTGGATAACGAAGCAACTTTGTGAATGGATAAAATATCGAAGGGAACTTCAGCGTCTAAACGTTTCGTCGCTTTCGTGAATTATGCCTTTAAATTTGCCGTTACCTCGACTCTATCGTTATTGTCTCCGGTCTCATCCTGGTCTCGTCAAATTTCATACGTTTGTGAAAATTACGCTTTTGTACAGAAAAATGGTTCAAATCGACTCGAGGGTAAAAGTGAAAACTAATCAGAGATATCTTTAAAAATATTTGGAGAAATTACCTGGGGTCTGGATATTCGCGTTTATTTGGCTCGTAACCATAAGCTATTGATTATTAGCTCTTCCTATTACCAGTTATGGCGTATCTGAAACCTAACCCGAGACTGTTCTAATTTGATTGTTTACCGATCTCGTTATTACTTCGACTCAACGTCTAAACGAGCTCCATTATACTCCATTCGCGTTGGTAACTAATGCTACCAAATTTGAGTTTGCAAATACGATAGCTATCTTCCGAGCGAGTCATTGATTACGAGGTAGTTCGTTTTATTTGATATGCCGCTAGGAGGAATCGAACACGGTAGGAATCTATTTGTAATTTATTCTGATCTATATTTCTGAAAAGTACCATACCTCCAGAAATTCTCAATCGGAGCTGATTTACGCTAAATAAAAATGAAAAATGACGCGGAATAACGTTTAGTCAAAGCATTGCTTTCCCTTCTGTTGCTTCAATTTCTATAGAAGAATATATATTCTCGAGAATAAAAATTCTTGCCGATACCTAACACGGTCAATTTTGTAAATTTATGATTTTCCAATTATTTTAAGAGGTACGTGTCTCGCGTAATATTACCATTGAAATAGTAATTATAATTCTACCATCTGTATCTTTATGAATACGTAAAAAAAATGAAACTTACGTAAAGATGTCTTTCATCGACCACATGTTATAACAAGTACCATACTTTTCGTAGGTTATATGTCGTAGGTTTAAATTGCACCCGGTCTAATTAGTGTATTGTTAAAGGCATGTACATAATACGGCGAATAATAGAAAAGACAGTGACAGAGAAAAAAAATAAGACTACAGACAGTTGCCAATCATCCTAAAACCGTAGAACACACAACGGACTGGCCCAAGTCCGTTGCTCAGGCTTAAGACCTCGTAATCTCCCACAAGACACAAGGTCGTGCCTTAGACAAAATCAAAGACCTCGAACTCCGTAACCTCGTAGCTGCAGAACTCGTCCCAAACCATTCCTGGCTTCGTATTTCGTGATCTTGGAATTGTAAAAGCTGGACCATCGCGAGATCGTGAAAGACCAAAATCCGTGATACAGGTCTCAGAGGAATCACGTCGCACAACCTCGCGACGTCGCGTCGCGTCGTGAGATCCATTTCAGACGTTCTTAGTAGATACCTAATTTTGCTATTTTTTTTTCTTTTTTTTTCTTTTTTACAAGTATCGGGTATATAATTATGACGCCGTGTGTTGTACGTTATATATTTTATACTTTGTTCCGGACTTTAGGAATATTTGGAATCGACGGATACATGTAAAAATTCCTACGTGACTTTAGCAGTGGAGTTTAAAACTGAACATTTCCTGCCATTCCTCTCTCGGTAAATGCAGATATACTTCGAATATACTATCCGGATGCGAATATTACGGGTGAAATATGGGTAAATCTCACGAGTGAGAAAATATGTAACACGTATAAGGCATAGAATATAAAAGCACCGCCAATGTAAAATATATGACACGTGACTTCTGCGGTATATAGCCGACTACAATACCGAAACTATCTCGAGAACTATAAATACCAATATAAAGGACAAATGGCTTCAACCATATTTAAAAAACGTCACTTGAAGATAGTACGTACAACTGTGGCTCCTATGAATATTTTAAACAACGCGTCTTTCTAATGAAACATCGTCCCTGTTCGTTTGCTCTTGCTTTTAATTCGCGATCCAATATAATAAGATAATCGACTTTAACGGACATCTTCCCCAACCGTGACGATATCTCACGAACGCACAAAGTAAACGTTCCCGTTTCACAGGTTAAACTCTCTGTTACCAACGTAAATCCTTCATGATGAAACCCCAAAATATTCGTTAAAAATGCAAGTCTCGTTAAGGTGGCTGGTGGTAGGTAGGCATCATCCTTTATTCTCCTTGATACTACGTACACGATATCTGAACGAACAAAATGGAATAGACGTACGCAACGAATATGCACGATAGCTAAACGATTCAAGCCATGCAAACAATCTAATAGCCTCGTTACCCCTGTCGTGCCTTGTCGGGTAGTTTACTCGGTAAAAATGGTAGTAAAAAGAATAGAGCAACGTGCGCACTCAGGAACTCGCAAATAGGTCGTTTAAACTTTGTTTTTGAAAACTGGACGAACGTATTTGAACCGTTTCCACGAGAGAAGAGTAGCAAACAAATTAGTCATCCTCTTCGACGCTTCTCCTGGAGCTTCTGGAAAACTGGAAGATCGACTGATCGTCCCCTGCTCGCTGATCTTTGTGAATTTCGTCCATCTTTCTTCTTGACAATTCAAGGAATTAGAAGTATATATCTTCGATCGACTTCGCGATATTTAATTAACTTTTTAATGTTACTTTCCCCTCGATTTTTTTTTTAGCCTCCGAGCTCCGAAGATATTTGTGATTTTTATAAGACTTTTGCTAAATCTGCTTATCGTACGAGACAACTTTCGGTTAATAGGATTTCGTACGTTAGAAATTTCTTGCGTCGTGGAAACAAGGTATTCACGATGGGAATTTTATAAAAATCTGGATCGAGTTTTACTTTTCCCAAAGTATGTGTGTCGAGGACAGAAAGATTTTAAATTTTCTACTCTGAAGATGCAAACTGAACTAGCTTCTTTTAGTTAGGTACAGTGTAATTAATATCTAATAGAGACGAATGGAACGTACAACTCTGTCAGAATAAGGAGCTAGTTTCAATGTTAATAGACGATGTTAAAACCACGAATGAAGTCGAGATAGTTGCGCAGCTGCTCAAGATTTACTCAAAAAACATTCGAACGATGTACATTCAAACGTTTCAATCTCATCATTTCTGTACCGTTATCTTCATCTCTCGCTGCAAATGCTTGCTGCACGCTATGGAAACCGACACCTGGATATTTGTTTTATAATGCAAGATTCGCGATAAGCCGAGTTACGTCGCACCGTCCATGAAACGATTTTATTCGTAGACAGCTGTAAAATTCTTCACCATGGTAGTGGCAAAACTCGACCAGCTATCCGAGTTCACGAAAAGAAATATGTACGTATAAAATTAATCGTTCCTAGAACATTTGATCGTTTTTCTGTAATTTTTTGTCATTAAATATACGATAGCAAGAAGAGTTTCGCGGCAAATGAAATAACATAATTGAGTAAGAAAATTAGACTTCGTGACGTTTACGCGCTTAGTAGAAAGTATCGGAATGCTGCATCCGGAACTTTCAACAATTAAAACATCTACCTATGTTAAACTGAAATGTTTTCCTTGGACTGCCAAGGCGTATAATTAAGCTTGAACTTTCACGTTGACTCGCGTTAATTTATTTCAACCACAGAGCAGCGTTGTACAACCTGCTTTTAGACATTTTTTCATCAAAATTTTCAGCAATTTTATCATTGTAAACTGTTTTCTGGAAATTGGACGTCGATCATCGGCAAAGGATTGTCAGTGACTTAATTGGCTTCTCTTTCGCATGAAATTGTAGGAGAAAATGCTTGCCGAGTCGAGTTCAAATTAAATCAAAATTCCAGTTACTTTTATTCTGTTGATTTGAAACGCAGATAATCGACTGTGTCTATGCGAAGGTTTGCTCATCGAAGCCTTTCATTTCATAGATATAATCCGCCTGTTTGTTGTGTCACGGTTGAAATTCGTCAAAAGGACGCTGCCGAGTTCGATTTGGTGTAATTTCTACTTAATATCATTTTATGCCTTCGACTTCTAACGAAACTATCACGATACCATAGACGATCGTATTGCACCCATTAACTGATTTTTTCGGAAGTCTGTCAGACCAATACGCACACGACGACTGGCCGTGCCTCCGAATTTTTAGTACAACAAAATCATCTTTAAACGTTGGCAAATTATCTTCAATGTTCAGAGTTACAAACGTAGACTAATTGAAAATTGAAACGAGAATTACGGAATAAATCCAAACACAACCATTCGTTGTTAGAATAGAATTTCTCTTTGTAACTTCACACTTCTCTTATCTGGAAATGTTTTAATTAACTTGCAGTCGTAAATTGAACGAATTTCTCGTGCAACACGAATACTGCAGAAACAGCTTGTAGCTTCATACGTCTAATTGAATTTGGCCGGGATCAGAAATACATCTTTTGTCCTACAGGCACGTCGATTAATTCGAAATATTCGTAATTTTGTCGATAAGTAAGGTTGGTTTTTTAAATATTCAAGAATTTCCAGAATAGTAGCGGATAGCAACGAATAGCAATGAAACGTTATAGCCAGACTGCGAACGTTTATATAAATTCATATTTTTCCGGATCCCATTAGAGAAGATCAAATTTAACTACAGATACGCTTTTTTAAGTATCGCAATAAATACCTCGCTCCGAGTATTTTGGATATACTCGAATATTAGAACCATTGTACACATTTAAATTTCCTATAAATGAATAAACATTCGTGTCTGTGGCAAATTCTATTTGTTCTAAAAAGTACAGCATTCTGCTTTTAAATTGGATGTCGCACGATTGTCGCCTATATATTATATATATAGTAATATATAATATATAATATATATATATTATATATTATATATATATGTATATATATATATATATGGATATACATGGACATTTTGTTCGATCTGTACTAACAATACACGTCGATGTTTTAATTTTTAATCGGCTTGAAACGTTATTGCCGGAATTAATCGCAATAATTTCTCTACCAATTCGGAACAACGTTTTCTGTCCTATCGACAGTTTGACAACGAAACGAGCTGAAGATGGCGAACATCTTAAATAACAAAACTGCCCCATAACGTTTGACTCGCTATGTCTAAACGTGAAATTTTTGATACGCGTTAACTTGCAAACATAAACATTCGTCTCGCGATGTTGCGCACGCGCTCTAATAAAAGATAAACTCGTTCTGCACCGTTCTACCTGTAACTTCATAACTAAGTCACTCTCTACCGATTAACTTAAAAATCCCTATTGAAGAATATATGCTAACTTGTGCTTTAACGTAACGTTTCGTAAAAACTACGACAAATTACTTCAAATTGGTTCAAATATCGGAAAACATTTTTCACGGGGCAGCATCCGTGCCAGAACGTTACCTAATCGTCGCAGCTACCCGTGAACGTACATTGCCATCGGTCCGGATAGAGGCGAGAGGCATCCTAGCGACCAAAGAGCATATTAAATTTCTCGAAATTCGTTTGCAGCGACAAAAATTCCGTGGTACACGGCAGGCAGGCGAGAGCAAAACGCCGCTACAGTTGCTGAAGGATAAATTCGTGATAAATCTTGCAAAGTGCAGCGACAGGTCCGTAGGTACGCGAGATCTGGTTTCATTTTCCATTGTACGTGAAAGGCGCGCGAAAACGGCTTGCCTGGGACCAAACAGAGGCGGAGAGTAACGATTTGTATTCGTCAGAGAATACGGAGGCCACCGCGTGCTCCGTGGAATATTACTGTGCGAGGGACGACATCGTCTCCTGCAAACTTTGCCCTCGTTATCATTCATCATATTAATAAACCAAATTCTACTCTACGCGAGTGCACTTCTTCGTCGGAATTCGCTAGGCAATTACTCGTGTCGCGAGAAATAATCACCGTACGCTATCTCTTTGCGTGGATTAAGTAAAGTTTGCCACCGGAATTATCGACTGCGATAGAAGATCCGTACGAAGGAAATGAAAACGAAAGAGGATACAAGGGGAGAAGATAAAATCTCTAGCGTCTGCGAAATTCTGCTACGAAAAATATTCCAAGTCTTTTCGTTTTATTTTCGTTCAAGTTAAATGCTCGCTAATCAACTATTTATTACGCGCACGAGAAATTCCCGCTTGTTTCGCGCCGAGTTTGCCAGCTTGAAATATTTTCGAGCCTGTTATAAAATTTGTACACACCGTGCTCTCATTATAACGAACGTGTAAGCACTTTCTGTACGATGATTTTCAAAATTACTTTTCAGCTACATGCGTACGTACTTTCCGCACTGCCGTTGTTAAGCTCGAAATAAATTCAATTTTATTCACTTGACACGCCAACTAAACCGGTTACGTAAAGGTAGTCTAAATTCGAAGAAAGGAAATTCTATTATCACTCTGATCATCGTCTCTTTGAATCATCGTATAAAATTAATTTACAGCACCTTAAATTTTGTTATGGTATCGAGTTAGAGAAAAAAGTCCGCACGCGAGTATCAGACGTTTGGCGAATATTTAACGTCGAATGCACCATGGTCGACAATGTGTTTCTGCTTCTTTTTTTTTTTTTTTTCTCTCTCAACCCCACAACTTATGGGACAACCTGTAGATCGACGTATTTTCTGCTAAACTGGATCTCCGACTGTAGCCTGATCGCAACTCTCTCGCGGGCAGAGTAGGGGAAAGATGCGAAAGTGGATGAATAAGATCGAAAGCCCTCGGGGTGGCAGCGAGGGTAACTTATCGCTGACTGGAATAAAGGTGGGTG
The DNA here is from genome assembly GCA_014737385.1 of Bombus superbus. Lineage (NCBI taxonomy): Eukaryota > Metazoa > Arthropoda > Insecta > Hymenoptera > Apidae > Bombus > Bombus superbus. Next base: position 1,558,046 of record JACXIK010000064.1, on the reverse strand, counting down.
TAAAAGTGCCTTTCGATCAATTCCACCCAACATCAAAGAAATGAAGACACCTCTTCTCTCGAGGGGGAGACGCGCCATCGCGAGAAAGTAACGTCAATTTCAGCAAACGTAACCGAGATGAAACTGCGATAAATAAAATCGCAGGTAAACGTTTTCCGAGGGAATGAAGAAAAGAAAGAAAAGAAAAGAGGAATAATGACGAGAGAGAGAGAGAGAGAGAGAGAGAGAGAGAACGTTAGATCGTAACGTTGTTAAGAACTAAAAGAAAAATTAATAATCGATCGAGGATGTTCTTTATTATTGGACAAAGTTCCTTTATTAGTTAATTAGGGGATACTTTATAAATTTCGAAAGTAGCCCCGCAGCAAGTTTAAACGCGACGAATCCTCTCGATAACTCGAGCCGGAGCAGCTATTCATTTGCCCCGGAAACTATCGTAAACTTATTAAAAGTTCTCGAACCGCTGTATAATCGTTTACATATTAATTCTACGTTAATCTACTTGCATAAATTGTACCAGATGTCCCGCACGCTTGCATAAAACGATACACTTTTTGGGTCTGTTTGTTTGCCGCGTCCTGTGTCGTTATCCAGCTTATATTTTTCAAGCAAGTAGCTCGTATATACGCGCAAGCAGCCTCTGTCGTGCTATACGCTGCTATATCGCGTAACGTTCTTCCGGTAAGAAGGACAGTCTTGGTAAATTTTTACGCAACCATTTCGCTTCGTCGATTTTACAGAAATTTGACGATTTCTACTTTAAAGTTAAGAATACACGTGTATCCCTGAAAAAGCTTACTTACTAGCGTGCAAAGTGGTATTATTGTTATTATTTTTATTATTGTTAGTAGTAGCAGTTATCGAAAGTAGTGATTATCAAAAATATTATTACATTTTTATCACATAGATACTAGCGATATTGTTATTATTCGTTTAATAAGTTGGTACGATAACGTTACTCGTATAAACTGTCGTACAACTGTATTTGTAATAAAAGTAATTATTATTATGTTTTACTAGATATTGGAAATTATTTTTATTGTTCCACTGCTATTACTATACTATACTACCGTAATTGATCGACGAAGATATATTAAAAACAGTAATACTTATTTTATATAAAAATATCGTATCTCAGTCAATTATATTTGTTGAGAATAAATTGCTCGATCTTGCGGGTAATTTCAGGATAAACCAATAATTTACTGCATTTTCTTGCGTCGAAAAAGAAACTTCGTGCTTTTTACCGCCATTATAAAGTCGTTATAAAATCATTATAAACTCATCATAACAATACAAGTTTCGAAAACGTAACATTTTTTTATTTGAAGTACGCCATCTTATGCCATCAAAACTAACAATATATTCGGGTTAATTCGCCGCATTTGTTGCTTTTACGCTCCTCTAATAATAGTAATCTTTCACAAATCTGATCAAAGACGAAGGTAGTTTAGAATTTCGTTTTGCATACAATAATATTGAACCACGTATACACGCATACTTGTCGCACATAAATTAACGTTCATAATGCTCGACGCGTAATTTTAGGATTCGATAAATATCAAAAATTGGGTCAATCGACTACTAACGCGTACTCGAATGTATTATATACATAGGCGATTATGATTGAAACGACACAACGAAAAACAAATAGCTACGTACAATTATATCTTCGTTGCAGCAAAAGTCAGTATCAACGTCGTCGATAACATTTTCATCAAGTAGTTATAAAACCAAAAAATCTAAAATCCGACGTTTAAGGGATTGGCGATTTTAGCGCGAAATGTAGACTTAACGATCGTTTAGATTTCAATCGTATACAATCACGTCCGATTTACGCCAAAGGCAAAGTGGATCGTTTTAATCGTCGAGTCTCGTTATAACAATACCGTGCGATGCACGTTTCGAATAGTCTCGGAGTGAAAGATGTACAAATTTGTTGCGCTATGTATATATACGTAGATAATTTAGAACGAACGATAGAATCAATAGCGGTGCGATTCTGCGTGTATACGAAAACGAATCGACGATATGGAATAAAATTTCGCGAAACGAAGTTTCGTTCCAGACAACAGCGTTGAGTCGTGAGAATATCATCGTCGACAGTCTGTCGGTAGAAAAATTAATAGAAGCGATAATAAACGAACATTTACTCTTTCAATATCAAAGTACTCCAATGCCGATAAAAACTACTCTGTAGCGAGTTCCGCGCAATCGAAGCACAACCATTTCAATCTATTATTCCATTCAAATCCAGTTTCCTCAAAAACAAAACTGTCTACTAAAAAATCTCATTCCACGTTCGGTACTTTTCATTCTATTTTCCACGTGTTTTTACGTATAAAAATACTTTGCTTTCTATTGCGCCGCTCGTTAGCGAACACCCTGTATACTTCGATAGACGAAAACCAGGTGAAAAATCTGCAGGCTAAGAACTATCTGATAAACCGGTGTAACAAAGGTCAGAACCACTTTCCCAAGAAATTAATCTTTAATTTTATCTCAAAGGATCGACATCGGATCGTAACGTTAAGAATCAAGATAGCTCGCTACACTGCGACAGATTCTCCTGCTACGTCACGCTTTAACAATAACTCCTTCTCTGCGAAAGGTAATTTAAAGAAGTTTCGTTGGATAACGTAATTTCGAAAACGTTCAAAGTAAACCAACCACCTCCAAGAAGATACGGAACTCGATTCGTCATCCCAACTGAATCGTCAATAACCTATTCCAACAACCGATACAACTGCGAAGACTCGATTTAAAAGAGAGAGAGAGAGAGAGAGAAAAGAAAACACCATTTTCGTGTCTCGACGAATCAGGAAGAAATCTCATTGCGTATTGCGAACGTAGTCCCGTGACACCACACGCCTACGCAATAATCCCTGTTTCTTTCGGTTCTGCGTTGAACGATCGGGCTCGCGCACGCGATAACCCGATGGGCGCAGAGATGTCACGATAGCTGTAATGCATGCAAACGTCGACGACAGCAAAAGTAGAATTCGTGCCGTATCTTTCTGCGACGACAGGCCGGCAGAAGCGTCGCGTCGTCGTTTCGAACGAGCGGCTGCGTGTCGCTGTGGCTACGGTGGGTTGGGTGCTCACGAACGAGCGGCGGCGCGCGTAGCAAGGCAGAAGGGGAGGGCAATTTACCGATTACCCTTAATTGAAGACGATGACTTAACGCGGTCGTATAACCGCCTCGGATGCCCGGAATCGCAATAAACGATCTGTTCTGCAGCGTCGGCACGGGCTACGTGACTTCGACGACAGCTCGATTAAACGGGAAAAGTATTTTATGCGAGAAGCGGCACGTATCTCACCGCGCCCCGGCTATTTCCTTGGCATCGCGCGTTCGCGAAAGTGATTCGAACGATCGCCGTTTCTCTATCGCTTTTTCCCCGCGACGCGTCGCGTCCTACTCTCGTCGAACACCAGCCTCGTCGTCGTTGTGTGCCAGAGATTCGACTCGCGCGTATACGCCCGACGCGGAACTCGAATCACGCGCTCTACCTTCTTTCCTCCTTCGTGAACGAGGAGGCGTTCGAATTTCGCCGGCGTGATTGAAGCGATTCGATCGATTCAAGGTAAATAGGATACGTTGCTCCGTGACAGAAGCGTTGTTCGTGGAAGCGAGAAAGCGTCCGCTTCGGACGAGATTGTTCGCAGCGTAGATTGGCGAGAAGATCGTCGAGAGATACCAACGCGAAACTGCGCAGAGGCGGCGAAAAAAGTAACAACGCGAAGTACGCGCATCTAAATATCTGCAAATCTCGACTAACGTTTACATCCCGAGTATCTTCCGACGTATCGCACCGCGAGAAACTTTTTCATTTGTGGATTGTACGGTTCTGAACAGTTCGCACGATGGACGGCGAGTTCCTTTTTTTTTTCTTTTTTTTTTTGGCTTTTTGTCGGAGCTTCCAAGGGTCTCTTCGTTTTTTCCTCTTGTACTTTTTACTAAAAATTGCACAGTAGCTCGGTCGGAATGCGTGTGCACCGGAACTATAGCGTCTCGAGTTACCTCTAGCCATGCCGACTAAAAAGACGAGCGAGGCAAAAAATCGCTTATTAACGTGTGAACTCTGTGGAATAACGTAGCGTGCTATTAAAGAAACTTTGCTCGAACGAAACACAAAGAAGACGCAAGAAAAATTCGCCTGAATCTCATTTATTATCTTTTCGTGCAGCTTATCGTCTACGGAAAACACTTTGCGTTAGTCACGCTTTCGCGTCTTCGTATATTTTCCTCTTGTTTTTTGATACGTCAATAATAATTCCAGGAACATGGTATATCGCGTTTTTCATTTTCTACAGGGACGTAATTTTCAAATTCAGGGCGTCGTCGATCGATTCGACGTTACGTACCAAAATTGTCTTTCTAATTGCTTAATTACCGCTTATCGTAATGTTAAAATATCGCTACTTAATAGTTACACCTTTGGCTTTTTCGCACAGTTCGTCGATCCATCGATTATTTCTTAAAGAAGCTCACATCCGAGATCCTTTTCATTTTCAACCGAGCCGCGTTGAAGTACCGTTTTCTCCGCCGTAAGGCGATGTTAAATCGGCAAAAATATGTATCTGACGTTTTTCGATTTCTTCGACTTTCGATTATTGACCGAGTAATTGGTTATTCGCTTCGAACCTTTACGGCGTAATAGTCGTCGATCTGAATCTTTCTTCTTCCGTTGAAATATATCTATCGTAGTTTCATACAGGTGCAGTACCGTGTCGATGTACGAAAATCTTCTTTTTAAAAAGACAGCGAGACTATCCAACGATAGACTATCTACTTCTGCGAAGTACAATCTCGCGTATAATTGCACTAAGAAATGCATTATTTTCTTCGCAGTGGCTTCGTTGTTCGGCTTATTCTCATCTTTTACGTTTAATTTTCATTTTATCTCTACCTTTATTTTCATCTACATATTATCCGTGCTCCTTTCTTCCATTTTGCATATTGTTTCGCCAACGTGTTCGAGTTAATTAGCGAGGTTAACCTGCACGCCGTTGTAAGTAATTTTAATTCGCGTTAGCCCTGCTCACGCTGAACGCGCCATCGATCGCTCAAGCACCGCTTCCTTTTCTCGAATTTCTCAAAGGAAGTAAACGCGGTTGAAGTCGAATATCTCGTCGATCAATCGATCGACGCGAGCTCGTTAATCTTCGTTAGAAAAGATCGAGCTGCAATTAAGCGAAACGTTCTCGTTCTTCCGAGCCTCGCGAAATCAGTCCAACAGCGAAAACCGCGTCTTCGGAGTCTTCCATCATACGTCTGGAAGGATGGAAAACTCCGCGGAACTTGAAACATGATTTACTGCCCTCGCTCGTAACCAGATACAACGCCATCCGTGATTCTTTGCGCCTTGGCCGGAGTTTTCTTCCAACGACACGTAAAAACACCTTTATCGTTTATTCCCGGGATATCGGTGACGTTAAATTCGACGTTTCGTTACGATGGCAAGGTTCCTTCGGCTCAAGTTTAATAACATCTTCTACCGGGAGCTGTCGATAGCGTTTGAGAGGTTTTAGATTAGACGATACCTTGGAATTGTAAGCGACGTATAATAACGCGAGTCACGTTAGACTCTTTCACGTTACGGATAAATATAACGGGCGAATAAATAGCAGAAATTGCATTTGTGCAAGGCGAGCTATCGCGATCATTTATATCGCAACGATATCAGTTGCAAGCTGATGATTTTTCCGCGAATTTATCTTTCAGCGATCGTGCGAGGTCGAATATCATTGATCGGATTAATACCATATTAATTAAATTATACCACTAATACTTTCAACTAACGACATTTCAAAGAAACACCGATACCTCTAAACAATTCCAAGCAACATCCCCTTCCTTATCTCGCTTTACCTTCTTGAAACGCTTGTTCGACCCGATTCTCCGTAAACTACGCATCAAGCAGCCACGATCGACACTGCCTGCACTTTACGCGCGTCGCTCTCGCCCGATGATCGTTACAAATCGATACTCGACGCAACGCCGCTACGCTTCGCTCATCGTCGAAACGCTATCGTACGGCCAAACAGCCCTCCAAACCGCGTACATTACTCGCAAAGCCGAACGAATTTAACCTTCGTGAAAGGCCGAGTCCCGTCTTCTTTCGTCTATCCCGTCTCTCCTATTTACGCGCACGGCGTCATTTGCGATGGCGAGGGTGCGCGCGCCCGTAAATGCACGGCGACGATGGCTCCGGAACAGAAACACCGGGGCGTTTCGCGAAACTGAAAATGACGAAGCGGGACAGGGAATATCGACGCTCTCGTGCGTGTTAATATCTCAGCGGTCGGCGGCGATCAATTCGATGATCAAAGCGCGGTCAGCTCTCGCGCAACAAGCCGCTTTATTCGTTTATTCGTTTTCCGTTTATTTGCAGCGTGCCTTTCGACGCGTCGCCATAAGGCCAGCGTGTTCGTCGACGCTTGATTGGTCGAAACCAGCGGCTGCTGATTAACGAGCGCTATTCCCGTTGTCATTATCGCATGAAAATGCGGACAGGTCTTGCGCTTCCGCGTTAAATTCCATACGTTAATGTAATTACACGCACTGGCTAGTTCGCGAGACGAGAAAAAAAAGAAGTCAATCAATGGACGAAGAGACAGGATGCACGCGAAGAGAAGCAGAAGCGACAGGGAGAGAGGGAGAGAGAGGGAGAGAGGATGGTTGGAAAAGGGCAGTTACCAGGACGCCTGTGTGCAGTAGTGTGCATCCGTGTAGCCACGTGAAAATCAAAGGCTGGCTCTGTGCCGCTACACGCGCAGCCTCAATTTTCTTTTACACCTGCGGACCTATCAGCCGTTGATAATGCGAGTCACATTGAGATGCAGCTAGGTTCCTAGTTTCAAGTGGCCAGCCTTTGAAGCCACGTTGCCGGACACGTCGTACCCGACAGCCACCGTGTCGTCGTGTTCAACATTTTTAAACGACGTTATCCTACGGAAACGCGTATTGCGTTTAACACGAAAGAAACGTCAGGTCCGGCGAGCGAGCTTGCGTGCCACTTCTCCTCGACGAGCAAATCTCGCGAACCGAACGATAAACTCGTTTTTCTCGAGCGATACTGCGCTATAGAATGCTAGAGGCCGGCTATCGAGTATCAGAGACCAGCGTCGAGTTGTAGCGGTTTTATAAATTTATAAATTGCTATCTACCGATTTTCTTCTTCTGTTTTTTTTTTTTTTTTTTAATCTTTTTTTAATTTTAATTCTATTAAAAGCAGCATCGATATTTTTCGTCGAGCGAATGAATCAAGATAAAAGAGAATGTCAAAATTATGCGTAACATCTACAATCCGATATCGTTCTAGTTCGCCCGACAGAGTCTTCTGTAGGATCGTTTGATGAATTTCCAGCGGATTTTAACGCCAAGTTCGTTCGTTGACATTTCGCTAACACGTAGGTGTCGAAATTTAAAGCGTACGACTTTTTGAACGTACGACGACCAACAGAATTTAAAGAGCAAACCCTCGTATAAACGGTCGAATTTCGAAAAATTACGATCAAAGTAGCTACAAATTCTGAAAACGCTTCGACTTTACACGTAACAGCGCCGGTGTAATTGTCAGCGTTGACGTATAAGAAGTTCAACGTCAGAAATCCGTAGCACGACGACAAGCGTAATCTCAGCCCGTTGGCGAACCTAATGACCTCAAATTTAAAACGATAATTCCTCAAAGCCCGGGGATTCCTGTAACTCGCGCGTAATCCGTATAATTTGCTCGTTAGCCGGAATCGATTTTAACGCGGCGCGATAATAAATAACAAACGCCGTGGCAAAACCAACAAATAATAGGGAAGCAACGTGACGCGTCAAAATCGTCGCCGTCGCTGTCACCGTTGCAACACGAAACTACCAAATTACATTAAACAGAGAGAAGTCTTTAATCAACGCTGCAAATGTAGTCGCGACGTTCTCGCTCGCGAATCTCGAAGGGATTGCTTTTAGCGGCTGCCGGAAGTCCCGAATCGTGCCTCTGTACCCGGTGAGATGAATATTTGTCAGAACTTCTCACAATGTGTCATCGCGATAAGTCAGACAGGATCGTAATGAACGTCGCGGACGTACGTGCGCGAACGTCACGGGTACCGGGACGCGGAACAATACGCGATCGTACAAATTATTATCTCGTTAGTGCCTCGATTTATCGGTGAATGGGACATGGCGTAGGCTAGTGCGATAATCGGTGAGAAATAATTGAACGGAAACGTCGAGCAAGGGTCTAAAACGCATTAAAAATATTTTGGCAAAGACGACTTTTATTCGCTCGACGGTTTCGATCGAAAATCGGTCCTTTTAGACCGAATTAGATCGAATTTGTAGGATCTTTCGAATAAAAATCGATCGGCGAGGATAAAGAGTCGGAGTGAGAAAAGAAAAAGGGGGGGGGGGGGAAAAACAGAAATAAAAGTTTCATTTTCGCGATTCGATTTAATAATATTCGCGGATAACGCGACGATAAAGGGTACGCTGAAATTGCTCGAATCTATTCGCACGATAAAAATTTTATTTTTATCTCGGAATCTTCTGCCGGTGCTCGACGCTCGAAATGTTTTGTTGGCGATCCTGTAAATCTTAAGTTTTATACGAAGCGGAGAAGGTTTCGGTTGGTTATGGAAAAAGCTTTTTTAACCAGACGTTCGATTTTATGCGAGTCGACTGGGTACTATGAATTTTATAGTTCCGCGGTTAAGATAGAAAGGAAGTTGCTTTGAAAAATATGGCTTTTGAGCACTTTCTTAAACCCGGCGAGAAACCGGCCAAAAATATTTAGCGTCTTACCACGCTGATACGTAAAACGTCGAATAAACGACTAACGATAAACCACGCGCGTATTTCCCCTTGGAACAGTTTTAAAACTGTTTTATATTCGATTCATAATCCATTCCTCTTAAATCGTACGAGAAATCCCTAAATTACCCGTCGAATACGACGGTTAAAATTTGGATATTTCTAAAGTTCGTAAGATCTTGATTATTTGGTAAATGGACGCGGACACGTAGTAATTAAATACGCTGGCTTAATATTACAAAGGACGGTTGACGCTAGGCGTTCTCGTTATCATGTATTTCGCCGCGTCTTTACCTTTCCGATAAAATTTGATTTCTTCGGAAAAGATCTTTCGGAAGGAATCTCTGTTCGAAATGCAACTAACTCGATAACACGAACTTCGCGGAACCACTGGAAGCGAAACCGATAAAATGAGATACAGCTATCCCCGTGGATCCTGATAATTATTGCAGCGTGGCTGCAACAGCTACTACCGTTACACAGCTCGTGAACGCGCAACTTTGAACGAGAACGACGAGACTTCGTATCGAGTATCAAGCGCTCTTCTGACGTATCAAACGCGGAGATTTATTCGGCTTACGTGCTTAAAGTCTCCAAGAGATATTATACGAAGCAGCTGCAAATTTCGACTCGGTCCGGCATGAAGAAACACGTACGACCGATAAATTGTATCGAACCGCGTTTGTCTTTATCGAAGCCAGGCCAGTAAATCGAAACGTATAACGTTACTTCTTCCATTTTATTGACACTGCTTTGCTAATGGCCGTCTAACATTTTGTACGATGAAAATACCGTTGTATCCCTGGCACGTCTTTTAACAATGTCGCCGTACGTCTTCCTTAGAGGAACAAATTGCACGCTACTTGCGGGGGTAATGTATACGAAACAAAGTAGCGTTTTCGAACGTTATAGCTTGGAACATTTTATTGCTGTTACGAAAAATAGCGTAATATTCGCTGCAGACTTGAAACACACGGCGGTTATTAGGTTTTATACGTGTCATATACTCGCTGTTAATAATGACACGATACTGCAAAGTTCTTTGGGATTCTGTTTTAAGATCCTGGAAGATTTTAAGCCTTCCTCGATAAAGATCGTCGTACTCGCTGATACATTGCGCGAAATAACGTATTACGATCTTCGGAGCCTGGTTTCTTAAAGGTCCGAAATGAAAGAAAAACCATCGTTTTCGAGCCACGTTTTCGAGGGGAATCGTGCGATTTGTCGCAAAGCGTGCCAACTGTAGCTTCGTCCCGATGAATGGAGTTCGGATAAACGAAGTTTTACCATAGTTCGAGAAAGCGTCGGCGTTATTAACAAAACTCAATTAGCGAGACTTCGTTGAATCGGCCTCTAGCTAAAATTTCCTCACAAAAAGATAGAGTTCGGATAAACGTTTCCGTCGCGTTGAATCGTCGTTCACAAATAATAAATCTCGGTTACTGCTTCAACAGCTGCGTTTGTTCGACGGAAGACGAGTCGTATCAAACAAAGAGAAATCACGCAAAGCGAGAATTATACCTGTCGGTCGTGTGATTATTCTTGGCGCGAACGAAATAAATTTTTTCGACAAAGTCGGCGATTACAGGAGGAGGTTTCCAGCAATCGCGTGCAGGGCCGTCGAATAATAAACGAGCGCATCAGAAAAATCGAATTGCTCGTTTTGTAAAGGCGTTTTCATTTTCAGTCCTCGATTGCGCTGTTATTTCCCGGTTAAACAAACGTCACTCGATCTTGCTGCTAAAATAGTGATTCGATGCGTTTGACAGTTCCGTGTGATAACGCGGCATATACGAAACCATCTGATCGTATTTTCGATAAAATGCGAATTGCAAAATGTGTCCCCGTGAGTTAGATCGTAAACGAGTGAAAAATTAACGCGAAAGTTAATACGGAATAACGCGTACGTATGCCATTTTTAATACCTTAAAAATCCAACAAACCTCAATTTTATTCGTATTAAACGGTCGCTGGATGCTCGTAATTGTCGTTATAGGAATTTACGTTCGAATCGAAGTTGATTTTCCTTCTATTTGCGCACCGTGATCGTTAACTCGAAAATTCGATCAATCGTCTGCTGTTGATTTCTTACTTGGGATTTGGAATTCGGAACCAGGGAATGGAAACTGACTTTGATTATTTTTGCCAGTTCGACAAGTCGTTTTCAAGGATCTTTTCAGTTAACTAGTTCTTGATCAATGTTCAAGTACGAAAAGTATTCGTCTCTATCGATTAAATAGCTCGTACGCTTTATATAAAACAAAAATATTTATGAGTAGGCATTCGGAGACGCGTGAAAAGAGATTGACCGGTCGAAGTAACGAATAAAATATGCGTGTAATTTTCTGCCCCTGCCTCTCGTTCCAACTTCCGGCCCTATTCACGACTTAATATTAACGAGACATCTTCTCGTTCTTCTTTTCGCGTTTCCATGCTCCTGCAAGATGTATTTCATCCAGATGTCGAAGTTCGCAAGAACATTAAGGAAAGTCTGAATCAAGCATGGATTAATCGTTACCAACGCGCTGACCTCGCGCTGTAGAATCCTGTAAACTTTTGCGAAACTCCGGTTCGAAAGGAACGAAAACAATCCGTGTTTTTTTTTTTCAGGAAATAAAAATATGGAAACAAAAAAAGAAAAAAAGGAACGGAAGAATAAAAACGCAAACCGCGTCAAGTTTTCATGTTCTTGCCAAACGCGTCGGCCTTTCCATTCGATCACAACGTCGGGTACAATTTTTGCGCGCACCAACTGCCCCAAAACAGAAAGATAATATTTTCAAACGTTGTTCCCGCTGCACGTCCAAAAAATATTTTCAAAATATTCGACGCGAGCCGGCAAATTTTTGCGAGATTCTGAACGGCGCTCGGCGAGTGTAGCAAATCTTGCCCGCCGGATATCTCGCCATGATAAATCCTTTGAAAGTTTATCCACGTGAAAGGTCGCGAACGAAAAGGCTGAAAAAGGGAATATCGAGTATAACTCGACGTGAAAATTTTCTGAAATTTCCGTTGCTGGCTGCGTTTCCAGTTATTTATAAGCACGCGCGTGTTGCCCTGGACGAAAGTTAATTAAAGTGTCGAGGGTGGTTGAATTTCGCAGTGTGGAAATATCGTTCGTTAGCCGACGATTCGATATAAAAAAAGAAAAAAGGAAAAACATTGTCGTTACGGAATAATCGCGTTGAAACGTATCGATTCTCCGAAACTCCGTTTAATCAGATGTATAATGTCGTTCGGTTGGATCAGCATTCACCTGTTGTGCGAACTTCCAAGATACGGGTGATTTGATTAAAGCGTAATTTATCGACGTTCTCTGTGGCACGCGGGCAAAATTACCCTACGCGTTGGCTAAATTACCCTACGAAATTTCATTTTTCATCGGTGAATAGACAAGTTTTAACGAGAAACCGACGGAAGTTTCGGCAACTTTTTGTTTTTTTTTTTTTACAAGACGAAGGATCGTGGCATGCCATTTGCATAAAATCGTCGAACTTGTCCGTCCGTTGCTTTTTAAGGAAACGCGCGAAGAATCGTACGAGGACGAATAGCATCTAGACGAGTTCGAAATTGTAAACGACGAAAAGAATTTACTTGTTGGCTATGTTTGATAACGATATGGTGTACGTTCGTTCTTTTAGGCAAATAATTACTTGATATCCGAGAGTGTACGAGAACGTTAAGTAGTAATAAAAGTGAAAAAGTAGTTAAGAGACGATGAAAGGTAACTCGATTACGCAAAGGCAGGTGAATTTTTAATGCAATTTTCGCGATTCGAAATGTATAAAACGCAAATAAATAACGCGAAAGTTATTGCCAGCTATTTAAACGTTCCGTTGAATATAACTTCGCTAAACAGTAATTATTCGACAATAGCGAACATGACTTTGCTAAATTGTAGTTGCGTTATATCATTAAATACGATTTTATGAAATTGTAGTTGCAAAATATACGTAAATCAGACTCGATTCGGATGCAGATTTTTCCAGAGGAAGCTTCTACTAAATAGATTTTAAATGGTGAAAGCACGTAAAATAATAAGATTTCCGGTTAAATTGACTTTGGCTTTCGTCGTCAAACTCTACCAAAACAACGATCGATTTCCAAGCTAAAGTTACTTTCTACGACAATCTCCAACCGCAAAACGCTATTTCCGTTCAAAACCGTATAAAGAGGTAAAAAAAGACAAGGATACGTGCGAAACTCCCACGAAATTTTGTTACGCAAGCATATTCCAAGTTGCGTTTCGAATTTCCTATCGATTCAGGAAAAATTGATACTTTCAGCAACGAACGCGTAAAATCGAGAGTGGCGGCGACCTGAAAGAAAAAGAGAAATCAACGAAAACGATGGACGAGGGAAAATAACGCGGAGTTCAGGTGTGACGACCATAAAAAAATAACAAAAGCGTGTCCACAAAGACAGGGTACATATTGGCGTAACTAATTCAGCGAGGGGGCCTCGTGTACCGTCAAAATTTGCGACCATCCATTCTCACCTCCGAAACAACCCTTAATTCCGGTGATTTTAGGGGCGCGCTGCTACCAGCCAGCTGTCCGATTATTAGATGCCATTAAACCGTTTCCCGGCTCGGTCTCCGCCAAAGGATAACCGTATCCATGCAGTGTCCTCGAAAGTGTCCCGCAAAAGAGGCTATGATCATAAACGTCGCGACGAACGAGATGCATGGAAAGCATGCGGCACAATCGAATGACTATAGAGACGCATGGAAGCTCTCACGGTGCTCCTTTTCAGCCAGTAGAGTGGCGGCATTCAATTTCCATGAACCAAAAGGATCAATTTGCCTCTCTCTCTCATGCAAATTTCATAATATAAATTCTATTCGAATGAGCGGAATGGAGGATATTTTATTTAAGAAAACTATTACCTCGCGCGGTGGAATTTCACACAGGTCGTGAAAAAAAGTACTTGCACGCGTAGAGAAGCACGTGCTGGGCAAAGAATATAGAGACGATGGCTACCCTAACTGTCGTAAATTATCTTAATATACGGTGTTTTTATATGGGTCAAGATGAATCCGACCGTAACGCGACACAAGGTCTACAGAGTGTCGGAAAATATATTTGTGGAAGGGATATTCACAGGGTCGACTTTGCGCGTCTAAACGATGAAAAACGTTCGCGCAGAAAAATATCGTTCGAGGCTAATTATTCAAAGTACAAACTACTTAATTCTACGCTGGGAATATACACGTATCGATAATTCGAGCGACCAACCTTTTGTCCAGCTCACAGTTCGTGTTTCCGAGGCTTTCGTTGCAGCGGGCGCGAATTCGTGCGAACTGATGTTCTGACAACCTCGACGCGCGAAAGCGCTCGAACACGCAAGTAGATGCTCACCAGTGTGTGCATCGCGATCTTCGGACGTTTCGTTCGTCGAAACAGGATGACGTAGGATATGGGCAGAATTTCGGTCGTTACGATACCGCGGCGAGAAAAATGCCGGTGCCACGTCGCAGAATCCAAGCGAATACCTTCCGTAAGAAAGCGTGGAGCTCGACGAAGCGAGGCTGCGTGTAAAGGGAAAAAGAAACGCGAAAGATACCCGTTGAAAACAATTATAAAAGGAGCGGCGGAGGATCGAGACGTAGCCACGAACATCCTCCGGAAGAATTATAATGGAAGAAAGAATAGATATAATAGCGATGGGGGGATGAGAGGGCAGGGCAAAAGAGAAAAGATGGCGATGGAAGGGAGGAGTGGCAAGGTTAGTCAAAGAAAGAGAAAATACGCGAGAGGCGGCGAGACCGGGGAGAAACGAGAGGAGGACCAAACGCAGGACGAAGAAGAGGTGGTGGAAGAGTAGAATAGGGGAGGGTAGAAGGCGGTTTGCGCAGCGCCAATTCATCAACCACACGACTCCATACTACGGGCAGACCGGCAGACCACGGCGAGCCATTTCATCGTTCATCCTCATCAACAATGCTTGCCAAGAATCAGACTGGGTAGGGCAGGCCCTGGTCACGGAAACAATTCCGCCCCGTTGCTATACGATTCCAACGGAGTCGCATTATTCCCATCTCTGAAAGCTCGATCTTATCCTGCCGCGGAGAAAAAAAAAAAGAAAAAAATTAAAAAGAGAAGTTCTTCGCCAACGAGCGAACCGAGGACGATCAGCGGCGGTCGTCGATTACAGACAGGGTAATTATTTCCGATGGAACGACGAGCCAAAGGCACGGAAATGAATCGAGCAACCTCCGATTCGTACGGCCGGATACGACGTGGCTCACGCTCGATAAACGTTTTTTCCTTCCTCTTCGAACGCTGTCCTTTCGACTCTCTTTTTACCGACTTTTCCTCCCTGTGCAACGCTCGTCCCTCCTTTCGTGACTTCTCTCGCTCCTTACGTGCTCCTTTCAGCTCTCGGCAAAGCTCCTATTTTGCAAATAATTTGCCGAGTGGAAGGTAACAGCGTGTCACGGAATAGTCTTGTTACGAATTTTATTAGCGTTGTCGTTATTAGGAAGATAGCAAGTTTAGAAGTTGTTTACTTGTCCCATTATTGATCGGACGTTGATCGTTAATTCCGACCTGAGGTCTTTAACGTCGATAATTTATCGCTGGTGTTATTTCGCGAGATTAGGGAAGATTTGCAGGCACTCCGATCGCAAATAAACGGAGTTCGATGAAGTTTATACGTGCGTAGGGTAACGTTGGAATTTCTCGCTGGCGGTAAAATATGACGTATCATCGCGATGTGGTCGGACATCTCATTTCAATCCTTCCAGCCTCGTTCAGAGGTTAGTCTAGTTACCTAAATCAAAGCGGCTTGATGTCGATTCAACTAGCGAAAAGTACAACAACTTGAAAGGGTATTTCAGCCGAGCAAGTTACCGGATTTACATCGGCTAAATGCTCGACTTTAAATCCCTTGAATTCAGAAACTAATTCGGTTAATCTGAACGAGACTTTGAAATTTTTCTTCGTAATCGGTCTCGTTCGTTTATTAAATGCTTGTGACTTAATATGTCTCTTGATCTTCTAATATTTTACGAGCGTGTAAAATAATTATAAAAATCGCGTAACTTCGAAGCAAGAATATCCAAATCTACAGCGCGTTTAACGTCGCAACCTCGTAACCTTATCCAGCGAGCATATCGTTTTATCAAAAAAAGGTTCTTCGCAAATACGAAAAAGCAGACATCTGGAAAAGAAAGAGGGCGAATCATTTTTACGAAAATACATATAACTTGTCAAAACCGTTCGCAGCGACGAGCGTGCAATTTGCGCGGATTACAAACGGGCAAAGGGAGAAACAAAATTCGAATGACCCTTTTATTTCAGAAGCGCCAACCAAATACGTAGAAAGGAATCCTTCGCCGTTCCATGCGGAAAAGGGATTTATCACAGCGCGAACCTAACCTAACCTAACCTTGCAACGAATCACGTTCGTGCGAGGAAACAAAGAATATGCTTTTTCTCCGCGATACGTAAGCGTTCCCACGCTCACAAAAGGAACATAAATTTCTCCATCCCTTCGCCCAGCGCACATCGTTGCTTGCCGACGAGAAGAACGTCGGCAAATCGAAATTCAGCCCAATTTGTTTCTTTCGGTCCTCACGAGTCAGAGACGGTCGTCGTTAGCGACGCGACCAATTTCAATATGGAAGCCGCAGGAGGAAACGCGACGATCCGCTACGTAACAAAAATCTGCTCGTAACGAATATGATTCTTCCAATTACCGATCGTATCGTTCGATGTTACCGTAGAAATTTCCAATGCGAAAGGAAAGACGATAATACCGATCTTCGAACTTCTTTGCGACGTACATATGGATATGCAGAGACGAGAAGATCGAGGTTAGGTTGGCAAACGAATGCGAATCTGATTGATTATTTCCGACAGCTCCGATACAAATACAAAGACACGCATGCGTATTGGCGAGAAGCGTCTCGTATACAAAAAAGACCACGAAGCAATGCGCGACGACGAACGATAGCCGCTTTCTCATCTCCCTACGGTACCTGAGTCCATCGCTTAATTGCGACCTTCCGGCATTCGTGTACGATTCTTTGTCACTTTCTCGATTTCGTTTCCTCTCGGTCGATGTCATGGTCGGCATGGTCGTTGAAATTTTCGTTTGTTATCTTTTTTCCTTCTACCAAGTTCTACCAAGGCACGGTGAAACGCGTGTTTCGAAGATCGGCGCACGATAACGCGGCAGCTAGAAGCATTCGTCGGCCGCTCCGTTGATTGAAACGGGTGACTTGCCAAAATGGCGAGCATTGTGGAGGCCGGGACGCATTGTGAATGACATTCGGCCGGGCTGCGCTGCGACGCGACGGTTTATTTTCCCGGGCTAGCTCGGCGTGAAAAATGAAGCGGCGAAACCAATTCGTGTGTTGCTCTCTTCGTTGCTCCGTTCTCGCTTCCTTCGCGGACCTCTGCTTGATCACAATACCCAAACTGGAGGCGAACCGTCGCTCGTAAATTAGGCGTGTTGCTAGACCGATTCCTCGTCCACCAGTTTTTCCCATTTCTCGGCCGTTCTTTTTCTCTTCGTTTTGCCGTTGTTCATTAACGCGCATCGTTTCCACAATGATACGGAAGATACATTGTCTTCGGCAACGTGCGAATGCGGATGACGACTGTTTCGACGATTATTTTTTTACGCGTTTCGGGTGACTCGATGTGAATATTAGAAATTGAAATGCAGATTTACTCATCTCCGAAGAGAGCTCTCATACACGTATGATATAAACCACGTAGTTTTCACTAGATCTCTATACCGATATAAGATCAACGGAGACAGTCGATTTGGTCACACGCATAATTGAACGAACGTGTTCGCGACATCATATCGTACACGACGGTGTACGAGTAACGTAGTCCTGCAGATTATCTTTAGTTTCGGTATTACGCGAATATCGTGTTAGTAGAACGCGCACTGCGATTGTCTCGAACAGCTTTAACCAATTTTCATTTTTCACGCGCCTCGATCCTGCGCGAATATAAAATCCCTCCACGCGCAAGTTTAATTATCGCGTTTCCTGTGAAATCGGACGTCTCGATACTTACGAACGAAAGTGCATAGTGTACAAGTGTACGCTACTGTGCGTCGACTGAGAAAATACTAGGGCGAAGCAACGTCGTCGTACAAACATATGGAAAATGTTAATAATCGTTCCTCCGCGTCCGTCGAAAGGGAGAAATAGAATTTTTTGGGTCAACTGGTTAACTGTCCGTGCTGGTATTTACAGCGGTATTGACGCGGCCTCGCGCCTGTACAATAGCGCACATGCAAAGCCGCGGTCCACGGGAAGATGAGATAGCGAGCGGTGCAGCTGGCGATGTTGGAAATTCAACGAATAACCGAAAATGTCGTTACGGGGGGGGGGGCGAGGGATGGTATGGTGGCATGGCGATTGTTATTACAGGGCCACGATTATCGCGCCGCCGCGATAGCCGGAATGAACGCGGAACGCACGGCCGGCCGCGCGAAATAAATTCTTTCGAACGATTTCACTCGCGACCTCGGTTGAACGCGCGGCCGCACGTTATCGCGTGGCGCCGGTGCGTAATCAAAAATCACGGGGACAGCGTGAATTTTCGAACCGCGCGAATTGCCGCCGTTTGCAGCCGGATTTAATCCGCTAATTAGATCGACGAGTGGCAGCCCTTTGATGGAAAATTCGAATATCGAGGTGCCGAACGGTAACTGGCACGCAAAGTGCAACGAGGGCGCGTAATGTCGTATCCTCTTTCTCACTGTTGTCTGTACCGCGACGAAGCGACGGTGTTGATCGATTAAACGACTCGTGGATTTAATTTGCCTCGTTTTAAAACACGGCTAAATATCGATTAGAACGATTGTACAGGGTATTATTGTAGGACTGTGAATCGACGACGGTGGCAGGAATAATGAATAGGTCTATAGCGTGGGATGTATTTGTCCAGCGCAAGCTTTATTTATTTATTTAATTCGTCGAAAGTACTTTCTACGAGTAGGTTTGGTCGGTTAGGTTTGGGTTTGGTTGCGAGATGCCGTGCGAGACCGACGCAGAGCAGAATGTTTAAAGCGCGATACGGTGGATAACGGCGAACGAAAACTACTAACCTACATCGATCTATCTAATCATAACGAACCGCTCAACAGCTAAACTGATCGGCTCTATTCTTTAGAAGTTTCTCGGTTAGGATCGGTTCTTAATTTTTCAGAAGCCAAACGATTAATTCAACTGGATAGCATAAACTATTAGCGTTACCGAAATTCCCGTAAAATTTGACGCGCGATGTTCCAAAGTGTAACTGTGTTACTACGAGCAGAAATAATTTGGAAGGTAGAACAACGTTGTACAAAGATAGATCTGCGAATAAAAGCTATCGTAAAGCTGTCCATTATTTTTAATCGAGCTATATTTAACGGTTCTTATCGCGTCAGAAACGTGCACGAATTCACGATTAAAGAGCATTTCGATAATTGTAAGACAAACGTGAAACTATCTTGTTTCTAAAGTTCGAGTTAAACGAAGAGTAAGAAATTGCAGAGGACGATGCGGTCCACGAAAGCGACGATCAGTTAGCGTTTCTGGAAGAATGCAAGCATCGAGAAAAGTTTGACGGTCTAGGCGATAAATTACAGAGCCGCAACGTGCAATGACTGGTCGGTGAAATTTATGAGCGGTGTATATCGTGCAGTCTCTTTTAATCTCTCCCTTAACGCAGCTTGGTATTCTCCGCATCGTAATTTATTACAGTAACGTGGTTATTTTAAGACAATAATACAGAAGTATGAGTACCATTAGTCATTCAATGTGGTATTGTTGTTTAACCAAATATTAGCAGACGTAAGGCGAAATAAACGCAAACATCGCTTCTGAACTGCTGATTCTCGGATTTCCTTTTCTTTCGGACCATTAATTCTCGTCTACCAGAATCGCATTTCAATAGCACCTGTTCGAGTAGAATTTGAACAAAGTTGCAAAGCAGAACTCGAAGTAGGTTAGAGAATGGAACTGGAAACATCGTATCGTGATTCGTGAACCGTAAACGAGCAAGCGTTTTCGTTTCTTCGATATGGTTAAATAAACTTTAACGTCGCTCCATTTATTAAAATATAAATATAATTCGCGATCGAAGGTTATCGAAGCTCGAACACAGTTATTATCAGTTCGGTTTTTATTTAGTTTTCGTCGAATCGATAGACACGCTGTGTTTATTTGAAAAAAAAAGTAAAGAGAAATCGTAGAAAAGGTAAGAATGAAAATACGAGCCTAAGAAAATACGGTGGTTGATTAAAAACTTTGCAAAATTATACTTTTGTATTTGCGAAAGAAAAGACTCGAGGAGTGCTTGCATAATTAATTCGAAGAACGAAAAATAAGTAACAATAATCAAGTCGATAACCATTAAAAACTCTCTCAGACTATCGGCAGCGTCTGCTGCGTAGTTAGCAGTTTACAGAGCTATTTCCAACTTTAATTCTTATTAGCCTATTTGTCCATTTTCCATCCATTTCGTCTTAAAAATTTGCTTCGAAGGATGAGCGTGTTTCGTGTTGGAGGGAAATAATCTCACGCTTGTTATCGATGAACGCAAAGACATTAGATAAAAAGGTTGTTAGATTGGATTGCATTGAGAATAATTCGATCGCTTATCCGTCTATCGTTTACTCGCATATGCGAGAGGAAAGTTCATCGCGTTTACTACGTTAGAAGAGTAAAACCATGATATCGTCGAATAATAATATGGCACTAAATTACAAGAGTATTGAATTATTCGTTGTAAGTATTTGAAAGTTTGGAAATATCTTTCAAAGAAAATAAAATTTTCAACCTCGTTTTGCCATAACCTTTACGCGTTTAAAGTACTTCTTTTTACACGATCTTTTTATACGATTTATACGATGAAATTTATATGATCTAATAATATGATCTAATAAATCCGTCGATGAACGGAATATCGATAAATAAATAATCGACAACGAGAAAGCTTATAATATCCGAAATCGTTGCTTCAAACGTAAGGAGCAAAACTCGATTTTACTCTCAACTTTGTTACTAAACCTAACGTAATAATCTGACAAAATTCTCTGCTAAATAGCACGTGAATGCGCTCTATGGCAACGGCTAACGAATTCTTAATCTAGCATGACGCTTCGACGGAGAAAAATCCACTGGAGGGTGGTTGATTTCCAATAGCCGTGCTCGATGCAAGCGTACATACATAGAAAAGTACCCTGGTGGAAGGTTATAAATACCACTTTGGTCGAGC
This sequence comes from Bombus superbus, assembly GCA_014737385.1. Classification (NCBI taxonomy): domain Eukaryota; kingdom Metazoa; phylum Arthropoda; class Insecta; order Hymenoptera; family Apidae; genus Bombus; species Bombus superbus. Next base: position 1,537,004 of record JACXIK010000064.1, on the reverse strand, counting down.
AGGCTATGTACTCGATTTTCACCAAGTCTCGCTCCATATAATATCTGTCGGGATAACGATCTTGCCGCGGCTAACGACTGGCAATTTATCAAGTTTCGATGAAATGCCACGCGCGAATATCTGAACCGTACCATCGTTGATTTTGATCGATTTTGATCGACGAAGGAACGAGCCGATTTCATCGCTTTTTTCCTCCCTTTTTTTTTATCTTTTTAATTCCTCTTTTTTTTTCAGATTCCATATTCTCCGGTTATCGCGTGTTTTAGGTTCGGCGTACAATTAATTTCGAAATCCAATCGAGTATTCTTTGCCCAGCTTTTAAACGAAATCAACGACGTTAGAGTGTTTGCATTTTCGAACATTATTGTAGTTACTCGGATCGCTGATCGTTTTAAGGGGCATATAGATAATATATGTTCGCAGACCGTCAAGTATCTACGAACACTGGCAGCACTCTTATTCCGCCAGATCCGGAACTAATATTCAAAATTGACAACTAAATTTCCTTATTATTACGCGAGCAACGAGCAACAAACGCGAAAGTTACGTAAAACCGTTGTAATCGTAACTCTCTGATCGTCTCAGTTATTCCACCTCTCAACATTCATAAATCCCAATGAAATTTCCAAGGAAGATGCCGAAGAATTCATCGAACGATTGTCCCTGAAACGCAATTCGAAAGCTATACTTTGATTCGCCATGTTCTTACTTTTATGTTCTCGGAATAAATTGGCCGTCTTCGAAGACATCGCGTGCAGTTTCTCGATCGTTTTCGTATTCGACGGATACAACAACGTTGCATCGGTACGCGATATCAGAAAGCGAGAGAGAATGAGAGAGAGAGAGAGAGAGAGAGAGAGAGATTTGGCCGCGAATTGAGATTTCATTTTTCGCAGATCCGACGTCTAATACTTTCGTCGCGAGCTCGGTCTCCGCAACGGTCGCGTCGCTCCATAAATCAGCTAAACAAAGGGACGAGTGTGAAGCGTAGACAAAGAGGGAAGAAAATGACGCGCGTACGCGTCTGGTTGAACGTGTCAGGACGACGCGGCGTTTGATAAAACGCCACTTGCTTTCTGAACGATATATGAAAATAGTATCAACACCCGGAGAACTCGATTAATACGTCGCGGGATCTCGCGCAAACAAGGTCTCGCGAATGCATCGATCTATGAACACGATTCGAGATCACGCGACGTTATTACGAAGATGGTCCGATATCTGCTACGCGATAGTTAGACGAGTTCTAACGAAGCGTGAAAAGTCTGGAACCTGTGCGCTCGCTTCTCTTTCGCAAGACTACGATGCGCAAAAATTCTATTCCCGGTAAACGATCGAGTGCTAATCGACGAAGAATCGATTGAATTTTTGAACAGTGGCAACGACCGCGAATAATTACTGGCTTCGGGATATTGCAGCAACGTGCGCGTCACTCGCGGGAAAAAATCAAACGCTGGTACAGGTCTGGAAATTTCGCGAGTTTGCGATGTGCAAATTGCTATCAAGGCACAGGAAGAACGAAACTAAAACGAGATATGGTAAAAATACGAATGGAAAACGTGAAACCTGAAATAGCGGAAAAATCATGCGCGCGTTATGAACTTACCTTCAAACTATATATACAGTGCTGGATATGACGACGCTGTGTCTGCGTGCATCGACTTGCATCGATCGAAATCGCGATCATCGGTGAAACCGCATTACGCAAACCAACCTGGGATATTTTATTATTTGACGATGCAATATTAGCTTATCGTGCATTATTACCGGCCCCAGTCAAATACACGACTCGTCCACACGTGAATTTTCGAACAGATCGCCGTCATAAATATGATCGACGCGAAAGGGCACGACTATTCGTCGATGTGTACCATTCGTCCATGTTGCTGAATAAATGTTACAGAATATTTTGCTGTTTGACCGGACAATATTGGCACCGCGCGTTATAACCCGTAAGTGTTCGCAAGCGCGCTATTAGTCTAGCACGCGTCAAATATTTGCCTGCGAGGGCGAACCACTCGTCAAAGCCGATTAATCGAACGTGTATTCCGCGTTTGCGTTCGTCAGTTACTTGTTAAGGTTTCTTAAGTACATAAATATATGGTGCTTTACCGCGGCCAAATAAGTTCCAATGGAAATCCATCGAGAGACATACGTCCAATCGGATAAGATACAAACGAATCTGATTTATCGAAGGTATGAAAGAATTTCAAGGTAACAAGGATGTTCCTAAAGCGACTGAATCATTAACATCGATCAAATACCTTTTAATAACATCGGAGTGTTACCGCGTTACGATACCGCAAGGACGATGGTGGTGTGGGCTGTTGTAAAGTATTTAACGGTGAGTAGCCTCGAAAGTAACTTTTCAGCTACTCTCTGACGCTCGTCTAATTGAGAAAATAAATTCTCAAAGAGAAAGTAAAGAAAACGGCAAAGGTCGAGGACAGAAAGGCATCGTTGATCGAGAGGAGGTTTGTGAAAAAGGCACTTATGAGTCCACGGTAGATATATGTATATCTGTCGAGTGTATTTTCTGGTCAAAAAAGCTAGAATGGAAACTCGCAATGCGATCTATTCGACTCTTCATTTTGTCCGAAGAATTTTTTTCTACGGAGTTCCTCGATCGCGTTTGTACCTTAAATTTCGTTTCGTAGACGGTCTTCGACTATTCGACGTGTCCGTCGCGTATCGACGGAAGAAGCAGGTAAATAAAAAGCGGCGAGATAAGAGCGCAAGAAAGCAGATTATAATCGAGCTCGTACGGAGCTTGTAACGTACATCCTCTTCGCTATATCTTTACCGAAACTTCGTATGTAAAGGACACGTGAGCTTCGGCTCGGGTCACATCCCGGATCAAAAACTTGCGGATATTGTTAAAGGATGAGATGGTGCAGAAAAAGCGAAGGAAGAAAAAGAAACGGGGGAGGTAAGATGAAAAAGAATGAAAAAGAAGCGGTTGGCTGCTGTTCGGCTTAAAGAACGATGAAAAAAGAGAAAGAATCGGCGATTTTCTATCGCGACATCGCATCGTATCGGAGTTCCGTGAGGCCGAGAAAAAGACAAGCTACGAAGCCCATTACGTCCGGGCCCTCGTAAAAACGCGAGTTAAAGAGTAAAAGCGCTTCCACCGTGCTTCGGCAAACGCGAGGCAAGACCTTATAGAAACGTCGGCAAAGAGGCGTGGCTTAACCCTATTTATGGAACCAACGTCGATAGCGGCAGCTAAAGAGAAGTACGCGTGAAATTAGAGGCGATTCCTGACGCGGATAATTCTCGCGTTGTACTTTTTACGCCAACGGACACGCCGTGCTTCGCGAGGCTGACGCGATGCTAGCGTCCTCTTCCGTTTTATCGACCTCCACTTAACGAGATGTTGCAAAACTTAAAGGAGGATTTGTCGAGTTAAGACGGTTTTCTTCGGTTCTTTTCTTCCTTCTTTTTCTTTTTTTTTTTTTTTTTTTTTAAGAATTTTATGGTCAGATCGGAACGTCTGCTTTGGAAAATTGGGAATAGAAATCACGTTCGCCGAGATTAACGCTGTAACTACTAGAACGAACAAAACGACAAATTCACAGCTTTCTGTGGCGACCTTGCGAATTTATCACGGTCTCTTTGATCGTTTTGACAGAGTCTTTGATAAAGTAAACGATCTTTCTCAATTTGTTACCGCTTATAAACGCGCCACCTCTTCAATCGGAAAGTTAATAAAAGATAAAAATCTACATCCGGAATAATCGACGCAAACTCCAGAGCGCCTCGATGATTTCAGCTTCTAACAAGAGGCGCTTACCTCTTCGTCCACGAAATACAGTTATCGCAAATTTCTACGAGCTTCGATCTTCTACGTATATCCTTATTCAAACATTGCAGAGATATACGGCTGTAATTTGTAAATACGACATATCATAAAAAAAAAAAAAAAAGAGAAGAAACCCGATGCAACGTTTGAAGCTCGATGTTACGACGAAAACGTTTATATTCCGATCTACGTACACCGTTTCTACTAGTTTTCCTCCTTGTCCCCGATAGAAACTGACGTGTCATAAACCCATTTAACCGAGCTGCAACCACCGAATTCAGTTTTTGGCAACGTTCCGCGTGGCAAACCTACATTTTCTTTGTGTCACGATGGCTAGAAGGTTCGCGATGGTAGCGTAATGCAGGAAGACCGAAATATTTCGGGTACTGATTTACTATCCGGTGCCAGCAACTTTTTCACGCGAGCACATGCAGGGAAGTAATAGATGAACTAACGGCAGCGGAGACGAGTTAGCGGCAGTAATTTTGGGTACAAGTACTATTAATAATTTTGTTATTAGTTGCTGGTTACGTAATATAATATATAATAATATTGTAACTTGCAAATGGTTCAGGCACGACATTTAATAAACATCGAGTATAGGAAACTCGCTAACGAAATTTCCCTACGCGAAGTTAGTCCTCCGGGTATTACTCGATGCATCAGCGGCTGAAAGAGTTTCTTCAAACTTCCCCATTGATACGACGTCAAGTCGATTAACCGTTCGCGTTAAAAGAAACAAACTCGTTAATTTGCTCGAAAAGTTCCAAGTGTTTGGAACGTTTGGAACTTTTGATACGTTCGATGTAACATTTTCAAGACGAGCTTGTTAGTTGGCGAGATTCTGTTTCGCCACGAGCACAAAACACAGCGAGTACGGAAGAAAGTACGAATTTCCTAAAATCTAAATACATAGAGGCGTGAGAATCGTGAATTTCCCAAAACATACGTTTTTAATCGTCGCAAAACGCTTGGCGAACGAGCCCTCCGCCCACCGGTTACCCGTTAAACGGTTTACCAAAGCACTTGGATAAATTGTAAAGGTAGCCTCGGTGAAGCGAACCGGCAAGTTTCTAAAAAGCTTCAAAAATTAGAGTTTGAACCAGAGATGGCAAGTGTTCTTAAGATATTCAAATATTTAAGATTCCCTTTAACATCCGCTGAACGTCATTAAAGCTTCGTTTGCCCGGGCATTAAAGGAAGCTTCATATTTACTTCGTCCGCGTGCGGGGAAAAAGAAAACTGGCTCTCGCTCCAACCGAGAACGGTGTACGGAGTAAACGAAGCCGGCGCGGCGCGTTGCGGAATCCTTAATAAGGGGTAAACATCTTCGAGTAAAGTCACGCGGACTGTTCGCCACGGTAACGGCGTATTTATTTATTCGCAAAGACGCGAGTCCGCAAAGTGGCGAACAGTCGGGAACAAAGAGACGTTCAACGAGTGCTTTCTTTCCCGAAATCCTGCTCCCTCGCCACCGTGTCCTCCTACACGCAGGACGCTTTCCAAGGGTGAACCGGTTTTTAGGGGAGGAGACGTTGCGCGATGCACGGCTGTAAATGCGAATCGCAACACGGTGGAGCAGACCGTCTGAAATTTTCACGGCAGAATGCAGCGTGAACTGCAGCTGCCTTCTCGCGGGCGAACACAGCGCGGAAATGCAATAGAATCCAAGACGGAAAGTCGTAAACACAATGTGTTCTTTCTACGTGTGCAAACGGAATGGCGAATGCATTTTTCAGTCGAGGCGAAACGTTCGCCTCCTTCCAAGCAACTTCCGCGGAATCCTTTTAGTCAGCACGCTCCTTTTAATGCGTAGGAGATGCCAGTGTTTCCACCGGGGGGCCGTCGATGCCCAACTGCAAATTAGAACGCGTTTGTTCGTCGAAACGGAGAAAAAGTTGGCGTTTTAACGTTGCAGACGCTGAATGCAAATGCTTTGTAAATTATGCACAGAACGGCGCTAACGTACCGACAAGACGATTTATTTGTTAATTAACCGTGTATCAAGTAGTAGATACGAGAGAGTATTCGAAAGCACTTGCAAGATACTTGTTCGTTTTTCATAAGATATATCTCAACACTAAACTTACCACGCGCGGTCGAACGACCGTTTTTGAAATTTCCTTTAGAATTTCTTGTATACGACGTTACCGTACCGCCATGTGACTTATTGGCTTTTTCTATGATATACGTACAACCCATTTTCCAATATTCACAACTTTCTTTATCGTTTACTTTCCGAAAGAAATTGGCTAAAATCTCCTTCTCTATTAAGATACATTTTTTTTCTGAAGCTTTCGTTCGACCGCTCATGGTAGGATTAGGTATAGGTTTAGCGTTAATAAAAAAGTTACGCGGATAACTCTAACCAATGAATTTATTCTTCGCGATCGTCATACGTACGTACGTATAACGTAACAGAATGTTATGACGCGATTAAAAATTGGTTTTCGGGAGCAAGCAAGTGACAACGCGATTGGTACGTGCGATTAATCGTCGAACTTTGTGAAACTATTTCGTTAATTCTTCCGAACGAATGGAACGATTTCGACGTTGATGCAAGCAGTGCTAATTAAACAAGTATAGTAAACGCGTCGTATACGTAGGTAATAACAAAGTATTTCGTTGCTACGTCGTTGAACAAATACTTTAAATTCGTGGTCCGCCGATTCCATAAAACGTTAGGAAGCACCGGTGCTAATTATCCGAGCAATTTTATATATCGTTACTACAGATCGACGCGAATAACCGTGTTGCCTGTCTGACGTTATTTGTTCCAATTATCGCATCATATTCGTTCGAACTGTTTTACGATCGATGGTTATAACTGGATAGTTAGAAAATCCGAATTCCAAGTCATATAGATTTAACGCGAACCAGTTTAATTTCGCGCGTGCCGAATTTTCCCTTAGATTCGTCTGATCCTACGAATGCTACCAGTTGTTGGCAAACAATCCCCAGCGAAACACAAATGAATGGGTAATTATGCGTGATACGAGTAGCGCGCTCGCGCGTATATTTGTCGATTATAATCGGGTTTCGTATCTCAAACATAGTTAACAGTCGAACGTGGATAATATCAGTGAAACTAAATAAACTCTCGGAATTAATCGTGTCCTTCTTACACGGACGATACTTTTCAGCGCGTTTTAGAAGCTTCTTTCTAACGATACAAACGTAATTTATAATTATCAGAGAAAGAGAGACGAGGCGCGAATATTCCCGTGGAATATCAAATCTAATCCAAACGCGAGTCTCTATTCGCACAGCATCGAGTTGTGCCTCTACGAGCCAACAATTACCGCAAGTTTTCTCTTATTTTGTCGCAGACGCGCGCACCTGACAAATTTCAAGCGATTTTTTACCTCCGACTAATTTCTCGGGATATTCAATTTATTAGGAAAATCGTTCGTCCCTCGTGCTCCTCCGCTACATGTTACTCGTCCCTCGGGAAAATCCTAATATCCTCCGCGCTGTTTCTCTCACCCCTTTCGTCTCTTCTCCTCTATCGCGGCCTCGAGACCGTCTTCCAGTAAAACCGACGGCGAAATGCGAGAATCTTGATAACAGGGATCCAGGTTTGCGCTATACACGAGACAGACAAGAAAACTAAGGTAAGCTCGCCGCTCACGTAACAGACAAAGTTCATCCGGAACGGCGCTGTTGCGGTCAAAGTTAGGGATGCCCTCGGTCGTTCGTTAGGGCTTGTTTTTGCTTCTTGTCCGCTGCCACGGTCAACCAAAAGCGCTGGTTCTCCCAACGGTCTGGCCAATCCCGTCTGTCTTTTTATTATTACGCAGACGATACGAAACCGATTGCGTTCTTCCGCGGTCTCTGTAGACAGTTGTCGCCGCGATTTTAGGCAATGGAGAGAAATCGGATAACTAGGCCGATTCCGACGACTCTTAGTTTTTCTCTTTCTCTTCTCTTCACTTCTTTGCGCGTTTTGCTCGCGTGTTGTGTAACGTCGGTGTAGAGATGTTGCTGCGCTGTGTAGGTTGTCCCGAAAGTTTCTTTCCTTTCGTAAGGAAATAACAGACGCATAACGTGTTTTCGTTTTATATTATTTTATCGAATCATGTACGATTCGTTTTGCTCTATTTCCATTATTACGATCATACACGATTCCACGGGAATAATATAAAACAGAGAACGCGGTGCATCCGTTATTTCCTTACAAGACGAAAGAAACTTTCCGGACAACCTGGAACGAGTGATAAATAAAGGACGGCGAACCTAAGGATACGTATTGTTTTCTTCTCGGCAGTGGAGGATAGTGATCAATCGATGGAAACGAAGAAGAAAAAGAAGAAGAAGAATAGAGGAATTATCGAGCGTGTCGGACGTTCTACTATAAGATATTCATTGTACTTTCCAAATTAATCGACAAAGTGACTGATAAATATATGTATTTTCTCCGCCAAGATCGATGTTCTCGGTACGTCGCGACCTGCTTAGAATAAAGTCGTCCGGATAATCGCGGTGTAAATTGGCCAAGCGAATGTTTACGCGATATGAGAGTGGTTCACGGAATAATCGAAACAAAATAACGAAGATACGTTCGTAGGAAAGAACCCGATCGTTGGATCCGATCGTCGTCTGATCGTCTTGCAAAAATCACGCAGGGACGACGATATTTATTCCGAGACGATCGAGCAATTTCTTATTTGGCAAATTTTTAATTCGCAAATTAAGAAAAACAAAATTATTATTATTAAATTAACAAACCGTTAGTTTATGATTCGGAAAATATATAATTCGGTGTCGCGTAATACGCAATAAAGAAGGAAAAGATATAGCACGTTTTTACGAAATGCGTAAGATAAACGAACTCTCCAAATAGCGTATTTACAACGATTAAAATTTCTTCCGACTGAAAGCATATGCGCAAATATTTACACGATGCCAGTAACCATGCTGATTACGCGTGACATTGCAGCTGTTCGCAGTGCAAAGGGCAAAAAGAAAGGGAGAGACGAGGGGAACGTAGATGCGCGAACCGTAAAGCAGAGAAAAGGGAGATGGGGTGGCAAGGAGACGTGATTACTCGTCGTGCCCACACTGTACGTGCAAAACACGTACGCGTTCCCTTTATCTCGTACCGTGAAACGCCACGACGCTTAAGCCGGTTTTCCGCTTTAAACGACACGTCCATATAAACGACCAAAAAGCATCCTCGTCGTTGCAGATCGTACGAGGATTTGATCATGCGTATTTTTGGCACGAAACCAGCAGAAACGTACTACCGCGGTGGTCGCTTTGAATATTCAAGTACACGCAAGTGATTCGGAAACATTCGCTTTAAATATAATGAGAACGATTCGGATGGACCGAAGCATGGCGAAGCAAAGCCGCGATAAATTCCGCGCTATGAAACTCGATGGAAGCGAATCCTTCTCTTCTCTCTTTCTGATCGTAAACTTCGATGGCGATAAGTTTCAGGCGTTTCAAAATTAGCGGTCGCGACTTTTGTGTTCTCGAGGTTTCGGTAGTGGCGATTTCTAGCTTAGTGGAATCTCGCATCGAGAGCTTCGATTCACCGGTGCTTGTTGCCGGTCGTTTTTTCAAACTAGATTTCCACGAAGCGATCCAGATTTGACGTTGGTTTAACTCTCCAACTTCTTCGGATTAAGATAGAATCGATCAAAATTAAAACTCTGGAATTCGAAACCTTGAGATCGTAAAAAGGGAAATTAAGCTGGAGACGAAAGAACATCGAGATAAACTCGAACTAAATTCAAGACGTCGAGTCGCACGATATTATAACGTTCAAAATCTTACAACTCAAAGATGTACTGCGCGTACTTATGGTAACAACCTTTCGCCTCGGTTACCATAATTTTCTTGTGCAATTTCTAACAGCCATCCGTACAAACGTAACGTAAAAGTTCTTCGAGTAGACTCGCATTTCGATCGCCGATACTTAAACGATTCGTCCTGATGTCTATACGCTTCTCGAAAAGAGAACAATATGTTCTTTCCCACGCGGGACTATATTTTCCATGATGTACGGTACGTCCATTATAATAACAGCCTTATCCGAGAAAACTGTTCTACGAACGATCTCGCAGCCCTTGTAACGAAGCGAAGATAAAACCGGCGTATAACCTGGTCGAGTGTCGAGTGTGATAGTTCGTGACGTAACTCGAACATTTATCCTCTCTATCGTATTATCTAACCCAATTAGGTGGATGGCCACTCGGATACGATTGTACGTTTACGAATGCAAGGAGGATGCATACTTTGATAAATCGAGCCTTGATCTATCGTCGGCTCGAAAAGAGTAGCAAGATCTGTTTGGCATCGGTGGATGAAACAACGTCGAGAGTATCGCGTTACTTTCAACGATACCGTTAATTAATATAATGGCGAATGCTGGCAGAGAAATAATAACCGAAAATGAAAAATCCCTGAACCGGATAATTTTCATTTAATTAAAGATACAGCCCGATTATAAATATGTAACGGGCTAATGTTACGCGTGAATAATCTATTAAATTTCAGCTTGAATCGATTTATGCATAGACGCTTCGATAGAGTTTGACAATCGTTACATGGTTCGGTAAGAGGCTTCGATCAAATTTTCCGAAGAATTATTGAAAATTAACCGTTGCAGAAAGCAATCGCTCGTAACGAAATGCATCGAATCAGACAATTTCAAATAGATTTTCAATTACTCGTTTCGTCTTTCGTCGACCGAGGTTTGGCTTCTCGTCTGGTTCGACTCGGTCGTCGAACGTTCTTTGAATTTACCTTTTATCCTAGCTTTCGTAAACTTTCACAAAGTTCGACAGCCGATAGGTATCTCGTTGAATTATTTGTTTTAACCAGAATTCCAAGTTGTTCCGATTTGTAATAATAAAAGATCGAGACCGCGGTGCTTAAACCATCGAGAAGCTACGTCGTTCGGTATCTAAAAGAATCGAAGATAGGTTTCAAGCGCTGTCGTTACTCAACTCGGTAGTATAACGAAATTTCCGTGCCGTTTCCGCTCCGGCACGTTTGACTTAGCCAAGTTATAATTAGTATCATTGTTCATCAACGGTAAGCTGCTCCATTTAAGCTTTCCCTCCTATTGCCGTTGCGTAAGTTAAACTGCACATCACACGCAAACTTAATCTTCTATGACTAATGAATGTAAAGTATAAGCGCCAGATAAGGATTCAGTTAACAACGGTGTTTGGATATCACCGTCTATCTGATTTATTATCGTTATAATTGGTCTGTACAAGAATAACAGTTAAATAAAAGCGACTTGATTTCTTCCGAATTCTAAGCTAATTAATTATTACTTATTAATTACAAGAAACAAAACTAAACAACAGAAACAAAATTTGATTGTACGTCGACTATTACTCCGAGGTAGTTCAACCGATTGTTAGCGATATATATATCGATCACACGTATAGTATCGAAATGAAATTCTGAAATATTCATTTGGAGAGTCGCGTGTATTAAATCGTATCGGTAACGATTTCTCATTTTCCCGCTATAATTAACTTATTTTTCTGTTTGCGAACGAGCAGCCAGTCGTTAGTCGCAAATGCCAATGCGCGAAACATCCGCGCTATCGATAGAACGTTATCGGTAGCAGGTGCCCGGCAATGTATACTTAAACGAATAAAAAATTGTTGATCGCGTCAATATCGGCCATACTCTTGACGGAACCACGTAACGAAGCACCTTTACCAATCCGAAGAAGGCACAAAACGCGAACGCTTTAACTTTCGCGCCATTTACGAATCGATATTTCGAACTTTCGTTAAAAATTGCACCGTACTAACCTCCTATGTTTCCCCCCCTCTCTCTCTCTTCACGCTAATGGCTATATTTATAAAAGTTATCCCACAAAGAGGGACACCTACGACCACTAGTTCCACTAAAAGGAACCTCGCTCTAAGAGTAGATCGTACGCTTTTGACGAAAGTCGAGCAGCTGACGTTCCCTCGAGTGTTCTTAAATTTTGCATTCGAAATTGCGTGTACATTTCATGTACATTCGAGCCGGATTAATTCTACGACTTCGCTACATCCTTACCCATCCTTACCAAGAGTGACTCTGACGCAGCGATTCGCTTTCGGCTATTGCCGTATCGTACACGACGTTTATACTTCCCTTGCCTGGGAACTTCTTCGTATTCCGTGTAATAACGCGTATAACAAATTTTTGATATTGGCGGAGCCGTCGATGTTAAAAACAGATCGATAGAAATTATAATCGAAATTCCCGATTGGATTCGATCGGATTGGATCGAAGTTCACGCGACCGACTTTCAATGGACCACGAATTTAATAATCTACGATGAATCATTTGAAATTGCATTAAGTGACGGACTATTAAAATGTCGAGAATTATTGCGTGGTTATTGGACGGCGATCGAACAAGTCTCGGCCGGTTTAATAACGTTCGGCTCCGTGCACGCGAAACAAATTCGTAAAACCGATTCGCAGCAGTTGACAACGCGGCAATTTTCGCGTCGAGTTAATTAAATTGAAAACTACCGCTAATAATTGAATCGTCCGTCGAACGAAACGATCGTGCTCGTTCAATTGATTCCAGCACTTATTCGAAATCGAAGGATCCGCTCGGTCGGAAACTGCGATTCGAGACCGTGCCCACGGTGAAAGAGCCACGACGTTCCTCCGCCAGACTTTGCCTTCACCCTTCTTACCCCGACGAAACTTCTAGCGTGATTCGACGCGGGAAATAATCATTGCAGATTACGTCCTTCCTTCGGAGAAACGAAGCGACGTGATATTTCAGCCGTGCGATAAGTACCGAGCAATTTGTTAAAACGATCGTCTACGCCTTCCCGTAAATTCGATTATTTCGCAAATAAAAACGCTGAGACGAAGCACTCGTTCGCCCTGAATCGAAGCTGCTTCCCATTTCACGATGGTAACGAGACTGCCTTTGCTTTCGCCTGCCCTCTTCGCATTTGCTAGTACAACTTTCGCAAATATATCTAAATCTCAAATCGTTTTCGTAAACAATTTGGTTCTATTCCTATAAATTCCGTGTATCGAGATATAGACGTGAGTATAGTACAGTATACGATGCGATCTTCAACTCTACGACGACCAGTCGGTTGCAACCGATCGGTGATATCGCTGACCGTGAACGACGCTAACGTTCAGGGTGGAGGTATCGCAATGATTGGAGACACGTATAATAATTATATTATTTATTCAGGTGCTCACAAGGAACGTATAGTATGTGATAGACTTGAGAACACTTCGTTAGAACGAATGTAGACTGCGGATAGCCTGAATATCAATTACACGGAACGTATAAGTATTTAACGCACTGATAGCCTGAGTATGGATCGTGAACGAACTGTTTGATTCAAACCTTAATGCAAGACTTGATTCGGACGAATTACGCGAGTATCGCTCGTACGACGTTTGACTCGATGTATTAAGACCGTGATCGAGCGATTGTGAATACGATGCGAGTGTCTCGACGTTTGCCGTGTGACCGCTCGAAGAGAACTATTGGAAACTGCCGATCTTGGTTCCCCTGTCTTTTGTTCCTCCCCGCCATGCACGCATTTCATAACCGCTTGTGGTCCTGATCACGTTGGCCATCGTTCGACCCAGAATCGAAGAATACCTATGACCGATTAGGCCTCTCGAGAAGTAACGAATTCTCTCGAAACGCAACGTCGGATACGTGCCGCAACATCGTATATATTTACGGCGTAGTGGGTAAAAGATACCAACGTCTCTGGGCCAGGCCATGTGCCGTTCGACTCGTAAAGAATGACAGGTCGAAATCCCGAACAGTATATGTATACATGTACGCGTCCCTCCCTTTAACTTGCTCCTTCTTTTTATAGCGGAACATTTTTCCTTCTGATATACATGGTAAAACTATCGATTCGGATTCCAATCCCTTTTCAATTACGCGAATGGGCTTTGCTTCTCCTCAATCGGGCCACGTCCCCTTCTATCTTTATACATTTTTAACATTTTACTCGGAACAAAGAAAACGCGTCCACGTTTCCCGAGGTAGCAAACCGAAGAGCAAAGTGGCTGCGGCATCCGTGTTGGAGTAAACAACGCAGCGACGCGACGTTCGGGATCCATCGCGGAAACGGGTCCGGTTTTCCTTCTGGGAGTCGGAGATTTCAAGAGATAAGTTGACAGGTTACGTCGCTGCGACGCGATTCCAGTTTTTCCGGGGCCGTGCGCGAAGATAACGCGGCAGAGTTTTCGTACGATCGTTCCACGACAGTGAACAGAATCACCGACAGTCGGAGAGCGAACGTTCCTCGTCTCTCGTCGAGATCCATTGGACGTTTGCTTCCGTTGGAGATTTTTCAGGATTTACACCTGCGAGTCGGTGTAAAAAGCGAGATAAAACTATCTTCGCGCGAAATTCATTATCGCGCGCTTGGAATCTCCTAAAATCGCCGGAGCCAGCATCGCGAGCAGCCAGACGACACGAATTTATCGCTGCGATTGTCGAATCTTATGCAAATCCACCTTTGGTTTTCCTCGAACGACGGTTAATTGCGAGCAATTGTGTTCTCTAAAATTACGCCAACTTGTTTCCGATGAAGAGATACCGGTCAGTTAAAACTCGTTGTCGTACTTCGTTCGAGGAACGTTCGTATACCGATTACGGTTAATCAATTCTTCTCCGAATGTGGATCAAATTTTGTAGGGAAAACATTGGAAATCGTTAGAACCGCGACGTCGATTTCGCAGACTTGTCAATGCGCGAATTACCAATTACTAGTCTTTCAAAATATATTACGCGCGTGTAGTTGGAATCAAAAGGTTCGCGACGGAGATAAACCGACGATTGTCGCTAGATAAATAAATGTATTTCGTAGTTTGAACGAACGTCGACGGAATTTGACTGGATAATAGATGTATGCGATGTATTCGAGCTACGTCGAAGGATGCCCTATCAGTGGCACGAGATTTGAAATGCGTATGAAAGCTGAAATATCTAGGAATGCGAGTAAATATTACGTGATACTGTATACACTTATAAAATTAACATTAGCTCGAGACATCGTTCATATTCGTCTTTTCCTTCGCGCCTTTCCATCACGATGACGAAACTAATCAAGAAACGCGAAACACGCTTTTTCTACGAATGAGAAGTAGCGTCTGTAGATGCCTTGGAACAGGAATTGAACGATTAAGAAGATAAGGAACGCGAGAATCGAATTTCCGAAGATATAAATGAAAATGCTGATACCAAAGTGCGACGATTCTTTTATTTCTTTTTCTCGTGGTATTTCTCGAAGATGAACAAAGAACGAACGTCGATAAAAACGCTCGTATCGATAATACCAACGACGACAGCGTATCTTACTGAACGACAGTAAGATACGAGGAAAATACATCGTTAATTGAACAAGGTTACCGAATTGAAACTGTTACTAACAATGAAACTTCTAGGGATATTACTAACTCGTCGCGCCGTTCTTTTTTCGAACATCGTTAAGATGTAGATGAAGAAGCCCAAAGGTCCGAAGTTTCTCGGAACTTCTCTGTTTTCACGGGGGCAGGTCGAAATCGTGCAACCACGAGGATCGAAGTAACTCGTTTAACAAAGCAGACTTTACGCGCGCGTGAAGAATACGATAGTATTTCAAGCAGTTCATTGCTTGACAGTTCCGGAATAATGTCTCTTAATGTCGCGACGTTGAGAGCATCGGTAAGCGACGTTTCAAGCGGGCCGAGTTTCCTTCCCGAATGGAGTTGAAACTTTTCGCGAAACTTATAATGCAGAGAAACTCGTTAAGATGCCATGGACATCGGTACCGAGGCTCATTACCGTAATCTGCGAACTAAGTCCCTACAATTTCTCTGCATTAATATAAGAGCATGAAAAATTACACGTGCCTATAGCGCTGCCGCGCTCTCTCTTATTTCCCCCATTAGGGTCGTTGCGATTAGCGCGTGCAATTTTCTGAAACAAAGGACATGGTTACGCGTAAGGGTTGCGCCGGGAAAGCGGGACAAGTCCATTTTCCGCCGAGAAACTAGATGAAAACAAAGACGAAACGATGCATCGCAAAGTATTTGCACACAGCCTTACGTTCCAACGATGAATTCCAATATTTGATCTTCGCGGTATCAAGTTTTTGCAATTATACCAAACTATTGCGAAGCTTGATAACCTAAATTCGTTTGCACGCAAAAGGAATTATCGCAACCATAGATCGAATGTCACCATTCTCTCGAATCGGCCGTTTCGTCGCACTATCGTTCGACCGAACGCAAGAATCGTTAGAACGCGATACAGTAGTGTCTACGTGTCGGAAGCCGCAACGATAGATAGTGGCGCGTTGAGGGTTCCACTGTTGCGTGCTATTTCGGCCAATTACGAGCATCCAATTATCGCGACGGCAGCCGCGGGATCAGACGGCGCTGGTCGTTACTCTCTGGTACACGCGAAACACGCTTCGAATATCGCGTCGCATGCTTTTCGTTCTTCACCCTTGCTGGCTCTGGAAACGATGTCATACGTCATTGCCGCTTTCATTGCGACCCGGCCGCGGGTGGCAGGGCTACGCGGGTAGGCTCGTGGAACGCGGGCTACCATCGTTCCTCTTTGATCACGATTCACGCCTGGCATTCCAATTTCGTTGCACTTTTCGTCGGCATTGATCGCTGAATCTGCTGCTCGTAAATCGTTGTAGCTATGCGAATCAGCTGGCCAACGTCGGCATGCGCAAATAGTGTTCACCCGTTCGTAATCCGATGCTATTCAGTCGCGTCCAAGATATTAAGAAGCAAATATTTGCGAGATTCTGTTTCGTTTCGATGGATCACCGTGGACCGACCCGATGCTATTTTTGTTCTTTCGGGCTTTGATCCGTTCGACCCGTGTATTTATTTTTCAAAATATCCGGCCGTTTTGCAACGGTAGATGAATACGCGAGTGCGTAACAGCGATTAACGATATTTTACTTTGCTTCTTGGAGATATTCGTTTTAATGTTCCGCTTGTACAGAGTGGAATTTTTTGCCGACATTCTTGCATTAGTAAACGTTTACGCGTCGTTTTTATCTTATCTGCGTGATTTTATTTGATGCAAGGAGACGACACGTAATTGGATTTAATCGGGTTTTGCTTGATACGATCGAACCAAAATTATCACCACGCAATGTCAGATCGATTTGATCATATTTTTCTAACCAGGCGGATCCTTGATCTGCCATACGTGTAGATTAAACAATTGATTTCTTAACGTACAAAGGCATCCGAGAAATGTCGTTTCTTTCCTATATCATTTCAGGTGTGAACGTCTTCGAAACACCGAGAATTCTACATAACTTTGTGTCGAGCCATATTAAATAGTATCTTTAACACGCATCGAATCCTGTTTCATTTGTACGTACGTCGATGATCAAGTAAGCAAAGTGTCCTCCTTTTCATCGCGGTTCTTCCCATTACGAAACGCGCGGAAAGGTTTCCAAAATTAATAACAAAAAAAAAAAAGAAGTAAAAGTTCTTACACGCGTATTAGTAAATTGGAAACTCTTAGCTACAATAAGTTATCAGATCGCGGCGAATCGTACCTTTTACCGGGCTGCTCGTGTTCTTTCAGAACGAGCAGCTTGAAACTACGGAAACTTTCAGGATGATCCAATAACACATCCTCGACAAACGAGGGAAAATCATCGAGCATCTAATACAACTTACGTATCCTAAATATTTAAAAGGCATCGCATGGTGTGTGGGTTAGGAAAGAAAACTTAACTTCCGCTTTGTAACGCGAGGAGTTGGAAGTTTCCCCTCCTGGCTACGACAAAGTCGTTCGAATTTGCATGAAAAAGAGGACGGGGCTTTCGAGCAACTGGTATATAAGCTACTCCTCAAATAAATGCAAATTCTTCTTCGAAAGCCTCTCCCGATGAGAGGCCGGGAATTTGCTTACATAAATATGGTATTATTGCACGGCAAAGTATTGCTTCGTCGTCACATTCGCTGCTGGTTGCGCGTGTGCGCGCGAAATACGCTAACTAACGTCCGAGAATTCAGCGCACCGGGGGTGGCGTAAAATATTCATATTTAATGGTAATTTCCGCGCTTCGTACTCGACGAACTTTCTTGCCGACGAGTTAATCCCCCCCCTCATCCCCGAAATTTGCCGAATTCAACGCGAATCGAATGCACCGGGAACGCGTAAACATGTACACATGTATTGCAGAAATGTTGGCCAACCGTAAAATATCGTCGAAATAAACGACGGGAAAACTAACGGAACGCTCGCATCGCCATGGGGATGGAAAAATTCGTCGATGCAACGCGTATTTGTGTTCGACGATTTACAGCGATGGAAATGAACTCGATGAATGAAATATTGATCGATTGCAAACGGTAATAGGCATTAACGATAATATCTATGCCAATGAGCTCTATCTTACGCGAGGTATACCTTGTATCTAAAATTCCAAGAGTTAAAACGAATTTATAATAAATTTAAAAAGAAAAAAACACCCTGTGTGCTTTTTCACAACCATATCGTGGATATTTATATTTAAAACAGAGAGGATTATATTTTTGTTCGGGCTACTAAAGAAATTTGGAGCTGGAAGGAAATGGAAGGTTTGCTTTAGCCACGTATGCTCTACCGCGGATATTTTATATATTTTATGTATTTTGGTATACATATTTTTGGTGCACGTATTACGAGCGTGCATTGTTGCGTCTTCGAATTTTTCACAACCGCGTAATAAAATCCCCCATTTGTTCGTACTAAGTTATCAGAAAATGTTCGTCTCTTTTCCCTTCTACGAAAACTATCGAGCAATATGTAAAAAAGTGACGCGAAAAAGAGAAGAGAGACAACGATGGGAAAGTTCTAAAGCAAAACATCGATGAAAAATAACGATGGCCGGAAATTTAATATTTTATCAAACGCGTATTCGTCGGGCGTTTTCCGCCTCGCGCGTTATTACGCTTCATTTACGACCGCGACCAACGCTCTTCCAAACGCACGAACGAACTTACGCACGATACTAAAACGTATTAGAAACGAGCATGCGCGGAATAAAAAGAGTAACACGCGTAAAAGGTGGCGCGCGAAAAATTTAACCGGAGACGTTTGAAATAATTGATTACGCCGGGTTCTCGGGCTCGATCGATAATTGGCTGACACAGAGGGTACAAAAACAATTACCAGGCAGGATTAGGGATTGGCGTGCCGTGTGCCGGGATATAGAAGGAACTGGTGGTGGTTGATGGCCGCGGTGGTGGTGGCGTGCCAAGAGATAGTAAGCACCGACCGACTATGCACCACGTAGCCCCAATCGGATGATCGGAAACGCGGGTTTCAGACTCCTGCGGGGACTAAGGGCTGCAACTTCATCGGCACGCCCTATTTCACACCGACCGTCCTTGGATTCCTCAAAATCATCGGCTGCGTAACGCGATCAATTTTAAGAGCGCGCTAGAATTTACCTCGATCGCGATACAACGGGCCGAGGTAAAGAACCGAGTCTTCGAACGGTGTAATTTCAACGAGACGCGATAGAAACTGCGGCGAGCAGATTCGTTCGCGCGGCGACTATTCGATTTCCAACAGATTTCCAAGGATGAATCGATCGCTTTTAATTTTCAGGACGACCAAACGTAATTTCGAAGGGCTCTTCCGAATTCTAAGTTAATCGCGGATAAAATTCAAACCGATGCCAAATCCGCGCTCGGCAGCTAATTATTAGACAGAGAAGATCCAATAGCCAATTGCTGTAATTACAGGCAGAGCGGAGAAATTGCGATCTAATATTTTCACTTATCTCGCGCGGAATACCGTGCACTCGCGGTATTCGTTTGCCAATTTCCTGCGAGTCGGACGTTACCAAAATAACGAGGGATTTAAATTGCAAATATACGAAAGTCCAAGGGAGGTGACGCTCTCGTCCGATCCGAGATGACCTCGGCGAAGAATTCACAGCGCGGAAAAATTGGACGATGGGCGAGGAAGGACATCGAACCCTCCTCAACCTCTTCGTCCTCCATCGCGGCCTATATCATTTCACTATCAAGCCGGGACATCGAGGGCGTAAAAAGGGCTTTCGATGACACTTCTGGTTACCTTCCTCGCCACTTCGCAAAGTTGGTCTACCGATATTGGCCCAATTCGAAAATGGCCAGACCCTCGGAAGGGAAATGGATCTTGGCAAGAGGCTGCGCCAGAATCGAATCAGACCTAATCCAGCTGACCACAACGATTTCACCCTTCTCTGGCCATCGGCGGAATCGAAGCCCACGAAATCTACGGTGTTTCAGTTTCATGACCTGGCTCGTACGATTTACACCGAAGCTTCGGTTTTCGGTCAATACAACGGTAATTTATCGCGCAAAGAGCTCTGATACGCCGTTAAAGCGATTGTAATAAATCGGCGGACGCGATGGCGCGGGCAGCGCGAGCGATAAAACACCCGGCCGAAAATCTCGATTCACCGATCTGATCTATTTCGTGCCGATTGCTTCGTTATTGTTTTCGCTTCGCTACCGCTGCTTCGTTCATTTCGGCCGCCGCTTTTCACCGTCGATCCTCTCGACCGTCTGAAATCTGTTATCGACAAGAGACAACGTGTTTGTATCTTGCTGTGTTTTCCGATCGTACGAGATTACGTTATCGCGCGTGTCGTCGATCCATTTCGTATTCACCTTCAAGAACAAGTCTTTTCGTTCTATCTACCCTCGGCAACGATAGCACGATTCCATCTCGTTACTTGATATTAAATTCAGAGACACGAGGATCGTACGCGATCGTTGCAAGCGCAATATGAAAAAATCGCCAATATCTCGCTAACGAGAAATAACTCGTTTTGTAGCGGAACAACGATCGCGCGCAGGTTTTACGACTCATCGTCAGAAAAAGGACTAAACCTCGTCTCACGGTATGTGCGATACGCCGCTAACGAATGGCAAATTTTTCCTCTAGCAAATTCTCCGCGCAATACAGCGTTGTCTTCGAGTCGCCAGTGATCGGAAACGACGTTCGTCGGCTGAGTAACAAACGCCTTGAAACGCCGCGTCGCGTCTGAAAACCGGTATACGAGCCACTCTTGTCGAACAATTTACGGCTCAAATTCTCCGTTCGCGTACGAAACGATCGAAATAACCGGAGGCCGAAGTCGAGACGTCGCAAACCTCGAAGCCGTCCGTGTTTCACTGTTTGTAGGCGTTCAGCTTCGCTAAGCTGCGCAGATAACGTCGCCACGTCCTCCGTACATTGTTCCACGAGTTTAAACAGATTACGCTCAGCGCTGTTTAAACGTAAATTGCTGCTCTAAATGCGCGCCACCGTCGAAGAACCACCGCAACTGCCGCTTCTTGTTCGATCTACGAAATGCAAGCGCAAGACGAGCACCGACTCGAAACTTTCTGCACGAGCCACGAGATTTATTTGTTTGCCCCTTATTGAGAATATTATACGCGCGATAATATCTAGGCTGAGGTAACGCGATCTTGCTGAGGGAGAGAGAGAGAGAGAGAGAGAGAGAGGATGTGAATATTACATTGGACTTGGTAATTAATGTTTGCCGAGTGATGTAATATAGGGGCAAATTAAAACGGTTTGATCGGGTTTTTAATATACCGCGAGAGAATTTAATTTAATTCGCCAGTGTAACGTTAGCGTGGCCCGAGACGAACAATAATTTCTTAATATCTCAAGATTCTCGAGGAAAATGCGATTTCTGGATAAATACCGACAGTGCTGTATCCACGATATACGTTGACCCTTTGATTCGAGAATTTTGAAATATCGAGAATATATGGATAATTCGAGGACGTTCGTAGATTTACGTATTATTAGGTGTTATCGGTAAGATTATTTCGACGAGACAAACAGGTAAGAAAGAATAACATCTGGACCACGGAGAGGGAGCCAGAAATCTTGGAATTTAATATTACGATACGTATGGCAAACGGATGAACGAACTTTCAATTTTCACTCTCGGCATTCCTATCGTCTTTCTCTACTGTTGTATAGGGAAAATCGTATCACGAATACAAAGTATCGAGTAAAAAAGTATCGTACTATGCACGTACCATTATAGCAGTCCATGGTTCGTAGATTAAAAATCGTCCGATTTCAAATATCGTACGACTAAAGTATAACAATGAAATTCTAATAACAAAATATGAAACATAAAATCATCTCGTAAGCGTTCGCGCACTTCGAAACGATCAGTTTCCGTGTACGTACATAATACCGCGATATGCGTTGCCTGCGATACATATTACGATATATAGCGATACTTGTTTCAATTTCAAACAGTCGATTCAAATCCACGAAACTTTTCCAAACTGCCGAATAATTCTAATGGTCGATTTTCTGAATCGCGAACAATCACTTAGAACACAAGCTGCATTTCAGCTGTAAATACGAGTCACCGTGCTTTTACTACTTAACGATACCTATCGTAATATCGCGCTCCTCGCACCGAGAACTGTAACGTCATCTATTCAAATCAGTTACAAGAAATTATGTGTTATGAATAAGTTATCCGATGTTTTAGCTACTGACAATGCAACTTTCGTATCGAGATATTTATCAAACGAGTCTCGCGCAAGATCTGACGTGAATAATCGAAGCAAG
Organism: Bombus superbus; assembly: GCA_014737385.1. Classification (NCBI taxonomy): domain Eukaryota; kingdom Metazoa; phylum Arthropoda; class Insecta; order Hymenoptera; family Apidae; genus Bombus; species Bombus superbus. Next base: position 1,514,620 of record JACXIK010000064.1, on the reverse strand, counting down.
ATTCGTTAGCGGAAATATCAACGACTGCTAATAAACTGTACCGTGTTCAAGTACAAGACACGTTCAACAGTTTGTTATTATGATTAATTATTATAGCGCAGTTAAATTCGCAACTCTGCAGTTCAAACATTCCCGTTGCCTCGCTCGTGACGTTTAAACATCGTCGAAACCGTTTTAAACATCTCATCTCCGTAAAACGAAAATGTCATCGGTGAAATGTTCTTCGATACGCTACGTCGCTAGTTTAAGGAAGAACAAACGGTTAAACGTACGATGCAATTGCCAAGATTGATAATCGCTCGCAGTCTATTTTCTTAGACGGTTCGGTGTTAAACGGATTTCAGTGAAATCTTTTACCCGGCATATCGTGGTATTCGATGCTCGATGCGATATTCATTCTTTCGCTCGATAATATTTTCACTTTTTATCTCTTTCAGCGCTGAATTTCTTTGTCCGAGAAGGATCATTTTTTTTATCAATTACCAAGAACGCGCTGAAATTTCAAACTGTTCTTGTCGAATTCAATTATGGTCTGATTCAAGCGCGAAAAGATTAGTTTCACGGCCTGCGTTCGTCCGTGTTCTATCCCAGAGCCGTGTTAGGCGATTACTCCAACGTCTCTTCCTATTGTGCGCGTTTCGCTCATTTTTTCAACCTTCGGATCTCCCATACGCGAACAAATATTCGCGAGTGACCTATTTCCGAAAGACTTCCGTTACATTACCCTCGCAGCGTAATAAGATCACGAAAGACTTTTGCTAAAACGTCGAAATACACGATAGACGTTCTAACGTTTAAACTCGGTAAAAAGATGAAAGACTAAACATAGGGTTTTCGTAAATGAAGATCCTGCGAATCCGACAAGATACCGCGTTTCATCGCGAAATACTTTTCCCTGGAACTAAAAGGAAACGTTTCCGGTGCTGCTAGTTCAAAGGTAACGGGACGGCGATCTATTCGATCGAAAGCGCGTAGAACTGCGAAATGGTCGACAGAGAACATCGACAGGCAATAAGCAATTGCGCAGGGAGCTGATCCGTTAGAGCGGGCAAGCGCGCCGCCAACTGACTCTCTTATCGCTTCGATTCGCTAGAATAAATTATCGCCAACTTTCTCGTTCCGTACTTGTTCCGTATTAGAAGCGTAGAGGAGCGTGGTTTTAGCGAGAAAATGGAGAAATACACGAGACAAAGCACTACTGTCGTGCAACGAGAAACGAAACGTTTAACGTCAACAGCGAAATATCGCGAATCGATGAAACCTGCTTGTGTTTTGTTACGCGTTGAATTCATTTCGACGAAAACGCGCGCGTTCGATTCCTTTGACGCTACGTTACACGAGCGTGATTATAATTTTGAAAATTTTTCCAATAGAAGCGAACGTATCGACCTTTGCAGCGAGCGTTAATATAAACCGTTTGATGTGTGATGGGCTGCGTTGTAAGTCAAACGGGATGCTCGTAACAAATCTAAAAAACGATATATTTTTCAATATACTTTTTTTTTTCGCCCGAATATCGATTACCGCAAAATTAATCTGGCTTTTCATTTTTGTTTGCCTCGACGTTCGCTCCGCTGAATGTTTTGTTTCAATTACAGCTTATAAGCACCGTTGCGCTTTTTAATTCTCGCGTTAAAAAGTCGTTTTGACGTTTTGTACGTATCTACGCTTGCCGCGTGGCCCTTTTCAGATAACGAAGCTTTTGTCGCTCCGAACTGTCGCGATAAATTGAACACTGCGAGAAATTTATCGCTTTATAAAAACGATGCTTCGTAAAGGGAATATATCTACGGTTAGAGAGCGATACAAATTTTATAAACGCCACGTGTACACGCATCGCTGGAGCGAAAACGACAGATGGACCTCGCTCTTAAAATTTCCAGAACGAAACAACCGATAATTGCAAGCAGTCGTTCGCGAACGAATAGGAAGCAGGAATTATCGAACCTGTTAAATTAACACGATCCTCCCGTATGGAGAATCTGCGGCGCTCTTCTTAACGAAGTTTCGTTGGAACGAAACGAACGACGAAGAAGAAGCTTCGTTCGGAACAAAAATTGCGATAACACAGGCAGGAAAGAACCTTTGCTGTATGGTCGCGCGTAACGAAGTCAGCGGCGAACAACTCGATATCCACGCGCCGCGCCGGTAGCAAGCCCCGAAGCGGAATGCGAGCAGCTGACTCGCCAACGAGATTGCCGTGACAAGAGCCCGTATATTTTATGTTACTCGCTTTACGATTGCGCAGGATTAACGGTACGACACGCCACTTATGAGCGGCTTTACGGTTGCATATGAGCAATGCCAACGACTTTGTTCGCGTTTGACGCCGGCTCTCTGGAAAAAATGCTTCCGTAGAGCAGAATTAGTCACGGCTGGTGTTCTTTACGTGGCTTTACCGCCTGTACAGCTAACGCACTGCGATAATGGGCAACGTAAAACGTATACTCTCTCGTTTTATATCTAACCCACTTCGTATCGTTGTGAACTATCGACCGTGGTACATAGAGCAGCTGAACAAATCCGACGAAACGTGCAAAACTATCGTTCGTAATATCGCTAATTTGCATTTATAAGGATCGATGAGATTAAAGTAATCGGCTAAACTAACCCGTACATGTCATGGAAACATCTGTACGTTGAGTGGTTATCGGATTAAAATTCTATAAAGGTACTTGTACCTCTTTAGACCGATTTTGCTGACGTTACGCGTAATTAATTGGAATATTTCAATAAGTCAATAATTGTTTACACTTTCAGTCGTCCATGTGGAAGGTACGTTTAGTCTTAATTTTCTTAGCGACGAAGCCAGGAAGAAGAAGGTCGTTTACCTTTGCTCGTTGGTAAAGCTTAGGCGGCGTTATCCAAGAACGGAGCTGAACGAGTAAGTAGTTGAAAGACGACGTTGGTCCATGGAGAACACGGAAGATTCAATTTCCCGGACTGGCGAACGAGAGTCGGAGATAGAAAGGACGCGATTCGTTGTACTTTGTTTTTGAAACAGCGAACCTCGGACCAAGGACTGCTGTTTTATTACGTTCATTTATTAATTCTAACGCCGAATTCAGTTTTATTTTAACCAAACGTCTGTTGCTTCGTTGTTCCAATAATATATATATATATAGCTTATAGCTATTTCTTATTGTCGCAACGCTGTTCGTTTATTTATTTGTATATAGCATATCTAGGTACGTGTATTATTACATATATATTACGCGTAATAATACACGTACCTGGATATGCTATATATAAATAAATAAATGAACAGCGATGCGACAGAAACTAACTAAACACGATCGACTCATCCAAAGATCCACATTATCGTAAGGCAATTAATCTGAACTTTCGCTGAGATAGAAACAAATATTTATTGTACCTGTAGCTGTTTCTTTTTGTCGCATCGCTGTTAATTTGTTTATTTGTATATAGCATATCTAGGTACGTGTATTATTACGTGTAATAATAAAATCTAGGTGCGTGTATTATTACGCGTGTACCTAGATATGCTATATATAAATAAATAAATAAATGAACAGCGATGCGACAAAAAGAAACAGCTACAGGTACAACAAATATTTGTTTCTATCTCAGCGAAAGTTCAGATTAATTGGCTTACGATAATGCGGATCTTTGGACGAGTCGACCGTATTTATTTAAGTTTACTCTAACGTGGACTAATCAGATTACCCTGTACAGTTAACGAAAACTGTACTAATAACGTTTCAGGCTATATTTACGCGCAGAACTTCATCGTCGTACTGCATACGTATCACCTGCATGCAAACGATATTATATCCAGGGAACAGAAAGGGAAGCAGATCGATAAAAAACAATGAGCATATAATAAGGATAAAAATAAAAGAGGAAAATCATAAATTACGGTGACATTGATTAGCGTAATCGCAGGATCGGGCACGAAAGTTCGCAGGTCCGATCAACAGCATGCGAGCAAGCTCGATAATTTTCCCATTTAACAGGAGAACTGGAATTTAAGCGTTACATAAAATGGATTTACAAACGCGTATTATTTCATTATGTAACTCCTGTGTCACGCCGGCAAAGTACAACGCGGAAAATATATCCGCGTTAATCTCATAAATTCGAGACCGACGAAATCCGCCCCACCGAAAAGCTGAAATTTGAATTACCACCGACGAATATCTGTAAACGTGTTATTTTATGGTAATGCTGAAACGCGTCTACAAAAGGAATACCGTTGACCGGATAAATCGACGTCCTTTGCCATTTCTGTTTATTCTCGAATTTATTTCGATACTGGGTTAGCCAACCATTAAAATACAAGATTTCAGCCAAAGGGATCAAAACGAACGGTATATGAAAAAATATATAACGAAGAGGATGCAGACGTTTATGCGTTTGTGGGAAGTTCAAGGTGTACACGAATCTACGGAAAAGCCAAAGAAATTGAGATACGTACGCGCGAGGTAACCGAAACTAAGCAATCGTTTGTCAATTGTACAACTATCTATCGGTTGTTTGCCACTTTTCTGTTAAACTTTCCGTTTCCTATTTACCATATTTCCATTACTCTAAACTCGAGTTTCAAAAAATTGCATTGCCTGTGCGATGGCGCAATTTCCATACGAAATAAAACTGAAAGGAAGTGCTTACTTATTACAACAAACTTGGGTTCGGCCAAATTTAATAACAACGCAATGTTGGTAATACGCGATTGGTTAACAAGGTATTGGATTTTAAAATTGCTCTTATACGAAAAACAAACAACGTGACTCGTCGTGTGTTTTCTGTGTGAAGTTCGCATACGACCCGTAATTACGACGAATCGTCGAAAATGATTAAAAACACAGCGTTGAGAGTTAACGAAAGCTGTTGTAAAAGCAAAAAAATAAATATAGCGTTCGAAGCTACTTTGTTGCATTTTCTTCAAGAAAATACGAGTATTTAGCGATTCGACGAGAAAGAAGGAAGAAAAGGGAAAAGAAGAAAGAGTAGCGAGTTCAAGCGAGGTGAATACGGTTGGTCGCATTTTCGCGCATAAAGATTTCCGTGAAAAGCGGAGCGCTCGTTTTCAACGGGCAAAGCAAGATGCAAAGAACGAAGAATTCTAAGAATGGAACTGACACCCGGAGAAGTATGGCGGAAAAAAAGTTTTGGAGACAAAGAATAAGGTAAGAAGTATAGGGAGAGACGAATACAAGTTTCAAAGAGTCTGACTGTCATTACTGTTAAGCACACAAACAAGAGACTGTCCGCGAAGACGGATCCGATCTGGCTTTGGAACTTCGGCCTGGTTCTGCTTCGCGAGAATTCGTGGATAGAAATATATTCTGGTTTAACGTGTCTGTGTTAAATATGAAAATAACTACGCGAATTAAAGAGATAGAACGCGTAGGTGGTCGAACCTCGTTTAGATTAGACGAGCTACTTGAATTCAAGCAATACGAGCACGCTTGATCAATGCGAATCTTCTATTTACTTGCCTCGAAATATCCTCCCGAGCTTTTATCCATGTTTCAATTAATCAATTTCAAGTCGGTTGAATCGAAACAACTGGATCAACCCAGACGAGGCTTCGATGTTGGATTTTCTTCTTACTAAAATCGTCGATGAACTATTTTCTTGCTCGAAGAACGATAGTTGGAAATAATTGAGCGTATCTCGGTGGTCCTAGCACGGGTGCTTAACATTAAACTGCGAATTGTTCGTGCAAATTCAGATTTTTATAGATACAATTAAGAAATCAGATTCTAAACAGGGATTTGCTCGCAGCTACCCCTTTATTTCAAATATTTTGTATGTATGTATTTTGTATAGCTACGCGTTAATAATTCTTCGATTTCGTCTTCAATTTCCATCCAGCGATTGCTTTTTATCGTACGGGATCGCGAGTTTTGAACAATACTCCGTTAAATAACGACGTCTAGGAAAATTCATTCGTTTTATCGACAATGAGAAATATTTCGCGACATATCGATTCCCCTAACGTTATCTCCCTTTCTACCTTTATATACGAGATACTCCGAGGAAAATGCGTACTCTTGTTCGTAAAACAGATACCATATTTAAATGTATTACCGTACATAAGAAAAATTGAGGTTATAGGAAAATAGATGTTACAGCGCCGTATACTGTTCATTTTCTTTCTCCACGCTTACGTTCCCTACCCTTAACTAAATAAGAAATACAACAGGGAATACGCACTCTGTATGAATGTTAAGGAGAAAAAATGTTCTCCATCAACTTCGACGACAATACGGAACAACGAGGGGAATTAATTATGCGAAAGATTATTCTTTAGATCCCGTTCATACAATGGCAGCTCGATCGGTAACATATCGCATCACAAAGAAGGATACTGTAATTAAATTGGTTAGAACGGGTATTCAGAGAGAAAGAGAGAGTGGAGAGGGAGGGAGAGAGAGAGAGATAGAGAGAGAGAGAAAGAGAGCAGCCCGAGGGCTCGATTTGAAATTGAATTCGCTGAAATAAGCGGAACCCCTTCTGTTATCGATTACGCCGGATAACGATCTGCCTCTGTGAACAGCGAACCTCTTTATACGTAAACGTGACTTTAATTCTTAGAACGTCGACTGGAACCCTGCTCTTTCATCCTAGCTTTTTCCTCGAGAAAAATTGCGACCTCGCGTTCCTATGTCAATCTCGCGAAGCGAAATAGATATACGTATTGTAGTTGCCACGTCGATGTCACGATAATCGTAAACTATTCGTTCTTTCGTCGAGTTTCGAAGCTTCTGCCGAAATATTCCTTTACCACGTCGAAACGCAAATGCATAATTGACCGCGGTGAAGTATCATTCTCGAAAAGACTAAGAATTATTTGGTAACGAACAAGGATCATCGATGAGAATCAGAATTGGCACGATACACCTGAATAAAAGAAGTTGATCGGTCGATGTGGGATTCGTCGTTGAATAATCTTTAACGATAGAATCATCGATACACGTTACGTCGCGAAATTTACTCTACACAAATAATTACGATGAAAGTAGTACAACGAATACGAATAGACAGGTATAATTGTTTCCACTTAGTAAAAGTCGATATTAATTTCGTTGAAAGCACCTGTATGATTTCGATAATTAGCATTTAGGTAGAAAAGCAAAGCGCTTGTATTTTCGCAGATTCGATTAAGAGTCGCGGTGTTAAATAATCCAATTTAAATATGGAAATTCAATAGTAACGTTCAATGGTAACTACGTAACCACGTTCAAACTACTACGTGCGAACGTAATATCTAACTAACACCTCGTTCCACGAACCTTTAATCAAAGTGCGCTATCGCAAGCAAAAATCGACACTGAATTTCATACCTTTTTGGCAATTGCGGCCAAGATCAAGGAGAACGTCGATACGAATCGTACGGAACGTAGAAGCTCGCTCAAACGATCTCGACAATAACAAGCGCGATGTAAATTAGTCGAAATAAAAGCACGAGAAACGTAGAACGTCTCTGCGCGATGCATATTCGCGTCTCTGCCTCACAAAGGAGCGCGAACGCGAATTTCGACAGCGACGAGCATTTTATTATCACAGCGATTCGCTAATCACGCGCCTTGGTCTGCGCCCGACTTCAAAACTATGAGCTAATTACGCCAACGTAATTAAGTAATTAACTATCTGCCGTAGGAGGTTGGCAAAGCGTCCTCGCTGCCTTAACTCGCTCAACGAACATGTACACGCGTACATTCGTACGTGATAACTAGGCGCGCGCGCGCTTACACGCACACGTGCGCATGTATGTAACAGTTCGTACAATTCCCAGGATTCGTCCTGCAGTCACGCAATTAAGCCGTCCCATTATTCGAGGACATCTGCGTACGTAAATGCGAGTAATTTTGGCCGTTCGAGAGGCGACGATAATAATTGCGGATAAATATTCGCGATTAAGGGTGTAATTTCAGCGAGGCGGCCGGACAGGAAGCGGCACCGAGACGAATGCGCGAATATTGTCGCGTGACGTTGGTCGCGCCCGACAGTACCCCGATAAAAGCGTACCCGCATCGCTTAATTCACAGGGGCCGGCGAATTTTGCGATGAATTTCAAGCCGGAGCGGCGGACCGCGATGGCCTTGTTTCCGCGAACTTTGGATGTTGGCTGTTGAAACTTAAATTAATACTTGTGCCGCCATGCCGCCGGGACGGGTAAGCGGATTTAAATTGTGGCAGGAAAAAAATTTCACCGCGGTGAAAATAAAGAAGCTCGATTCGCGTGCTTGCCGGCCGCTCGCCCCTCTACGTTAAGTTAAACGTCTGTTCTTTGTTTAGCCGAAAAAATTACGGGACTCTTGTACGTTGTACGCGACGTGCCACGTAGGCATCGAATCGATCTGCGGCCTTCTTTTTCATCGAAAGAGGAAGGACCGATTACTTTTGGCGAAGTAGCGGCGCTAGTAAGGCCAGCGAATTAAAATATGTTTGCCAACGTTAACGGAGCATGTGGCTGTTGCGTCTTCCTTATACGTTTCTAGAACCACGCTTAAGTAAGAGAAAAAGGAAATATTAAACGTACAGAGACGCGATCTTATTAAAAACGATCTTGCAGATAGTTTCGAGGTATTGGTATGAACGCGTAAAAAGCTACTTTTCAAAAGCCAATTTTCAAGTACGTTTCCATCGCTTTCATCGGCAAACGTTGTTTTTACTCGACGAACGTTGCAAATTTGTATCGAAACCCACTCGTTGGCACTTGTTTCCACGAGCAAGCGAAAATCACCGCGTACCGCTAAAAACACCGAGAACGATCGTTGGCGATATGTATACGAATGGAAACGAGAGGTTGGCAAATTCGAAGTGTCTCGAGCGACACGAGAAAATAAGGGAGGGATCAGATCGCACAATGGACGCGTCACGCCCAATTATCCGGGCGCGATGTTTGCCGGCGACACGTTCAACGATTAGCCCGCAATAATTAAACGCTGATAATCGGCGTTTCTACGAGGAGACGGAGTGTGGTCGGGGTTCAGGGAATCATGGGGGATAGAAATGCGAGAGAGAGAGACACTTAATCGTTAATTAATTCGCTCGACGTCGGGCTGACGTTAGCTCGACGCATAGAAGCCGGATGAAAATTATGCGTGGTCGTACGGCGACGCGACGAGGCAATAAAGTGCTCAAGCAGCGAGCACCGCCTATCGCGAATATCGGTGGCCGCGCTGCGAAAGTGTTCTTTAATGCATGTGCACGATCGAGCGAGGCAAGTTTACAGCGCTCGCTCACGGCACGCTTCGACCACGCGAGTCGTGAAACCCACCGTCGTCCTTTCCTCTTGGTGAAACAGACCGGGTCGCACGGTGAGACCGGCAGCACGCGAGGCGCGTGATCCACCGTCGACTCTACGGATCCGAGAAATCGAACGACACGTCCGCCTGATAACGAATCGTCGCCACCTTCCTACCATTCGCGCAATTATTCAATGAAAACGGAGCCGAGATAGACTCGGCCAAGTCACGATTCCAACCGTACCGCCTCGCCAATGGCTGAAAGTTTCGTGGATACGTTCCTTTCAGGGCTTGCTCGGCGAACCAGAGGTATAAATTTGCACGCTCGTTCGGGATAATTTGTCTACGAAGACGATGCTGCGATCTCTTGCGGGGTGTGTAAGGTGGAAAGGGTCTCGGGTATTTTCGAAACGTTTTTAACCGGAACTTAGTCTGACTGACGTGTCAGGGTAGTGGAAACAACATCCTGTTATTGGATTAATTGTTACTTACTTGGCTATGTTGCGGAGGAGATGGTATTATCGTTTTCGAGCTCGATAAATGCTCGCGACGACGTAACTCGCTACTTCGCGGAACATCTTTGCGCGTTTATTATTCCAGATATCGGATGTATTATGTTCGAGATTATGGAAAGGCGCGTTGGCGGAGTATACGGTTTTAACTTAGTTCGCTAACAACGATACATTTTTGGTTGTACTTTCGCAGATCGAAGCAGGCGATTCGATGTTATACGGGTGACCAGTTTGCGTGGTAGTCGATCGCCGATAGTCGCACGCTCTAATCGGAATTCTTACCGGTGTCGACGACAGATAGCTTCTTAGAAAAAGCACGATCGACTAAAGAAAGGCCGAGCAAAACGAATGCAACCGAACGTAAAAGATAAATCAACGAAATAAGCATGAAATCATGTACGTACGTTCGAGTGACTTCTCAAAGAAACAGGAGAAATAAGAGATGTACGTGTTCCTTGTTAAAGTTCTTCGCGCGAACAAACAATTATTATCGTTCGAGCGTATCAAGTGTATTATAACTGTATGAAATAATTATTGTCAGTTATGTGGACCGTTTAGGTATAATAAAAACACGCGCCATGCACGTAACGCAACGCGTCGAAACTGTCGCTCGAAGACTAAAAAAAATTTGTCGACGAACGACGTCGACGATATTTCAGAAAGGTGGCGCGTCTAACGTTCTTCGACATTTACCGAATCTTTGTCCTATTTTCGCCGGTCCTTCGCGCATTTTCAAACGCGAGCGTAAGCTCGACTCGAAGAGCTTTCAGATTAGCAGCACCGAGAACTCTCGTGGAAACTCTCGTTTCAAGTATGTCGTAATACGATAGGACGATCACACATTCGAGAATACTCGCGATAATCGCGACGGAATCGCCGGAATATACGATCCTCCTGGTCGCTCTACTTAAGAGAATTGCTTGTAAGCTTCTTTCGGATGAAATCGTTCGATGACAAAGTATCGGATTAGAAGAGAACTTTACTAGCGATGATAAAAAGATAAGCAAGAAGATAAAAGAACGCGTGGGAAAAAAATATTTAAACAGAAACTCCGAGTCGATTAATATTTACAACGCGCACACTCCCGTTTAAGGCACAATTGTGAAAAAGTTCGCCTTTTTTTTTGGAATCTAGAGTCGAGAAATACGCTTCTTGTATTCTCGGACGTTGTACATTTTTTTATTCGACTAATAATTTCAAATTAAATTAAATTAAAGTACAACTTTTTCCGCTTGCCGCTATAAACAAAGACGAAGTACGGAACACTTATCATCCTCTAAATTATAAGCTATAAGTTGCAAACTAAACAGACTAAAGTACATAGTATTGGCTAATAGTGTTCGTAAGCAAATAAAAGTATGGCATTCGAAGGCTCGGTCGAGAGCTCGGCCAGTTCAACTCAAAGGTACGCGATCTCAGGCAGAACGAGCTTGCCAATGTTTATTTCGAATAATAATTACGAAGCAAATTAAGTTATATTTGGTACAAGGATTTCCTCCGTTTCTATTCTCCTCGTTGTACCTATATGAACATAATCGTGCAACGAAATTTCGTTTCATCGCAGGATAATTATCGAATCGTTACCTCGCGAAACGCACGGCGATACGATATCTCTCCATTAAACCGGGCATTAACGCGTTACGTTTAACGACTCTTTCTCGCCTCAACCTATTCCCTTCTGTCCATTTCGCCAACATTTACATCGACTCGGCCGGCGCGGCATTCTTCGAATCGCTGCGGACGATCTAAACGCGTCGCGAAAAACGCGCAACGCGTTGTAATTGAGGAGAGAGTGGAGGCTCGATCGAGTGTTTATACGAATGAAAAGAACGTTAAAAACGCGTTTCAGCGCGGCTTAAAATCGATACTCTCCTCGGTTATGCCGGCTGAATGCTGAATTAGTCCGAACGAAAATAAACGCACGGCGTGGAACGCGCGGTAAACGCGTTTCGGCCGGGGCTTTGTTGTTTTAGCGAGCTTTTCGACGGAGGCGAAATGAATTTTCGTATTATTCGCGACGCATACCGATAAGTCCACCCACGAGTGTTCGACTTTCCAGGTATTTAAAAATACGTCCCGACCAACAGCGGACAGAGAAGAGAAACGACGATCGTTCGATCGATCGAACCACCCGTCGCCATGTGCTTTAATATCGCGATCGTGAAATTGCCAACTCGATGGATCGGGCAATTTTAACGCCGAAACAAATCCCTTCGAACGTTCCCATTTATCGGAAATTGATTATCATCGATGGAAATGGCGATTTCCGTAAAGATGCTTCCGTCTGATTTAATCGTTGCTGCGTCAGAGAGACGAAACAGGATTACCGATCGAAAATGAATCGAGTTTGCCAAGTCGACGTTCTATCGACTCGGTCGTGCCGTTTTCAGTTTGTCGCTGTACCGGCACTGCTACAGCGTCGGCACGACGATCAAACGGTATCGGAAACGACCGTCGATCTCAGCTTGTCTCGGTCTTACCGCAACAACCGCGAAAACCGTAAATTCAAAATTCCAGTCGACGAAATACCCTAAATTCGAGAAAACGTTGCACCGACGTAGCAAATATTCCGAGCACGACGGCAAACTTGGCGAAAGTCGTAGAAATATTTCGACGCGTGTACAATCGGCGCGACGAGGCACGCGTTATCGCGCTTTCCGATCGACGAGATGCTTCGATTCCGTTCCGTTGATGGATCGCGCGAGATCACCGCGAGTCATTGCAGGCAGGCAACTAGAAATTTTTTGCGTTTTTAGTCGCAGCACGATGAATATTCAGATAACCGGAGGGTATCCAGAAAGTTTACCCTCTCCGCGAATTCGTATGGCCAAACTTTCCACGGCATCGATATTCTGTTGCGGTAAATGCAGTCGACCCGTTCGCCGACGACTGTATTTGCATCTAGTGGCATTTACGATTGCGAGAGCAGAAGCTCGCGGCCGAAAATATATTTACGACGAAGAGGCGGCGGTTGCCGCGTCGTTGTCGCGCCGGCCATTCCGGATCGATCATTTCTCGCCGCTTTCTCGTGAAATTGCGTACCCGTGAGATGCGCCGGTCATTCGGCGTTTCGAAACTCGTTCCAATCGAACGAGTCTGACAACGTCTTCGAACCAAGTCTTAGTCACGAATTTGTTTCGTAGTTCGCTTGAACTTTGAAAACGTGGTCAAGTAAAATTGGAAATTGCGCTTACGAGACCGATGTTTAACTTTTGCAGGTGAGCAAGTAACGTAAGAAATATATATTATTGCATACTCGAGAACGATACAAGTAAATATAGTCGGAAATGTACAGAAATTTTATTCTCTTATTTTCGATAAAAGAGTTTGCGACTCGACGACGATATGCTTATCTATCTGTCGTGTTAATTTCTTGGCGTTGCGCCAATTTAACGCCACCCTTGCCGTTCCATTTAAACGTTATTGATCTTCTAAAGAAAGCTTCTTAATCTGTCTAAATTCGTATTTACGTATTTTCGTGTTTTACTTATTATTCGCAATTCCTCGGCATTTTCCACTTAAGCTACGTCGCTTTCGATGGTAGTTAACGTTCCGCTGCGTTCGAAATGATACGACTCGGTTAAAAATTTGCCAGGCGATCGACTTTCTACTAACCGCGGTAAAAAGAATGTATTTGTTCGCTGTTCTTGACGAACTTCGGATACCACTCGTTTAGGAAGATGGTATAATTGCCAAGAGTACAGAAGCATCGCGTTCGAGAATGCGAGAGCTATTAAAATCTAGAAGAGGCGTACACGAACGGGGAATAAAAATCGGTTCGGGAATTTTCCACGTTGCCGTGCATTAATCATTTATCGAAATACGCAGAGGACAAACTTTTTCAATACCGCGCTCGTTTCAATGGCGCAATAATATCGTTCCATCTGTCCAGACTCCTTAAGAGCGGCAGTTTCTCCTTTTCCTCCGGCCTTATCCTTCTCCGTTCCTTTCTTTCGCTCTTCCTCCTCTTCTTTTCTCACGGATTTACGGGGTTTTCGCCCGCTCGGTTATTACATACCCCGTGGCAAAGTTCACGAATCCAATAAACGGCTGGATACAGCTCGAAGAGCTGTATCCGGAAGCTCGCTCCGGATTCCTCGTCACGATCAACGCCGAAAGAACGGTCCTCGCGTAACGCTACCTTCTTGTCGACGGTCGGACGAGGAATTTCTTTTCTTACTGTCGCCACTGTGTGTCCTCGAGACGTCGAAACAAAGACACGCTACGAAAAATACCGGAACAAGGAGGTTCGCGAGGTCGATAAGAGTACCGCAGAATTCTTTGCTACGGTGGCTCGCGAAAGTATGTCAAATCATACGTTGCGCGCGTCGTATAAAATATTTTGAAACGTCATCGGTACTGTAACGAGACACGCTGCTGCTACGATTATATGGCTAAAATCTGACAGCCAACGAGAAATGAGCAGTTCGACGAATTTCAATAACGAGCATAATAATAAGAATAAGTTTGCAATTCGCGATTAATCGATCAATTAATCGATCAAAGATATAGGCTTCGCTGAATATTACGTCTCTGTACGCAATCGCGATTTCACGATTTACAACTGGTCGCCAGTAACAGTCGATATTGGTAGTTACAGGAGCGTCTGAAAGTACGGTACGAAATACCTCGATGCCAGTAGAATAGCGAGTGCCTGATCGGACACCGAGTCATATACGATCGGTTAGAGCGGAGACCAAACTCTCTATTTATAAATAAGTGTAAACATTGTAAATACCGTAAATATTGCATATAAACCTGAATGACACCTCCACCCTCCTCGTCGCTTCCCAGCTTCCCTTCTTCCCCCTACCCCTTTCCTCTGTCCCCCGGCCCCTCAGAAGCCAGAAGTAAGCCACCGATTTGTCCAGTTTTATCGCCAGGTTTTCAGGACAAAAGGAGAAGAAAAGACGATATCGTATATAAGTAGGGCCGCTGAGCGACTTAAATTTAACTTTCGCTATAATGTTAAAAATGTAAATCCGACACAAAGTAGTGTATGTCACGCAACGGCACTGCTGCCGAAATTACATCCTAAACGTAATTCATTGTTTATTGTGAACGTATATATATATATGTAATCTATATTCCTTCGCCAATAAACGTTTATTAATAATAATAATAATACTGTGCTCGTAAAAGGTTTGCTACGAGTGTTCCAATAATTTCGTAGGCTATTGTACACGAAACTGAACACACGTCGAACGAGTAAGAGCAGCCCGATGTTAAGTAAAATAAAAAGATACGCAGTTGTGTCGCTAAGAAATTCGTCCAGTTCCTTCTTTTTCCTTTTCTCCCTTTGGTGGAGCTTTGGCCAATTTGGGAAACTCGTCGCTGGATTGATAACGCGTTCGTCAGATTTTCGTTTCGAATCGGCATTTCCTCTTTTACCACCGTGTCCCGTTCTCCTCGTTCCGGCTGGGTCCCTTTGAAAATTCTATGCTCGCCACTGCGGCCGAATCTGAACCGCAATTCGATTGCCGGTAACGTAGAGAATTCGCGCCGCAACTCGATTCCACCAACGCGAGTTTTCTACGTTACATATTCCGCGGACGTTTAATCAATGCCCGGTATCCTGTGTAAACGCGTTAAAGGGAGAATGATCGTTGTTGTGACGCACTGACACAGGTGGGACGAACGAGGACCCCGATCGGAACGTTGGAATTTCAAGCCGGAATTTTTCGTGTTTCGCGAATTTGACCGATGATCGAATTATCCAGGTATTTCATCGATTCTTTCGCGCTAATTTCCTCGCTAGCGTAACGATTACGCTCAGTTCCGATCGATCGATCTCGAATCGTTAAAGCCCGGAACAGTAAAGGAAACGTATACGTCGTACATAATTGCGATTAAAAAACGATATCGTGCGCGATTACGACAATTCCAATTGTTTCGTTCAATTTCCCTTAAACGCATAAATATCCGCGGTTTAACGAAGAATCGCCTCGACAGAGGGCTACGGATACTAGAAATTGTAGGATATTGGAATCTCGCTTTACTTGTCCCTGCGTCGCTGTGATCGAAACCTGATCGACCGCGTAGTCGACTTTGAAACGACGGACAAAGCGTTAAGACGCTCCAAGTGCCGGGCGATCCTGAACGAACGAAGCGTGAAAGACAACGCGGATTCCACGGACGGTAATCGGCGGATTCGTCGTACAAACGAATGACATATCGGATCGGTTGGATCGTGACGTAATGGAATTCGAGGGAACGTACGTGGCAAGCTGTATAATGCGATATCGCACGTCTGAATTAGTATCCGCAACGTAATCATTCATGCGTGTCAGTAACGCCGTGAAACGAGATTCCGCTCGGTGCGTCGGGTCAAGTAATTTAATAATAATTATTCCCTCGCATATGCACGCATCCGAGCGCTACGGCGCATCGTTGCCCGCGACTTCGCTCATAAATCACCATAGAACCACCCTGAGAAATCCTCGACTATCGTGAATCGTGATTTAAACGCCTTGGGCGGTGAACTATTTTCCATGCTTAAGTTTCGCTATTTTGCAACAATCTTATTTTCTGACGCGCAATCGATATCCGAATACGGTATGCGAATCGACGGCGAACGAACTTTGAAGCCGAGAACTTGATTTTCGGGTCGGAGACAAAGATGACCTTGATTCGAAACCAAGTCCGGTACGGGAAGGTCCACGAACGTCCACTGAACCTTAAGATCGAGAGGTTACCGGCGTCAAGTAAACCGCTGGACCAAGAAATCCTTGTCGTCGAAAGAACCTAAAGGCTCAAAGCTGAATGGTATCGGAGAGGAAGCGCTCGAGCGTTTCGAACCAGGTAATCGTCTAAGCGAATATGCTACTTATCGCCGAGTAAATCCTACAAAACGTTCGAATCGTTCTCTTTAACCAAATCGTGCGTTATTCTTAACAAGTCTACGTATAAAAGTCTATATATAAATATATGTATATATATCGCAAACAAATTCCACGATCGATGATATTTTTCAAGTAGAAACCAACCTTTGCTTCAAATTCACTCGCTAGAATATTCTATCGAGTTTTTCGCAAGTGCAGCCCGCCTTTCACGGATAAACTCGTTCGCTGACGGAAGTTGAAGAGACACGTAACCCGGCTAACTTGCAAATTCTTTTGAACGGAAGCCGCCCTCTCAGCTCGACAGTCCCATGGTGTGTCTTATCTCTTTTGGCGATTGACTGCGTCGTGACTGCTTGGCGAACGAAGCTCGCACTATCTTGCAGCGTGCGCTACGTGCTCTTCGGGTGAAAAGAGATCGATAAAAGCGATCATTTACCAGAGTTCGTTTCGACGCGGAGCTTTTTCAGTGACATCGCGCGAACGTCCCGGAAGCTTCCGTTTTCTACCCCTCACTGCCATGCTCGCGTCGCGTACGAGTCACCCTTTGCCCATTCCCTCCCCTCCCTAACCTCTATACACACGGTAGATCGACCAGAAGGATTCGTATATACGCGGGAAAGCGAACCGCAATTGCCAACTTCGCCTCGTTACTCCTATGTTTGCTTCGGTCTCTGCCAGTGATAACGAGATAAAGCCGCTCTACCGTGCTTCGACGAACAGCAAGGCGTTTCTGCGTGACTGTTTTGAAAATCAGACGACTGTCCTTTCTCTCTGTTCGCGTTAACTGTTAAAGATCGCATAACCAACCGTTCCAACCATTTTCCGACGTATAATCGAACCGAGCGAAACGAAAGTCGCGAAATAACAGCGAGACCCAACTCCATCGTGTTTGAGAAACACGATACACCCGACTGATTTCAAATATCGATCCATTGCGTGGTTTTTCGTCGTTTCTTCCCTATCGTTTTGCTATCGCGAAATGGACAGTGCTTTTATAAAAGAGAGCGCGGGATTTCCAGTTTTTCGAACTCGTATAATCGGTTTTGCGAATCTCGTTAATCGCGCGCGATAACGATGTTTCAAAAAATTATGCGACCTTACGCCGTTTATCGATCGACACAGGTATTAGGTCGTCCCGAGAGTTTCTTTCCTCTTGTAAGGAAACAACAGACGCGCAACCTTTTTTCGTTTTATATTATTTTATTCGATCACGTACGATCCATTTTGTTCCGTTTCCGTTATTACGATCGTACGCGATTCGACGAATATAATGCAAAACAGAGAACGCGGTGCGTTCGTTATTTCCTTACGAAACGAAAGAAAGTTTTCGGACAATCTAATATATGAAAAAGTCCAAGTCTTTGTACGGATACTGGTAATTTTTATCGTAATTTTGTAATTCCCGTTACTTTGCTACGCGTGCGTAAATAAGTAGAAATTAGTATATTTATGCTCGAGATTTTCGTGCAAATTTTTACGCGATACTACGAAAGGGTGCGCTCTCTCCGCGGGCAAACATTGTTGCGTGGGACTAGAGGCCACAGGAGACTAAAGAGGCGTGAAAGCTCCAACAGTCAGCAATGCGTACATCTACCTGCCGACTTCTGCATTGCGGCTTTTTAATCGCACAGTTGCTGCGCTTTCTGCTATTCGGAATCAAACATAATTCCCTGAAAATCTAACATCTCTAATCAGAGATTATCACGGTCGTCTGTCTCGCTTTATGAATCGTACAATCGCTATAGGAAAATAAAATTGAAAGAAGACTACGGATTAAGTCGAGCTCAAGTAGAGCATTTATAGGTTTTTGAATAAGAAACTACCCGTTCTTACATAACAATACCTATAGTTCGCCTTTTATACGTAATCTTTGAATTTTAATCTTCGTAAGGGTTCTAAACTATCGTCGAGTATTTGGCGTAAAATTAAAAGCTTACGCGTTAAGGAACTCGAAGGCGTCGCATCCGTCTCGATCGTTGTCCTTGCAAATTCTCTTTCGTCTTGCTTGTGCGTTTACCAGTTTGTACTACCGTAAAAGTATCCCATATCGAAGAAAATTTCATTCCCTTACACAACCGACTAATAATTCTTACGCTAATTATATTATCAAATAATAATGACATTTAAACGTTTATCGACGTTAGTTATCGGCTCTAAGCATTTACCGTCTTTTTCCTCCGAAGTTTTTGATTCGAGTTTAAGCCAGTTTTACATCGATACTCCGCGAATGCTGCTAAAACGCGGTTAGAAAATTCACGGGTCCATCTTTTCAGAGCTTGGTCATTCTTACTAACTCGATTAACGCGGATAACGCGACACGGGAAAGGGACCTGTTAACAGCCTCTCGTTTTCTTTAAAACAAGCATCCCCGCAAACGAAGCAGGTACGTGTAACAAGCTCTTTACACGTTCTTTCGCGATCAAAGTGAGAACCCGTGAGCAGCAATCGACGATCCATTAGGAAGGGAAACTTGCTTTCCAGCGATAATTCGTCACGCGGACTCCTAATGAAAACCGTCTCTGCCTCAGAACCGGATAAAGACCGGCACAAAAGAGCGCACGACCGCGCGCAACGAATAAAAACTTTGTGGCGCTAACTTGGCCGGGATGAAACTCACCGCCGACAATTTTTATTCTGGCCGACACGCGCGAAACTTGCTCTCCCTCTCTCTCTCCCTCTCCCTCTCTCTCTCTCTCGACGTATGATGAAACAAAGAAGAATCTCTCTTAGGGAACGGTATAAGTTTCTACTTGCGGCAAATGTGATTATATCGATCGTCATTGTGCGAGCACAAAAAGCGACGCGCGAATAAATGGTCGAGAACGAACGCTGCGAAAAACGCGCCCGCGGATTCGAACGAAGGAAGAATATAACCGAGCGTGAGCGCTGAAAACTAGTAGAAAGAAAGAAAGAAAGAAAGAGAAAAAGAAAGGACGATTCGAGGCTCGTTTCCATTTTTTATTTCTTTACTTTTCCATTCTTTTCTTCCTTTTTCCTTAGTTCCCTCTCTTTCCTTCCCTCTTTGCCTTCGGCTCTCTTTTTGTTTGCGCCTTTCATCGGACGAGTGTAAACATTAAAATGCAAAGGACGCTCGGTTTAAACCGAGAACGAAAGAGAAAACGAGATTTCGCGAAGCTTAATGGATCTTCGCTCTTTGCGGAAACATTTGCATTTCTTGATGGTATTTCGCATTCCTATCCTGTGTTCCTACGTGGTTCTGGTTATGAAACGGCGAAACGGTTACGGTAAATCATGTTTACCTGAACCTTCCGTTTCTTTTCTTTCTTTTTCTTTTCTTTTTTTTTTTTAATGTTGCCAACCACGGTATTTTTTGCGTTCTTTCGCTTATATTTTTCTTCGTTTCCTTATCTGTCTTTTGGCAACGCGTAACGTTACAAAATAATTTTTATGTTTTCAGCTAGAAAAAACGTCAGTTTCCATGCTCCCTTCCGTCATTTGCGCGTAATTCAACCGAGCCCTTGTTACAAACATAAACGTGCTTCCCCCGTTATATGCACAAATATAAGCGTGTCTGTGGAGCACCTTGCTATAAAATACTATTAGATCAGGGTGAAACCAAGTGGCTGATTTTCTTCGATTTGATTTTTTTTTGTCTTCGATTCGATTTCTTCGATTCGAAACACACGTACAGGCGTAGATACATTCCCTGCGTTATGTCAAATTGCCTTCGGAGTAAAAAGTGGAATCCGTGAGAAAAACGAGAAATGGGAGTTATTTATTCGACGTAAAGTTTGACAGTAATATTAAGTTTAATTTCAACTTATAAAAGTGAGAATTTACGAGGAAGCCTATAAAATTGCAGTGCAATATTTTAATGTACGTTACGTAGTATGCAAATTGTAACTAACTCTGACAAGGGGAGCACACGCGGTGTAACTCTCGGATTTTAATGAAACTTTACAGGGACATAAAAAATTTAAACTACGACTAGCCGTTACCACGGGTACTGAATATTTTATGAGATATTTAATAATAAAAGCCAAAATTTCCGTAAAGATCGTAAAGCTAAAGAGGTTATTTAACCCGAAAATCCGTCGCTCGAATTTCCAATCTCGTCCACGTAATAATTTTCTTATTTATAGATATTCTATTTCTCAAACGTTGCCTTATTTCCGTCGAAATTAAATTATGCGAGGGTTATACCCGAAAGAAGTAAAATTGACGTACCCGAAATTCGTTTATTTTTATCAGCAAGTCGCCATGAAAATCTAACTCTAGCGCCACATAAATATTTCAAGTTCACGGAAATACGATTGGATATATCGCACGTACGCGTACCATTGTATCGATAATAATTCCTATTTCCTGTATTCAAAATATAACGATTTTCTTTTCTTCGATATATCCGAGAACTTCGAACGGCTAAGAAACCTTGTAAGAAAATTGTGTCAGTTAGGTACCGGTGTTCTGGGTCGTAGCCGATATTCCCTAAACTAATTTATTTCCGATCGATTTTCACTTTCAACGCTCGCCTGACAATTTCCTTCCATAAAAACGGTTTAGGAAACAGAGAGTTCGAAAACAACTTGCTAAAGATTCTTTACGTTCGAGCTTTGCATCGTTATATGCGCAAAATCGATAGCCTTAAAAACGCGCATCGGTAATGAAACAAGCATCAAGGAAATCGTTTTGAATAAAAATCTGGCAATTGTTTAAATTTAGCAAATCAATTGATCGCGAATCAATCGTCTTTCAAATAGAACGAACGATTTCAAAGAAATCGCGTTCTTTCGAACTAAATGGCGCGAGATTGCAGATACTTTCCGAACGAAAAGTTCCTGATAATTTTCATTTTCTCGGTTATAGAAATTTCCGGTCAAACGACGCGGCTTTCGGGTGAAAAAACAAGATCATTAATTAATTACTCGGACGTAAATGACTTTCCGACGATGTTCCTCGTTCCATTACCGCGAACGACTAAATAAAAGATCGTATCGGCGACCAATAGCATCAACTAGAAGTTGTTGGCCAAAATGCCGTTCGATCGTATCTTAGCTTTGTGTCTTATCGGAGAATCGGCAACGATTTCCCGTTCGTTTCTATTTACGAACGCGATAATCCAGCCAACACTCGAAATCAGGAAACTTCTCGCCGTTGCAAACGCGAACCTAACCGAGCTTCCTCCGCTATTTAACTACCTGCGTCGTGGCCGAGACTCTCGCCAGATCGCGACCGCCGTTTATTTCAGATCCGATTCTCTAACACTTGCGGATCTCGACAAACGCATAATTTGTCGGAAATTCAACATTTATCGTACCTCGAAAATGTGACGTTGGATCGCGTTCACTTTGAATTCTCGAAAAATACATGATCATAGGTTTGCTTTAAAAATTGTTGAAACTGTCTCGCAACTCGAGCCTGACTTTCTCCGTTCTTCTTCGCTCTCTGTAGAAGCTTTCTCGCTGTCTGTAGAAATAGCGCGATAACGGTCTCTAAACTCGTATCGATCACAGGATACTTCCACGGAGTTACTTTTTCTAATACCGATACACGTTCTATACCTGTTTGAATTAAATTCGCCGTTACAGTCGAACATCTTTATGCCGAGGAACCGCTCCCAAAATCGATTTCCCCGGAAACGGAGCCCCGACCGAAGAGATTTCTATTATTTTCGATTTATTTTTACACGAAAATTGCCCCCATGCTCGGTTGCGCGCGTTGCGTTACAAAACATTATTGCGTGATATAGCGGAGCGTAATAATAATAATAAGCGTTGGTAAATAGAGCTTAAATTATGGAACGAGACAACGTCGGGCAAAGATAAAAATCGCGACGATATTTCAAGTCGATGTTTCACGAGGCTTGTACGATTTTTTTCTTCTATACGCTAGCACACGCAACGTATGCTACCGTAACGAAGACAAAATCGAGGCAATTCCGTAAGCCTCGATGTTCAACGTAAACAGTATCGCTAGGTTACCATCGTCGTATCGGACCATCGTGGCTATCAATTTTCTAAGAAAACAGTATAACTTACGAAACGGAGAAATTCGATGCTCCGTTAGATCCTAGTTCTGCTTTCGTCGGTAGCAAACTTTCATTTATATCGCGCAGGCAGAGTCATCCGATCGCCGTGAACGTTCACAAGCTCGAACGTTTCAAAACGACGCATAATTTCTCGAGAAAAAGTTTCTACGAGCACTCCGACACTTTCTCTGCTTACCGTGCTAAATCGTACTAAAACGCGAGTAGAAAATTAATCGAGTCGCACAATAACGCTATGCCAGGTTGATTTGCCTTAAGAATCGCCTTATTTTACCACGGAAACATACTAGTGGCAATCGTTCGGCAACCGAGCTCGGGGCTTAAAACTATTTGGCGCCCGCACACCGCGGAGAAGTCAATTCGACGAACGATCGCTGTGTGAAACGAGGTTGGAATAGTTCGTTTCTCACGCGGAGGGATCGATTCTAGCGAATCGCATGTTATCGAACCAGAGTTTAGGGCAGATATTCTCGTTTCGTTGGTCAGAAATCTGCGAAAGGTGGTTTTCATGTTCGAACGGCAAGCGTAATCGTGCAAACACGCGCGCGCCCGTGCATTACACGTAGCCGAGTTGATGACCGCTTTAGCGAGAAACGTTCGGAAACCCCTGAGATACTTTGCTGGGGGAATTGCCAGCGTGAAAGGTACGGGTCAACCAGCTTGCACTCAGAATTTTCCGGATCGTCGATACGTTTTCATTTCCACGGAAATCGAAATTCTGAAGAGCAAAATATATTCTAAGCGCCGTCAAGGTTTTCTGTACGATAAAGGGATCAAAGGTGCGGCGAATAACAAGGAAAAGACAGCGAATGAAACACGCATATGTATTTACGTGTAGGTGTATGAACGTAGGCGAAGTTACTGGCACGCGAAGGAACTGAATTGTTCGGAATCTTTGACCCGTGTATAGAGCCCTACGGCTAGCACCGAAAGAGAGTAATCGGCATCAGGCTCTGCGAGATACGAAAGGAGTAATTATAAACATACGCTATACTCTTTTTCTGGTTACTAGTATTTTCTGGACGCGCGTTCCAGTTGCCACGGAACGAGCTCGTGCTTTTAGAAGCGGCAGAGTCATCGGCCGTCCGGCTTTCAGACGAACTTAAACCTTCGGAGAATGTCCGACTTTGTCGCGTATCTTAAACAAAGCTGGATTTTCTCATTTCGCTTTAATCGAGTTGGGATAGTTTCGGTGGAATCACTCGTCGTAGTTTCTTCGATGCAGGTTCGATAAAACGCGTCGAACGTAGTAACGACCGTGTTGGAAACAGCAACGCCGATATATAGAAAAGAAGGAGAGGAAAACGCAACGTGGTATAATCCGTCGCTGAAACCAAAAAAAAAAAAAACCTATTCCCACGGAAACTCGCCTCGAACTCAAACACCTGCGATTCGCGCTGTTGTTCGACGTATTCGAAACGTATGAAACCGAGCGATCGAAAGTACAACAGCCGTAAAGACCATGCCGCCGTGACTGGCAACCGCAGAAACTCGCATTGCGCCGTAGAAAACAAGGAAACTTTCTTATCTTCGCCCCTGCGTTTAACACGCCAACGCGCGGACGTTGGTAACGAAAGAAAGACGTCGCTAAACGAAATCCACGATCGATCTATCGGAAAAAGTAATTACGGAGAGAACGATTAGACGGCACCACTGGTGCGAACTAGCTGGAAACGACGCTAGCTCCCGATCGTTAATATCCCGTAATCTCAAGACGAACGAACCGTCACCCGCCGGCAGCCGTAGTCTTCTCGTCTTAGAGCCTCCGGAATTATGGATGCGTTCCACTTCCGGCAACGCGCGAAACACGGAAGTGCAATGCCAACCCCTTCCCGCTCGTCCCGCCCCTTTTCCACCCCTAAACGTCGCCCCTCCTGCCGCGTTCATTCTAGCGGCAGAATGTACGAGGCCAGCCGTCTCTCCGCGTCGAAGTTGGCAACGGCATCTGGAGCGTTAAGGCGAATGAGCGATGTGCCGGTGTCTTGCGGTATGATGGATCGCCCAATACCAGCCAATATGCAGTATTGCGCGCGGAGTGTGGCAAACTGGTATCCATGCATCAAATCGGCGCTAGGCGGAAAGCGAGCGGTCTGCTCGCGTTTACAGGATACGCTGTAACGCGCCGGTGTGCCCGCCAGCTTCTCGTGGCCAGGTTCTTGTCACCCATCCCGTAACCATATCGTCGCCGCAACGCGGACTACACGCGACGACCATACGGCGCTTCATCGTGCTATACCGGACGCGCATCCGCAATTTTCCGCTCGCCATTCGGAAACCCACGAATCGATATACGGAGAAATTGTCCGATACAGATGTCGCGTCTATCCAGGGACGGTATCGGGACGTCTCGCGAGCCGATTACCGTGGGCTCTACGGACTGTCACAGGAAGCGTCGTGTCGTTTCTTCCTCTTTTCCCTTCGTCGCGGGTGAACTCGGATCGTGCATAGTTGACGCGGTTAAACGATCGAGAAACAGTTACGTTCTCTCTTTGTGATTTCTTAGCGAACGTTAAATGCGCGGATATTCGATAGGAGTATAATACGTATCTGCTACGATGCTTGCCGCTAATTATTTCGTAAGCTACGGACTGCAAATGTCTAGGCAAAGGACCCTTGAACGATCCAACGCATATTCCTGCGCCTAACCTCGACCTACAAACTTTCGCAAATAACTGAGGCACGATCTTTCTACGTAGTAGTATTCTCATTAATCGCTGTCAGCGATAAAGTCAGCAGAGGTTCTTCTCGAGCGTCAACGAATAAAACTCGCAAGTTTTACATCTGTCGGATTCGTCCTTAATGTCTTTGCAGAGAGAACAGGACGGAATTAGCTGGACAGGCTGCAATTTAATTAAAGTGAAAGACGAACCGAACGAATCCGCTGTACAACAACGAATTTAAGTAACAGAATCGGATGTCGACTTTCTTCGAGGATCACGAAGTTCAAATATTTGTAAAAAGTCAAAGAAGCCTTCCGTTTGCGATTCTTTCGCGACATAGCGACCAAAATGCTCGAAATACGTTCTCACGCGTTTAAACGCGGCGCGCTTAAAACGCGCGGTGATAACTTCCTTAAAACGTCGCGTAAGAATGATCATCTTCGCGCGATCGCGCTTCGTACTGGCTCGGCCTGCGACGAAAAAAGAAACTGCAACGAAAGTTACAAGCCGTAATTATTCCATTCGCGATAAGCCAACGGAACGAGCACGCTCGTAGCGGTTTATTTTGAGTCAGCAGCTTTAATCGTGGACCAAGCAAAGTGTCTACTAATTGTAGGAACGGCGCACGGTGAATTCGTTTTAATAATACCGGCGCTGATTGCCATGCTGCTCGCGAGCCACTTGCGGAGATTTTAATCGACCTCGCGTTTCCGATCTTGCGATTATTTTTTCCTCTCTTTGTCGATGGCTTTATTTCCGCGAGAGAGCGCGCTCGCCTTTCGAAAGCAGTCGGGGAATATTCGTCTCGAAGATAGCGCGAGACTAATTATCGCGGTGACAGAAATTACGTTGCTAAAGATAGGATAAGAAACAATCTAACATCTCGTTCGGCGAGGCGAGATCGCTCGAACTTGCTTCGGTGGACGAAAGGAGAGTCGGCGTGTTCGCGTCAACTACAATTACGATAATTATACGCGTGCACATACGCTGTATCTCGATGCTCGTTAAAGAGGGAGAAACAAATTCAATGTCGCGTGTAATTGTCTGAAATTATTCTCAACGCTGCAACTATCGACAATCGTGGTACGGATTCTGAACGGAAGGAATCGAAATGAGAGATATGCGAACGAATTTGAAGCAAAACGCGCGCTGTACGAAAGAAAACCATCGAAATCTTCGGAAATGCACACCTTCGAAGATCCGTCAAATTTCTACGAAAACGTACCGTTCCATTGTCTTGACTACTTTGGTAGTTTTGTACGACGAGAACTCGTATTATCGCTGTACCGTCGAGAACGTCGGAACTATCGTTCGATCGTAGAGAACGTGCGCGCTATTAGTTGCCACTGCTTTTGTTGCAAAACTGACAGATCCACGCGGAGGATCGGAGAGAACGAAATTTCGTTGTTTTAGAGTCGAGTTCGATAACCTATGACACGGTAGGGTTCAAGGTCAAGGTAGAAAAATCGAGCGCATATTTTGGAAACTTCACAACGCTGTATTCGTTGCGCTCGCGAAACGTTATTAACGCGATAACCATGGTGAACCAGAAGAAGGGAGAAAACATTCATATAAGAGGCACTTTGACTCACCGGAACGTCAATGTCGTCAAAGGCCTGTAGCTCTTGTGGCTGTTGATGTCGTGCATAGGGGTCCCCCAAAAGTCGTCCTTCAAAATACCGGTCCACGGTGTTTGGCCGAGCACGTCCTTGTTTCTCACCACAGCGGGTATATCGTCGTGCACGAAATCACCACCTAACGCGTTCAGGTAACAGCCAACGGCAACCAAAGCGACTGTCGCGTAAATGCACCAACCGGGTGGTTCGTTTCCCTCCGAGTCGTTGCACCCGGTACGACCGGCCCTCTTGCTGTTTTGGCAACAGCAACCGTTGTTTCGTCGTCTCATGATTCGCAAAACGCGAACTACACCGGCGCGCGAAACAGGCTAAACGTTCTGCCGCGATCGTCGGGAATAATCACTCTCATGGAGCCAAGTTAGCTCTCATAAGCCGCTATCTACCGAACTGATAAAGAATCCTCGTGCAACGAATCCACCGTTCACCGTCGCGAGACTCGATCGCCGATCGCATCTCAAACACCTCGAACACCACGACCACGACATCGATCGGATTTTTTCTCGTTCCTTTCTTTTCTTTTTTCTTTTTTCGCTCGGAATCGACGGGACACGAAAGTAGAAAGCAGGGCTTCTCGCGGTCACGACCCGTTCCTCGTGATTGTTCGTAATTAAAGGAGTAAACGTTCCGTTTTGGCGAACGCCACGCGATCACGGAACGATCGATCGAGACCGGCAGACGGAGCAGGCAACAGGGGTTCGCGGGTTTTATCTTTTCTGTTTCTTTAGCGAGATCCAGCAGGTATGGGTGGCGCGCGCGATACTACCTGGCCGTGGCTGACGTTGCACTCTTCCATTTACTTCGACCAGACTACTTTGAGCATTGGTAGAGCCTCGTAGCGAGCTTGATAAATGACTGCGGAGGTTCGTTATTTACCGAGCCGGGCACGTCCGATGTGTCCGCTCTAAAGAGAAACGGGTTTCGCGCAAACTGATTGCTCTTGCACGGATAATAGTTCTCGCATGGTGCTCGTTCGGTCGAGATTGTCCCCGCGGGAGGGTAGTCGATCGCGTTCTTCCCCGTGTCACCCCCTTTCCACCTGTACAACTGTAACGATGTAACAGCTCGTTACGGTCACGGGGATCGAGTTGTCCGACGACGCGTTGCACGACCTGCGCGAACGATTCAACCGATCGGTTCCGGCGACCGGGCGAAACAACCGGCCGATACGGGTTTCGTTCGAACCACCGTGATCACCGCGATACACTGCCCTTCGCGCGAACAAAGAGGTCGAAACGAGCTTGCGCGCATCGGCTCCGTGGATCTCGCCCGTCGAAAAACCGTGTACGGACTCGTGGCAACGAAGCGTTCTACCCCAAAGCGTTTCAACCTGGCCGTTTTCGCGCTAATTCTCTCGCGAGTATCGACGTCCAAGATCCCTCTTCACGATGCTTCGTGCATGCTGCCTGTTTCCCGTTTCCACCAGCGTTCGATGCTTCCTCGCGCCTCGCCGTACGGAGACGCCGACGAAGCGAAAGACACCGACAGTCGACTCGTTGGCTCGGCGACTTTGGCTCTTGGGTTCGAATCGCGATGCAAAACACCACGGGAGGATATCGACGCACCGCGTCGACGAGCCGGAGAACAACGCGCTCTCCTCCTTCTCCCGTTCCTTCCTTTTCAATTCCACGCGCATTCGTTCTCACCACCAGTCCACGATCCTATCTTCTTTTCGTTTGCACGAACGAATCTTCTGAAATTACGGAGAACCAGCGGCGACGCCGATAACGGGCGGGTACACAGCCGCGCGCGAGAGAGAGGACGGCTGTATGACCCAGATACACGCCATCGTGTCCGGGCTACTTCTATTGCCGCGACTTTCCTATGCATATAGATCTATACAAGCGGTGGTATCTGGCCGGAGGCGCGCACAACCCTCCAATTCCCCGCAGTGACGCCCCTTTTTCTTCTTCTTCCTCTCCTTTCCTTCCCTTCCCTTTCCTTTCTTCCTTCCTTCCTTCCTTCGCTTCGGTTTCACCCTTCCAGCCTTTTCGTTCTCCTTCCTTTCGCACCCTTCGATCTCCACGCTCCTTCCGCCCGCGACATTTCACCCGAACATCGACGAATCTCTGGCCGCACACCCGTCGCAACGTGATCCAGTTTCCGCCCTGCCCTCCTCCTCTCGATTTCGCAACAGCGCTCGAGATCCACGCGCTTCTTCTCGCCGAGAAATCGGTTCGACGTCCGACGAGCGTCACGACCGTTTACCTCGTCCTACCTCCGCTGGCCGCTTTCGTCTCGCGTCACGACTGCCGACAGACCGACTGCTGTTTACACGCCTCGGAGACGACCGTGTTACACAGTTACAACAGGTTGACGCACCGTTTACAAATATACAGGGATCGAGCCACTCGGACGAATCGTGCGATCTTCGTGGAACGAAATACGCTTAAACGAATTTGCCAAGTTCGCGGTACCAGATCGTTGGGCGAGTTGTACGGCGAATGGAATTATTTGCCGCGATAGGATCGAGATCGAGATCGAGATCGCGATCGATGCGAACGAACGAAACGCTTCACGAGCGGATCCGCCGAACAGGAAACGCACTCCGCGCCATCGCCGAACCAACTTCTCGAAACGAAGCGATCGCGAGCGCGCGACTACCGCGTCCTTATCAAATTCGAGCGGGTCGTCGCGACGACGATAAGCGCAAGACTAAAGGACGACGGCAACCGCCCGGTTATATACCCGGCGCACTCTGACCCGCAAAGCCGCGCCCGCGCACCAGCCACCCCGGGGCATTTCCCTCCTGCGTTCCACGCCGTCTCTCTCGCTTTTCTCGGCCGCCTTGCATCGCGTGCTCGCTTTCCGCGAACCTCGTGTTTGTTTACCCGCTCGTGTGGACCAGAGTCGCTATGGGTGATCCATCGCGAGCAGTCGCGAAAGCCTGTGTCCGCTTTGCTCGAGTTACGGGCTTGCTCTTGATTCTCGATGATACGAAAACGGATAGGAGGAGATGACGGTCGTTCGACTCGGCCAAGTTTTAAGAGGAAGAGCGCGATCGATCGAGATTTTGAATTTTTTCACCGGCGAGATAATTTAGCAACGATAACGAGGGATAATTTAGCAACGATAATCTCTGGATCGGATCTCTCTCCATATTGGAGCACCACGCGCGAATTTCGTAAACGGTCGTTGATCCCAGGGACGATCGTTTGCTTTTGTATCGTGGCAACAGCGAAATAGTCCGACGACGAGACGAGACGAACCTACGATCGATCCAATTTTTATTTATCGAATAATTTCGTCAGTTTCCGCGTGATTTATCGATCCTAGTGAGTTCGTCGATCGAGCAGCTTCGTTGAAAATAATTCCTACGAATCTACGATAAATACGCAAACGACGAGTTTTCTTAGACGAATAATCGAATTACGCCAGAAACGGAGGAAACGTTGAGATAAATACGGATCAAGGAACGAAATCCTTCTGAAAAATTCTTTTAGGAGTTAAATCTTTCAAGAAGATCGTTTCGACGATCGTCTCGTTAATAACTTCGAAAGGGACGTATATAAAATTCAGTTTCCTTTCGTTTTCACTCTGTTCCATTTGAATTAACAGCTTACTTATTAACGGCTCCTTCTTTTATTCTCATATTTTTCGCCCGGATATACTGTACGCTATGCTCTTCGACTTTGAGTCGCGCGAATGTTTTAATTTTCTAGCTTCGGCCGTGCTTCTTTAACCGTATCCTGTGACTATCGTGCCATTTGTAGATACATATTGCGCCATTCTGCTCTTTCCGTGGTAATGCGACACACGTATCCGCTGTAATTACGAGTCCGAGTCCTTCGTTCGTCATTTCGAATCACGTCGAATCTCTTCGCTTCTTTATCTCTAAATTCCGTTAATAATTTTTCGATATTCGTACTAGCTGATATTTCAGGTGCAAGAACGAACTTTTCTTCGTCTTTCAATCCGTACGAACCTCGTTATTCTTCGAAGACAAAGACACATAAAATAAAAACGTACAAGCGGCTCGAGATAAACTTGTACAAACAAAGTTGAATTTAACGATATAGTGATTCATTGAACGCGTCGCTCGCCGAATATTCGTATCTTGTCGCGACTATCGTACGAAGAAAGTCAAGTACGCGAGAGATCGGTACGTAACAAAAGTGCGTTTCCGTGCAGCTACGAGATCCAATAGACGCGATAGATGACGATAAATCGCCTTTCCATGGAGATTCGAGTTGCGATCGTCGAGAAAGCCGGGAAGAATGGTCAGAGCGAGTAAAACTGTCCTCTGTTATTACCTTCCTAAATGCAGCTCGCAACTACGTAATAAAAAGAGTTCTTGCCAGCGTTGAAATCAAAAACAGAATTAACCATTTGCCAGGGAAGAAGAGTCGCGGTACGTAATCGTTCTTCCTTATTGCCTGCCTAAACGCGCATCCAGGATTACGAGGGATCGAACGAGGGAACGGATCGGTGGCGCTCGATCCGCCGAACGTAATGAGAATACGAGCTCGTTATGGGAAGCGATAAAGAGCTTGTTGCGGCGATGGCGTTGCAAAGTATCAGAATAGAGACGTGTTTCATCGCGGTCATGGAACGTTCGTTTTTATTACGTTCCTTGTCCATCGAGCGGATTCGTTCCGTGAAAAGCACTCGCGCAGTGTTCGAGTGCCTAGAAATGGCAAAAGTCGAATTACGATTACTATAAACGTCGGAGGACCGATAGCGGTCGTTACCATGGTCGACGCTGTAAAAACGATACTCGTTTGCCCAGGCATAAAGAAGAAACGTGGGAAACGTCGAAGAAGAAAGAGCGCGCCAACCAAATCGATATATACGTGTATATGCCTGCGCCGGTTTTTCCACGCCGCTCGCTGCTTCGCCCCGTGGAAAAGTAAGCTTCGATCGATCATGGAATTTCGGCCTGTCGAATCTACAACGCTTTATCATCGGAACGATTTGCCCAACCAAACATCAGCGTCGATCCGCGACGATATTGCTCGCGTCGACGGTCAATCTTTTAATCTTGCGTATGTGCAACAAGCGACGCGCGCCTGACTAAATAACCGCGCGATTTCCCTCGCGAAAAATCGACGAAATTAATACGACGCTGCGGATTTCGTATTCCAATTGCGTTGCAGATAACGACGATCCCCCTCGACGGACGTTTCTTAAAATTCCAGACGAACAACCAAATTTCCGTCGTCCACGTTCAAAGGAAATCGAACTTGTTAGTTATTGATTGTTTGCTGGTTCGTGCCAAAACGATAACGATAACGTTCGTTCATAGAACGTTGGTCTTGTCTCGTCGTGAATTATCTAAGCGTAATTGCGTTAAATTGGACGTAATTACGACGCGTTCGTTTGTCCGACTCTATTTATTTGGCTCTTTGAAAAATGGGTCACGCGCGTCGTACAAACCGCGTCCTTACGAGCGTGATGGTACGAACTGTTTGTCCAACTGGAATTTAATTATCGTTTCAAACAATTTAAACGAGGAGACAAATTGTTCTCCTCGTCGATTGTAAAATTGATCGTGCGTCCGTGCCAGCGAGACAAAATGATCTATCGCCAACCTAACGCGGGAAATACGATCGGGCCGTCTTAAACGCTTCAAACGATACGCTTTTTGCGCGGAATGCCGGGAATGTTCGATCTACGCGAACAGATATGTACGCATTTCCATCTTTAAAAAAGGATTCGACAAATGTAATATTGTTCGGATCGCTCGTCTCTCCGTCTCCAATTTTTAGCTAATTGCTCTGACGAAAGACCCGCGATTGGAAACAGTCACGCGACCCACCCTTTATACAGCCTTCATTTCCGTTTAATTGAAACACCAACGTGGCCGATATATTCACGCGTTCGCGCGATCATCTCCTCGACGTCGAGTATTTAATAATGCATCCGACCGATGTTAATATCCCAAAGGAAATGGAAGACGCTGCGACCATTGCGAAAAGGTGTCAGCGTCTAGTATTACAAATGCAATTCCGGTGTGTCCTCGGGAAGACAGGCGGTAAGAAAAAGGCACGGCAGCAATTTCAGCAGGAATGCAGGTTGGATCGTGGCAGTCGGCTACGAGGCAACGTGGTTCGAACTTCTCGCTCATGCCGAACGGACCGATCCGATTAGAAAGCAGACGGACGAGGAGTTAGCATCGCAAGCGATCGTCGATTACACGGATTCTATAAAAGGATCATTACAAGAGATCCAGATTTTCTGTTACATCGCGAGCTTTTTACCATCCGACGTTGTAAACGCGTATTATCTTCTTTGCCTCTGGCCTATCAAGTTTATCGCACCGTTCGGTATACGTATTTTTGTCTTTCCGTCGTAGGTTGAAGAGTTCGATTTCCACCGTGCGCGATCGTTCAACTTCGCGTCTAATTTTCGATCATCCGCTTTCGATCGAACGATTAAAGCCAATCTTAATTACCGATATGAAACAGCTCGATCTGCGTTTATTTTGACTATATTTTCGATTTTATTTCAGGTAAAATTAATTTGCAGGTTCGTCAAACGTTGAACGTTATCGTCGAGTCGGAGCGTTTTTGACAAAAGGGCCTATAAATCTATCGTAAATGTATATATTATCAAATTCATATCTATTCCGCGGATATAAAAGAAGAAACCAAATTCAAACTTTGCCGATAACGTCAAAGAAGTAAAGCCAAACTTTTCGACGCAACTTACTCGATTCACCGTTTCGTCTTACGAACCCTGTTTCTAGAAAACCTTGTCGATTACCTTGTACGCGAGTAACGTTACCAACAAAGCGAGCGCAACAAATAATTTTCCAATCAAAACACGAAACAACGAGTGCTCGAAACATCGTGCGTTAAGTCCCAAGTAGTACGATCCCGCGAACGATCACAGTGTTTAACGAACCAACAACGAGGATTCATCAAACATCGTAGTAGCGCGGTACGAGGTTCCGGTGTCGGAGACAGTTTGGTCCGCCACAATGGGAACTTTATGGACAATCAAAGGTGGAGAACGTTCGGCCGGTTAGAAGGAAAGCTCGAGAGACAGAGAGAGAAAGAGATACAGACAAACGGACAAACCGACAGGCAGACAGGCAGGCAAACAGACAGACACACAGTCAGAGAGAGAGAGAGAGAGGCAGAGAACATATATTTAATTAACGTAGTCACGAGTCGAACACAGTATACGCATCGTGCCAGGCTATTCTTGCGACGATTGTATAAGTTGGAGGCGCCAACTGCAGATGCATGGACCTTTGCGCGTGTACGCGTACAAGCTGTCGAATTCGCCGCAAAACTCGTGCATTTCGTACCGCAACCGGACTATCCAGGCGACTGGAGAAAGGCAGTGTCCGCAATTTCCGGTAATGTCGCGCGAGATCGCTTTGACGAGGTCCCACCGACA